>JACCIC010000019.1:3365000-3972500 GCA_018907035.1 Sycobia sp. Sy_11
GTCAACCAAAACATTCAAATACGATCAAATTTTTACAAAGTATTGGTATAAAGCGAAAAATATTGTTAAAATATTAATTCCATTTTTTTTTCAAACTATTAATAATAAAAATATCATTCCTTAAGATATCACTGATAAAGCATAATTTTGCTTTTCAATTATTCAAGTACACTCGCGTAATGTACAATTCACGAATACAGAGGAGTACAAAAAATTATTAATATGAATTAAAAATAAATTCTAAATAATTATAAATACAACGTGTGGAAGACAATAATCATAATAAACGAAGACTGTCGATGTCTTATTATAAAAACTGTGATATAAATAATAGCATCTACAAATTCACTAATGGAAAGGACGCATGAGTTTTTAAGTGCCGTTGAAAAATTTATTATAGTTAACCCTTCCGAAAAGCGATAAATCCTTTAAGATGGCAATTACTTAACTTTCCTTTTTTTTTTCTTTTTTTTTAATAAAAATATTAAGACGTCCGATAAACCACTCGTTCATTTTTCCTTCTTTCCGCCGTTTCATCCTTATCTGTTCTTAAGACCTTTCTCTCGTGAAAGACCGCTTTTAAGATTATCTTAGGCACGCCTCCGTCGCTCTCTACCATTTCTCGTTATACCGAGTTCCACGTTCACTCGCAGTATTGCGAGAATTTTTCTCCTTTTCGTTTTTCATTGTTGTCCAAATCTTGTTTCCTTTGTTTTTTGCTTCGTCCTGGTCAGGACAAGCACGACTAATTAAACCTCGTCGTTTAGCCACTGACAAATAAATTAGATGTATCAAGATTACCGTATACAAAAAGCAAGGAAACACGCTGGTACGTTTAAATGCAGCCAAATTAATTATGGGGATTTATTGCCAGGCTTATTATAGATGTAGAAATTCTTTTTAACATTTTCCTCATTTCCGCTTGGAAACGTCGAGATGCCAATGTCAAGTTCAGTGTTTTTAATCAAAATTTTGAGTTGATTAAAACATCTTATTTGAAGTTAATTTTTTAATAATAAATTGAAATATATTATTAATTAGCTTCAATATTAATATAGTTCAATAGCATGGTATTATTTATTATTAATACTGCTTACAATTAAGTACAGTTGATATTCTACGGCAAATGCATTTATTATTAAAAATCAGTTCAATATTAATTTACAATTTTATAAATTATGAATATATTATAGGCTTTTGCGGTTAACATTTCCATGCGTATATTTTAGATTTTTTCAGAATATCGCCGATGTACGAATTATCTATTTTTAAAATTCCAATATTGAAAAATCAGATTTCATTTGTACGAATTCATTCTTTTTGTCTCTAAGAACGAATTATTTTATTCTGTGTAACTTTATTTTTGTTTATTGTAATTGATTCTACGCAGAAATATATATAAAGAGCTAGAGTAATTTTACGTTCTATGGCTATTTTCAGCACAGACTAAGGTAAATAATGTAAAGTACAACTTTGTTTCGTTCATATTTAATATCAAATAGGAAACGAACAAAAAGCTTTCGTATCGTCAAAAAACATCATATAAGCAAAATGCCAATATATATATATATATATATATATATATATATATATATATATATATACTTATTCATATATGCTCGATCTATGCCGTTACGCGGAAAATCGAACATTTTCCTGTAAAATGGCACTTTCATGAATTCACCGTTATAGGCGGAGAGTCGTATATTTCCTATATACGCGGAAAAATCTCGAAGGTTTTCAAAAGACGATGGCTGTATTATGCTTATATAAAATTCCGAAAGGAAATTGATCCATGCCTATATAGAAGAGAAAATCGGACGTTTTCTTGTATGAGAAAGATAGAAAGAGAGAGAGAGAGAGAGAGAGAGAGAGAGAGAGAGAGAGAGAGAGAGAGAGAGAGAAAGCTTTCACACAGACTTACATATATATATATATATATATATATATATATATATATATATAATCAGCCTGGAGAAAATCTCGAGATTTCCTTTTTCTTTTTTCTTTTTTCTTTTTTTTTTCGAAAAGAAGAAAAGAAGTTGACGACGAGTTCGGGCGAGCGGCGATACGCCCGCGTCGGCCCCTAGGAGCTCACCAGCTGGCCATCTGGCTGCGCAGCGCAGCGCGCGAGTTCCGATCGGAGGGGCTTATCGCGCCGAAATTTGACTCCGTTCTAAAACGGGAATAAAGACCGTATAATATAAAAAAAAAAAAGCTCTACCGGAATACTCGAGCGCTTTATACCCTTCCCTATCCGCTCTCTTCCTCCTTTCTCGCTCGCCTTTCTGGCGCGCGCGCGCGCGCGCGGATTAATATCTTTCCTATACTTTGATTACTCGCTCTACTAAAATTTGAATTTCTTTTTTATTCGAAAAACTATTCGCCCCGCTGTTTTATTGTAATATTTAAATACCTTTTATAAATCGAAACGTTTCGTTCGGAATAGTATATAGAAATAAAATGCCAAAAGCCACGTTTTATCTGGAAAAAATATCCTGCGTCGATGAAAGCAACTTGTTCAATAAATACACGTGCGCGAAGTTTATCCATCGGGCTTTAACATCTCTCGCGGCCATTAAAGAGAATGTAACAGTATCGCTTGCCTCGCGACTCGGTATTTTAACAGGGTTACAAGCATATAAGATCGGTTTCTTGGAGATGAACTGGGGGGGGGGGATTCTCTTTGCGTGCGAATAGAGTCCAACGCGAGATAATGTGGAGGGGAAGGGACGAGGCATGCGCATTACCGGAATCAGTGATTCCGGGCCCAGCATAATTAGTCCGAGAAGGGCGGCTCGTTGTATCATCGATTTCGGACAAGCTCGGGGCAGGCGAGAGGTGCGCGAAATCAGACGAGAGCGCATATGCTGTCATTGTCTCTCCTTTCTCGGCCAGCTGCGAAAGGCTATCGAACTCGAAATACGTTTGAAAAAACAGCTATATCGTTGAGACAAGCGTTTCTCATTAGTTGTAATTATTAGATATTGTGCAGGAGTATGAATGTTAGTATTACACTACTAATTTTACCACCTGATTTCGTAATTATGATTATATGCGTGTGAATCTTTGCTCTTCCCTATTTACCTTGAATTAATGTAAATTTTCATAATTAGTGATCAAAATGATGGTGTGCATTACTTTGAAATTATAGTTTTGCTAACGAATCGTGTATAATATTTTGTAACTACGCCATACATTTTATCGGATTATAGAACTCAAGAAATAATATTTTTAATTATGTAATTTATTAATCTTTCTAATATATGTAATTTACGTTAAATACAAAAGTTTAGAAAATACGAAGATAAAATTAAAAAAAAATTAAATTATATTCGTATTCGTTAACACTTCTGTTTATCAGAAATTTAAAATTCTGCTCTATCAAAATAGCCATATGTAAATTTATTTTTATTTTGATCAATAGTATGTTAAGCGGATAAATAAAAGTGGTAAATGTCGAAGAATCTGCGTTCTAATTTATGGTAAAATGGCTGAATGCCCATATAAGTGTAATAAAAGTGCGTTACAATTCTTTAGAATTTATATATTTGTAAAGGAGAATCAGCAAGTTCCGTATAAAATATAGAAAACTAATCTTTTTGCATAGGCGCCGAAATGTTTTCGTAGCTATGCGCTCTCGACATTCCAAACCCGCGCAGAATGCACTTGAAATTCCATTTTTGAAATAGAACATGCGTATTTTTGCAACTTATTTAACTTCCACGAAATAAAATATTTACTTTGCCGAAAATATTTTTCGATAACCTCATTCGTATTTTAAGTTCTCAATTGATATTCGTTCAAGTCACAGGTCCAGGACGTTTAAAAATTGAACTTTTGGTACTTCATTCGGCTTATTCAATTTGCAAGCAAGAAGATATTGATATTTCTCTCCTTCTCGCTCTCTTTGTCTTTTTCGCTCTCCCCTTTTCATTCCTCTTTCTCTTTTTTATACTATAATTATTTATTCCTGGAAATTATAAGAAAACATGGGTGAACCTCTCAATTTTGATCAGAACCATGGTCATTAATTGTCTGAAACAATAAAAACTAACTTTTTTATAAATACTTTATTATATATTTTTTACAAACTCTTTGATACACTGAATATATATATATATATATATATATATATATATATATATATATATACATATATTAATATAAAACGTTCCAAATGAACCTTTATTTAAAACAGCTAATGATTTTCGTCTTACAATGTTTGTGTGAATCATGAATTTTCGAATTTTTAGCTGCTTTTAAAAGAAAACGAATAAACGAATAACTCTTTCATTATACGCAATATTAAGAGACTTTCGTTTAGAGACGGAGTAGTTTTTTAACTCTTTTTGGGCTGAATTTTTCAAATTTTTCTTACGCTTTTGACGTTTGATTTAAATTCAGCGTAGAAAAATACACGGAAAACAGACGTCTGCATTTCGATCTGGGAATAAATTAGATTTTGCGAGTAGAAAGCGTTGAGTTTGACAAGGCGAGGACATCAGATATGGTTGACGGATTTGGTCCAGGATCGAGCGACGTAACTCTGATTACCACCGTAAAATACCGGAACCCCCTCCTCATGACCCTATTTCTCTTGGTGAAGTAAATGGGTTATGAAAGAATGAGTTTTTTTTTTTTTTTTTGAAAGGCCACTACCAAGGGGTTAAAAATTCATGATCATCAGGTTTATTCTACGTATAATGTCTCAAATAAATATTTGTCATTATATCAATTTTTTTTACAATAGAACGGCTACGTATTTTAATATGAAGTTTTTCTTCAAAATAATTGAATAAGTAAATTTAAGTGTTACCGCACTTAAAAAACAGTCATTATTAACCTTTACTTCATTTTACCATATAACTTATGCGTTAAACTTTATCTATTCTCTGTCAATGATGAAAAAACATCAGTCCGCGATTTTAACACTTCAGTCAACATTACTCGCACTTCTGTCAACTCGGGATGTCAACGAGAGAGGTAAGAAGCTAATAATCTCGTGTAAGAAGCCAACCACACTCTGACCAAGCACGCCCTCACAAACGCAAATCGTACATTTTATTTATACGCGTATGTATGTGCGAGCAGTACGTCATCGCGGCGGGAGGGGGAGGGGATTATTCAGACCGACTCGAACAGTAGCGGATAGATAGACGGCCGGCTATTAATTTACTCGCATATGATAAGGAGTTGGCGCGCGAGCGCAATGGCGATGCGCGAGTTACGGAGGGGACAAGGCGAAGAAAATCTGTATTTTGGTGAAGCGCGAAAATACGTATTGCCAGCTGACAAATATTACTGGTTTCTATTGTCGTCTTTGGCTCATTAATTTGGCGCATTTTTACCAGTGGAGATGAGCTTCGTGCGACACGTGACATTTATTAATAGAATTAATTAATATAAATTTGATTGGATATTAGTACGTACGTGTGAAAAGAAAAAGACAGTTCACCGACAAAAGGAACGAAAACGGCCCATATTTCTACGGCTTTAAAATATGGGACGAGCGAGCTATCGTTCGGCCGGCTCCGATCGATTAACCCGACGGGCAAAGACCGCGACCCCCCCCCCCCTCCCCATCAAACGCTCCGCGAGCTCAGCGGGCTTTCAATTATTATTATTATCTTCATCATTGCGCGACTATGACGCGTCCAACGGTGGATAATCCCATACGGTTGGCCGACCGCATTAGCTCGCGCCGAGCTATTTATTACGCCGTAAAATTCACCGGGACTGGTGGGCGGTGGCGAGGGGGGGTGGGCGGACTTGGAGCGCGGGCGACTACCCGAAATGCCCCGCGGAGTTATTCCGAATACCGGGCTGAGAAACTCCTATTAATTATGGCCAAAATGCTCGGGCCAGGTAGCGGGCGAACAAGGGCCGTCCCGCGAGAGGTGCAGGGGGCGGGACGATGGCGCGGGAGCACGGGGAGTCGGGAACATTGTTACAACCATCTGGCCTTATCTGCGGGGCGGCGCTTGTAATGCGCTAAGTTACAGGGTGCGGGAACGCGGGATTTTCAAAGTTTCTTACGCGCGTTCACCGGCGCAGGGTCGGGATGGGGCTGAATATTTTGCTCGGCTAGCGCGTGCGTATATATATATATATGGCCTTTTCGAAAATTTTCCATTGTTCGAGATAATGGAGATTTTTTTTCGTTTTTGTTTTACGAGGGAAAAATTTAAATTAAAGCCGCGCGCGACTAAAGTGTTAATAATTACGGCAATAAATTGCATATACGTTAAGACGCCGCTCGAAGTTACAGGATGAATTCAAGAATTATTATAATTTAAAGTATGTTGTTCGTGGTCGAACTATCCGCATATTCAACTAAATGTAATTTATTCAAACCATACAGAATGCGGGCAATTAGCATAGGTTTAATTTTGCCGCTCAATAATAGACGAACGACTTACATTAATATTGCACCGGCTCGGGAGTATGTCGCGACTGTATAATTAATGTAAAGCGCTGTTTCCATTGTGCGAGCAAAATCTGCAAAACTATCGCTTCGGAAAGTTCGATCGTTCCGCGTCCGTATTAAACAAAGTCGATTCGTCAACACTCTTGCTCGAGAATCACGCTTCACAATCGGCGGCCTACGAGCGTATGAAGAGAGCGCGTCCGATGCTCCATTTGCAATTCAATGAATAATAAGTTGGGTTAGAGATACGTAGCGCGTATTATCCATCAATAAACAGATATGTTTGATTAATCGGCGCGCGTAGGATTATTACGTGCATTATTTGTTCTCGGATGTTACATATTAATGGACATCGTGGCATTAGTAAAAATGATTGTTAAAACGATAAAAAAACATGCTCGGGGATTTTATGTACATTTTCGATGATTATTATTATGCAGAATTTATGGGTGAAAATTAAAAGAGGAGAAAAATACCGCGCGATCGCTAAAAGTAAGGCAGCGACATCCTATATGGTCCGTCGTTAACGACGAAGATGTAAAATTTCCAAAGTAAAATTGCGAAACTGTATAAAATTGCAATTACAGGACGGAATCGGCAATTTTCCAAGACTGCTCCGATCGAATATTCATTTTGGGGCTCCTCTGTGCCCCGAAATCCCGTATGCATGAAAAGCAGAGGGCACACGTAACGCGCACGCAGACGCGAATGAGATCCAGAGAGCTTTGCCACTCTAAACGATTTTCAGGTTAACGAACTTTTTTCTCTGTTACACAAGTAATATAAAATCGAACCCACTGTCGCGTTCCACCCCAATTCGTCGAATCGAACGGCGTATTCCCTTCGCGCAGATAGAGGGATTAATAGCGCGGGCTGACCTAATACGCTTTACTCCCCTAGAAGCGATCCCGGCCGCACAATGAGAAGTATAATGACGCATTTTTATCGTAATCGTATAGGTTTTGCGAATGAAATTATAAAAGCGATGAAGCGACAATCAGCACGCGGAATTAAGAATAAACTCGTCTAGATTACGGGAAAACTTAGGTGTTAACATGAAAAATTTACTGAATATAATTTAGCGTTTATTTGATTTCGATAAAGAGAATTAATTAAAATCGTATGTTCATTCGTCTAAAAAAGATAGACGAAACATCGGTGTATCAAAAGAAAGAGCAGATTGCGCAGCTTTAAAAAATTGACATAAGTGGATAAAGGACAGATCTCGTTTTTACAATTGTATGGTGAAATATCAAGGCGAATCTTCAATTTTACCAGTGAAAAAATATCATCCATTATATTTTTCATACTGATAGGCGAGTCTTTCCATTACCATTCATTTCTGACGAGACACTGACTTATTTCCCGAATCCGCAAGGGTCGTGACTCGGGGCGAGCGTTTGCGATTTAATTGAGAGACGAGGCCACGGGTTAAGCCCTGCGCGAAATCCCGCCCCCTCCCCCAACATAACCCCGTACGAATCGAAGGCGACTTGTGACAGGTGAGGGGGGGAGGGTCGATCCCAGTCCCCTTCCCCTTATCCCACTCGCGGCGTCACCACCTTCTTCGCCCTATCCCTTGCGTCCGTCTACTCCGCCACCGCTTCCCGCCCGGGTAATAACTCGAGCGCGCCAAAGATGTTTGCCCGGGCCGGCAGTCGTTACTTGGCCTTGGTCGATTATTACACTATACGTACACATAATATAAGTCCACATGTTTGTATGTCTATACACGTTTATGTATAAGCAATGTTTCTGTTTATTCCAGATAAACTCGGGCTGGCCCCTGGGGCCGGTGTTCTGCGACATGTGGACCAGCTGCGACGTGCTCTGCTGCACGGCCTCGATATTGCATCTGGTGGCCATCGCGGTCGACAGATACTGGGCCGTCACCGATCTAAATTATATACAGGTTAATTAATGCCGCACGTGGAGCGTGTATTAGTGGACTGCTGGTGCATGCGCGGCACGATTTATCCTTACGCAGCGGTTCGATTTTTCCCGAATGATCGTTTCGCCGTAAACTTGCCTGTTTCTCTGCTCGATTCTGAATTGCGATTTAGTTTCTGGTATTCGCATGAACTCTGTGTATGCGCTTATATGTTTATATAATTAAAATCCGAATGCGAGCTACGAATTATAGACGATTGCTTAATTTATTTTTATCGAATTATAATGATCGATTATGTTATGTTATCTTTACCATTTATCTGGCACGAAATGAAAATTTCATTGTTTCAAAGCTAATAAAACGGCTAACAAAGCCGGGATTAATAGCTCGAAAGAGAGAGAAAAATCGGATCTATTCAAGTAGCGTCATTTTTTGTTTGTTTTATTATTTCGTATGAAATGAAACAACTATTTCTTATTGATAGATCGACGGAGGGATAAAGCATGGCTGTTTCCTTAAGAACAAAAAAAAAAAAGAAGTAGTAGCAGCAGCACTAAAAAAATTAATTTCCTTTTTATTTCTTTACGTCTTCGTAAAATGGATCTAAGCAATTTCGCCTGCCACTTTCTCAATCGTAAATATCGTTTGCGGAAAGCGCGCCAGCAACCAGAAGAACCACTTCGTTTCACAAAGGAGTGTATCAAAGTGAAGGAGGAGGGGGCGGGGAGGCTGGAAAAAGGATGGAGAGAAAGAGAAAGAGGGACAGAGGAAGAGAGACAGAGAGAGAGAGAGAGAGAGAGAGAGAGAGAGAGAGAGAGAGAATAAAGATAAAATAAGTGTGCTCGAGTAGATTCTAGAGGATTAAATCGAGGAAAAATAATTTAAAGTCGACCAGCCCTCTATCACTGTCTCTCTCTCCGAGGCTCTTTTTTCCAGTCCTCTACACCACCGATCCTTTCCTCGCCCGGGCGCAATTATACGTAATTATACGGGCCCAATTGTGTCCCCGGACAATTCTACGCGATACCTGGATACTCTATAGGAATTCGGCGAGTAGCTATATATATATATATATATATATATATATATATATATATACGTCGTAAAATCGGGTGCGCTCCAAGACTCGCCAAGCCGCAATCTCCCGGCAGAGGGGGGGGGTGGGGACAGATAGAGTAAAAAAGATTTTCTTTTCTTTTCTTTTTCGCTCGACCAGCAAACGAGCCGCGTTCGCTGGTCCGAGCGCTCGGTGCAGCGGACGCACGGACATTCGGACGCCTATCGAGATACGTGCAAAAGGTGGGCTGGTCGCGATAATGCAATTTCTTTGCCACGAAGCAGGATTGAGCGACTTTGTTGAAATTAAGACGGACAGAAGATTACTGATCGAGGATTCGTCGATAATGATAGGTGCGCGTGGCTTTTTTCCCGGATATACTCATGGGATTTTCCGATGGACTTCATTGCAACCGCCGAGTTTAGTTTTGTCCCGAAAACTGCCTGATGCAACATTTGGCTAGGTGCACTATACTGAAAAAAAACTATTTTTTTTTAGCATCAAGTAAATATTTTCTTGAATAGCAGCAGAGGAAAAGGTGCATCTTTAAATTATGGCAGCCCTATTTTTTAAATGCAAAGATTACTTTAATGAAATTAAAGAGTGAATTTTCAAAGTGTTTTAATAGTAAGTTAGGTCTGGTTAGATATACAACATATACTTCGTCAATTTCATACAATTTAAAATTACACTTTTACAAGTTTCATGTATACGTGTATATTATGATTTTTCTCATGAATTCTTGATGGTTATACATCTGACGTACTATGAAAATAGTTACATAAAGTTTTAATGTTAGTCCAGATCCAAAAATAATGAAGACCAAAAGAAAGAAGTAAAAAGTCCATCGTAAAAATACTTGATATTTTTTTAATTCGAGATAATATTTTCTTGTTTAACGATATTTTCTTCCCTTGCAGTTCAAGAACCTATTTACTCGATAACAGATAATATTTTTCATCCAAAAATAATTTAAAACGATTCTATGTAAAAGATTAAATTTTTGATACTCCAATCCATTCCTAAATAAATAGAAAAGTAAATTAATTAAGACAACAATGAATACTTTGCATTGCTGTTACTCGGTTCCAAAGACATACTTTTTTTTTATAATAATTTTTTCGCTTCACCGATTATGATTAGTTCAGAGCAATGTTAAAGAACAAAGATACGAAGTTCGTGGGCGCGATTACAATTTCAAATAATGAATCTCGATCCCGATCTAAAATCACTCGTTAACCCGAGACTTAATCGATCGGCAATTTCCCGAGCTCAGCACCTCCCGGCGGTAACGTTATCGCCGAAGAATCCGAGCAGCCCGCGCCCGCGGATCACGCGACCGAGTCGAAGCGCGCTAATGACGGAGTACGGAAGGGGTTGGGGGGTGTTATATAGTTTCTCGTATGGGCCGGGTCGCCATTCCGCTATCGCTAACGTCTACTCGACCGTCGCGCGGACAATTATTTTGGGGAAAGGTTCCTCATTAGCCGGATTATCGCGCCGTTTTCATTCAGCTTTATATTTTTGCAGATCGGTCGTTTTATATGGATATTATCGATTGACGTAATTTTTGATCACTCCGCACGAGATTACTTATAAGGATAAGCGTCGATTTAAAAATGAATGGAAGTATATCTTTACTGGGAATTAATAAATGGAAAACCTGTATTTTGACTCTACACTAAATGCTTGTTATAGCTCCGGACAGAAGCTATAATATTAAATTACTTAAACTGTAATTTTATTAACGGTAATTATTTTTCAATAGGCATTTGTTTTATTCGCGGGACTCAAGAGGTCTTTGCATCTATGAAATAATTTTAATTTGAATTCGTAACGAAGTACATACTGGAATTCGCCCAATTTTATCTCAGCTATATACGCGCTTGTTTCAATGCTCTTGCCTCCGCTCGCGGCGTCGTAAATATTGCACGCTTTGATTTCCGATTTACGAAACTTTCCGGGATCAAATTGAATATTGCATTCGAAGCGAGGCCGAAAAAACAGAAGCCGAACGATCTCGAAATCGAAAACTCCGAACCGACCAAAGTGTTCCCCCGACCCCCCCCCTTCCACCCCTTAAAAAAAAACTTTTCCCCTCGCACGAAATTTATTCCCCCCTCGAGATTCCATGCGCCCAAAGCGATGCCGCTGTTATTTTTTCACGCGGCCCGCCCAAGGAGTAAATCGTCCGACGCGCGGGTGTCGGCAACCGTTCCGAAATCCATCCTGCCGCGCCGGGAAGCAAGGACAAAACGTTCTACTAACGACGGATCGAAATAAAGAAAAATAAAAAAAAAAAACAAAACAAAAAAACAAACAAAGAAGAAAGAATCTAGAAAACAAATAGAAAAGAAGAGCTAGTCCCTAAAGCTTTCGCGCTCGGAAAGTACGCAGATCGGGCGATAAAATCGAAGATCGACCGAGGCCGCGGTAAAAGAGATCGAAACGAGGGGGCCGATAACAGCGATATATATATATATATATATATATATATATATATATATATATAGCCGAGACAACTGCGTATATACACCCGCTGTTAAAGTCTGTATAACGCCGTCGCTTTTTCCTACGGGACTCGTATATGCGCGTGCTTTTATTAACTCGATAAAAAGTGCGACGACGCCCCGTACGCCCAGCCCCCCACCCCCTATCGAAGCCGACGAGAGAGGAGAAGGTCGTGGAGGGAGCATGGAGAGTATAGGGGGACTCGGTGCCGGTACGAGAGGACGGATCACCGGTGCGAGAGAGGCGGAGAGAATGGAAAAGAGAGCCGGGGACGCGGGGCGCGGAACGAGGCTGCGGGGGCTCTCTATGCATCCGGCGCCTCGCCTACGAAGGATGGCGGGGAAGGGTGGAGGGAAAAGAACGCTAGCACGCGTATACACATCGATAACACGCTCTGTCGAGCGGGACATCCTATACATATACAAATATATATATATATACATATACAAATATATATATATATATACATATACAAATATATATATATATATATATATATATATATATATATATATTCCATGCGGCTCGCGGACGGCGATCTATGCGCGCGTACGCGTGAAATGGGCGGCGAGGCGAAATAGTGCTTATGTATCACTACGCGCGTGTTCTTAATACACGTTAAATATAGGAATTTACCCAGTGCTCTTTCTCGAGATGTGAGCAAGAGGTGAAGGGGGGGGGGAGACAGAGCGAGAGACACTTATTCAGACGAGAGAGACGAGGGCGAAAGCACGTACGATCGACGCCGATGATCCTTGGTAAGAACTTCCTCTCGCGCGACCTCAGCTCGCCTTGCTGACCCGCGAAAGCAATCCCGGACGGGGTATCGCTACTTCTCGCGACGGATTTCTTCTCCATCGTCCCTTTCCTATGCCTCCGCCCGCCGCCCCCCCCCCCCACAATCGCAAGAACTGCTCACCAGCCACGAACTTCGAATCCCATGCATTTCCCGCAATCATATTCATTCGATATACGCTCTATGTATGCGTTTTTCCGTGTTTATTCGCGAGCGTCTCTGTATGCGTATCGGCTCAACGGAACGCGGGGATTGCAATTTGATAATACACGGCGTCGAGGCAGCGGCACGAATGAAAAGTCTTCGCCGTTGCAAAGACATGGCGCGTATTCCCCCCCCCCCCCCGAGTCTCTTATTTACCGCAACGATCGACAGGTCGTCGACCTCGATCCGTTGTATTAAGAAAATATATCACGATTTTCGTTGTTTTTTTTTTTTTTTTCTTTTTGAATAACGTTGGGACCGGCGGCTGGCTTCGGTATTACATCGCGCGGGCGCCCGGAAATCGAAGGAGAAAACAATTTGTCGCCGGTGCGCGAGCGCGTGCCCTGAAAAAGGAATCCGGGATTTCGGCTTCATTTCGTTCGAGTAATCGAAGGCAGGTAGTCGTCGGCCAATATTCTTGAGAAATCTACTGATGTTCACGTATTTCCTGCCGAAAATTTAGTTTTGTTAAATGTTATTTTCTAATAATAGTTCACTTTTATTAAGTTTAAAAAAATTAAAAAAAAGACGTATTCGATGCAATCGAGCTAATAATTTACTATATTATATCAATTTCTGAAATTTCAAAATAAGAACTCTTTCATTCTGTTCTTTTTGCGCCTAGAATTAAGAATAATAGAATAACTTTCGACGTTCCGATGAATAGCTTCGAAATCAGGGTAAAGAAGTTAATGACAAGTCTTCAGCTTTACTTGTTTTTGCCCATTCGGAGTTTCGAAGAGCGAAGAATTATCATAATTTTTTACCCTACAGAAAAATCTATGTCAATTTGAAACCTAATAATTGAATTCAAAACATTTAATTTAAAATTTTCATTTGCTATTAGTATGAATTGCCTTTGGATTTATTAGTCTTGCAGTGTAAATACACCTTGAAAAGTACATCGCACGTAAAGCACAAGAGTAGCACTTTAGAGTAATGTCATAAAACTTTTAAAAAATTTTTCTTTTCAATTTTCATACCAGTTACTCTGTAACGACTTGGCACATTAAAAAATTTAATAAATTTTATAAAAATTGTAAAATTAAGTTTTATTTATCTAATTACTAATAACTTTTCGAATAAATGTTAAAAAACCGTGTCTTTCCATTTGAAATTTGTAAGGTTTGTATGAGTTGAAGCATAACTATGCGAATTTGTACGAAATAGAAAAAAATAAAAAGTTTAAAAAATTTACGAAAACATGAAAATAATTTTCGTATGTTTTCTATTCGGATACATAAGCACTTTTAGGTGAGAAACTATAGAACTAATACACATTTATTTAGTATAAATAATAAACAAAAATAATTTTGCTTTCTATTTGAACCTATAGGGGATTGGTATTTGAAAATTTTGAATCTCCACAGAAGATGGGGTAATCCTATATCTTATATCGTAATTTACATATGGAAAAGGGTTAATCCAATTTTCATCCAAGATCGTACAACTATAGCGGCTTTCGAGTCCCGTAGGGTGCTGAAAATGCTAATTTTTCATACTTCGAGAATATTTGATTTTTTGGAGTTAATTTTTATTAGAAAAATTCGGGGGAAAAAACTTTCGCTATATTCTGACATTATTGTTTATGAAATTATAATTTAAATATTTTTAAAAATTAATAATATCATATATTGCATACGTAAAAAGTATCACAAATTTGATTTTTACAACTTGATTTTCAAGCAGAAAAATTCAAAAGTTTTTTATTACATGGGTAAGAAAATTATTTTATTATTCTAATTTAAAATTAAATTATCTGATCCAAACTTGCAGAAATATCGTTATTTTCCATTTCTTTAACCGTGACTATGAGTAAGCGAACGAAAATGAAAAATCATAATTTTACATTTTATATTAGTATTTTATCTGTATTTTATCTATTCATATTTCCGATACAGACAATAGAGATACGATTTATTGCTTTAGAACAGTCTTTCGGGAAATTATGTCTCGTGTCTCGTCGTAATTTCGAATTTATGCTATATTTAATCTAATATATGCCACTATCTAAAGATATGCACGATCCGATGGTATTGACACTGAGCTTTCGAATGAATTTTCATAGAGCACCAAAGTTTT
Organism: Sycobia sp. Sy_11; assembly: GCA_018907035.1. NCBI lineage: Eukaryota > Metazoa > Arthropoda > Insecta > Hymenoptera > Epichrysomallidae > Sycobia > Sycobia sp. Sy_11. The sequence continues at coordinate 3,379,972 of JACCIC010000019.1, forward strand.
TCCGTGATAACGGCCAAATCAAGGACAAAAATATTAAAGAACACCTCGGAGCGCTAGGCCGAACGTGTCGCACGTATCTGCACGCGACGTATTTTAGCATGCTGTTTTCACTTCGTGGCGCTGATGGGGCAGGGGGGGGGGACTGGTAAAACCATTCAAACCGAGGATGATCGAGAGTTTCTTTTTTCTTTTCCTTCTGTCCTCAGGCGCGCAATCCACGGAGGATAGGCTTCCTGATAGCGGCCGTCTGGGTGGTGTCGCTGGGCATATCGTTGGCGCCGCAGCTCGGCTGGAAGGATCCGGGCTACTTGGACCGCATCGCCGAGGGCAAGTGCCTCGTCTCCCAGGATCCGGCGTATCAGGTAAGGCGGGGACTTCTGGGGAAAAACTCGCGCTATAGGGACGGAAGGTGGAGAGGGAGATAGAAAGAGGGAGGGAGAGAGACGCGGTGCTGGCGGGTATGTGGAGGGGGAAGTAGATGGGAAGAAAATTTACTTGCCCACCGTTGCGCCCGAGGAAATGCAGAGCGGGCACGCCGGAGGTGGAAGCTCATTCACGTGGGCATAAAGGGGGAGAAGAATGAAAGAAGGAATATCCTGGGGGACGAACGGGAGGGGAGGGACGGGGTGAAGGGCAGGGGAATAAAAGCACGAGCCACGATCTCCCTTCGACTCTTTTTTCTTTCTTTCTTTATCGTCGAACTGAGACAATGGGAGGGAGAGGGATCTGGCGGATCTCTTACACCATCCTCCTTAGCGCCCTGGGTATATAAACGCAAAGAGCGGAGACGCAGCGCTGGCGTAAGTGGCCCTTCTAAGACCTGTCCCTTTCTTCGCTGTTTGTCTCTCTCTCTCTCTCTACCTCTGTCCTTCCCCTAGACTGCCCACCGAGGCAGAAGGCAAATATATTTGCCTACCACTTCTTTATACTTTTCGAATCGCCTCCGATCGCTCGGTCACTTTTATCTATCAAAAGTTCTAGAAGTGTGCGCGTCTTCCTTCCTCCTGCCGCCACCCCCTCCCGCCCGGAAAATTCGTCCTCCATCGACGGAATGCGAAATCATTTTATTGACTGAAAATCCAACTTTGCGCGGAAAGTCTCCTTTAGCACTTCTTTCCGCTACTTCTTCGGCTTCCGGGGGGATACCCGCGGATGCCGAGTAGGGCGTCGGTTGCAGCGCCGAGGCTTATCGATCTCCCTCCCCGCCTGTCTCTGTCTTTGTCTTTCTATCTATCGTTCTCTATCTGTCATCCCTTCCTTCACCCCCCCCATCCCCTCCACGGGTCTCGCGAACCTCGGCAGCGCGACACACAAGTAGCTCGGATGGATGTACGTTACACGCCTCGATGCGCAGAGTATACTGTAAAACGAAAAACTTGGCCGATCGCGCGCACGCCCCAGAACTCGATTGGAGTCTTGTTCCACTTTTGTTTTATTGGTTTCGAAGGGGCGCGAGGGGGGAGGGTGTCGCACGCTAGACAGAGACGGATATAGATAACGAGCGGGGAAGAGAGAAGTTTGCACGTAGTCGTGCCGGGAGCATTTTTTTTTTATTTATACGTTTTAGGAAACGATTTGGATCTCTTTATCGCTTTGGAAACTCTTCTGTTTGTTTGTTTTGCAAGTGTTTTCGCCATGATTTCGGTTTTCTCGGCTTATTACAGAAGGTATATATATATATATACGTTTCCGATCGCCAGCACTTCGGAGTATTCTTTAGTTTTCTTCAAGTTTACGGATGTAATTATCCTTTATTCGCAGAAATTGATATATACGACGTGAAATACGAGGAGTACGTTTTGTCGACCGATCGCTTTCCTTTTTCCTTTTTCATTTTACTTATACATTTCTACGTTTTCTGTCCAACTCCAAGAATTATATAAGCAACGTAACGAAAGTAAAGAAGTCACTTCATCGGTAGGAAAATAGCGCGTCTCTCGTATCTGCGTAGATTTTCATACAAAAGTCTTACGCGCTTCGAAGAAGATTGGATATATACACACACACACACACACACACACACACGTATATATATATATATATATATATATATATATATATATCGCGGACTGATAAGGAAACTTAGTTCTTCGGTGATGCGTAATACGAAGCCCGTAGTCCCGACAGCAAGTTTGCCTCCACCACCATTCCCCTTCCATGATGCCCCGACCCCCGGACCAAATAAGATTATCTTACGAACAAATCCGCTGATTAGTTGGCGCTCGGTATACCTGCGTCTCGCCTCGGAAGATGCCTCTTCGAATCGAAGCCTCGCGCGAACGTAGGCTTCTCTCTCTTATCTGTCTCTTTCTCTCTCTCTCTCTCTCTCTCTCTCTCAATAGATTAGTCGCGGTGGAGAAGGTGAGTTTCCTGACGGGGGAGGGCGGAGGGAGTTTTCCCGCGGCATTGATAATACGACGGATTCGCTGTTTTTCTTTCCGCCGATTGAATTATAGTCGAGGCTCGTCTTTAGTTGTTTATTCATCCTACAGATATATCCTATATATATATATATATATATATATATATATCGCAAATCCGACTCAAATAGAAGAGGGTGTAAGGGAAGAGCGCGAGCTCGCGTTAGTGGACGCTCTCATTGCAAGAACCTAATGAATGTACGGGAGGCCAGCCTTTTTCTCCAAAGCGATCGCGGAGGGTCGAGAGAGACTCGGCGAATGTAATTAGCACTTGAAGCGAGGCGCGGCGGATTATTTTTCATCGAATACGGAATGAATTTGGCATTGTCCGCGTACGCTAAAGCGGCGAACTGCATTAACGGGGCGAGGCGCCGATTTCGTCCCCGTAATTGTTCCCATTAAGCGTTGCCGTTCGCCGAACGAAAGAAATTTACGGCTAAGTAATAACCCGGAAGTTTCGCCGTCTCTCCCAGCCCGTCGGTTGGCACGCGTCGTTCCCGCGTCCGCTAGCTGCACTTCATTTATTTCACGAACTAATGGCGACTGCGATCGACGAGCGCGGAAATTATTTATCAGTTTTAATGTGAAAAATAGCGATACGGAGAGTATGGGGGGGTGGGGGAGCGTAGCCGGGCGTGGAAGCTGTTGGACGATGAAGTTTAAAGTGCTTTTAAAACTGAAGGGCGCGCGAGGAGATATATGACAGCCAGGTGCGTATTACCAGGACATATACAGCATGCTGACTAATAGCTGTTCAAGAAAAATTCATTTCGTATAATCATATTTTTGAAATTGTTTGCAATAAGTTTTCAAAAATTCGATACTTTTGCGTTAATTTTTTTTTTTAAACTATCGCTCGTACAGCTTTGTTAAATGAACGGAATTGTCGAGCTGTTTGTTAACATAAGTACATTAAAAAAAAAAAAAAAAAAAAAAAATTAAAAAATACTCAACCTAAACTGTAGCTGTGCAATTTTAGATGTTTATATTAAATGCATAGAAATTAAGTTCATCTACTATGGAGACAGATTGTCCGCATTTAGGTCGGTATAATAATAGAGATAGAATAACTATGTCACTCGAGTAACGACATTTTACATCATTTGCGTTCATAGCTCCCACCGCAGCTCACGGGTAATTTCACTTCGGTGTTAACCAGTATTGCGATCGCTTTGCGAAAAACGACAACGAAAAATTACAATCCGATTACCAGCCGCCAGAAAATAAACTACGTTACACGCGGAACGGCCGAAAGGAAACGCGAGGAAAGCGACAAATACTGCGTGCAATATTGCACGAGGTAGATTTGGCAGGCTCGCTTTAATGAAAACTTGATTAATCTGTCGCACGCGCGTCTGGCGCGAGCTTGTCAAATTAGCCTCGCAAGCGCCGTTCCGGATTAGCTGTTTACGTGAGCGGGTGGGGAGGAGGGGCGGGATGGGGGGTGAGGGCTGAAAACGAAAGACGGACTGAACGATAAGAGGGCGAGGGCGAATATATCTATATATCTATGTGTACGCGTGTATGTGTATGTCATTTCTCGGAGAGGGAATACAAGTGACGCGAGGGTACAGAGGGAACGAGAGAGGGGGGTGGGGGTTAGAAAGAACGCTGCTAAGGGTACCGGTCAAAACAAGGTGTACGAATACATTGAGAGACAACGCCCAAGGTTAAATTGGCTTTTTACCGTTTTTTTCATTGCCCCCCCCCCATTTCTCCCTTAAAGAATGCGCAGGATTGAATTTGTTGCGACAAGAAATCGTTCCAAAGGAGCACGCGACACGCTGGCAACGTCCAATATCACGCGTTCCGGCCTCGGAGCCAGGAGCGTTGTTAAAGACCCAAGTTGATACGCATGCTAGCCAGTATATATAAGTTCGTCGATGAAGGTGCATGACACTCGACAACCTGCCGGGCTTTTAATAAATCTTGGAATTATTACGGGCGTTTTTAAATTGACATTATATATATATATATATATATATATATATATATATATATATATATATATACATATTGTCTATTTCTTACGGCAATGGAATTTGATAGTCGGAGCTAAATAAGAATCGGGATAAGGGATATATACTGTGCAATTTTATAACTTCGCCCAGTGCCTAGAGTTCGCGTTACAGCGAACTGAGGAATAAAATTTCATTGCAAAAGTACGGACGATTTCCAATATTCCTGGAGAGCGACGAGAGATTTAATAAAAGGAAAAAAAGAAAAATTCGAAATATATTTTCTTAATTGAATCAGTTTCTTTTATACCGATAAGGATATACGTTTGACTTACATCTTTTGCCCCGGAAAAAAATAAAAGTTTCGTACACGGATGGAATTCAGTCGAAGAAATACATATAATCGTAATAGGAAAACGATTTTTCTCCGATAGTTTTCAAATATTATACTTTCATAATATAAACAATAACTGTTCTATGATATATATAATGAATGGAAACAAAAACAAGCTTCGAACGATTATTAGTTAATAACGACGTAAAAATTGAAAAATTAAAAGAAGAAAATGGTGCGTACACGATGTACATCGGTGTACTTCGATTCATTTTAGATAAACAATAATAACAAGAATATTGATACGCTAAATTACCACTACGAGTACATAATTTATAAAATAATTAAAAGATTGAATGAATTGGAAATAGTAGAAATGAGAAAAGGATTCATTAGAAATAGTAGACGTAAAAAAAGCAATAAATAAGTGAAAAATCTAACTAATTATATGATGAACTTTGTTACATCATCAATTCTACAGAAAGTAAGAGCTTTTCAAATCTGTTTATGGCTATTTAGGTTTTAACAATCATTAACTACTCTAACCTGCACTCCATATAATCAAATAAACGAAATTCCAAATTACTCTGATAATAACGATATTTTTTGACTATTATCTCAAAGGAATGACTTTCAATTATTAATATCAAGCAGTTCATTTGAACTGACACGTCCCCAGGTGAGTACACTTAATGATCTGCTTTCAATACGTAAATTGTATTTCTTAAATATTTACTCTTATTCATTGGAAAATCTACAGTTTAGTTTGCTTAGTAGATAAAAAAATATCTGTTTAAATTATGCGAAGGAATCTGTTTTGATGTTATTTTCCTTGTTATATTAATGATTTAAAATAGTAATACGAATCGGCGACGGAGTTGTAAGATGTATTTTGTAAACAAAAAACATACAAATTGTACAGAAATTTTTCTAGTAACTGAAACCGGGACTCAAAATAATAAATTTCTCCTTTATTATTACATATACAGGTACTCATGGATTTGAACATTTTTTGCTTCCTCCCTACATCAAATACTTGGCTCTTAACTGAAGAGCATAAAATTCATGTTGTTCATATTTCCTACCGGAAATTAGAAATATTTTTAATTATGTGAATTTTAAAAATTTTTTTAGGAAATATTAATAAATAGAAAATAAAATTTGCAAATTTTTAAATATTTAGTTCAAAATTTCTAAATATGTACATCTTATTTAAATCTATTCACATAATATTTAAATCTTATATATATTATATAACCTGCTGGTCTTGGATGTAAGTCATATTAGTGCGGATCACCTTTTCTCTAACTATATTAATATATTCTCAGATTTTATTAGATATATATGTTATTGTTATGCACTGTTTTTAATTCAAAAAAATTATATATATATATATATATATATATATATATATATATATATACATTTGAAAATATTGTAAAAGCTCGCTAAAATTACTTCAGAGGCCTACGATGGCTCGATCGCTAAAGCGAAGGACTAGTATCGTCATCAAATTCCGGTCTCATCCGATTGACACAAGCACCGCTGTAATTCTTTACACATCCTTTGTTTACAAACACATCGTACACCTCCGTCGCTGATCAGCACCGGTATTTGGAAGCAAAAATAAAGCGACTTTAAATAACATAAAAAAAACTTAAAATAACAGCTTTTAATTTTATTATTTTTGTTATTTTTAACAAAGTAAAGTTTCATTAATTATACGTGAAAATTATTTTTTAAAATGCAGACTAAAGAACTACTTATCTCATACAATTTTTATTTTTCATATTTCATCTACGTTATACAGTACAAGATTATACCAGATCAGCTGATTTTTTTCTGTTTCTCTCCCTTTCTATTTCTCTCCAATCAAATGACAATTGAATTTTTATTTCATAACTTATTGTTTAAATCAAGCAAATTTGATTATAAGAACATTTTGACTTTATAAACATTTCAAAAGTTTTTTATTTGTTTCAAAAACGATATTTTTCGCCCGTACTGATACTTGAAATATTTTTTGAGATAAGTAGACATTATTTCTAAACTAATCAGAGAATACAGTCAACATAAGGTGGACAAATATATATTACAACAAGATGGCAATCATTGGTACTTAACATTGAATTTTGAATTTGAAGTAATTTTAGTGAAAATATTTTGTTTTTGGATTGAATTAGTGCATAATAATAATAATAATAATAATAATAATAATAATAATAATAATAATAATAATAATAATAATAATAATAATAATAATATAATAATAATAATAATAATAATAATAATAATAATATATCTAATATAAAGCCCAGAATATAATATAGTTCTACAAAAGATGATCTATTAATAATATTAAAGTGCATCCAAGACGAGCAGGTTGATTTAAAAATATATTTTGAATTTATATAAATGAATAGTAATGGAATGAATATTTACAAATTTTTTAGTATTAATTGATTGAATACTATGAATTTATTAAAATATTTATTCTATTACTATTAGTTTTTTAAACTATTTTTTAATAATGAATGATACATGATAATGTAAGCCATAGTGAGTTCTTGAGTATTTCTATGTTATTGAAGCCAGGTCCATTTGAATAAAAAAAACGGTAAAGTTTTTTAGTTTTTTGTTATATTTAATACATTTTTCACCTTCTGAAAAAAATGCTTCTCCGGTGAGGTTAGCCTCTTCCAGTTAGTAAATTAATCACTTAATAAGTTTTGGAGAGTATATTTATCAGCATTAGGTTAATTTATAATTGGTATAGCTCCGGTGCACCTTATACATATATATATATATATATATATATATATATATATATATATATATTCTCAATCCTTGTGCATTTCCCTGCAATGCACTCAATATTGAAGGTCCCAACAGTCCAAACCGCACTCTATAACGGAAAGTCACATTTCGTTGAAAAGTATCCAAAATTCTTTTTTTACATCGATCGTTGAAAACTTATGTAATAATTTTACACCACGTATTTATTGACATTAATCACACTTGTAACTCATCATGCTTTGTTTCCCAGATATTCGCGACCTGCGCGACGTTCTACCTGCCGCTGCTGGTCATCCTGTTTCTCTACTGGAGGATATTCCAGGCGGCGAGGCGGCGGATACGCAAGAGGCCCGGTACGACGATACAGCCGCCGCGCGAACGACGCGGCATCCTCAGGCTCGTGAGGCGAAGGTGGTTACAACGATATTTCTCAATCTCTCTGTCTCCGCGCGCTTTACATTGTACAGGCAACCCCGATCCACCCCACTCCCAAATTCATCCCTCCCTCGCAGTCCAATCCTATGTTCCCCTGGGCAATGCGACGCGAAGACGCGGTCGACGGTGGTAATGCACGCCCCCCCCCCCCCGAGATACCGAAGTAGTAACGCCTACGCGAAGTCGGACGCGAGCGCGGAATTACTGGGGCGGGCGACGCTCGCGGTCGTAATAGTTGCTCTGTCTCTCTCTCTCTCTCTCTCTCTCTCTCTCTCTCTCTCTCTCTCTCTGTCTCTCTCACCGATCCTCCCTCGTCCTTCCTCGCTCTCTGTAACTCGAAACATTTGAAGGATAACTCGAAAGCGGCGAAGTTGCCGCGAGCTCGGACGTCCCTCGTGATTTTCGCCGAATCGTACGGGCTTGAGGATTTGTCTCGCTCGCCGAATTTGCCTATTCTACGCCGGTCGATGCATTAAGCCCTTTGCAATTCTATTAGGGCGCTTAATAACCCAGTGCAGAATCGCGATGGACCGGGCAAAGTCCCTTTTCATTAAACTACACACTTGGCGCGGATGATCGACCGTCGGATCTTACGTACGTTCGTTCAAGTAATCAAGACGGTAAATTTGTGAAGGACGTTTATTGCCCTCGCGACTGGAATTAAGATGGGAAAGAAAGGAATAATTGTCAAAATGCTAGATTAAGTTTTGAAATTGCGAAATCATAATTGCTTTAAAATCGCTTTATTTCTTTATTCAGCGGTATAAATTTTGTAAGAATAAAATTTCACAGAGCATTGTGTGATTTGTCGATGAGATTAAAAATCCTTAACTTTACTTAAATTTAAAAGACTATCAAATAATCCGTTCATAATTTATAATTGAACCCAATTATGTGCGAAAATGAAAGATTTTTGTTACAATTATAATATCCAAATAATACATGATCTACCACATAATCATAATTCAATGAAATAATTCAATTTTATTCCAAATTAAATAAATCATGAGTTAATAATCATATTACAAAATAAAAAAAATGAGAATAATGATTAGTATATTCATTTTTTCAATTACATAGGATACCATACCGATAATGTAATTTCATTTTTGTTTTGTTTTATAGTTATAGAGTATTTTAGTTCACTAAAAAATTATTTAAAGCATTTATGGCTGTTAAATAAGGTATTTTCTTAATTTTCTAATTTAGAAAATTAAGAATAAGTATTTTAAATAAATGATTTCTTAAAATCGTAACCAAATTATGTAAAAAGTATCTAAATGTAGCTAAGTAGCTAAAGTAAAAGACTTTTTTTAATATAAAATAACTTAATGAATAATGATTTGTAATTATTTGTTTAAGAAGTCTTTCTAATAGAATTATACTATTAAAATATGTGTCATCCCATACTAAAATAACATAAGAATCGTAAAGTCGGCATAATATATAATTCGGATATCGGTAGTTCTGCTATATTTCTTAAATATGGTGTAAAAAATCATACGAATATAATATTCATTATCTAATAATCTATATTAATATTCCATATAGATTCTATTATCAAGATATGTCAGAGTAATTATTATTATTTACCCTATTGCATAACTAATCATTAATTTCATCAATTACTTTTGTCGCGACGTTATTTTCAACGTTGCCAAAGGTTATAAATTTGATTCGATAAATAGATTAAAGAAAATAGATTAAAGAATATTTTATCATATCTGGCAAACTCAGAAAAATTTTATTCAGATATCCGTTCATTAGGATTTCGAATTTCAATTTATCATACTATGAATATATATATATATATATATATATATATATATATATATAAATAATGATATTAATTATAATTTTTATAAATGCACGAAATGCAGTAAGAATTCGTAACCGAAAACACTCGTGCATTGTAAATGTTCGATCAAAGCCGACTGCCGAGTTTCTATTTATAATCCAATCCCATAAATTCCCATCCAGTCCTCGATCGGTGAATATCAGCCAGCATCCCTCCCCACCCGTGATAAACTAACCACACGCATTTCTGCCGCCCGGCCAATGCAGCCCCAGGGAGGAGTCGACCGCCTTCACCATAACCCGCTCGACCCCCGACCACTCGTCCGTCTCACCCGAGAAGTCCTCCTCGTACAACGGGGCGAATCCGGGGCAGCACCAGCAGCACCAGCACCAGCAGCAGCACCAGCAGCAGCAGCTGACCCCGAACGCGCCCGTCTCCCTGGCCGCCTCGACGACGACCCTCACGGCCACGACCACCCTGACGCCCGTGGGCGCGACGACGACGACGACGACGACGACGACGACGACGACCCAGGCGCCGGGCCGCAAGACCCGCGAGACGATCGAGGCGAAGCGGGAGCGCAAGGCCGCCAAGACCCTGGCGATCATCACCGGGGCCTTCGTCGCCTGCTGGCTGCCCTTCTTCCTCGTCGCCCTGCTGCAGGCAGTCTGCGCGCCCTGCGAGCCGCCCGACCTCGTCGCCAGCGTGTTCCTCTGGCTCGGCTACTTCAACAGCACCCTCAATCCCGTGATCTACACGGTGTTCTCGCCCGAGTTCAGGCTGGCCTTCAAGAGGATACTGGGAATAGCGCCCAGGGCCGCGCGTTGACCGACGACGCGACCGTGAGCGGACGGAGTGAGAGTGAGTAAGAGCGAGAGAGAGAAGAGCGTGATTTATATTGAGCTCGGCTCTTTTCTCCCTCCCTCTCTCTCTCTCTCTCTCTCTTTCTCTTGGCAGCTTTTTGCTAGGAGCTTTCTTGCGCGCGCGTATGGGCCCGATGGTTTCCCTCCTAGCGATTGGTACGGAAGTGAGTATAATTTTATAGCTAAATTTTTATTTTCGTATAAGTACCTTCTTCTTACATGAGATAGGATTTTATTGATAATTGCTGAACTTGGTGCAATGGAGAAAGGAATAATAATCCCTGACTTTGGCGAAATCTCTATGCTTTTTTTGATATTGGAGATTTCGATGATGATAATGAGATATGTTTGACAGAATATAATAAACAGCTTATGCATTGTGAGAGAATTATTCCAATTGTATCATTTATGAGAAGTTCGAGTAAATGTTTAGTTACATTTAGAAAGATTAGCTAAGTTAGCTTGAAGCAATTGGTTGATTTAATTCGCCATTCATGATATATTAATTCAATTGGCTAGATGTGATATCAATAAATACAACTTATTCTATTCTTGATTATTGAGATACATCACTGACTTTTTCAGCTAGATTTAATCGGATAAAAATGAAGCAATAATATTCTCGTGACAACATTCGAAAGGTGGCAATCATAGTTTCCTTTCTTGAAAAAATTCCTTACCCTAAATCAGGTCGAAAAAGTAGATATATTCAAAATACTTCTCGAAGTCATAAAGGTTTATTGAATTCTTTACTTATTAATAATAGCTTTTTTCGAAAAACAAAAATTCTATGATTATGCTGCAAATCATAATCATGCAAATCGTTAAATTAACTTACAGGATAATGATTTTAATTAAGAAATATCCTTACATTTAAGTGAAAATAAAATGTACAAGAATTATACAATATTTAGGGAGCTAATTTCATTTAATAAATAACAGTAGTCGAGTTATAGTACAATATTTATCTAATTTATGTTTCGCCAATTTCCTAATGAAAGATAAATTAGTTTTAATGCACTTTTTAATAAAAAAAAAAACTTCAAAAACCAAGTTATCCGTAACATTTTCCAATAATTTTTGCGGAGAAAATTAAACCCATCGAGTTAATTCGAAGAAAAATAGTTCCTTTCCTATACTTAAATCGAATCGACTCAGCGGCTCGGCTGCAATAATTGCAGAAATTGATTTAAAAGAAATAAAATCACCCTTTTCTCCCCGCCCAAGCGCTGCTTTACCTTAATAGTCACTTACAGGAATTTTTTTATATCATCCAATCCAACATTTATAAGCTTAAATCCCTTTCAACGATTATCGCTGCGCACCGGGACTTTTCAATCAATTGGCAATATCCAATAAAAAGCCAATCCCACCGGTCTGCTTACTGTCGTAAATCGATATTTTCATTCGTTTATACTTATATATACGTCTGCTCGAACGGAACCTCGATCATCCTCCATCTCTGCACCATCGACTCCTATCTATTAGAGCTCTCTCGTGTGTCCGTTTATGAAATTGGATGAAAACAAAAAAAAAAAAAACGAAAAACAGAAAACCAACCGCACGAAACTTCGTGAACTACAATGCGCCCCTTATATATGGCGTCGATCCAAGACGGTCATCATATATATATATATATATATATATATATATATATATATATATATATAATCGCGAACGGTAATGCTTCGGGAAAACTGCCAGGAGTTTCGCTCTCGAACAATATTTCCGTTACGTCGATTCCGTCTCTCGAGCAGTTCTTAAGCAGCCCTTGGTCTGGTGCTCGGTGGGATTGGGGGGGGGATGAGGGAGGATTACGGAAATTTGCTTTAGAGCTTATTAGAGCTCGCCTCGAGGAGGAGGCCGCTTTAATCGCTTAGCAACAACATCAAAAGCTGCCGCTGCTACTGCCACTGCTGCTACTGCTACTTCTACAACTACTGCAACTACTACTACTACTACTACTACTACAACTACTACTGTTTCTACCGCTACTACTACAACTAATAGTGCTTTGGCCGAACCGTCTCTCGATCTAATATACTAATAACGCAGCGGCGGCAGCTGCTCGGGCGATTATAAGTTCCTTGTATCGCGCATTAGTGACTCCGTGAGGACCGTTTCGAAACTCCCCCGGGATTATGCAATAATAATTAAAATATCGCAACAAATGGCTACAGTCGCAGTGTGGGAGGGATGGGGGGGGGTGGAAGCTCGTCCATCAAGAGTGGTAGACAGTGCCTTTTAGGTACGTTGAAAGCCTCGAGTATACATCCGTACTGGGCTAAACTCGATAACGCGTGATGACTTTATCCTGTAAAGCAAGCGACGAATACTTTGATAATTAATAAGCATCTTTCACTTGCTCTCTCTACAGATATTGTTCTCAAATCTTGAAAAAATAACAATCTTATGCGCATTGCTAAACTACCCAAAAGTTCGATACTATACGACCAATATGATACCTATTGCATACTGCATAATCAGACGTCCTCTTAATGATCTCCTAACAATTTAGTGATTGATAAGCAACCTGGTTTTTGAAAAGAACGTAGCAGGCAAGCTACTCATCGTTCGCGCATTATAGTCATTAGCATTGTTATCTAAAATAAATATCGAACATTGCTTTGTTTTTTCATGATAGTTCGATACAGCGCCTACCTTATTACATAAGCTTGCTACATGCAACTGTTTTTCCACCTTAAACTGGACAAAGGTACTTACCGATGTCGCGATATGCAGTGTGCTTGTACAGTTCCTGTTTCAAACTTTCATAAATCACCTAACAGACAACTTAGCCATTTGACCTTACATATTCTGACGATCTATAGCTCTAATAATCCGAGTAGTTCCTCAGAATGTCAGCACAAAATCAATGCTAATATGAATGCTGTGTCTAACTCAGTAATTAAAAAGGATTAGTTGCTGCTATCAAAACTAAGCTTGTGCTACTTGGCACTCAATTATATTTCTCCAGAATCAATTTTTCGACCATTTCACGTGTCTGCACCAACGGAGTCTCAATAAAGTATACATTCACCTGAACAAAACTGTATCTCCGTTTTTATCTCTGCCCTAAGATTAAATGAACCATTCATAATATACACTTAATTGTTTCATGCACTGCCGTAATTCGCGTATATATTTTAAAAGGATTCGAACCTAAAGCTGTAGGTTTTCGAAAATTCTTATGTACGTTTCTTTTTTGGCAATCTCGAACGACAAGAACACATCAGCATCCACTGGTCTGAAACTCGGCTGATTATTCGTAGTTTACAGACGTGACCTATTCCTTGCTAATTTAAACTTTCGTATTTCAGCAACAGGTATTTCCTACTAATCCTTTTATCAATTTCAAATATCTCTAGCTCCGAATCGAGAGAGCATATCCAGTCGAACAAATCGTACAGAAATACTTCATTCTTCATTTCGAATTACCATTCCTCTCGCCTCATAAATCTCTCATTAATCCTATCCATTTCGCATCATAATTGTCTTTTGTTTAAAAACTCACTTTCTACCTTCCTCGATGCTCTAAATAGATTTGACCGGGGATATTGAGTGATCGAAGAGGAGTTATATATATATATATATATATATATATATATATATATATATATATTGCATCCTTAATTTTTACACTTCAATATATAATTTCACCTGCAATTCAAGGTTGACGTAGTAGTATTAATATTACTAAATTCACTTAATTTTAATTTTAATTTAATTTTTATTTTCCCCGTTATTTTATTTCATACATTCGTTCTTTCAGCACGCTATCATCTGCTTAATATTTAATTTACTTCTACTATAAATGCTTGTTCAAAATTAAAACGAACATCAATTCTATCGAACGTTCTAATGTAATTACGTGATAATCGATATTTAAATATAATTATGAAGGAACAGAATTTGGAGCTTGCAACCGCGTACATTAGCTTGGAAGTTTTCTTTCCCGATTAATTTTTCAAGTGACATCATTGGGTAACTTTGATTATTCTGAGGCAACCGATGCAAACGCTATCGTCTCTTATCATAAATTAATCGAGGGCAAGGGTCAATTACGCTGCAATTCAATACATTGGTGCAGAGATCCTCTTCAGATGATGTTAAGAGGATTTACGAGGAAACGCTACGTGAAAAAAAAATTATCAAGCGAAACGTGTCATTGTAGATCGTCGAGTCTTCTCGGCGCTTCATACTTCTCGGGCATATCATCCAGGCATTACCGGCGAGCCAAAAATTTCGAGAGGCCGAGGAAGCCCGCAGGCTCTACGTAATCGCGCTGCGAAATCCACTAACGCCCTGCCCATAATATATATATATATATATATATATATATCTGAAAAAAGTCGAGCATCCCGTCGCGTCGCTCTCCCGCTCGGTCTCGCGAGAGGCGTGCGTGATTTATCGCGCTCGATTTCGGCGGGACGGCTTAGAGGCGTTTTAATCTATCAAAAGGCTCGCGAAACGCGGGCGTTGCTTCGATGCGCGAGCGCGGTGGTGCGCGCACTACACCGACGATCCTTCGAGACGCAGCGGTGAAATTGGAATTGGTGTGAAAGTGGTGTTGAGCTTTTACGGGACCGTTGAAAAATGAAATCTTGAATTTATTTCTCAACCATTGAATTTTTTAAGAATATTTTCGTAATATACCATCGGCGTTTGAAATTCAATTCTACGTATATACAAAGAGATTTATTACCGGAGATGATGACAAATATCTGTACGCCGTCGAAACAGCCGCTTTTCGGCACGATTGACAAAAAAAAATCGAGTAAGAGTTAATTATCGTTCGTTGAAATAAAGCATTCCTAGTGATTACTGTCACACTCGAAGGGTGAATTAACCATACGTGAATAACATACGTCATGAAAACCAAAAATCCGTCCTGACCTGAAGATTGATGGCTGGCCTTGTTTTGATAAAAACAAAAATCACCTGTCCAAATCCTAATTAACGAAACTTTTCAAATATTCGTACTGTAATTACGACGGGTTATCGATAAATCAAACGAGAAAATAAACAAAAAGACCAATAAAATGAAATTCAAAAAAAGATAAAATAGAGCAGGAAAGTCGATAAACCTTTTCGCAGAGCCTTAATTATCCGACCCCAAAGGAATTACTCACGGATTCAGCGTGATAGCATTTCTTTCACGTGCGCGCATGTACTTAGCACGACTGTAGCAATCGCACACGTGCTACATAGACCGGAGGTCGCACGTCGTGAAAACTCGATTTCGCCAATCAGCCAGGCATTGATAAGAGGAGGAGGAGGGTGACGAAGGAAGAAGACGAACAAGGAGAAAAAGAGGTTTTCACGTGTTGCTTAATTGAGTTCTCGCGTCGAATTGGGAGGCCTATATGTAGTTCACGACCGCCCATCCTAACTTCTTAGCAGCCTGTCGAGTCTTACGTAAGCCTTTTCTCGTCTTCCGCGTACACGTTCGAGACTGGAGGTGGAGGAAGTCTCGATCTAATACATGTGAGGCGGTACTGACAAGCGAAATCTATTCAACCGATTACAATCATCCCTCCTTTTTTACGACATGCGATGTAAAAACTGTTCTATATAATTTATAAATTTATCTTTGAGATCGAATTATTGTAATAATTGTATTTTTTTAAATTTATCATTAAAAAATGTCAATTATATTAAATAATATAGTAAAAAAACAATGGGATTAATTAATAGAGTAATCGAAGTTATCGAATTTCTGACAAAGATTATTCTTTCAATAATTATTGCATGGAATAATAATTATTGCAGTTAGTGCAATTAGTACCATAATTCTTGCAAAAGATTCATCACGAAAATTGCGTATTATTCATAAATCCTAATTTTTTTAATATATACCAAATTTTAATCCATATTTTTTCATATGTCATAACCATATTTCCACACACCATTCATATTTAGGGATTGGAAGTCAATTATATATTAATATTATCATTATGTGTTCTCAAGCCTAATTTGATAGAAATATCGAAGTCTGAAGATTTTCATATCGATTGCCATTTTCCAAATTCTTTACTTCGTGTTTATTCACAATCTCTAAATATTGGGGTGAATTGTAAAAAAATCAAAACGAAAATTTATACTCGTGCTCACTTATGAGAACGAATTATTTGATTTCAAATATATATTCATATGTACAGTATGTCTTTTCCTTATTTCTCTAAGAGCTGCGAATGAACAGGCAAAAAGAAGGCAAGTTTTGCGATCAGCAATTATTTTGAATTAAAAAAAAAATACACGAATCTCGTCTCTTGTTCAACACATAAAATATAATGCAATTGGTATACGTCACAAACATAATAAACGAATATGTAATATTAAAATATATCTAATAATACACTATAATAATAGATAGTAGTATATAAGAGTAAAAGTAAAAAACAATAATAAGTTTTTCATCTTGTTTTGTCATTATGATTTTTTTTTTTTAATTCTAACGAAGAAAATTTCTTTCAAGGTGCTGCAGTACCGCGAATAAGGAAAGACGTACAGAGCGCAGTCGAGCCATGAATTTCTGCATTGCCGAGGAGCACTTATCAAAAGTCAAAAGAAAAAAAGGGAGAGAGACAGTGCGCGGTTCGTTTAAGAAACTGCACAAACACCAATGAAACATTCTTTTTTAAAAGCCGAGAATTTTCAAAATAGTGTTAAAAAATTACGGGCGAGGTGGTTTAATATTAATACGATCGACGCCTTATGTAAAGCGCGATAAAATTATCACGGTCGCTCGCGAATTCGCAATGCGTCAACGATATCGGTGTGACGCGACCCTGGCAACAACAACCGAGACGCTGGTTGGGATGGGGCGCAAGCACAAATTTCGAGAATAAAGTGAGAGAGATAGAGTGCGTGGGAGATAAGGCGATAAAAATAGAGCGAAAGAGAGAGAAAGAAAAATGTCCACCAGCTACTTGAGCCCTAGAAGTGGCCGGAGGACGTCGTCGGCTAGGAAAGGTAATATTATAACACCAGAACTGTATCCAAATTAAAAAATAGAACAAAATAATAAATCCTTTTACTCGAACGTATATATATATATATATATATATATATATATATATATATATATATATATATATATAATTTCGATCGAAATTGATGTATAAATTAATAAGCGAGCGAGTAAAACTCGCTATCGAGAGATCTACATACTTTGCTACATACTTTGAGGTTACCTCTTTTTTTTGAAATTTATTCTTCAGGTCGAAGTGAAAGTATCATATGATTTATATAGCTAAAGTCGTATAAAGGCAAAAAAATTTTTGAGCATAGCCACAGTCACACACAACACACACACACACACACGTAAGTATGTACACACACACACACACACACATATATATATATATATATATATGTATATGTTTCTATCGCATAATAACGAGGTATTTCGTCGATTTTATGGGAAAGGCAACTTTGCCTTTCTTTCTAGGCCAAAGCCTTTGCATGGACGATCTTGAGCGTTATCCAACATCGCTTATTCTGTCTTTTTTACATCAATACGCAAATCCCGAGAATTCAAAAACAAAAAAAATGGGAGGATAGTTATAGGATAATTACCAATATAGGTGAAAAGTTCTAAATGAAACAAACGGGCAAGGCACAAATGTATATCCTTCAACTATACTATATATATATATATATATATATATATATATATATATATATATATATATAGGTATGTATGTATATATAAACAAAATTATAATTCGCTGTCTCCTTCGGAAGTGTGCGGGTGAAATTACCAGGATTGTAGGAGTGGGGGTGGGCGATCGATGGAGTCGATAATGCGAGCAGCGCGTGTCTTCCGCAGCGATAAGATCAAGCAAGCGTATAATTAGGAGGCAAGGGACCCCGCGAACAGGTGGCACTGACGTTCGAGAGTGGAGGTTAAGCGGGATGATTTACTGACAAAACACCGTACGGTTCTTATATATATATATAACATTATAAAGTTTTTATCGCCGCATCTTACGCGAAGCATACAAACTGAGAAGTAGGGAAAGAGGGTTAGTTACCATTCGTTACGTTATAATAGATACAGGTAACTAAAGAACGTGAAGAAGAATATATATATATATATATATATATATATATATATATATATATATATATATATATATATAAAGAGTTATGGCCCAACGCGCATCGAAAGTTGCAGACAGCGCCCGAGTACATTTGTCACTGCTACATAAAGGAGCTCGGTCAGAATAATAAACTTTATATGTGTATATATATATATATATATATATATATATATATATATATATATATATATATATTGGTACATGTTGCATGCTCGTAAAATATTTACATACGCATATACCGACATATACGACGCGATCAAGAATTGTAATATATACACATATACATATTATATATACAAATATATACGCAAGGTTGCTACTACTGATGCCGCTACTGCTGCCGTTGTTGCTGCTACTACTAACGAGCATGGTATAATATCCAAAATTATTTCTTTCGTATTTACGTACGAGGCCCGTTGCGCCCTATTTTACGATTATTATCAATGACATTATATTAATGTAATCAGAATTCGCATTATGCTGAAAAAGACCATTACTAGGAATTCGAGAAAACTGTTTCTTGAATAGTGCAATAATAATTTTTTTCACAATGGAGGGATTGTTACATATGGTTAAAGCACGAGAAATGAAAAAATTCTTTCGTTAGCGAGAATAGAATTTTTATTTTCAATACGAGTTTTATTACTGATAAAACTATACTCTTAAATTTTAACAATAATAATCTAAAGAAAATATTGATTTTTGATTTGTGAAAAAGGCAGAGATAATAAAAAAAGTTCAATTAAATTAAAGTGAAGTTCTAACATGAATATTCTTGACTTAAAAGCGTAAAACTATATCGAGGGGTTACACGCACACCAATTTTGAAAATGTCGTTTTCAGAAAAATTCATTTATAGTCAATCAGCTTGAGAACGCGCTTCGAAAATCGCTTCAATTAAAGTTATGCTCGATCGCGTAATTCCGAATTCAAATTAAACACACATATATATATAGCTGAAATTTCTACGTACTATTATTTAAATCATACACCTTTGTATTTCATTCGCGTGCTTATTCAAGTAAAAGTCATTCGTACGTCAAATACACTCTGTTTGAATAAAAAGTAAATATTTTGTTAATTGCAGCAGATTTTTCAAATACTATTCAAGAGAAAAGTAACTCGAATTCCGAAAAATGAAAATGTTTTTCTAGTGATTATTCATGTTATTGTTCATATCATTATTAGCGTTATTAAAACCATGCCATTATCAAAACTTATAGCCGCTAAGCTCGAGCGAAATTCTTTCATCGCGTTGTAAAGAATAACTCCCAATGAATGTTCAGAGCTGGGAGAGGGAAGAGCTCGGGCTGCTTTTTATATACATATATATTATATAAATATATTATAAATATATATATATATTTAAGCTGGGGAAAGTTCTATATTCACGCATACACATATATATATATATATATATATATATATATATATATATATATGTATATATTCCTTTGCCTTGTCACTCATGTTTTCCTTGTACATAATATAAACTTTAACGGACGTTATTTTTTACTATTAAACGAAGATACTGACGCGGCAGAGACGAACGCTCCAAGCCGAATTAGTACTGTTGAAGTGGCAAATTTTATTCGAACGTTCATTATATAGTCAAATATTGCATTGTTGTTGCTATATAGATTCGAATCATTTATATCTAGCATATAAGTATACATATATAAAAGAGGATTAATCCTCTGTCACACGGAGCCCGAGATCTTCCCGTTTGTCTGCGCAATGTAACTTTAAATTATATATACATATATATATATATATATATATATATATATATATATATATATATATATATATATATAATAGGCTTTCAATGAGAAATGCGTGCGCCGAAACTGCGTTTCTCTGTAGAAAAAGAAAAAACTATGCATTTTATTGTAACAGATGCGTTCAACATGATACACGCACGGACGAACCAACAATGTATATATATATATATATATATATATATATATTATATATATATATATATATATATATATATATATATATATATATATATATAGACACCAAGAGGTGTGCAAAGAGATACATTATATATACACTTGAATATATTTACGCCATACAGCATAAACCAAAACGCATAATTTACGAGATTTGCTACCAGCGTGCTACGTGCGCGCGCGCGCGCGATTATGTACGAGCGATTATGTATATGTGAAACGAGGTAAGATTGTAAAGATATAAAACACGTCGTTGAGTTTTAAAGAATAAAAGGAGTATCGGGAAGAAATTAAGAAAAAAAAAAACAAAAACAAGAAAGAATAAGTTTTTTCTCTCCCATTAATTATTTCTCCCTTCCTTTCCAAAATCTTCCTGCAGCTCTTCTATGGATCATGTTTTTCTCTTGGTTTCCTTTTTCGTTATACCGTTAGGATCTTCTCTTTATTATTTTTACGAGAGATCCGAATGCTCTCCAAGAGGTTACGATGCTTGCATTTTCATTCTATTTTCTTTCTTCTTCATTGTTACTGTAAAAATTTTCTCTCAAAATTATGTAATAAAAAAAATAACACTCTCGTACTCGAGAAAATGATAATTTTATGAATTAAAATATTTTACGAGGTGAGTATCTATAGGTAGCGAAGGTAAATTATTTGGATTTGAGATGCGGAGTTGAGGATGGATTACATCGATTTTCGAACGGTAAGTCACTCGCTTAGATTATCGTGTAATTTGTTAATGAAAACGTTATTACAAACTATTGCTTACATAAATATTGTTTTCTTTATTCAGTTGAATCAATGAACTTCCTTTTCGTATAGATTAACAAATATTTGTTTGTAAATACTGCTTGTTTAACAAGCAAAGGATATAGCTATAGATATTCAGCAGTAGGGCCACTCTAGGCCACTAAAAACGTATTAATCAATTCTTGAAAGATGGTATAAAAATTAAGGAATAGTAAGCGACCTTTATAAATTGTATTTTATATTCATAACGAGCATCTTTAGAGTAAACCACTAAGATCTTGCCTTTGTGCTTTGTCCAATTGATTTAATAAATGGACAGATTGATAAATGTGTCGGTCATATGAGTATTATCTTCGCAGCATGTACTTTGGCATTGATCGCTTAAGAAAAAACATAGACTTGGCATTAAATAACAAGACTAAAATTAGCTCTATAATGGTGAAGATTTCATTACAGTAAACTCAACATGGAAGTTTGTCACGAGCTTCGTAAGTTCATTAGTAAGAATCTTTGAAACCCCTGGATACTAATTAACAAAATGTTCGAAAACGAGCCTTTTATTGTCAGAAATTTTAAGATGCACAGAAAACCAATTGGTGATCAGATTAATTTAACTCATGATTGTTGAAAAAAATGGAAAATTATATCGATACAGTCTATGGATTATTTCCTAATGGAATTTCCTATTATGGTCTATTTATCAATAAGATGATGATAAATTTCATGATAAATAAAATTTTAACTATTTAAACTGTGCGAATAGTACCGAGTAAATAAAGAAAAATAACTCCTCTTCCAAATCCAACTCCACTCTTTACCATCTAATAATTTAAGAACGAGCAGATTGATATCCAAGAAGAAAATGAGATTAATTCAAAAAAATCCCAATAAAGACTAGGTAAATCTCCAATTAGTGAACAGAACAGTCCTCCTACGGCCACGAACAAAAACTGCCGAAGCCAGTACGCAAGATTCTTATATGTATCGTTGCTCTCATTCCTTTTTTCTTCTCTCTCGTTTTCATTATCAGAAAACAGACACGTAACTTACACATTCGTGCAGACACGCATACACACACACACACACACGCGCGCGCGCACAAAAATGAAACACCTCTCGTTAATAGAAGCTTCCTCCTAAGCATCGATCGACGCGACTATCGAATTCCCGCGCGTAATAACGAGACCGTGAGAATTGTGATTTATCGACGGCCCGCGGTTTACCCCCCCCCCGTATTTGCCCCTCGCCGCCACCACACTATTCGACCACCTCGTCGAACAGAACGGCACCATTCACATATATCGAACATCGGTTTGCGCGCGTTCGCTCGATCGTTGCCCGAAGGGGGCTGTGCTGGTAGCGGTGGCAGTACTCGAACCGTGTGCTCGACAGTGTATATATATATATATATATATATATATATATATATATATACATGCCGGTATACAACAGCGCCTCCACTCCAGCGCAAAGACAATAGCCGTGCACAGTCATCAGGAGCGAGAGTCACGATTGCGGCGATGCAGACGAGAAGGTAGATTCTCCAGGCGAGAAAGAGAAAAATATATATATATATATATATATATATATATATATATATATAATCGCTCGCCTGCCTCGCCTATGTTGTGGCTCCTGGCACAGGTGTAAGTAAGCTGTTGCGAATCCCTCAACCCCCGCGGCTCTTCCGCGGAGGCGCGCGCTAGCGAGGAGGGGAACGGAGGAAGTAGACTTTGAAGGAGATTCTTCTTAGCTTATTATTGTGTAAGTTTCTCTCGCACCAATTCTGCAATGGTCGTATCGCTGATTTACTTTACTTTTCTCATTAATTTTTAAACGAAGATAAACTTTGGGAAGTATGAGAAACATAAATAGCTATTTAGTTAGTTTAGCAAGTTGCGTTTGCTCATCTAAATTTTCTCCGTAAATAAGATAAACGGTAATTCAATTTTGTAAGATTTAGTTAAAGTTTTAAAGATAAACTAATGAAAAAAACGGTCCTATAATATGATTTTATTATCTGAGAAAAAAATTTTTTTTTCTTAATAATTCATATTTGAGAGACGGAATGGGACGAACGAAGCATCGCTTATCGAATGGGAGGTAGTTTTCAACCGACTGTTTCAGTCAAAACAACAATCGCCAAATATTTTCGAGCCATCGATTTATAAAATATTGACATTTAAAGATATATAATCTCCACGTGGTATTTTAAGAAAAAATACATATTAATATAATCGTAAAAATAATACGTAGAAATAAAACGTACGAACACTTTTAATATAAACGTAAAAATAAATTGCTTTTCATTGAATTTTCTATCGTTTCATTGTGACAAGCTGAAAATGTTCGTGAAAATTTATTGACTTTGATCCGTACTGCGTAAATGTAAATTGGTAAATTTTAGGTTTAGCTGTTTATTTAAAGCTGACTTTGCGAGCGCGCCCGTATCTGTACGATTAATGCATAGACAACAGTATGCATACAATTTTTATCCTTTAGAAATTTTGATCTAAGATAACAATAGGCATAATTATAAAGTACTTTTAACTGGCCTTTGTCACGGTCACTCGGCCCCTTCCATTATTCGTCGGGTTACACTGAAAGTCTACGCTCGTCTCCTCAATTTACCTACTCCTCGATCGAGAGCCGCATTATCGTTTGTCGACTGGTTGACGAGCATTGGCACTTGTAACTTTTGCAGTTTAGTGCAAAAACTATTTGCATCTTTCCAAAATTCATATGCGAGACACCCTCTAAACACACGCGTCATTTAAAGCAAGGTCAGCATGTTTTCAAATGTTTACATAGGTACGAGTACTTTATCAGTTACGAGATCAATATTTCTTAATGTTGAAGCGCTATTTCAGATAGCCCATTGATATTATGGGAATATTAAGTAATGGAAAGTTTGGCAAGCTAGATATTGAAATCTCGGGGATGGACCGTGCTCAAATATTACACAGATCCGAATTAGTTTTTATCAATTTTTCAATAATAGTTTGCCATGCCTTGTAATTTGAATGAAAACTATCGTAATTGCCAGGTTAATCTGTCAAAAATTTTCTAGAAATTCGAATATTTTGAATGAACGAATACTGAGAGAAAATATATATCTAATCAAATAATAATTATGTAAAAGAATTGTCAATTCACAGACGTTAATAATAAATATTATTGTACTATTTCTGTTATGATCTCGGTCTCTAATTTTTCTTTTGTATATATTAGTTTTTATGTTCTATATACAATGCTGGAGTCTATAATTAAAATGTAAAGTAAAACCGATATTGTAAGTAATTTTAAACTAAATTCCAGAAACAATTTTCATTCTATTTTATTTATACGCAAAGTAAGTTGTAACTCCTTCGTTTGAGTCAATTCCGTCGGCCTGAAACATAAATTCAGCATAAAACTTCTGCATGAAGTAAAGATTTGAGAAAATTAATAATAAATTATAATCAATTGATCTAATAATTAATGCAATAATTAATATTTCGTATTATTAATATTTGATAGTTGTTATTTATTCGACAATATTTTTAGAAAACGAATCATGATAGTAATATTTGCAATTTTTACGTATGTTATTATTAATGTTTCGCCTATAAATATTTTCTACAGCTGAGGATAAAATTGTTCTATATCCCGAAATGCGGAAAGCGATCGTTTAATTGAAACATAAAAGTCACAGGGTTTAAAGACCTCGTAATAGCGAATAATTTACGGGTACTTTCAATGAGCTATGAGATATAAGAAAAGCCGCATTCCTTGTCTGGAGACCTTTTTTTGAGAAATTTTTTCTCTCCTATTTTTTTTTTGTACTCAAAATAACCCACGTAATTGATTAAAGCAGCAGAGCCAGGGGGAAACAACATATTTTTTAATCTAGCAATGGTGAGTGATGTGCGAAATAAAATGATTTATGTATCTATAAAAATTTTTATTTGAGGCAGCAAAGGGCTCTTTTTCATCCTCGCGAAAATGAGAAATCTTTTCCCCGGCTTTTACGTCGTATGTATTTGCCCTAACTTTATTTCGCAAAACAAAAATACGATCTTATAACGTTCATTGTGAATCTTAAAAGTACGTCACCCAGACAACTGGACGCTCGCAATCGATCCTGGCATTACAAAGTTCCTTTTGAAATGGCAAATTTAAGGAGGGCAATAATGTGTCTTTTCACCTATACAATA
Organism: Sycobia sp. Sy_11; assembly: GCA_018907035.1. Classification (NCBI taxonomy): domain Eukaryota; kingdom Metazoa; phylum Arthropoda; class Insecta; order Hymenoptera; family Epichrysomallidae; genus Sycobia; species Sycobia sp. Sy_11. The sequence continues at coordinate 3,405,588 of JACCIC010000019.1, forward strand.
ACTTTTCGATGTCTAAATATTATTTGAAAGGCCAAAAGTTATCTTTTATCGAACAGAGAAATCTAACCAATATAAGTTACACACACACACATACACACACACACGCACAATATTCCGCCACATGGTTAAGGATTGGATGCTCGACGAGGATGTATTTTGCTGTATTACGAGAAAGAGAGAGAAAGAGAGGTCATTCCACCTACCTTATCCGACATGGCCTCCCATTTTCTCCAAATAAATTACCTTATTTATTCCGTACACGTTATCGTCGGCGCGGGCAAAAATTGCCTTTGCGCGCGCGCGAACTACATATAATAGTATATATAGTTATATGCTCGAACGCACGAATGGTAGTGGGGGGGGGGCTGATGCGCGCGGATGATGCTTGATAAAGAGGGGGAAGGCAGGGCCACGAGCGAGAGGATCCGAGGTTTATTAAGTGTCCGATTGTGCTTCTTCCCTTTCTTTGTCTGTCTGTCTCTCTATCCGTCTCTCTCTCTCTCTCTCTCTCTCTCTCTCTCTCTCTCTCCCTCTCGTTCTCTTCAATTCGCCTCGCTTATGTCAGCTAATTTTCTTTCTATCCGAACGTATGTCATACGCGTGCCGAATTTCCTCCGCAATCTCGACTTGTTTCTCCCTCTCTGATGCGTTGGTTTTTGTTCTTTCGTAGCCACCAATTCCCCCCCCCCCCGCCCCTCCCGCTGTAACAAACATACGCTCGACACGTTGTAAACGTTGTGTATCCAGGGAAAACATCGTCATTCATATTGCGACGGCGACGCCAGGAGATTCTCGATTTGTATTTATATCGGTGCGCGCTGATTGATTGCATTTAGATTTCGACGGATATATCGTTATTAGATTTACAATGATTCAGCTCTCCTGGCGCAGCAATAATTGCGATTTTGAGCTATTGGTTGTAATTTACATTGGACTAATTGTAGTAGATACATTTCTGCGACATTATTAATCTAACATTAACAACATATTTACGTATATTTTAATTCGCTCTCATTCAAATTATGCTTACAAGATTATATTGACTGCTTCCTATCTGCTTGTACACAGATTATTTTCTATTTAACTAATAAGGAATGTCTACAGAGTCCCGTTATCTAATCAGATTCCCCTAGAATGAATGTATTAAATGTATTGGCGAAATTACCTTTTTTCATTCAAATGTACCATGCCTTCAAGTCACGGCTTCGTCAGCGCTATAATAACACGTATAGAATGTAAATGATTTTTATTATTTAAAAACAGTATATTTCAGCACGGCTTCATGTACGGTATTTTTAAGTTCTTTTATTATTCCACCAGTTTCTTTAGGACGCGTGCCAATTTTCTTTCGCACTTTCAACGGACTCAGATCTTATTCGGTTTAATTCAGATTTTACCTGAGGAAAGAGATAGCAGTCGCACGTAGCAAGATCCTGCGAATAAGGTGGGCGGTATAACAGTGGCATGCTGTACTGGAATGAAAATCTCTCGAGGGTCAGTGCGGAATGAACCGGCGCATTGTCTCAATGAAGAAGCCATGACCGTTACTTCCACAATCCTGATCGTTGTTTTTCTCATTCCTTCACAGAGTCCAGTGACCATCATGTCAAGAGCATGAAGACAGTAATGTTGATTTACAGTTTGACCTTCGGGAATTCAGTGAAGATACACGATTTCATAAATATCGAAAAAAAATCATGATTGTTTTGAATGTTGATTTGCTCGTTTTGAGTTTTTTGAACTTTGGTAAAGTTGGACTCTTCCAGTACATGGATGGGCGCTTTGCTTCAAGGTCATAGGTTAAAAACCTAGTTTCTTCATATGTTATATACCTTTTATAATAAATTAGAGTCCTAGGTAGGTACCCTTTATAATGAGTTCATAATAAGTTGGAGTATCATAATAGACTAGTCCCATCAATACTGAACCTAATAAATCGAACAACATTATCGACTGTTTTGATGTTTTCATCCATTTTTGACGTGGAAGGGTGACCGCATCGTAAATCATCTTCAGCATCATCCTCAGCCATCTTAAATACGCTGAAATCACTCAAATACGCGTGAACGCGATAAACATTCATTACTATGCACATGTATTCAATAAATAAACTTCCAACTACAGTTTTTCCAAGTTTCATCTGAAATTTCACGACGACCTATTGATCTATGGTTACATCGATCATTTTTTTCAGGAAAACGAAATAAGCATCACGGATGTAAGCAAAGGCCACGGCTAGACCGATTTGTTTACAGACTCGGTAGCCGTCGCATTCGGAATCGTACGCTTTAGGCTAAATAGTACACAGTCGTTAAGCTTCGGTTTATATGTACTTTTCTATAGCAGTAGCGGTATCGTTACTTAATAGTCTCAGATTATTCTAAAAATTTCTGTTAATTAATAAAGTCTGTTAATTGAATGACTTGTACTGGGCATGGAAGACTGATAGAATCTAATAGCTCAGTGTATCAGATAATTTTTTTTGATATATATAGTATATAAGGTATAAGTAGAAAAGATATAGAATATAAATATAGATATATATAAGTAAATTATCTTTACCTGTTTTATCACCTGATGAGCGCGCTTAATCTTTCGCATCTTTCTGGTGGTGATTAGAGAATTCTTAGATATTTAGAATCGCAGGAGTAAAAATTAGAAATCTCAATATTTATTATTAAATTATATGTTTCCTATGTAAAGCAATTATTATTTCGTCTGTATTTTATTCCCATATTATTTCCCTTTCACGCGTTCTTTATTTTCTATAATATTTTATTTACATTTTTTTTGTCTTCCCATATTTATTGTACAAGTTTGTAAAAATGTTGTACACCAACAGATTTACCACCTTATGAAATGTCTGCTCTACATTATTATTTATGATTTATATATAATTCTTTTGAGACGAGCCTTTCTCGTAAGCAAGTATGACATTTATTTAATTTTTATTCTGACATATTCGATCTAAAATTAAAGGCAAACAAAGCATACAGATTTTTATTTTTATGTAATATAATAAACTATTCAAGCATTGATTAAAAAACTATTATTATTTCTTTTTGATAAATTTTATGAGATTTTTTAAAATCTAATGAAAAATTATATAAATAATAAATCTATTTACAAACTCAAATATTCACATTTATAGTAATGAAAAGCTATCGCATACTGTGTATATGTATAACAATTGTCAATGCAGAACAAGGGTTAAACAATTGATAACTGTATAAACAGTGAAGAAAATAAATACTACTTAATGGAGTAATTCATTAAAAATAAAGGAAATGAAGGTCGATTGAATGAAAAAAAGGCAAAGCAAGTCATTTTAATACCTAAGGAAATTTATAAATATCCTTGCCTTCAATAACAGTTAAATTAATAATATTGGTAAATTTTGTTTAAGAATTCGTTATAAACTATTTATAAAAACATTATTTGCTGTATTCAATATGATATTCTCTATCATTTTATTAATTATGTCCCCCATATAAGCATTAAAATCTGAGACTAAAAAAGAAAATTACGCATCAATGTTAGTAAAAATAACTTGAATAACTTATTGGTATTTTATTTATAATAAATACATTATTGTGAAAGTAGTTCAGTATTTCCTACTATTTTTACTTTCCTACTATATTAACAGAAGTTATTACGCAATGTATTATTAAAAAAAATTATTATATAATACTGAATAAATTAGGTAAAAAATAGTAATATTAAATATTACAAATATTAATCATTTAAATATTCAAAATTCTGCTAATGATTTTACATGATAATTTATAACTGACCTAGCCTTCTTACATTTTTTAAATAAAATTTTCAAATCACTCGTAGGTAATTTTTACGTTGACGGTACCCGTTACTCTTTAATAGTAGTCACTTACCTTGCAGCTCACGTTCCAAGATCTTGAAGTTTATTTTTTGAGGTTAATAGAAATGCTCTTTGGAACTGTCTTTTCAAAAGCTAAGAAATTTCAAAAGGAAAAAGATAAGACGAGAATAGCGATAAAATGGAAGGAGAAATATTTTTCGCTATAAATGATTATTTCCGCGAAAAGCTCAACTTTTTTATGTTTGTAATTTCGAAATTATCGAATACTTTCACGTAGATATCAATGGTAAAAATTAAACTATGCACCCATTATTAAGAATTACAAATTTCCACTTTACAGCTAATAATAGATACAGCCATGAAATTATTGTGAATTTTTATGACTTCGCAAAAAGGATTAGAGAAAAACAGAACAAAATATATTGTTATAAAATAATATCATCTTTTAAAAATATCAGGGTATTGGAATTTTTTCTTATCCTTTCCCTTCTGATAATGGAACAACTAAAAATTCATCTCAATATTTATGATAATAATAAAAAGAGTAATAGAGACGCGAGGAGGAGAAAGTTGTTTCCAACCCAGCGTGACGTAAATAAATTACAGGGCTTTACATTTTACTGACGCGTCGGCTACTTTTCGAGCGAGGGAGATAGGAAAGAGGACAGAGGGAGACCAGAAACGAGACCGTTATTATTCTTCTCGCACGACTTAGTCGGTCGTCGGAGAGAGAGAGAGACAGAGGGGGGGGGCGAGAGCAGCTTTACAGCCGTCCTTATTTTTCAATTTGAACTTAATCAAGGGTAGCATCGCGGCTCTTCGCTCGCCCTTCGCCCCCGATCCGGCTCTCGCCCGCGTCCCGCGGGCCGATATTTCAGGCTGGAACGTGGCGGAGGGGCGGGACGGATGGAGACGATCGCGTCTGACACGGAGCTGGCTCGGCCACCTTTAAGCTGTCCCGCGATGCTTGTGTGTTTAAACGGCGCGCGACCGCCCTTGTTCCCGCTCGTTTCTCTCATTTTTTTTTTTTTTTTTTTGGCTCTTTCGACTTCTCCCTCGCTATTTCTCTCTGTCTCTCTGCCTCCCTCCTCCTCTCTCTCTCTCTCTCTCTCTCTCTCTCTCTCTCTCTCTCTCTCTCTTTCTCTCTCATTCTCAACTTCTCACCTTTTGTCGATAGGGAGCGCGAGGGAAAGGGGCGAGCAGCCGCCCCCCGCGGGAGCAGAGGGTTATATATACTTAAGAGGTCGAACGTGTCGGAGATGTCTTAAGAGAAGCGAAAAAGCATTTCATTCATTAGTCGGCGGGGGTGGGGGTGTGGCGGGAGCGGGGGCTCAAAGAGAGTTTCTTTTTTCTTAACGCTAGGCTTACGCCAAGCGTACGGAGGAAACTTGGCGCCGCTCCTGCTGATCTTTCTTATACTCTTCGAACTTCTCTTGTCTGGCTCGTAAAAGATTTAGGCAGGGTTTTAAAGTCGAGGAAAGAAATTTTAAAATTCGTCCCGCTTCCCCGTGGAACGGACTTATTATGTGTGTGCCTGTGTGTGTATATATATAACTATATATAACTATATATAACAATATATATATATAACTGTATATATAACTATAATCGACGACGTCTTTAATTTATACTTGTTATATGAATTATTCATGAAATGAGAAGGGATATATGAAAGACTGGGTATATATGAAACAAATAAACAAATAAAGGGATATATGAAACAATTTTCCCGGTGTACACAATTGTTAGATTTTGCAGAAGTAGATAAATTAATTTCTGATAATATTTTTTCAGTGAAGTATCCTGATCTGTGTAAATATCATTTCGAATGATTTAGTTGTTAATGATCTGAATTAAGAAGAAAAAAAAAACAAAAAACGTAGATCATATACTCTTAAACGATATAAGCGTTCTTCATTTACATTTGGTTTTGAAAATCTTAAAAACCAAACCTTTGGTTATTAAAATATAATAAATTCTTCGATTTTAGTTTACGATTAAGAATTGATTTTATCAGCAAGAAGAGCCGATGAATTTTCTTGCGAAATGATTAATTGATTTAGTACTTAAGTAATTCCAAATAATATAATGTATGAGGAACGTTAGTACATAATACTAATTAGAGAGACAAAACTAAAAAATATATAGATTGAAAAATGTAAGGAGTTTCCGACTCCCTACATTAAACGTATGAGTCGAAACTTTTACATAGATAAAATTTTTTAATAGGATTGGAGAATTTGAAAAGAAAAAAATTAAATTAATAAAGGTTATGCTCGGAAAAAATCAAACATACAGTTCGTTTGTCTGAATTTTTTCTCTCCATTACTAAGAATTAGATTAAAGGAAACTTTGAAGATGTTTTTTGTATTTATATTAAAGTTCGCAAAAAAATGTTGATTGTCATAAAGCGTATGTCACATGGAATAAACAAATATGGCGATCCTAGTTTGTCAAGCGAATAATATTTCTGGTCGGACGAAGCGTACAAAAAATTTACCCGAATTCAATATAAAATCTTCAAAATCACAAACATAATTTATTTAACGCTACATATCTATTTATTTATATCTATTTACGTGTAACTAACCTTACGAAGTTAAAAAAATAAAAACAGGCAGTACTTTGAGCAATAAATCTCTTTGAGGGCGAAAAGTTGCAAATACGAAATTGCATTCCGAACGAATCGCTTTGAAGTTATTAACAGGTACGCGATTAAGTTAAAAAAAAAATGCGAACGCGCCGGATCAGTAGCACGGGCCTAACATATTCCATGTACGGGGAGATAATACTTTGCAGATTCCAAGGTAGCAGAGTTAACTTTTTAGGGTAAACCCGACGAAACGAAATAAGGTAAGAAAGATGAAAAACGACACGGACCGAGTGGAGGCAGAAATAGTGCGAGAAATAGAGTCCAGCCGGAGTTGCGGGCCCGAAAGCGCCGGAAGGCCTAACTCGACGGCCCGTTGAAAGTTCAGCAGTTGTAAAGCTTAAATTTATCGTCGTTAGCGCGGACGCTCTTCATCCGCATCAGGCTTTATATATATATATATATATATATATATATATATATATATATAGTCCAGTTGAAGACCCAGTCGTGGCACCGGCCAAAAAGGAAGAAACGCAAAGACGAAGGCAGGGGAGAGCTGAGGGCAGCACGAAGATCCAAGATCTTATTGCCGTTATCTGCCGGGATTCCTGGACTCGGATAACTCGAGGCTACTGGCTACCGGCAGCTACTGCTTGCTCCCGCCTCTCTCACTCTATCTCTCTCTCTCTTCTCTCTCCCTGGCTTCGCCCCGCCGCCACGACTGCCGGCGCAGTGCAGGCGAGAATATAAGCGTCTCGAGAGATACCGAGGCGAGTTTATCGGGGCGCTCCAGGGCCAAGGGAAAGTCGAAAAGTTCGACCGTGCAGCGGGGTAAACACTGTTTCGGCTTTTTGCCACACCCCGCCCCCCACCGTCGCTCTACATTCCTGGCACATTCCTGTTCTGTTTTTTGCTCTTTATTTGCACCCCGCGCCTCGGGCGTCCGAGAAACGAGCCGGCTCGCTGTGCAAGAGACGATTGCCGGGACGGAACTATCGGCGGCCGGCGTTTCGTTCGACGTTTAATACTGACGAGAGCGCGGTCGGTCGTACGATTTTCTTTATTCGGAAGACGAGTGCGCGGCAATTGGCCGTTTCGTTTTAACTTCTCGACTTAACCGCGAGAATATGCCAAGGGACATTGGGCAGCACGTTGTATGAATAAAGTAAGGCTTAATATGGTCTTTCATTGGTTTATATTATTTTGCGTTCTTTGGACGGATGAGTGCTTTAGAATTAATAAGCTGTTGTTTTACTTGTCGGCAGAGTTGATAATTGTAAATTATACACTTGAGATAGGACGCTTATTGTAAAAATTTAGGATTACCATTTAACGGTGCAGGATGGTTTGAAAAAAATATGTCGGAATACAAATTTTTTTAGTAAATAGCATGTAAAAAATTATAGATTAAATCAGTATTAGAAATAACAATGTTAATTAATAAAAATAATTAAATCATTATTATTGTTCAAAAAGTCCAATAAACGGATTGAGTACTTAGTTTTTTTTTATAAATTTCCCTTATGTTTATATTTAATATGTCTTATGTTTGTTTTATTAAAATTTACATTTTATGCTTATGTTTTTGGCAAATTTTCCGAAGATGGAGCAATATACCCTTTCTAGTATCTAATGTTGTATGACTGTAGTATCATATTTAACGATAAAAACTGTACGTCATCTGACACTAATTCGAGATGAAAATATTCAGTATAGAAGTCAAAGTGAATCTCCAAAATTATGCCTACAAAATATTCGGGGCTATCACGCTACTCGACAGAAAGTCGGAACCGAGCGCAAAAAGGAACGACAAGGAAAAATGAATACAAAACTGATGTACGACGAATCGGCGATGAAACTGAATATAATTAAAAGGTGAAAAAATTGTTTTATGTATAGAAATAGCAAAAGAAAAGCGTAGTCCTTAACCTTGAAGGAAGTAATTTTCAGAAAATTCGATTTTTTAACATCGAATCGTACTTGTGGAAAATTTCTTTTTCTCGTGTATGAAATTTCGGAAAGGATCGTAGTGAGTTGAAGATGTAATTCATTACATACTAAGAAGAATAATGATTCGTCGATGCAACACTAAAACACTTCTCCTTATCAAGTAATTCGACGTACAAAATAGCGTGATTTCAATAGCTTTCATTCAAAATTGAAAGGGCCGATTCGCAAAATTACGCATTACACCACTTGGTTCCCTCGAAAATTAGTTTTTGAAAAGAATGTGACAATTTTTTTCTCTATTTCAAATTTTATCTAATTTAATATTTCTTCTTGGAATTTAATGGCAGATTTCCATGCAAAAGTTACGTTTTCATGATGCGATGTATCATTAGTATGAATGATCGTTTAAAAAATTTCATCATACGTGTCAAGTGAATAAGTGAAGTTAAATTCAAATTACAGGATTTTCTAGAGGATTTTTTCAGAAATTGCAGATTGTTCTGGACCACGTTAAGATGGTTTTCGATAAAATCGATAGCAAAAATGATATGAATATAGCAAAAATGAACTAGTTTAAAATTTTTACATTATATATTGCTTTAAATCACGTGGTAAGTATAAAAACAGCAAGTGTAAGTCGATGTATATCATAAGTCAAGCTATAGTAGCGCCACCTATATATTCTGAACTCTGCTCATATACCACGCGTGACTCTTAGATTACTTAGATGTTCTATATTAATAAACTACTTTATACAAGTGAACTGCGTACTCTTCAAATCACGTTTCATCAAGTTTCTGATACTATACACTTGACATATCGTTCAATATACGGAGACGCTGATCCAGATAAGTCCCGTGTGTCTACTCACAGATATTATTATAATATTCGATAAGGATTCCATTTCAATTCAGACTTGATTCAAGTACATACGGAAAATTTTACCGCTTTCAAGCTTCATCGAATTAACAATAACGAACGTTGCCTCCTCCCCCCCCTCCCCCGACCACACGATCCCCAGCACCAGAAGAAAATATATTTCCTCTCCACTTCCTCCCCTTCACCTCACCCCCTTCCCGACAAAGCCAGCGAGATAAGTCGAATGCCTGGCGCTCCGCGCGCGCAGCCGTCTTCGCAATAAACAATGCCGAATCCCCGCGAGGAATCCCTCGCGCCCTCGCGAAGGCCCCACCGCAATTCGGGCTTTTTGCCCGAGCGTACGCGCGCGCGCGAGAAATTCGCAATATGTAATACCGTTACCCCGGCCTCGCCGGGCGTTAACTTGGTTTTCGTCAAATTTAATAATAACGCGCGGTTCGCGCGTGCGTGGTTGCGGCGAGGGGGGGGGGCAGGCTTGCGCGCCTCTAAAATAAACAGAGCCGCCAGCCCTCGGTTCGGGCGAGCGCGCGGAAGCAAAAACGGGGAAAAAATCCCTCTCGTCCGCGTGACGGCGGTGGGAGGGGGGTGGTGGTGGAAATTTAATACCGCCGCGCATATGGGGCGTTCTCTTTATCGGGCACGACGCGCCGTTTATACAAGTCCGGGCGCTGTGCTGGCGGCGGTGCCGCGGTGCGTTTCGGCGAGAGAGGCCTTCTTTTTCCGCCTGCGCGAGTTAGGGGTTCTTCTTCCTTTTTTCCCCCTCCCCGCTCTTGCCGGCGAACCCTAGCCGCCCGCGCCCATCCCTCGTCGCTGACGCGCTCGAGCCCCCGGCCTGTATCTTATACAGGCGCGCGCGCGCGGCGAACGTGCGAGATTGCAGAAGCCCGCAACCAGCGGGATTACGTCGCCATAAATCAGAACTTAAAGTCGCCGCCACTTCTCTGCCTCGTGTTACTCTGTCGTGCACTCGCTCTCTCTCTCTCTCTCACTCTCTCTCCCACTTCCTCTCTTCGTCCTTTTAACTTGCGAAATTTTTCTGAATAATATTTGCTCACTACGCTCGACGCCCTGCGACTGCCCTTACGAGCGGGTATTTATACGAGTTCTTATAGTTTTAATCGGCTCAAGGCGAGCGAAATATTTATGGCCACGGTTCTGTCCGAGCGTCGTGATTCTTTGTTTCGAACTTGGGGTTTCGCGGGGGGGGGGGTTGCAGGGGGGTTTGAAGCTATAGAATTGAATGGTTACGGTACGTTTGAGATACCTCATTGAATTAAGGATCATTCTAATAAGTTTTCCTCATACGCCGAGAAGAAAGTATTGTATATTTTATATCGATTCAGTGAGATGCACAAGATCTTAGGGTCCGTCTCAAAATGTTAATAGCAAAATGGAAAATTAAAATAATCCTACGTGATTTGAAACACTAAAATGAGGTTCAATTCGAAAGTTGGTTAAATTATATAGGTCTCATTCTGAATCAGCTGTTGTTGGCTTCATCATGAGTAAGGCGACATGTTACCGATTTGCAAAAGTATAATGATATAGCAGAAAAGAAACCACTTGTACTTGCGACATTAGTGAATAACGTGCATTTCGTTAGTAATACCGAAAACGTGCTAGTGAAACATTTGTTTCGATTGTTTCATTGATATTTTTTTCTTCTGTTTTTTCGAGTACACAGCTTAATATTGATGTAGTTCGTCGAAACGCGTTAAATTAATTTAAATATTAATATTCTTATTATAACAATGTCAAGTGGACTGTGAGATTCTGCCTGTGGTCGAAATCATTTCTAAAGAATCGCATTGTGTGTGTTTGGCTAAATTGCTATATGTTGGAATAAAATTTAATATTTCCATTCAATTGTATCGCTCAATGCATTAGAATCATACTTAATTTACTTCGTTATAAAACAAGCCTTTTGGTTCATTTTGATTATTAATTATACATTTTTACTTTTATCCCAATTTCCATTATGGAAAATATCGTCTCCTCGAATTATTTTTCAACCATTTCTTTTTAAATGAAAAAAAAATTCTAAGAAACAATTCAACGATTACCTTAGCTTTTCGATACGAGCACGAGAAATCTATTTTTTCCCCTCGGTTGCTTCGTCTTCGAACGCGAATCTGTATGAAAAAAGGATTAAAACCGAGAATGGAGAATAATAACATTTAAAATCCGACGTCCTTTACGCAGATTTAAGTGCATTTTGTAACGGAAGTTTATGCCATTGAAACAGGGAACCGTCTTATATATATATGAGAGAGCATGTGCTTCGCGATCTCGGACAGGCACGCTTCCAGATAAGTTAGTGCAAATAAAAGTTCGAGCGCACGTTAGCTGAGTAAGCGCTTAAAAAGGCAACCCCCGATGCGCCAATATTTCGACATAAAATTACCTACGTACGAGTAAAATCAGAATTTTAACTTTTTTGAATAAATCCAAAGAAAAATTACGCTGATTCGTTAGAACAGCGTAATTACTAGAAATCACGTGGAGAATCAAAGCATAAAAAGCCCACGCGCAGAAGACACCCGGAATTATCCGGGAACCTCGCTGGATATCATCACCGACAACTAAGCACCAGTCAAAATCATCCTGAATTTATCTACTCGTAACCTGCTCCTCCCCTCCCCCCCCCCTCGCTAACCGACGAAGCAACGACGTTGCATCGAATAAAGTGTTTCGTTCTCGCGCGAACGTGCGCTCGGTGGCAAGAGCCACCGGGTGCTCGGGTGAAGGGGCGGGAGGGAGGGAGGGGGAAGTTATGGGCTAGGCAGGACGAACGAACGAAAGAAGAGACAGACGAGCGGTTCGTTCGGGCGAGCGAGTGAGCGACGTGCGTAGCGGGGGACGAGGGACGATAATCAAAGAAAACTTGCAGATGCGCGGTCGGGCAAGCGTCGGGGACCGCCGCCCGGGGCTCCCCACCCCGGCGCGAGCGTGTCGCTGTCGCTGTCGCGGTCGCGACTCCCCCTCCCCCGCCGATCCCGCCGCGCCACCATCTCTAAGCCGCACGCTCTCGACGAGACTGCTTGCCTCAGCCGCAGCGATCCCCCGCTGACTGCTCGTAATGCTCGTTTCCTTTTTTTTTTCACTTCTCCGCGTCCCAAGAGTGCGCTCCGTCTCTCTCTCGCTCTCTCGGCGTCTCTCTTCCGATTTTCTTTCAGCGGCCCCCCTCGTCCCCGCGCGCGTCGCGCCATCGCTCGTGCTTTAACGCGCTATCCGGCGAAATTATCGCGCGCGCGTGCTCGCTCGGCGTCGTCCTCTAATATAAATCCAACGTGCCCGACCCTCGCCCTCGCGGCCAAGCCGCGAACAGCCGCCTCTTGCTCTTTCTTCCCTCGTTCCCGGCGATATCGCTTTAACCGTCAGCGATACCTTCTCTCTCACGCTCCCCCCTCTACTTCTCTCATCTTCTCTCTCTCTCTCTCTCTCTATATCTCTCGCTATTCTATTGATTTTTAATACGCAGAGATATTCATGCGCAACTTTGCTTGCTTTGTTCCTGGCGCGTAGACGAGGATGATTTGTTCTAATTTTAATACATCATTTTAATTATACCGAAAAAGAATTCGTTTCTGAGTAACAGATTTGTCTACTTGATTGAACTATATGTATAGATGAAATTCAACCGTTACCATTGTCCAGCACTTTCATTGGAAATTTTATGTTTTATTTAGTTTCATTTAGTACTGAATTTACATTCAGTGTTTTTCTCGGCTTTACGTTTTTCTTGACCAAAAATTATGAATAGAATTTTCAAAAACTTTCAGTTCCATCGTATTTCACAAGCCTACTCGAGACTTTAGAACAGTTTAAGATTCACGCAAGTAAAGAAAACGTAATTAACTAAAATTTAATGTTCAAAGATAGCATAATACGAAACAGAGTACTTTTTGCTCGATCTGTAAACACTTCAGCTTCTGAAAGCAAAAAACTAATATTTGAATCCAAGATGAATATAAATGAAACAAATAATGTATTTACTTAAGAAATTAAATAAATGTTTATGTGCTTTTACTAATTCAAGTAACTTTTACGAATGTTATTTACAATCTGCATTTACCATCTGAGGACCGAATGCGATGTGGAATAGTGAATTAATAAAAAAAAAAACAAATAATGAGAAAAATAGAAATGATATAAAATATATATGTATATCGAAAATATCGAGATCGAAAAGAAATACCGAGCTATAAGCAAGGGAGAAGAGCTGAAGGAAGGGATCGAAAGGAAGGAAGGGATCGAAGGTGGCATACTGTAATAACGGCAATTCATTTTCAATCAAACCCCGAACAATGTGCAATCAAACTTGGAATTGGCTCGACTCCCCCCCTTGCCCCCTATCCTTCCTCTCTTTTTTCTGTCCCCCTTGCTGGCCTCCGTGGGTTCGAGCGAACGATCGCGCAGCCAGCCTTTTTTCTCTCTTTTCATATCTCGGTCTTCTCTTCCCTGTCTGCGGTGCAACGAAGAGCGTGGAGGAGGTCAGAGAGAGAGAGAGAGAGAGAGAGAGAGAGAGAGAGTGAGAGAGGGGTAGTGAGGACCGACTGATCCTCCCAGCGTCCCTTCGTCTTTGCGTTCTTATTTCCACCGCTGGCACGCGGCATGGAATTTTAATAACTGCCGCGTGCTCGTGCACCGCACGCCAATGCCCGAGAGCGTCTAATAATCAATAATGCGCGTATATACGCGCAGCGACAACTATGAATAATGCTGGGCCATGCCGGCGCTTAACTTCGCCCTCGGTCAAAGCGTTTGCTTCATTGGACAACTTCTCTCCCTGACGCACTCTGTCTCTCTCTCTCTCTCTCTCTCTCCCTCCCTCCCCATCTATCTTTCTCTCCACCTCTGTGCTTTAACTTTCGGCAGGAAAGCACGCGTACGACGATCCTTTCAGCGAGTAAAGAGGGGGAGAAAGAGAGAAAGAGAGAGTCAGTGAGTGAGTGAGTGAGTGAGTGAGAACAGTCGGGCGTCCTTTAAGCCCGACAAATCTCGACGATGCCGCTGACAAAATTGGCGGCTTTAATCATGTCCCTTATACAACGAATAGAGCTCGGCATCTATACGACAACTATATATATATATATAGAGAGAGAGAGAGAGAGAGAGAGAGAGAGAGAGTAACTGCTGAAAAGTGAGCGTTTGCGTCGATGAAAGGAATTTTCAAAGGGCAAAAATTTCCCGGCTCCCACGGACTGATGGAGTTATTTGAAACTAATGGAAATTGCCACCTCTCCCCCGCCTGGCCCGGCCCTGTATAAGTAACTTTAGAGGAGTCGTAACTTATAGGTGTTACGAGCATTTCTGGATTGTGTCAAATTTATAAGTCTCGGGGCGCGCGCTCGAGCATCATACACGCGGTACAGCTTTACGCGAGCATTCGCTGGAAATTAATTTTAAATTACGAGAGAAAAATAGTTTAAAAGCAGTATTCGAGCCCCGTTATTATTAGCGAGCTGTCGCGATAAATCATCGTATTTGCGCATAGTTGGCCCGATACCGATATTTTCTCTTATTATCGTCGCAATTCGGGTGGACGCGAGGCGCCAAAGCCCTTTTGACGCGACTTAATATACGAGGAATCCTTTGAGACGCGCATTATTGCGATGCGATGGTGGAGTTCAACTTTGTAATAAGTTATGCGAGCGCAGGACAGCGGAATTGCTCGCGCCGTATATAGAGCCCCGGTCGATATTATCGTGCGTTGCGAATTTTGGACAAAATTCGCCCCCTCCCCCAGTCCATCTAAGCAAGTTCGTGCGGAGCTGACGAAGCTAACGCTGACAGTCGGGTGGCTGCTTCGAGTAAAAAAAAAAACAAAACAAAACAACACCGTGATCAACAACGGAGAAATTGAACACTGGAACTATGATGTGCGATTGAATAAACGGGTGGCGCATCGATGGCGAGCGCTGAAAAAACAAAGTAGAGAGTTCATTCCCGGCATCTGTCGAGTAAATTACATCCCCTCTTGGATCTCTCGAATACCCGCTGCTGCACGGGAGAAAACCTCCGGGGGCAAATAAATTGTCATGTGCCGTTGACGAGGTTGTCTCTCACAGCAAGTGAGGCGAGCCTCGAAGGAAAGGGAAAACGCGGACGGAGAGAGTGAAAGCCGGTGGAAGAAAAATTGGAAGGGGGGGAAAAAAGCCCGAGACAGTTGTAGACGAACGGAGCGAGAGTGAGAGTGAGAGCGGCGAGGGGGGGGGGGAAAGGTAGGAAATTTACTGCTCGGTAGACTGTGCTTCATAAATATTCGAGGGAGGAGGTTCATGTTGTTATTGGTTTTTGAGATTCGATTAAATATTTCAAGTTGAAGCTTTAAAAAAGAATATACCGCCTTTCGTTAGCGATATTGACATTAATTGAACCGCAAAGCATTGAGGACACATTGCTAACGAAAAATATAATGTGTTCAGACGAAACAGTAAATAATATACTCTATCTTCGGTTAAAATATATTTATGAAAATTTATGTTTTCATAGAATTCGGCGTTCGCTTCACGCATACAAATAACTAATATTAACCATTATGCAATGTTATACATAATTGAAAGGCAAGTTAAATGTGAAAATTTGTGGTGCCACCTGTTAAATCTTTATCATATTCTTTTTTAAACATATGTAATTTAAATTCGATCACACGAGTGCATTCGCACCAATCGCCAAAATCTGAAGCGCGTTAGCAAATGTAAATAAAATGTACCGCTTTAACCTTTACTTTTCTCGTAATTGCGGCTATCAATTGAGATTTGATGACCACGGAAATTTTCATTGTAAATATTATTTTATTTACAGGCAGTTAAATAAACCGCTATTACGTTTTTATTTTAGTTAAAAAAAAGTATGAATAATTTATATTAATCTATATTAACAGATGATTTAAGCATATTATATTTCAAATTAGAAATTGGAATCGGGTTTCGGGATTCTTCAGATCCCTTAATGGAAAAATTCCAGACATGTACGTTTCCATATTATAGAGCCATAGAAAACTGGCGTAATTTATTCAATATTTTACCAGCGAGTATTCAAAAAAATAAATTCCATTGGAGAATTAAAAAAAAAATTGTAAAAATTATTATTAGTGCACATAACTAATAATTTTAGTCATCAATTTGTTAAATATTCAGATAACTTAGTGGATTCATTCGTTGTTTACTATAAATAGTTCATGGATTATTTTTCAAAGCTACTGCATTTACATATAATGATTATTATTATTTTTTGTAAAAGTACAAATTTTAAACCGCCTATTTTTCATGAAATAAATAAGTAAGTTAAATGTAAAACGCATAATATAAGATGACTTTTGATCATTATTCAGAGCGAAAATTTTTAACAATTCTACACAGTCTACAACTTTATTCTTGTAATACCGTTAAGCAATTGCATTTATCTCCAAAGGAATGAAGCCAATTCCTCGATATTTCGGCAACTATTTGTATTGCATAAATTTCGAAATCATCGATGGCAGAATATTGATTATCGATTTTCAAATATCATTCAAGCATGAAAAACCTTCGACGAAGAAAGAAGGAAGCCCGGAAACCTAATATCTAGATAAAAACATAGAGAATATATGGGAGGCAGATATAAAGCAGAGAAACAAACTGAGAGCGAGAGAGAGAGAGAGAGAGAGAGAGAGAGAGAGAGAGAATGAGTGTGGGAGGACAAAAAATTTGTTGATTTATAAACCCGCAGACTGTATCGCGCTGGTGCCTCGCTATCTTTGCCCGCCTACTTAAGGTTAATTGCCATTCATTGCGCATGGCGAAGTTCTTCGCGACTCTCCTTCCTCGGTTTTATTATATGCCTCCTGGCGCGAGAGAACGTCGGGATGGGGGAATTGGGGCGCAAATTTAGGGGGCGCGTAACGCTGAAAATTCGACTTCGATAATTCTTCAGGATGCGTGTGGCTCAGAAAACTTTGGCCGTTTAATTGCTCATTTGCCTGAGATACGGCGACTACGTTGAACAATTTTGTTTTATATCGTCGATATTGTTATCTTCCCCGAGAATAAACTCAAGTTTTACCGATGATACTTGCATAGTTCAAAATGTATATCGAAATTGTAATGACGCGTTTTAGCGATGGGAAGTTTTGAATAAAAAAAAAAAAATCGGACTTTATAACTTTATCAATTTTCGATGTAAGCAAGATTAAAGAATAAGATTGTTTTCATGAAAAGTCTAATTGAAAGCTTGATATGACTCGCTGATTTTCTTTGCGTGCAAGACTTTCTCGGATTTCATTGTATTGTATTATATCATCTATATGAAAGTTCCGATAACAAATGGAATCCAAATAAATCTCTATAGAATTAAGGCTTCGCATTGTCAACTGACATTGACATGGACCTTGAATGCAATCCGTGTAAATAAAATGAGGGGGAAAAGAGAGGTAAAAATTATACGGTTAGCTTGCTAGAAGTACACGCAGAAGAGTAGACGAAAGCGAGAGGAAGAAAAACTCGGAAAGTCCGTTATCGGATAGAGAGAGAGAGAGAGAGAGAGAGAGAGAGCGACCCAGGCAAGAGGGCTCGTCAAGCCCTTAATGAATTTTAATAGCTGACACAGCGACCGATATTAATAATGGGCAAAGATCGTTCCTCTAGGCAATTTTCTTCTCTTCTTTTTCTTGCCTGCCTGCCCCCAGCCCTCCCCACTTCTTTGACAGCGCGTCTTTTACAGGTGACGTCTAACCTTGTCACGAGCGACGAGATTAGCTCGCCTCGAATATTGCATTACGTTAATTTATGAATTTTAATTGGCTAACTTATTAATCAAATCGTCGGCTAATCAAATTTTAATTACACATCGTTTGTACGACTGAGGCGTGGCTTGGCGCGGACCAATTAACGAAGAATCAATGTTTTTCTCGCAAACAAAGGAGGTATCTTTCCACGAAACGACTGGGAATAGAATAGAAGTTCTTGTTTGATAATCTGCAATACGATGATATAAAAATTGTCTTTATTCATAATTCGTCCGCGAGACGAACTCGTGCCGTCCGCGTAGACGAATCGGTCCAATATTGATTTCAGTCATAATTATTGTATGAATGCTGAGTCGCTCCCAGATCTAGGTCATAACGTCGTTTCATTTTCAAAATACTTTTGACTTATTAAAACCAACTTTCGAATGATTCAAACCAATATCTTTCATTGTAATGTAAAATTTAATCTGTGTACCATCAGTTTGTTAATAAAATCTATATAAATAAGTTTTTTAATTACTCTTTCATTTATATTTGTATTTGCTATCATATACGTCTATAACAGTTTTCTTTATTGTATTTGTTGTTTATATTACTATCGTCTTCATTTGATTCATATAATAATTTATTAACATAATCTATATTATCCATTGAAAAGTGTTGTATTTATACGCAATCAATAAACTAATTATTATAAGACACAATGCTTAATCTTCTCATAAATTTCACAAACAGATAAATAACTTCTGCATATTATGTCTGCTGGAAATGGATTAGGCATGCTAGAAAAGTTAGTAGGAAACTAAAACTGGATATCGCACAGGCTCAAAGTGAAGTATATTCATGTGGAATTACGTCCTAGATGTGCAGCAGAACTAGCCGTAGTGGTAAAAGTAATCTCTATTAATCCGTACTAATTTCAAATTCGCATGCGTCCAAATTTTCTGCGAATTATGGTTAATCACCGACTGACTTAAATTTACTCGTACTACTGAAGTATTTGGTTAACCACGCGTATTGATTGCATTTTCTCAATTTGCTTTTTTTTTGAAATCCCAATAAGGAAGAATATAGATTTCTCAGCCATTGCAAAGCTACAAATAGCGATGTATATAATGATTATTGTTTCTTTTTTGTGATCAATAAAAATAAAGATCGTATATCAGTACGGTCGTAAAATCAGTACGTATATCACCGTGGATATTATTCTTTCTAACTAATTTATTCTTACAATCTGTTAAAAATCACGAAGCAAATATCTTTTTTACTCACTATTAATTTTTTTTTTATTTTCAAACTAACTTTTAACTTCTAATAATATATGTATGTGTGAAAGCACTAGTCTCACGTTTAGTGTACGTACAATAATAAAGGTTTTATTTTCAAATTTAAGTAAGAACTATGAAAACATCTTAATGCATAAGTTTAAATTGTATAAAGTTTTTATTTGTAATTCTACAATGTGGATTTCCTTTTAGCATACAAATAAACTACGATTTGCATTTTAATACTAAAGTAATATATATATATAAGGAAAACTATGTAACTTTCGAGAAGTTTTGTTTTGAAAATATTGTGCGAATGAAAGAATTTCCTGAACATGGCATAGGTAACATATGGTATATTTATGATGTATCTATTTTAACTAAATAAATCATAATAATACATTCCAGATATACGATATTTAAATATTATAATACAATATTTTAATCACAAATTATTAAATATATAAACGTACCTGTGTTATTTGTAACCTAAATAATAACGGTTTTATTTTGATGGTTAAAGGGTGCTTTGCTTTGAGAAGTTTAAATAATAGCTATGACTATGTCACGTAATTTAACGTAAAAGGAGTTTATAAGACGTTAATAAGACGGTAAAAAGTTAACTTGTAATCATACATCTAGAATTACACCACCTAAAATCTAGCTCATGAATGCTAAGAAGGTTCTCTAGTTCCAAAGGTACGAAATAGTTATTTTTAAATTATTTCAAGAATATGTTCGATTTTAATATTGTCTTTCTTATGAGCAAAAACATTTTTCTTCTCACAACGTAAAACTAGTAAATTTGGTTTAATCGCCTTAAGACAATGTCGATATAAGCCATTGTATTACTGAAACTTTCCAAGTATAAGTTAAAATTGTAGTAAAGTTTTTATTTGTTATTTTACAATGTTGCTCCCTGCCTAAAATACGATTAAACTGCCGCATTCATGTTAATGCGTAAGTAATGGAAATAAGGAAAACCATGTAACTAGAGAAGTCTCCTTTGGTAGATATTGTAGAAACGTTACAATTTTACATATTAAAACATTAGCACGTCGTCTAATATATTTGTGATTAAGCTACATTAACGAAATCAATTACAATAATAATTTTGAGACGCGCGTATCTTTTCCATAAGCTAAAGTACCGCATAAAGTGCCACATATCTAAGGAATATATCGCTTTGTGGGTAAAAATCTAGAACGAGTACGCGTAGATGGAAGCCCCGATAATAAGAACTATGCCGACAGCGGCGACCGGCAGCAGGCTAAATCCGTGGCGTTTCGTTCTTTTTTACCACCACCCCCCACCCCACCCAGTACCACCTCGCTCCCGGAAGCGGACTAGGTTTATGTAGAAACCTGCGAGACGACTCCTATAGGCTCCTTTGTCCCGCTCGTCGGACGGACCAAAAAAAAGGGGGGAGGGGGCGAGAAATAGAAATGAAGAAAAACGTAACGTTTTCCCTCGCCAATTCTACACGGTCGCGGTGGCTCCTCGGCGTGTCCCGTGCCTGTACACGCATACACCGTAGGAGCTCACCGGACCCATTAAAACCGAGCGGTCGCACAGTGGCGTATACGTAGTACGCTATATACCGACGCCTACTGCGCAGCCCTGGCATATAGCGGCGCGACGGATATGGAGTTCCACGCGAGTCACCCTCCCCCCCCCCGCCCCAGTGTGCGTGCGTGCGCGCGCGTGTGTGTGTATATTTATACATAAACGCGCGAGCGCGAGCGCGCGTTTATGCGCTAGACGAGCCGATAATACGTATGGACGATCGTAAATTGCGTATAGATAGAGCGCACGAGGGCTACCGGAGCTGGAATTGAATGACTGAAGCAGACCCTCCGTTTGCTTATCCTTTTTCCTTTTCTCTTGTTCTTCTTTTTCGTCTTTACTAAGCGAGAAGAAATCGGGCTCCTCGATCGCGAGCAGTAATTAAATATGGGCTAAATGGAAGAAAGTAATCGCGCCGGATAAAGCGTAATGTTGACTTATGCCGAGAAGGCGTGGCGGTTGATAGGCTCCAGACACAAAGGAGAGGAAAGAATGAATGCACGATGAATCGAGGGAAAGAGTTTCGTATTCTTAAGTTATGCATAAATTGTCAATGGTGGAATTTAAAATTTTTATCATACTGAGGAAACCAACTTGAGAAAAGGAGGGTATATATATATATATATATATATATATATATATATTATATTTTTGCTATATTCGCTGCCAACGTACTCATGGCAGGAGAAAAGAAAATCGAGTGCAGCGCACGCTGAAGATGTTCCTCTATAATATAATATAATAGAATTATATAATATCTAGAATTTCTAATTTAATAAAATTTAAATTTTTAAATTAAAAATCGCATGCAAAAAAGAATATTGAAACCTAACAAAGGTAATTGTGTTATCTAAGGCTATCTAATTTCGTCTTTCGTACGAAAATATGAATAGTAATATATATATATATATATATATATATATATATATATATATATATATATATATATATCAAATACTGAAATTTTTAGAAAATTATCAACCTTTTTCGTAAATTCTCCATAAAATATTTGTAATAGCGAAAATTTTATTTACATGTTTACATTCTTTAGTCAACGTCGCCAAAGTCATACGTGAAGAGAATAGCAAGGATAATATCCAAAATGTAATTTGCTGGCATACGAGGCTGCTTAATAAGTTCTCGAGTTATTACGTTTTGTACCCAGTAACTTTACTCTTAATACTGCTTCAGTAGTTTATCGTTACATTATTGCAATTTAGAATTTTCTAACTTACCATTTATTATTTTTATCTATTGGTGCACACTGTTCGTTGCATAACAATTTGTATAAAGCGAACGTCTTATAGTGATTAAACGCTTTTTTTATTACCGGAATCATGAAAAGACACTTTATTGTCAATTTTAATGGTTAAAGATTGATTTAGAAAGTTCCGTTTCAACCGTACCATTACAATTGACAATGAACGTTCAAGTCGTCCGAAGGTAATTATTAATCTGAAATCAATAGGAATCGACGAAACGATAGGAGTAAAGGTTAAAATGATTACCGCCAAATATTATTTACAGCTATTGGACGGATTTCACGCTGCTTTAAAGCAGAAACGGTCGCATTTAGCGAAAGGTGAAAGTATTGTTTTATCCGGACAATGCGTGAACGCATACGTATTTACGGATACCATGGAAAGAATTCATCAATTAGACTGCAAACTGGCATCTCATCCATCGCATTCTCCAGATTTAGCCCGTTCCGACGGTTTCCCGTTCCATCAAGCCCGAAGAAATGCCGGCCGGGGATTCGGGTCGCTCGGGCGGGCCATTGTTGAAATAAATTCTAAGGGCGTTAAAAGAATCTCATTCTTCTGCAAAGAATAAAGCAAATAAGACTTATTTTGGACTAATTATTGCGAGCTAAAGGGAAGTTATTCACGAACAATAAAAATGGACTGTTTCGCGAATAATAAAGTTTCCCTTTGAACGCAGCTGATTTATCCAGCAGATCTGCGAACGAAGGATTATAGAGCGCCGATCGTGAGCATTCTGGAGCGGTACGTGGAAATTGCGACATTTGCCAGCCGGCTAATTATCTGGATAATCTGTATTATACGAGCTCGAAATTCGCCGCTAATGCCCGGCGCTTAAGATTAAACATTCACACCGCCGCGATCGTAAATAAAGGCCGAAATATACAGGCGTCATACAGCCGGAGCGAATTAAATTCACGCCCCAAATAATTAATTATTCCGCTGCTAGCCGTATACCGTCCGAAATGTTACAACGATTATCTTCTTTTTCTTATCCTAGCCATGACTTTTCTAAATAATTAATGAGAGTCGGATCAAACGAATCCGATCAAGTGTATTGTTTTTTTTTTTTGTTTGGAAAGACGCATAACAACGCAATCAGTTACGATCTCCGCTCTTTTCCGATGAAATCGGATACCACGCCACGTTACAACCGTTTCGGCATTTAGGCGTCCGTGCTCAGATGCCCGCATTAATCTCTCGGCGCGCGGCGCAAATCCCTCGTCGGAGCTCGTAATTCACGCGCGTTAACGCGCTCGCAAACACATCGGGGCTCGTGCGATCGGCGCGAGCGTCGCATTATTATTCGCGCGGAACTATCGAGGTACATTCGCGCGGGAAGTTCGACTTAATGCCTTGATGTGGGGATTGCTCGAAGTACGGAAATAGTAATAGAGCGAGGCGATCTGTCCGATTGACGGGAGGAAGTAGGCGTGGTCGACCGTTTATTTCTTTCGTTCGTGAATTTCACGTTCGGCATTGCTACGATTCGGGCGCCGACTGTCGCGCGCTTCAAGGAAAGGACGAACGCGAAGAGTCGGTAAAAGAGCGAGAGAGTTAGGGCAGATAGAAAGTCGGTAATTCGTGACAAGTATTTCCGAGGTGCGCGTGTGCGTAGAGCCGGGGAAGGGGGGCGAAAGTGAAAAAGAGCGGACGGTTAATTTAGATATTCGTGTGCTTAAACGAGAGGATCGGTCGCGCTTCGCTCCCCGCATTCTTTTGCGCCTTTGGCCGGACGACCCGAGGGATTCGGCGTGAGGTCCTGTCGCGGATTCTCGAAAGTAATTCGATACCACACCGATGGGTTATGGAGGTTTGAGGCAGGCGCGCGGTTGAGATTTCAGAGTAGCGAGGACGCTCGCGCGATAAATTGAAATAATTCGCCAGAGAGTGAGGGTGTAGAATTTTACGTTAAATAGCTTCTAATAGATCAGCTTCATTCTCGCGAAGTATAAGAGAATAGTCACGAGAGAAGAATGGTTAATCGAGGTTGAAATAATTTCTTTCTATAAATATAAAAATTCACAAGAATTTTCAGAAGCCTCACAAAATTTTTCTGATAGTAATGGGTTGTAATAACGTTATTCTGTGAAAGAAAACAAATATATTATGCTATACGTGTATACTCACATTTTTTAGTTTTTGTAACGAATGTCCTGCTAATTAATCATTTTCATATTTAACACATAAATTCTAAACTTATCATTAGTCATTTAATCTTCATAATAAAACATATTGAAATCATAAAAACTAAAGACATTCAGTTACTAATGTTCTATAATTTATTATGGATTCTTCATATAATATATTTTCTTTTTCTCCATTAGATACAAAGTCAAATACAAAAATATTCGAATTTTCATTCGAACTAAACGTATAAATTAACTAGGACGTATGAACTAAATTTGTAAAATACATAAACTATATAAACTATAAAGTAAAAAACATGAAATAAAGTAATAACGATATTAATACTAATATATATTATATCTTTTTAAATTTATAAATCATAATTATAAACTGTTAATAAGATATATAAAAACTTTTACAAAAGATCTATAAAAAATGTATAAAAACTGTTTTAAATTTCTTATTCACTAAAGCAAAATTCTAGAGTAAAATCAATTATTCTTTCCCATTAAAGAAATTTCATGTAAAATGGTGGAATGATATTTATCAGTACGGAAAAACTATTAGTTTTTCTGCAGGAATACAAGGAAATTCCTTTTCTACATCAACTTTACAGAAAGTCTGAAAAGTTGCATCTCCTAATACGTGTAAGCCGTAATCCTGATTTATTAGTATTTGTTTCTTCCGGAATTCCAACAATCAGGAAAAACTTCATTAAGAGTAGAAACAGATACTCGGCCGTTGCACATGTGCGCGGAATAACTTTAGCTCGAATTATTCTGCCTCTCACGGAAAAGGAAGATTAACAACGGAAATTTTGCACGGAATCCTCGCCCATGACCCTCTATCTCTCTCGCTCTCTCTCCCGCTACTATGCAACAAAAGAAAAGAAAAAAGCCTCGAACCGGGGGCTCGCAGAGCCGCGGCGAATTATAATTCTCAAATACCTCCGAAAATTAACGCTAGGCAAAGGGTGAATCGAGCTACATAGATACAGACCCCTCTCTTTCCCTTTGGATATCTGACGTAATTTATCACCAAGACGAGCGGATCGCGCTCTGTCCTAAGCAGAAACATCGATGGGGCAGTTAATAACAATTGCGGCCCCAGCGGAAACCTGCCCGTTTTCGAAAAAAAAAAAAAAAAAAAAAAAAGAAGAATTCAAGTGCGCGTTAATCACTCACCTCCTATCGACGCCCCGCCGGCACGCACGCTCCTCGTATTTTAAATCGCGACGATTCCTCTTTCTTTATCCTTACGTCCTCGTCGTTCCCGCCACTCGCCTTCCACCCTCCCTCCCGCCCCCTCCCCCCGAAGCCGTTTCAACCGCGGTGAAATCGATCGAAATTGAAAAATTACAATGTGAAAGCGATGCGATTAAAAGTTTCCAGCGCGGATCCGGTATAATTAAATAGCTCCTATATTAGCCGTTGCGCACGCTCCGGGACTCTTTTGTGGCGGCGCGCCTTAATGAAATATCGCCCCGCGCGGCGCCGTGGGCTAGCGGGGTTAACAAAGCTCGGAAGCGGGGGAGGGAGGGGAGCGCGGGCCTCCCATTTGCAGTATAAACAAACGGGGACGAGAAACAAACGGATGCGCCGGAATGAGGAGGGGAGGGGGGGAGATACTGAAAGAAACGGATAGAAGTATGTATATATATATATATATATATATATATATATATAGAGAGAGAGAGAGAGAGAGAGAGAGAGAGAGAGAGAGACAGTGACAGGCAGACGAGCGAGAACTTAATTTCGAAACTTTTCATTTCGAATTTGCCTTGCCAATTTCTTCGCATTTCTTCCGCGGCCGCTGCCTCGATCCTCACTGTTGGCTCTCTCCCTTTTCTCCGGAAGGCAGAGCGGAAGGCAGCGGATAAGGATTGGTCGAGCGCTTCTTTTCTCATCGATATACCAGCGAGATAATTAAGTATACGAGGAGACGGGAGAAGCGAGAGGGCTTCCTCTCGGCTACGGAAGAAAGGCGCCATGAGAAATTTACGCATTTGGATTCGTTGCAATTGTATTATAGAACAACTCGTCTTCCGATCTATATATATATATATATATATATATATATATATATATATATATATATATATACATACGGTATTTATTTCTCTAACCCGCGCAAGTTGCGCGCAAGTCGCTGATTTCGAGAAGTCCTTTTTTTGCATCATAGTTATATGGCCCACCGCCGCGGCGCGGCTATTTCTTACTTAGTTCGTGACGATTTCGGTTTTTACGAGGTACTTGGCCAAAGGGAGGAGCTTCTGTTAAATAAGCGCGGGCTTATTTGCATAGGCGGTGCGCGCTCTCGTGAAAAAGTAAATGGACCTCCCATCCCCACCCCCCAACCCAACCCAACCCCTGCATTAAATAGGAAGGCCGGCTCTTAAAGTTTAATTCTAGACTAGCGGGCTGTACTTACATGAGCATCGTACATGGGAAAAAAAGTACGTAAACTTGCCGAGCTTTAACTAAATTTGTACAGGGTAAATATTTCTTTGAAGCTTATCGTTTCAATCACATTCTAGTAGGAGCAAATGGAAAAATTTATTACAAATGTTATGCTTCAGAAAAGAAATGATAGATATCCTTTTCCAGGAATGATTAAATTGCGAAATGTGGATAATTAAATTTTATTATTTTGATGGCGAATAAAAATGTTTCATTTTGCAAACAGTGCATGAAACCATTAGTATTAAAGATTTTTTTTCCTTTCATCATACTAGTGTTAATATTTAAACGTATATATATATATATATATATATATATATATATATATATATATATATATATATATATATAAATAATATGAAAAATAAATGTATTGCATTCAAATTTAATTTATTGTAATTAATTAATTAAAACTATATAATTTAAAAGTTTCCCTTTTCTAGCATTAATTTAGAAAACTGTCAAACATTTAAGTACCATCACTTATACGTAAAAACTGAATTGTATTTTCTGAGATGAGGATTTTTGCATGAGGATTTACTACTACTACTATTCAAATATTCAATAGGTCGGTCGATAATCTAGAAAAGTCCTGCATATATCTACCTGTACGTTTTTATTAACAATACAAAAACATTTTTCAGTTTTGACTTATTACGCTTAGCCATCGAATTTTTTGTAATGAAAATCTTTTGCCCTGATGAGAACTTCTGTTGAACACGATACTTTATCGAATAGTTTTATTGAATTAAATAAACTGATATATGACAGAATTATCATCAGCTTCAATTTCATTCTAATAGATACACATCTGCCACTGCGGATTCAACACGTAGGAACCTACTCGATAGGAATTCTTGTTTTACATTATCGGTTTTATTATTACATAAAATAGGGCACTTAATAGCATAATAAGCATAAGTGATTCTATAACTTTGAGGCTATAGAAATATTCGAAATAAATAAATCTCTTTGCAAACAAATTAGTTTGAAAAAGTCAACTGATTAAATTTGCATTCTTATCTTATCCAATTAAATAGCAAATGTGTTTTCCCAAAAGTTACAAAAGGTGTTCGCAAAAGCCTCTGCTCTGCTTCGTCGATTAACCGACGCGCTTAAAGAAATTTCCCCTATAATCAAATATTTCAAAAGGAATTTCTCTTAGAGAGATTTCGCTGCGTTTCGAATTTTGCCTTTCCAAATTCTATATTATGTACATGTATATGTATATATATATATATATATATATATATATATATATATATATATATATATACATAGATTAATCTTCATTTTATGTTAATTATCGTAAAGTTAAATTTGATATATATCGTTTGACTTTGCAAGCAAAACTTTATTCCTTTCTGAGCCGATTTGATGGGTACAGCTTATAATTTTACCTCCCCCTTGACATGCCTAAAATACCGTCCGAAAAAAAATTCTATTGAATTTGTACGAAATGAAAATATCCAAAATTCCATCATTAAAAATACATTCACTTTGAAATTTGCGCCCATATCTGACAATGAATAATTAATTAAACATTGCTGTTAAATAATTACATAATTTCATTTCGATCTATAAGGCATTAATGTAATAAATTATCTCAAAATCGAAACTAAATTTATCAAATGTTTAAAATACTTGTTGAGTTATTCGGTCTTTATCCTTTTTTCTCGTTTTTCTTTCTGCCAACGAGAAAAATTCATCAGATTTCGAAAAAGTGCAAGAACAACGGCGCGCCGCAAGCTCGAGCTCTTCTATAAATAAAAGTGCCGTGAGCGCAAGGAATTTAGTTGTAAAATCGGGTGGGAACGAAAAACATTGTCTTCGATAAATAAAGCGTTCGGGCGATAAATTCTGCTCGCTATGTAAAATTACCCTTCTTCTCCTGCGTGAATCGTACGCGTCCCGTGCTCCATCTTTATACGGTATTAATCTTTCTCCCGAGCGTTTCGAGGAAAGACGAAAAAAAGAAGCGGTCCTTATCACGCACAACGAACAAAGTACTATATTTTAAAGGGTATTACTCTTATTATAATTATTCTGAAAATACGAATTCATTTAACGCGCAAGCTTTAAGCATCAGGCGAAAATGGATCCGGACAAAGTTATGAATTCCCGCCCAATTTTAATAACGCAAATATCCCGGAAAGTCCATGCATTAGTCTCATTACTCTGATTTTCGCGCCATTGAACAAAGCGCATATTATATATATATATATATATATATATATATATATATATATATATATATACACAGACTCCCTAAAAAGGATAAAATGATGCTCTCGAAGGTATTATTAGTAAGTCCGCGGATGCCTCGAGTTCGATTAATTAATTTTAATTAAACATACATCATTAGCAGCCGACGCTGCAGCAGCCGCCGGGGCGGGTCGGTGCGCGAGCGTTCTGTTATTGTTTTCAGCCAGCGAAGCTTCCCATATATACTGCCTGGTCGAAACTACGCACGAGAGCGTTTGTATATATATATATATATATATATATATATATATATATATATATATATATATATGTATACAAACGTACATATAGACACTGCGCAGCAGTCCCTCCGCCGCCCCTCCACCACCCTCTTAATAACGTATTATTCTTGTTGTTTAACGGAAGTTGTAAAACAATAATAGGCGCCCGTAAGCCGATGACGAGGCTCGTCGAGAGCGCCTAATCGATGGCTGACGCGTTTCGCGTTTCTACTACTGCGGCAGTGTTGTATTAAAGAGTGAGCGGCA
Organism: Sycobia sp. Sy_11; assembly: GCA_018907035.1. Lineage (NCBI taxonomy): Eukaryota > Metazoa > Arthropoda > Insecta > Hymenoptera > Epichrysomallidae > Sycobia > Sycobia sp. Sy_11. The sequence continues at coordinate 3,435,011 of JACCIC010000019.1, forward strand.
TCGGCGGGCAGCTTGTTCTACTATATGCAGTCGCACGAGTGTTCAAAGATCAAGGCTCACTTATCACAAGCTATTTTATTTTCTTCATATTGTTTCATTTGAATTCAATTAATTTCACGAATATATATATATATATATATATATATATATATATATATATATATATATATATATATATACAATATATATAGTTCGAATTATGGCTGTGGTACGCATAAAACGAAAGTGAAATTGATAACACTTAGCTTTGTGCGTTCCTTGACGCATGTTTTTTTCCTTATATAATCAATTTCTATATAGTAATAGTTATTATTCGAATCGTTAATTTAAAATGAGAAAAATTTATTGTTCACCATTGCTTTTCTTATTCGTAGAATTATAATAGTTACATCGTATCCTGTTATTTTAATAATGTCCTCCCACTTATAATATCAATTAAACGGTATATTTTACAACAAATATTTATAATCCATAATATTGCAAACAATTTCCCTCCCACTGTTATCAATTTTGTAATCACGAAATGCGAATGCACGGAGCTTGGGGTGGGAACGACGCGTAAGCTCAGGAACATTATTATATACGAGCGAAATAGTCGATTCGGACCGCGGGCAGCGTCGCTCGGTGTTACATTCAGAAACGTTGAATTAAGTCTGACAAAGCGCCCGACGCCCCGACCTGGTCGGTAAGTCTCGCGCCACGTTTATCGACTTCGGAACGGTCTCCCCTTTATCAGCTTATCCTTCGAGGCGAAAAAGTTGCGCGCGTTAACGAACTCCTTATATCTATATATAAATATGCACGTACACACATTGACACACACACACACACACACACACACACACACACACACACACACACACACACACACACTGGAACAGGCTCGGAGCTTTATTTTATCATATGCGCGAATCGCTCGAATTTGAGTATTTTTTTCTCGGCTTTTCACGCCATTTACATTACTGTTTTAAATCTCATATTATTTCACGATTTTATTTTTATTCTAAGGAAGGTATCGTTGCTTCCTTTGAATACCTGCTTTTTTAAGGCCACGATTTTTACTTCGTAGTTTTCCTGCTGGGACGCTATTGTCTACAGTTGATTCTATTGATTTTTCATTCTTGCTCTTTCAATTTTATGCTCGGCGAGCTAGACGGCCATTAATTCTCAGATTCTGCTGTCTTTTTTGAGAATTGAATTTGACTGCTTTTCTAGTATATTGATCACTTATTTCTAGTTTTTTTTTCAAAAAATGTATGCACTATTTAGCTATTCTTTCGAGATTTTAAGAAATCTTAAAATCTGAAAAACTAAAGGAGTATTTTAAAGAAAAATACAATCAAAACTAGCTAGAAAGAAGAAAACTTCTTACTTAAGAAGAAAACTTCTATTTTTCTAGCTAAGAAAAATACAATCAAAACTATTGTGAATATTTAATTTTTATTCTCACCATAGAATGTGTTAAATTCATTTTATTTTCGAAATTATCACTTTAATTATAATAATATTTCCATGCAGTATCTTTAAGATGAAATTTGTTTTTCAATATTATATTTCAGGATAAATCCATTTAAATGAGTTTTTGAGTTCTATCGAACTGTGTACTTTCAGCTCGTTTAAAATTCGTAATATGATAAATACTTATAAAAAGATTGGAAATGTAATGTGAAATTTAAGGAACGTAGAATAATCTGATTACACGCGGCCCTTTAATGTTTTTTTTTTTTAATCGGGGAAAGATTATTGCTTTCTAAATATACAGTATTAGTATAGGCTAAAACAGTGCAAAAATTAATGTGATTAATTAAATACTTATGGGTAAGTAAATAAAATTTCAAAACTTCGATGATGTAAGTTTTGCTGTCCATCGTAGATAAAACAATTTTTCTCGATTCTATCATCTGCTTATGAAAAGATCGCTATTAACAAAATAAGATATTGATTGATGTATTCGTTTAAAGGAATATACGTTTTTAACTATTTAAACGTAAAGTTGCACCGATCGAATATTCGAAAATAATAAGAAAAGTTTTAAAACTGCCCCAGTTCTGTCGTCGACCCTTAAGGTACAATAATGGAAAGGGAAGATTGAGGGAAAAGTTTTAATTGTCGTCGAACAAATGCCGTGCCTTTCGACTACGCAGCTGAATGTTGAGCTGAAAAATCGTTGCAAATTCTCGAGCGCGATCGTGAAAACGACGATCTCGTGTCTCTGGTGAGCTGGGGAGGGGGGGGTCGGTTTGACGACGAATGAGAAAACGGAAGATCACGCGCGCACGTGGAAGCACAGTATGGAGCGTTATAAGAAACACGGGCTAACGCACACCAACGGACACTCTGTATACATACGTATACAGCACCTCGATCCTAAATTCGCTCTCGCATCCACTCCGCCATCTACGCGCGTCTCCGTTTTTCATCCCTTTCCACTTCTCTGTACACAACGGTTGAGCGCTCACGTGCGCTCTCTTATGCTGGAAGGCCGCTCCCTATTCTCCGATCCCCGTCGCACAGCCGGTGAAAAACCTCGCGGTTCAGCTGGACATTTTAAGGCCGCAGGAATCGGGAAAACTCGATCGATTGTTCTTCCTTGCCAAGTCATAGAAGTTCTTATGGTATTTCTTACTTATATAAAATGATTGCAAAAAGAAGCAATTCAAAAAAATGTCGCGCTTACGTTCGCTTCTTCATAGGCTTTCTGCTATTCTAAACAAAGAAATTGCGCTAAAAAAAAGGAAAGTTAAAGTCAAGGGGGAAAATTACGTTGTTTAAGAAAATTTTTTTCGTTTTTCATTGCGAATGAAATATCTTTTTGTAATACAATTTGTAAATCCGAACATCTTATTAATGCTTAAACTACGTGTTTTTTTTCTAGCCATCAAATATTAAGTTAATATTTATTTCATTATAAATATATAATTCAAATGGATTTCAGATTCTTTACTTTATCAAAAGTTTTCTTTCAAATACACTTTTTGCTTGTAAACCATTACATTTTGCACAATTTTCTTTTTGTTTCTAAAAGTAATGTACAAAGATACGTGTATTAACATTAACTATTTATTCACAAAATAGTTTTTAAAATTTTACGATTAGATTATTAATTATATAAAATCATGTTAATAGAAAATATACTAAAATAGAAAGATTTTTTGTTTTAGAAAGATTCTTCTTTCTCTCCTCTCTCCCTCTTTTCCTCGAGAGAACATCACCAAATTGTAACATCTTCTGCCGATTCATTTTGTTTTCGTTAACAGCCGAAAATTGAAAATGTCACCGTTCAGCCAAATCGAAATTTTCGCCCCCTGGCGCGACTTTGACATCAGCGCCCATCCACTACGCACACGCCACGGTATTCGAGATGGAAACACCGATCTTTATCTCCAATTCATCCTCTGCTCTACCTTCCTCTCGGCGTCCCTCACGATCTTCAGTCGCTCCGCAACTTCATCCTCGCCAGTGGCGCGTTCACTCATGCGAAGTAATTAAATAAGTTCTCCGGTATGTTATATATAGATATATATGTATACCTCTCCCTAAGTCGATTTGCCGATGAAAGGGCATCGCGCTTCGCGCTCTCTCCCTCTCTCGACGGAAATCAATCGAGCGGAACATCGCCGCGCGGGCGGTTCGCGTTATATTGAATTCCACGCGTGGGGAGATAATCGGAGGTGCGGTCGTTGATCGCCGTGGGTCTGCTCGAAATTTTGGACTACTACTGCTAATGTTACTGCTACCGTTTCCGTCGCCGCCGCGTATTCGTACAGCCCTAGGCGTAGAGCGGGAAAAGCTGGAAAGCGGACAAAATCCGGGACGAGGGATAGAACGGCAGGACGCGTGACCGTGACCCGAATCAGGACAAGCCGACACTTTTAATGCATGCTAAAGAAAAACAAAAGAGAGAAAGAGAGAGAGAGATAAAAGCTAATATATAAGTCAAAAACGTTGCGTCTCATTTTTGTTTTTGCTTTACAAAGCACGTTGATGCAGTTTCTGAAAATGACGCGAAAATTCGGCGTAGTAGTTGGACGCTGTAATAATAATGCAGCTTTTATGACTCTGACGCAAGCTCTCTCGTGCGGTGCGCGATCCTTCCCGATGACGTCATGCCCTAGGGGTGATTTTCAAAGAGATCACGAGTTTTGTCTGTTTTTGTTTGTTGCTTTTTTTTTTTAATATAGAGTTAAGTTTTAATAAACAATGGAGAAATATTTTTCATTTTTTATCATCAAACCTATTTTTACAAAGTCGAGAATATGTAGAATTTGTCAAAATGGCTGCTAATTTATCGTGATTCGTTTCTCATAAATAAGTTTCTATAGTTATATAAAATCTGCCAGTAGACTGAACTTCTGTACAACTTATTTTCTGTGTAAATTAAAATGATTACGCTGACAATAGAGAATATAATTGTTATAATTGTGGGAATACCGATGAAATAAATAACTAATTTATTTCATGCCAGAACATTAAATCTTCATTATCTTATATCTTCACTAGCTTTATAAATTCTTTCGTTTTATATTTTTAAAATTCTTTCCACCATATATATATATATATATATATATATATATATATACATATAATTAGTTATTGATAAATATAGTATGTATAAATTATTTCCTAGTACATAATAATTCAGGAAAATAAGTGTGTCCCGTACGTACATAATTATAACTATTTGATCACTTGAAAATAAATTTATATATTATTTAAGCTTGAAAAACAAGCTAACCGCCTAAGTAAATTACCGACTAACACTATACACATTCATCTACGTGCTATAATATAAAAGCTCTTCAAGGCACAGTAGTGGACTATGTCAGAGAAGCTGAACACCAGCCACGCGCAGAAAAAAAAACACTTGCACGAATGGATATAGGCTTTTGAAATATTATTAAAGTACTCTTGTAATATACTAAAGGTTTGTAATATAATATACTGCTATATGGGACAGACTGAAAATTTTTTCTTTTGTTTAATAGCAGCGCGAGGGAAAAAATTGGAGACAGTTTATGCCGACTTACCAATATATGCGCTAAAACATGTATGTACATTCGTCATCTATGCTTTTAAAATCGAACATGGACGAAAAATCTTTGGGCTTAATGGTGTTTGAACGCCGGGGCTTTTTATATACGCTCGAAGTTCGCTCTACCTGCGTGCAGGAAGGAAACGAGAGGAGGTGAGAAGGAGCTTGTTATGAACAGAAACGAAAATAGGATTTAAGAAGTAGTATCAAATCTAATAGTAAGTCTCCACCTTTATAATTTCTAGAATTAAAATATTTATTTATCGATTAAAATTCTAGTTATTATTACATAGTAATTAGCTTCGCGTAAAACGTCTCTATATTGTTTGTAATAAAATTTAAAAAGTAAGATATTTTCATTATCACTGATAGATTTATGTATGTTTATAAGTTTAAGAAAGTAGAGCTATAAATTTAAATTTAATTTTATGATTTTCAATGTTAGAATTATTTAGTCTGATTCTCGACGAAATCATTGTTGAAAATTTTAAATGTTATTCAATAATTTGTAATTTGAAATTTTGAATTGAACTTGAATGATTTGATTTAATTTAATTGAATCGAAAGTTAATTAATTATTGAAGTCAGAATCGAGAGAAAATCTTCGTTAAAGGCCACATAATTGTATACAACTAAGGTATACGCTTGATCCGTACCATGACGGGTAAAACTGAAGATTTTTCTGAAGACTGACTTTTATATGATTTACAACTGAGGTAAACGAATATTAGTCGGATGTAAATCTTGAGATTTTACGAAAGAGGTTTTAACTGGTTATGCTTCCATAAAAGCAATTGATCCGTGCTGTGACGGAAAATTCGGAAATTTTCTTTCTCATAGCTCTTGTACAGATTCACAAATAAGGTGACTGTATTTTGGCTTTAAGAAAATTTCGATAATTTTGAAAGAAGTGCGGACGGTGTCGGATTACCACCTCGGGTTCTCCGACCGTCCGACTGCGCGAATGTTTAGGTTTCGATCGACGAATGGGGCTTATCGCCCGAAATTTGACTCGCGATAAGGACGACTGCAAGTCTATAAAGGGCGCTATGTGAGCGCAGAAATTATTATTCGTGTCTCGTCTACACTAAGGTGATTGTCATTGTCTTTCATTTAATACTTGTTTAAACTTTCATTATTTTTAAACCTCTCAGTGAATAGTATATTACAGAGCTTGAAAGAGAAAGAGAGAAACAGAGAAAGAGGCAGAGAGAGAGAGAGAGAGAGAGAGAGAGAGAGAGAGAGAGACGCCTGAAAGTAACAGGTGTTTGTATGATTAAGGAGGTAGTTAAAGAGGCCAAGTTACTCGGCGAGCCGCGCAAGCTCTACCTCTCCTACCTCCCACATTCCCACCCATCGCTCTGTATGTATATATAAGCGCGATAAGACGCCGTGATTTAAGCGGCAGCGCGGAAAAGAAAAATTCGCGCCCTGATTTACCGCTCGATCCACGGCGAAGAGTAGAGCTCCGGCCACCGCATTTTTGCGAGGAGAATTACCGCTGGCCTGGCATACCCCCCCCCCCCGCGCCACCGGAGATACATGTACAACGCGGCTCGGTTATTTTCGAACGATCAGAGAGGAACTTTTCGCGGAGGTTGGTTATTTTTTTTTTTTTTTGCTGCCGAAGTATAATAAAAATATGGAGAACTGCACGATCTCTGCACGATGGGATATATTTCATATGACGAGGTGGATCATACAATTATTAAGACGAAATAGGAGACGTTGTTGAAATTGTTTTTCCACCTATTGATCTTACAATTAATTAGCTTAACACGAATTAAGCTGCTTTTCACGGATTCGATTTGTCTGAGCTACGGACAATTTAACAAAGAATAAAAAATCGACATTCCAGATTAAAATTTAAATACAGAGTCACTTCTAATAACGGCAAAATATAAATACGAATAACAAATATTTCGCGCCATTTCGCTCTCGAAAGAATGGACGCTATGCCGGCTGCTCCAGATTCTCGCTGCAGCTCATTCCCGTGATGTAACGTTAAGAAATTAAAAGCTCCGTACGCGTTATTAATTGTCCCCGGCTGATCGATAAGAGCTATCCTCCCACCCCCGCCCCCCGGGGTGTATCTGCTTTCTTCAGTCATTGTGATTGCCGAGCGAGACAGTCCTAGCTCATTGTCATTTTTAGGACGACGACTTTCATCTGGGGATATTCTTTGTTTTTTTTTTTCGTTGAGTCGCGCGCCGATCCCTCGTTCGATCTCGGGCGACCCCGCGCCCCGCCGCCGCTTCGCCCGTCAGGGAGACGCGCCCGGGCGCGGCGCGACAAAGGAATGTCTGCGCGCGAAGCCTGCCCCCCCAACGATTATAAGCGGCGCGCTGTTTTGCCACTGAACCGCGCGGTCGCCTCGACGCGCTCGCTCGACGCTCGAGCGGAATTGAATGCAATACTGTACCGTGGATTGGGAGGGGGGTGCGGGGGGATTGTCACGGGGTGTGCGCGGAACAGCCGTTATTATTCGACGGCGATCGCTGGTAATTGATAAAGCTACTTAAAAACGCGGTCCGTACGTTCGGGCCTTCGTTGCGATGGTTCGATAATTGTTGACTGTCGGACGAAGCGAGCCGGGGGATCGTGGATTATCGGTGAAAACTCAACGGGGTTGTAGAATTTTCTACGAATTCAGCCAAACCTTCATTGGAACTTGAAAAATAGTTTTTTTCATTAAACCATGAAGCGTTACTGAGAATAATGGAAGAAATTTTCTATTAGTGTAAGAAACAATATATATATATATATATATATATATATATATATATATATATATATATACGGAATTGTTCTATTAAAATAAACGCTTTTAAGTAAACAAACCTCACAAGTCTAGTAGTTCTAATGCATAATGTAATAAACACAAATAAATTCAGCTCTTCAACTTTTTATGTAATGAAATACTAAAATAATAAATCGTACAAATTACATCTAAATATATAATGAAACAATAAAATGCTCAATTTCAAAATAGCACTGTCAATCAAATCAATCGATCGTATTGATATACTTACAATAGATTTTGTGACATATACAGAAAATCCGAAAATAATTTCCCTAATTAAAACCGCTTGACATAATGTTGTGAAGATCTTTTCAAAAGGTACAAATTGTACGTCAAAACATTTATGGCCTAGAATTACTATTCTTTATACGATTTCTTTGTCGGTGGAAAAATTAGTACCGGTTCTCGCTCTTCTTAAATAACAATACGCCCCTTTCAATTTCACAATTTATTCCGCTGCTCCGACACGCGGCCAAGACCCGCAATTTTCCACGTATAATTCGACCGTCCAAAATAGCACAATGGATCTCTCTCTCTCTCTCTCTCTCTCTCTCTCTCCCTCCCTCTCCATGTATATGCGAACTTATCGCCGAATCGCGGCGGTTCGCTCGCGCGCGCACCGTTAAAATCGCCGCATTATTATAGCGGTGTACCTACGTGCCGGTTTTCTGGAACGATAACAAGCCGTGTGGCAACCTACGATACGTCAGTCTCGCTGACTAAAGATTGACAAAGTAATTGTAGACGTGACGACCAACGCTGATCGACGGTGATACGAAGGGGGGGGGGCGGTGGTGCAACGTCTAACCTGAACACTGTAATACAACCCATAAATTGTATTTTCGCGGCTATTTCGTTCCAAGACAAGTCCGAGCATTTCGTGAATAACTGATTAGAGTATAAATGTACAATATTCCGTTGTATCAATGGCAATGCTCCTGCCGAATGCAAATCATACGTGAGATATCATATCATAAAAACATTTAATAGAAATACTAACATAAACAATTAGTTAACAGTAGAAATGGCTACGTTTACTATTGTTATTCTTGAAACTCAGAATCTGAAATTAGTACCATAATACACTGCAGATAGTATTTTTATTATTGAAATATTCTTCGAATAAGTTTCGATAAGAGAATACTCATTAAAGTAACGCCAACCACTAAGTCGGTGTTTATGTAGAACAATTCGCTATTATAGAAAATATTATATTAATATTTTATGCTATTATAAAAAATATATTATAGCTATATATATAATATATATATATATATAATATATATATATATATATATGATAGCTATTATAAAAAATATTTTTTAAAAAATTGTATTTAATTATTTAGTTATTTAGTTGACTTTATTTATTAATTTCATTTAATACTATGTCTGACAAAAGATAATATAATTAGGTATATTCAGTTTTGCAAAAGAAACGAACAATTACGGAATATGAATTAATAACAGTACATGATATGAAGCGTAGACCTATACTCCACGGTATTCGGATAGCATTGTTCACATTATCTCTTGAGATCGTGTGCATTGTTGCATACATTGATACAATTATTCCTGAAGGAGGGTGCGACGAATTTTGCGGAAACAATATTAAAAGCAACTTCGCTGTGTTCTTTCGTGGAATGTTAAATTTCAGCCGCGTAGCAATGTACTCGAGCACCATAGACAGTTGTAAATCGAAGCAAAAATCGCCGGGGGCTTCGCTTCGTACGACGCAGAATTAACACGTGTCCATGAAAGAGCAGTCTTTCGAATCAATTTTTAATCGAGCGATAGCGAATGCGTCAATTATCTGGTACAGATCGTCCCCATAAACGAATTCTCGTCCAAAACAAGCAGTACCTACATTCTCTACACGTTGCAATAGTTGTCTCACTCGCTCAGAATCCTCGATCCTTTATCGGTGCATTATGAATTTTTAAATATAATTTCAAGCGGTAGGGGTGGGGGGCTGAACAGAGTTTATCGGACGTGCTCGTGATATGTTCTTTCAAGTCAAAAACCCGTACTGCTCAGTCACTTAACACGACAAGCGAAGGGAGCGGAAGTCTTTTGCCGCAGAGTCTTTTGGACGTGTCAAGCGGCCATTTTAAATAAAAATATTGGATGATCGAACTCTTAGAACTTTTTTCTATTATACAATACAAGCTGAAATATTGACCTGCTACTGCGATCTCTTGGCCAAGCCGGAAACTTTTCATTCCGCCCTCGTATTGCATTAAAATAACATTTAGAGATAAAGATCAATAAATGATGCATCAAATATTATTTATTATTCATGAAATATTATAATTTAAAAATTTTTCAATTACCGACTACTTGTTTTCGATAAAATCACTCTAATTTAACAGTATTACACCCATGAACTTTACTTAAGGCAATATTTATTGCATAACCTATAGAGCGGAAGTCTACCATTAGTTTAAATAATTTCCATTGTCAATGGCTTACACGAAGTTAGGGCAAATATCTTATGCAGCTTCCATGGAAAACAATTATAGGAATCCGTGTCTATTGACTAAGGAAGCCGTTTTGCACTTTTACGAGCAAACTTCGTATACCCAAGTTCAATCAAATGATCGCTACGGCCAAACTTTCTCCCCATTGAGCAATTTAATGGCGAAAAGTTTTTACAACTTCTTTCCGTAATTGTTTCTTTTTTTCCTTAAAACTTATTAGAAATCAGAGATTTGCGTCGCCGGTAGCGTAAATCATTTTCAGTGGATAATATTTTTTTCTTTCTCACGTCTATCCGTTATAGATGGGAAAAATTATGGAGAAAGTTGTATATGTCGTGTATAAGATACATAAATTATAAAAAAGTAGTGGGTCATTAAATTGTTCAATTAATCGCTTTACTTAAGCCCAGCAATAAATAAAGTAAGCGCGCCAAGATTGTGCAAAGGCTTAAAAAGCAGTCCACGACGTATAGGGAAAATCGCATTCGCCTTAGCCTCGACCGCCCACTCCCACCCTCCCTATCCCATTGGATCTCAAAACGATCGATCATGCGAAGCACGAGCGCAGCTCAGTGGCTTATATAGGCAGCAAACATTTCCTTAAGTGACGCGAACAAAAGATCCAGCGATTGAGATTGAAACGCGGAGCACAGTAGTCGCTCTTACCAAAAGCGTCCTTACAACCCCTCGCCCCCCCCCCGCGAGCTCCTTCCGATCATTGGCCGACCGTTTCGTCGGCGACGCGTTCCCGGAACGCCCCGGGTGCGCCGGAGCGAAAAATCGCCGGGGATCCCGAGGCGACGATGACAAACACGCGCCGAATGCAAATTAAATCTGGAGAAATGGACGTGAGACCCGGGGAGTTTTTTGTCGTTGGAAATCGGCGCGTTTTCGAAAGCACGCGGAGAAGCGAGGGGTTTGAAAAGGGTTCGATTGACTCGAAAAATATTGGGCGGATTTTACTGCCGCTTTTATGGGGCTATTTGCCCGTCAAGCGCAGAAGTTTGCATTTGTTGCAATTGCAAAATTCGTTTTCAAATTGATTATTCTTTTATCCATTGCAGATTACATATGACATAGATCAACGAAATTTTTTCAAAATTTATTCGTTTATTATGCGATTGTATAAAAACGCGTCGTAGTTAAAAACTATAAAATACCATTACTAATAAAAATAGAAGAAAATAGTTTTCTCATATTTTATCAAAATTCGTTATTTACTTCCGGCATAAATGCTGCAAAAATGTTAATATTAAATATTTAGTTCTATGCAGAGCACTTAAACTTCATTAGCACTGTGCATAATAGAATCGTTAATTTATTATTGATATTGACAGCATAGATAAAACGGTACATTAATTTATTTATGCAGACCAGATTAATCCAGTATTGTTGTTTTTTATTCTAGGGATCTGAGAGCGCTAAATATATTTAAGTTTCATTAATTATGTACAATATGTGTACGTGATATTATTCATCCATGTTAAACATCGCGTATAAAGGACAGAGAATAATATATAGAATAAGAAATAGAGAATTTAAAATTAAAGATCGATGATACCTCAGCGAGGATTGATTGCTTTTAAAGGGGGAAACGAATTAATGAACATCGTAATTAGTGGGAAAAGCCTGGGAGTGAAAATGCAACTGCTCCGACCTTTTATCCCCGATTCGAATCGAATGCGTGGGTTGAAAATCGTAGAATTTAGTTACTGTTCCGATCTGTTAGAAATATTCGAGCGATAATAATCCCGTGATAAAGTCTCGTCGGCAACTGCGACTTTTTTTGGCTTTTTCAGAACTGTGATGCACGTTAAGATTATAAAACATTTTCATCAGATCTATTGTAACTGTTAGTTTCATGCAAGATACAAGCATGTTGTAAACGCATGAATTTTAAATTGTTAGTTTATCTTATAGTATAGTTATAGTTAATTTTAGTTAGTATAGTTCGTCCAGTTAGTATAATATAGTCATAGATAGTTTAGTGTAGTTATAGTTAGTATAGTTATAGTTATCTTATAGTTAGTTTATTCTTAAGTTACGGATGGCATTAAGAATTGTCATAGTTGTGGTCCCTCCTACTTTATTGGTGTAAAGAAGGATCGGATAACACGGTGACACTCGCTGATTGGTTGCCGTTTATCTCGCGACTCGACTCCACACGGGTTGCAGAAAGAAATACAAAGAACAAACTTAAACGAACATACGCAAGTAGACGTGAATCTCATAACTTTTCACTTTCAGGGATCATCTAGCTGTGTATCGACCGAGTTACAAAAGCCGAGCGTAACCGGTATTCGCATTCAGGTCGATGTCCATTGCAAAAATAAAGACACAACAATCAATATGTTTTCTACTGAAATTGCTACAGTTGTCTAGTACATAGCGGAAGAGAGATAGAGAAAGAGACAGCTAGTTCTCCGTAGAGCTAAGCTCGGTCTGAGGGCGAATTTGCGGTGTACCAGAATTGGAAGCAAACAGGATAATAAGAGAGAGAGAGAGAGAGAGAGAGAGAGAGAGAGAGAGAGAGATAGCCTTGCTTACTCAAGCTCCATAAGATGATGCGAGGCTGTGGCGTTCGAGAGCCGGAGAGGTATAGAGGAAGAGGAAAAGTCATTCGTTTCCTCGTAGACCTACGCCTGATCCAAGGACGAAATTATGGCAAAAAACAGTTGAATACGAGAGATAGGGTTATCTCTGATGACGAATGAAGCACGATTTATTATTCACATTCTTTCTCCTCTTTTTATACGCGTAGGTGAAGATGTTGTAAGTGAAAAGTGATACGTGAAATGCATCGGGGGTATTTGTACAATCCAATATTACAATTCGTTGAACGGCAAAGGTGGCAGATCAATAATCGCCTTATATCACCAGTATATAGAGACGGATCTCGCGCGTTACAATCCATTCGCAAGGTCTATACAGACAGCTTGCGATAACGCCAGCTGTGACGTTTATAAAGGGGAGGTCCCTCTGCTGGATTAGACCCTCCGTCAGACTGATCGAACTTATACCTGTCTGAGATGTGTCTGACCTCCCGATTATCTTTTCCGTAAGGAACTCGGCGGCCAACATGCGTCCAAGACGTGCAACTTCAAACGCACAAGCGCCTATAACATTTTCCAGCGTGCTTGCACAAAGCGAGAATTTTGATTCCATTTTTTCCCAGTCACAGAAGCTTGGCATTTTTGTTTAAAATCAGAATGTATTAAAAAATTGACCTCTTAGAGTAAACGAAGTCTCATAGCACAAATTTAATTTAAAGCATGACGTAAGCATGACCGAAATTTAATAAACAAAACACATAGTTGTAAGTCAATTAAATTTGACAACTAATTGCGTCACGTGAAACATACAAAAAAAGCGCCTAGACAATTGATCTATTACCTAAAACTATCATTAGATTAAATGTAAAAATATTTATATATTTAAAAAAATAATGATAGCGCAAAGTATAAGTTTGTATCATTTCTGGCTAATTTTTAAATAAGGGAATATTTGCTAAGGGTATCCTCACTTGTTTTTTATTCTTACAGTCAGATTTTGTATTAAAAATAATGGGACAAATACCTACAATTAATAAGGTACCCTAATTGTATCGACTCAAGTATGATAACGCTCTCCCATTGTTTTCATCGATAGCGATATGCCTCTCCGATTACACGCGGATTTAAAACCAAGACTCGTCATAAATCATGTGAATTCTTGAAATAATTTGTATTTATCTTTTCTTAGAAATTTGTTAATGAACTTAGGTAGAGCCAACAATTCAGATTCCCAGCTAAATGTTAGATGCCCATGCCACACGCATTAAAAGAGGTGATTTTTTTTTCGATGTTTCTGAAATCCATAACGATCCACGTATCATTGATAATGCGGTTAAGAACTTTTGTAATTCTCGTGTTTGATATATTTGGACATCAGCGACCCTGCCACTTTAATCAAAAAGAGCCAGGGGCTAACTTAACCTGCCGGCAGAGGACCAACGTCACTCTGAGATGTGGCGTAAAATCCGCTGCCTCGATTCGAAACTTTGGCCACCTCATCGTAAGAGCTATCCCGATATCGGGATTTTGAATACCATTCGTCTCTGGCCAACCATAAGTCAGCGGGTAAAGGATTTCCCGTCCCGCAAACGAATGGCAACTCAATTGTTCTCATTTTGTCGAAAGACAAAACGATCTGTATCATTTGTTCACGTATTTAATTCTAATTGCTTTGGATCGATAGTCCCAATGGAACTTCCCGCATAAACTAAGTTCGATGCAATGTGAAGGCTTAGCTTTATTACACTTTCTGTCGATTACAAAATAGTGCTCAATTGCAAGCGCGTGAACTATCATGTGAGTTCTAGTACCATGGTAGAAACTTCAACAAGCAAACTTTAACAAGAAAAATTATCTGAAAGTCAAATACAATTTTGGTACCAAGTATTCCACCAGGAATAGCTGGCATCGTCGAAGAACAAAAATTGACTATTGGACGATGACAACGCCTTATTGCATGTACAACGAGCACACATTATTCATTTTACATGAATTTTTCGGCAAAAACAATACATGAACAATGCTGAAGCCACCGTATTTCCAATAAAAACAGTCAGAGGGGAGCTACCGACTGTCTTTTTTCCGATACTGAAGCACGACGCAACGCCATGAGTAGAACGTCATAACGACATAACGAAGAAACAGCTCATCATTATCAGAATAATTTTTTTATGTGCTTGAATATCTTGAAAAAAAAAAAACGTTGTCACAAATTTATAATATTCCATAAGTATTACTTTAAAGGGTACAAATAGATATTCATGAATGAATTAATCATTTTTGATAAAGCATTAAATTGATGATACCTTTTGAACTGAACTCGTACGTATAGAATTTGAACTAATATATTGTTTCGTAAAAATTTGCCGAATGTAACAGTAACTTGCACGGTGACAGATTCATTAACGTATAAGTATGACTATACGTTTATTGATGAATTCATAATATACCCAATTTTTTGACTCATGCTTTATCTTTATTCTTTATTACACTTACCAATGTAATTTAACATTTTGAACTATGCAAGCGTGTACGTTTTATAACTGACTAGAATATTTCCAAACCATAAATAGATTATAAGAGATAAACTTTTTTATCCTGTTTGGATAAATTTCTTATAAGGAACTTTATTACCAGTTATATATAACCAGGAAAATTATAAATTTAATGCTAAAAATTAAAAATGAAAATGTAAAAGAATTATCTTAAATAACGTAACCAAAATAAAAATTTTCTTTTATTTAAATCAGATGTAGAAAAATAAATCAGCGAATACCGAATCAAAACGAATTCCGACATATCCATTCTCGGAATAACGTCGATTTCAATCTCTGTGCTCTTTGAAATTCTAGAAAAAGATAGGTAAGGCCGGTAAAAGATCGATGCACAAGAAAGACTAGATTTTATATACTATCGAATGATAATCTTAGATCTACAGTAATACTATTAAACGTAAATGTGTGTTGCGTAAAAGTTAAAAATATAGATATTCTTAGCGCAGCAGAGATATTGTTAAACTCAATTTTGATTATGTTAAAAAACTGATTATGGTTTCGAATAAATATGATATCGATAAACGTTACATTTAAATTAAATAATGACGCTTAATTAAATAATGACGCTATATGCACACGGTAAAACATAATTAAATACTATAATGTATAATATATTTAACACATGAATTGTTTCACAAAAGCGGTATATTTACATTAAAATTTAATATGGATAACTTAAACTTTAAACTTTGCTATATGAAGTACAAATAAATGGGACTCTCCGCTGATTTTTAATTAAAATTTAAAATTGTATTTTCTTTCATATCATAAATATAATTTTATAAATATTCTCGTAGAGACTTCTTATTAAATGCTATCTTTTGAAATACTGAAATTTCCACAGTAAATTCATTATAATTCTTAAGAGCGACCATTTACATATACGATCCTATAAATCGTAAGTACGTGAGACGTTCTTTGAACAATTAAGAATGACACTCGTACATAATTTTTTCTTCTACAACTCTACATCTATCAAACATCTGTGATTATTTCGAACAGCCCGGAACTAAGATAGCTGCAAAGGGAGAGGGATGAGGGGGCAGGCGCCGATGATAATCGGACGTGTATAGGAAGGCGCCTGGGGGCGTCGTTGTAAATCCGAGTCTCGCGCGCGCCCAACGCCCCGAAACTCGAGCTCGCTCGGCCGTTACTCGATATTATACGTGTATGCGTACATACATGTATATACGTTGGTACGAGCGAGTCGGCGCGCCGACCGGCCTGCCACCGCCAGACGCCCAAGACGGCATACGAGCCTCGAGGATCGGCCGATATAGAAGCGCGCGATTGCTCCTGTCCGACGGTGTTTAGAATAGCGGGCGCGCTGCAGCGTTGGCCCGTTGGTTCAACGTGCGCGGTCGCGGATCTCCACGGTCGAAGGCACGGCGATGCCCGCATCGTTTCCGGGACGACGGCTTGCAGTGGGCATCGAGCTACGGATCCCGGGGAAATCGCACGTCGTTCGGAGAAGTAGGCGCGGAAGAGGCCAAAGCGACTCGGGACACGTGGGACAAGCTTGGCTCGATCGGTCGTGGGGTGGGTGAGGGGGTACGGCCCTAGTTTTTGGGACAAGGATAAGCGGCGCGCTATATTTCAGCTCGAATTGTAAAAGATGATGTAAATATTCCAGTAATATGTAAATGTTAAGATTTATAATATGATAAAACAGATGACTGCCTTTTATGCTTTATTGTTTAATATAGTAATCGCTTTATCTTATAATTATTATTGATGCAGTAGAAACAATTATATACCGAGAAATTGTTAGAAAGAGTGAATACAATTGATTATACAATTTATTATAAAAAAATAAATATGGTACTTATGTGTTGTGAAATAAAAGCTTCAAGAAGCATTGATAAAATGAGCCCCCAACTTTTCTAAATCTTCGACTACAGTATCTTCTTTTTTACTTAATAGAATAGTTCTCAAATTCATAATTAACTGCCTGTTGGCTTCCCTTCATTATCGAACTTATTAATTTCTGAATAGCTATATTTGATCTTGCCAAAATCTTTGTGAAAATTGAAGACAGCGGAAAAAAATTGAGAAATCTACGTATAAGGAATCCCGTAACTCACTCCCAAAATCGAGACCGTCAGTTTCTTTCTGCAAAAAGAGTGAGCTCTAGGGTAAGAAAGTGGTCAGTTCTAATCATGCTGTAGCATAATTTTATTCATACTTATGAATACTGTAACAGATATGAGTGATTTTACACGAGATTTTCGTATAGAGATCGACGTTTAAATCTGATTAAGTGAAAAAAACGAGCTTAGGATACCGTAGAAAGAAATCGCCGTATATATCTATAAAATAACATATTCCGCGCATCAATGCAAGCGGGCCTCGCGCCAATACAAGACGCTCGCTCGAGCTGGAGAGGGTAAATTTGCATTTCCGTCGCCGAAGATAGCGCGTGCGACCGTAAACCCCCCCTCCCCCTCCCGCCCCGTGATTCGATTAGAAGTCGGATGCGCTTAATGAAGTTTACTTTGGACCTTACACGCGTATGCATCTTAAGCGCTCGCTCCCGCGAATCGCTCGATAACCCCTTCACCCCTCCCGCCACCCTTCACACCCGCGTACGATTATTATTCCCCGGGATTTGCCTCCGGCAACTGCTACTTCTCCTCCCCGCGCCTCTACCCCTCCGCGCTCGCCCTTCGGGGGCTTAGGCGCATAATTGGATTTTTCATTTTTGCCATTCGATTAACCAGGCGCGAGCATTACGCCGCGGGAACGCGCGCGCCAGGGCGCCTCGCGCTTACGAGAATTAAATTCAACTTGGGACAGCGCGCGACGCCAGTGAGTTGAAATTACAACGGTTGATGCCGTGCACGCCACGTCGATTTACTGGGGCTACTACGTGGCATCGATATAGAAAAGTCGAAACTGCGGCGGGAAAATCGAAGGAAACCAAAATCGAGAATATACTGCGAGAATAGTAGATAATTTTCATCGGGTCTTGATTAAGTTCTGATTAATATACTCGATCCGTATGGATAATTGATGACTATTCATTAGTTAACGTCGTCTCGTGGGGTGATTCTAAGATATTCGACGCCCTTGGATTGTTAAAATTAATGCGCCCCGCCACCGCCCTCGCAAGAAAATGTAAGGGATATAGAGAATGGGGGGAGAAGCTCAACTGGCAAATTTATATAATTATTCTTATTGCAAGAAAGTATGAAAAGAAATCATTGCTAAGAGAATAATTAATAATGGTTGAAAATATTACAGCGATGGAATTACAGAATTATTGTTAAAATGTAAATAATTACGAATAAATTATTACTGCAACCCACTCTAAATAAGATTAAATTCATGGATCCAGCGAAATCGTTAAAGGCAATAGATTTAATTTACTCTAATCTTTTAAGTAATTTCGCATGCTGAACAGCCAGATTTATGTATGTAAATAAGCTTTTTTTTAAAAAAAAAAAAAAAAAGACTCAATTAATGATTTGAAAATATGCTATTTCTATCGGCATACATTCTAATCAACTGCTCAATTTGTAATATTTCTTATAGATTATCTCCAGCTGTCTGAGATTGACTTTCACGTCATCGATCATCGTAATGAAGGACAGAATCATTTTCGACAAATCCAAGAATTATTTCATTATTTCAAGGACTGGTCTAGAATATTGAATAAGTCCTTCACAGCCAGTGATTTCCATTTGTTTAACTTTGCGAATGCACCTGTTATCTGAATGTAACTCCGATCGACCTTTTACAAAGTTAAATTAACAGCGGACTACTGATTTACTTGTTATCGCGGCGAGCTGAATTCGTTTCGATACCTTTTCAATTCGATCGGATTAAACGGTTCTTACGTACTTTCGATTGCATTTTGCTCTGCTATCTCAAGGATATATATATATATATATATATATATTATATATATATATATATATATGTATATATATTCAATTAAAATCTTATATATACCGACTGGTTCACACATTTCTAATACTGTACCCCATTATCCCAGTGTTCATTCCGGCCTTTTAACTTTATGAAAGCCGAGATGGCTCTAATGAGAAAAAGGCGACCCCGTTCGCGCACCCCCTAGCGCCGCCCCCGTTAAACCATTCGCCTCGTCTCCCTTTGCGCCGAAGCGTAAACTCGCTTCCGCCTCCGAGGCTCGTGCAAAAACTTTATTCGTACATGTGTGTGTGTGTGTGTGTGTGTGTGTGTGTGTCGTTGCCTGTGTGCCTGTATATATATATGGTATTCGTGGATTTAATTGCTTTCAACGGGAGAAAAAGAACGAACGAGCGCGGTGGGCCCAGGGAAAGAGATGCTTTCATTCGTTTCTGTCGGTCAGCGCGTATAGACTATGCCCGGCAAACAATTGCGTTGTGCTTTCTTTTTGTTGGGGAGAGAAGGGAGAGGGGAAGGTGAAATTTTTAAAGCTACCGTAGAATGTAATTTTCGTTTTGCCCCGTGGCGCTGACGTGCTCCCTTCTTTTTCAAATCTGGCTAATGCTGCTGCTGCTGCGGTATCTGTAGTGTACGCCTTACATCGTATCTCGGGGCGAAGTCAGCATAATTCGTTCGAGGCAATTCTTTGCTTTACTTAATATTCAACTCCGACATTTTTAGTTGCAGGTGTTTTCATTGTTAAGATAGTATTTATATATTTCTCTCTAATCTGGATTTTTCGAATAATCCGGCGGCCCGCGGTGATTTGGTTCGGGAGGATGAGAACGTGAAAGGCGTTGATTGCCCAAGCGAAGAGCATCCATGATCAAAGATGGTTGCAGGTTCGATTTCTGGTCAGAATGAAAAATGAAAATATAGTAAAATAATTATCGAGGTAAACATACTGAAAATAAATCTAATGATTAAGGAATAATACTACGATGAATCAGTCTCGACATTTTTAAAAATATTTTTACATATAGAGTAGTAAAGCTGCGACAGTAGTTTGAATAGGACGTATTGTGGAGTTGAAAACCAGTGGAACGAAGCAACGTCTTTCTGAATAGAATTGCAAGTCATGTTCAAATTCATCTGTAATATGTAATTGTTCTTCTTATAATTTATTTAAAATTCGATTATATATTTTCATAGTGAATGATAAGGAAATAATACTGAATCTTTAATTATTTTCAATACCTTATCATTATTTGAACAACTTGTAAAAAACCAAACGTGGATTGACTGATAATTAGAAAAATTAATTTCCATAATTCGATTGTCCCAAGTTAAATTGAAACAAACACATGTGTTAAAAATATATATGCTTTACTTAAGGCGCCGTTTTTCGACTTATTAAATTAAAAAACAAGGCTTTTTCTTTAAATCGAAATAATAATCATGTATACAAACAACTAAATATTATTTTCAAAACTTTATATAAATCATTAAAATAAATTTAAAAACAATTAAAATAAATTTAAGATTTTCTACATGTACACTTATCTATGAAGCTCATATTATTTTTTTACAAGTACTCAACTAAACAGAATCGTATTAGAAAAATTGTTAAAAGAACTATACTATGAATTTATGTAAAAATTTTCTTTAGTATTTCATGAAACTTCAATTTTTTTATTAAATTTTTCATGAGTTACGGTACTCTTTATCTAAACAGATAGAAAACTCTAAGAAAAATATCAAATATTTTAAAATAACCTTAAATTTTTTTTCAATAGTAAAAAAATAAAATAATAAGCTTGTAAC
Source organism: Sycobia sp. Sy_11 (assembly GCA_018907035.1). Classification (NCBI taxonomy): domain Eukaryota; kingdom Metazoa; phylum Arthropoda; class Insecta; order Hymenoptera; family Epichrysomallidae; genus Sycobia; species Sycobia sp. Sy_11. The sequence goes on from JACCIC010000019.1 coordinate 3,456,126, forward strand.
TCACTAAAATTTAAATATTTCTTTTACTTTATGTTTATTATTTTTCCGTTATTATACAATTGTTTTTTCATCCTAAAGAAGGAACTCTCAGAAATGACTGTCAATAAAAACTTGCAAAACAAACAATAAACTGCAATCTATGATATAATTTTATATTTGTATTAAAAAAAATATAGGCGAATAAGATTTCAATTAGATAAATTTTATTTTTGTACTATAAAAAAAAGTTCAAGGTTATTTAAAAAAATTTGGTACTTTTCTTAGAGTTTTCTATCTGTATTAGATGAAACTACAGCAGAGTATAATGAATTTAATAAGAAAAATTTAAATTATCGGGAAAACCGAGAAAAAAAGTAATTTTCATATAAATTAATAGAATAGTTTTTTTTAAATCATTTTTCTAACACTAGTCTGCCTAGCTGTTTACTTATAATAAAATAATATGAGATTGCATTAATCTAGAAGAATTATTAATATAGAAGTAGATTCAACATAGAATAAACGTTTCAATGACCTAAAGATTAAAAAAAAAACTACAGAACTCCATTTCTCTGTACAATGAATGTGTTTTTCCCCCTATTGGTACGAATTGGTTCTCCGGTAGCTGTGCACTCCCCTTGTAAGTATTCTGCACATAAATACACACTTAACTAGATCAAACAAAGGCTGTATTGAATAAAGTGTCGAACGTATTTTACTTTTACTGTTACCTTTGCCTCTTCCGACCAAGCATAAAATTATTGCAAGTCACCAACTTCTTTGTTCTCCATTATCATTTATACCGCTCTCATAGAGTTCAATCTTTTTACAGGACTTATGAGGAATAAATTATAAAGGAACACGTTGAACAACATATGTATTTATAATGAGATACGAGTTATCTGAATGGATCTATCTTTAATCATGATTATTTGACATAATATGAATAATACACACAACTCCTGACCGGCGAGCTAGCGACTAATGCTCTTCTACCAGGTAAATTGTGCAAGGCACGTGCCACAAATTACTGCGTGCGGGTTTATGAATTGTATTCCACGTGCGTATAAATTATATCGTCCGTATGTGTGAATAGTTTAGTGCCTGTAGTTGATTAGGCTATATGCATTATAATTATCATTATATTGAATTCTTTCTTCATTTATTTATCGATCAACCATTCCCTCGCCGATACCGAATCTTTCTTACACGTTTTAGTATTGTTGAAGATGTATACTTCTAAGAAAAATACTTCATAAGGCAGTTCTTTATTTATATAGATCGTAAATATAATCCATTTATTTTACTAGAATTATCTTGCAGACAAATGAAAGCAACATTTTATTTATATATAAACAATTAGTTCATTAATTTTTTCCAAAAAGCAAAACAATATAATATCTAATTTTATGACAAATATTAGGTGACTTTTTTCTGATAGCAACTGAATCATTTATCGGAAAGAGTTAAATCAAAGCAGTAGCTCAACAATAGTTTATTACCTAGCAAGCGAGCAAAATACGTTATCCATGCTCAAATAGAAATTATTGTCGAATTGAGAACGATCTTGAGAAGATAGACTTGCGTAATGCGACATATTCGCTGACAAGCTACGTACATTATTTTTTTATATAAAGTGTACATAAGAAAATTTTAAGTCCGTAAAATATTATGTTTATCAGTCAAATATTATGTCAAATGTCAATGAAAGAAAGTTATATTTTACTCGTGCAAGATGAGTGTGAAAAAGCTAATGCCAGATATGCGTAAAAAAATTTCTAGAGAGTATTGGCATACGATGCAGACCGGGAATGTTTTTAACATAGTGGTTAGAACGCGTGCTGAACATTTTTTTTTCGAGCACGACCATAAGCTGCGGAAAATATTCGAATATCACGGAGAATAGAGTTGACCACCACGGAATCGGGTCAAAGTTCTTTTGTACAGACTTACAAGTCATGCCATACTTTAATTGTGAGTGTTTTTTTCTTCTAATTAATTCTAATTAGTAGAAGCAAATGATAAAGATACAATATTTCAGTTTAATTATCTTCAATGCCTTATAATCAATTAAGCAAACTATTCAAGGCTTACTGAGACTCCGTTTTGGTACGCCCGAATTTAGTCGACATAAACACAGCTGTAAAAACATATATATATATATATATATATATATATATATATATATATATATATATATATGCATTATTGAACGCATTACGCGGCAATATCACTGAAAATATTAAGAAACCGAAAAGAAATATCATGTGTAATTTATGAATTATATTTTAATTATTTTCAATCATAATACCCGTATTCTTTCTGGATAAAGAAATGATAAAATAAAAATTGTATTCATATATAAGGATTTTATAAATTAAAAACGCACTGACTTGTATTACATCATGTATTTCTTCAAGTATATTTTAACGTAATTACTAATGAAAAAAGAAAGAAATTTATTCATATACAACTCTTCAGAGACTGCAATTTGTGCATGAAAGAGAAGCAATTTTCATACGCAACAAATGACTGACTATGGAAATCCTTAGGGAGAATTGCTTAAAATCCTATGTTTGTAAAACATAACCATTTAAAAATCTAATATATATATATATATATATATATATATATATATATATATATATATATATATACTTACATATTTGATTGACGTGACTAACTGTTACTAATCTTTTTTATTTTTATTGATCATTATCGAAATGAAATAAGATTATTATTCTTAACAGTATGACTTATGTAACGCAATGCGAGGGCGTTCTCGGAGTGTTTCATTTTTGACTTTTGAAAAATAAATAAGTTCTCTTTTTTAATCTAATGAACTTTGTTAGAAAATATCTGCAAGATATTTTTTATATATATCTTACATATATGCGTTGTCATTTATCAAAACCTTTACTTTAAAACAAAATTCACTTCATCAATTGTACAGAAAAAACACATCCTGTAGATATAGTAAAAATCAAAGTACAATTCATTCTATGAACCAATGCTGTGTTTTTAATGCGAGCGACTTTATTAACATAATAATACATTGTAACACAAGGTGGCCAAATAGACGTTTCCGAGGAGGATATGTTTGCCGCCCGAGCGAAGCAAGATATACAAAGAAGCGAGTAATCCAGAGACCAGACGCTGGACCCGGCGACTTTTACATTTCTATATTAAGGTGGATGACAATTGCAATCAATGTATATATAATTACAGTTTATTGCACACAAACACATGCATGCATACTCACGCACGTACACATGTACGTAACCTCTTTCCCACACTGAAATTATTCATAGAAGTATTTATTTAACAATTTTTAATACCTTACGCGATCCATTATGTAAAATATAGTTTTCGTAATTTTTGAAGGAGTGATATAATTATATCAAAAAATTTATGTTTGCCGAGTTTTTCAACACATTACAAGTCTTCGTTACTTATTTTGCCACTATGTATTAAATAAAAGCCGCGCCATAGGACACGTAAGCTCCACTGATTTTTTCTTCTTATTCTGCTGATATTTCCTGAAATCGTTCAATATTAAAGAAAAAATTGCTTTATTGATTTCAACATTTTTTTGTACAGATTTTGCATTGAATTATTATAATTCTTTTCTTGCTAATAATATATGAAAAAATAATATATGAAATCTAAATAAGCTTTTACAGATTATATTAAATTATAAGGTACCAAATTGTATCGATTGTTCAAGTTGAGCAGTACTGGAGAGAGCAATCGTTCTTGTCTACAAAGTTAAATGTTATCCTAAAATCCACTTATTATTTTTCTGTTTGTAATCTGTTTAAAATTAAAAGGTGTAATAGAGTGAATGATGAAGACACAAAGTTTATTGTTTCATTATATTTTACTGGGGCTGTAAAAATATAAGAAGTTAAACATTAGAGATGTGTTAAAATTAAGCGAAGGTGCGTTAGGCGTGATTATTTTTGTGTGCGTAAAATAAATACAGAACGAATTAAATTTTATTATATAACTACAGTATAGTGATATGGTACATAATCTATACTAGGCTTCTTTCACAAATCGAAATACAACGAGTTTCAGAAAATTCTCTGCAGTATCATGTAAGTATAATTATCAGAATAATGAGTTAGAATTTGATCCCATAGTTTTATCAATGTCAATGCTACCATGATAATCTGCTTTTAACTATCCCTAAATTACGATTCAAACAAATTCGTTTATCTTTAACGCTGTACAAATATGATAAATAGATAATTTTAAAATGTCAAACTATTTTTCAAAATTATTTTGATAAATGAGTTCGATTCGTAATATATCGTCTTATTACTGTACAAAATTGTAAACGGCATGTGATAAGGTTGATCAATTCTTTAAAATAATCGATTCAAAAAAATCAATGTATCATGACTAATTGATTAATTGATTATAAAGAATTGATTTCTTACAAAAAGCATTAAAAAATTATTGTGTAATAAAATAATTATTATCGTAATAAATTACTTCATAAATAATATTCTTTTTTCTGCAGGAATGATAACAGTGCTCAGTCAAAAATTACTGTTGCATTTTTCCTATTAGTAAGTCTGTTGACGTTCATTATCGATGTCACAATAGGCGATTGCATTTCTGCAACGTACAATCAACTGTTCTGCATTCCTGAGGCAGGTGATTATCAATGCTCTTATTTTTGTATACATTATGAAGGTAGATCAGGTGGTCACTGTACTAAGGAAACATTAGACTGTATGTGTACAGGTTGCTAAATTATTTCTTAGTGGAAGATGCAATGAATTTTGACTAGAAAATTTTTTCCATATGTGGCGTAAAAATTAATGGACAATTTTTTTGAATATAATACATTTTTTTTGAAAAATTACTCTGAAATATAAAGCATAATACAGATATATGCGTTTTGATTTATATAACCTTTGCTTTCTAAAAACAATTATATTAATATTTTTCATTCTATTTATAATTAAACGTTACTTTTATAAGAATATTTAGATTCTAGATTTAGTCCAAATTAACTGAGGTGACTCTCACTACTCCAAACATAAACCTTGTACAGTTCTAGAATCTAACGCTTTGAAATTCTCAAGATATGCGAAGTCCGAGCGATACACGTTTATATTTATATTTTAAGGAATTGCTATTTATAAAAATTCAAAAAAATTTTGTTGAATTTGAAGATAATTAATATTGAAAACAACAAAGTTTTAATGAACCAATATCTGAAAATCTATGAAATTCAAGTTGGCTGTCTTGAAATAATGTCATCCCTTCCGAACCGTCTTCAAAACTCAGTATTTACGATAAAAAAATTCCTCAAATTATATAGTATATAAAATTTAATTAACAACTGAGTGTTAATCGAGTGCTCATAGTAAGCAGACGAATTTACATATTTCTCCTCGCACGATTCAATCGATTAGCGAATCAATCAAGCCTAGACCCTACTAAAAATCGCTGTTCTACAAGAACACCATGACTTCCCAGCCACCTTTCAAGTATGATATACTTACCTGCACAGTTAAAAAAACTACAAAATCTAATTATGCAACAATTTCGAAAAGACTAACATTCCCTACACTAGGGATAGCGATTAATCATTGACTGTGCAGAAGTATTAAATCTGAGCAACTATGCACGTACAGTGAGAAACATAGTCAGTCGTAAGAATATGGTTTTCGCATACAGAATCTCCAACAACCGAGTATGTCTCTATCTCGCTGAAACAAAAATATTAAACGATCTGATAGAAAATATAAAATACGTATTAATAGAACAAAAAAGGTAAGTACAATACCACTGTACTATTTCCACCTAATATGCCGGATAGTACGCTTAAAAATGTATTAAAACAAATAAATGTAAAACCTGCATTACATGTATCCATAGCTAAACGCATGTACGTAACTTCCTCTCCACATTGAAATTATTCATAGAAGTATTTATTTAACAATTTTTAATACCTTACGCGATCCATTCTGTTAAATATAGTTTTCGTAATTTTTGAAGGAGTAATATAATTATATCAAAAAATTTATGTTTGCCGAGTTTTTCAACACATTACAAGTCTTCGTTACATATTTTATCACTATGTATTAAATAAAAGCCGCGCCATAGGACACGTAAGCTCCACTGATTTTTTCTTCTTATTCTGCTGATATCTCCTAAAATCGTTCAATATTAAAGAAAAAATTGCTTTATTGATTTTTTTGTTGCATTTTTTGTACAGATTTTAAAATTAATGATTATAATTTTCTTCTTGCTAATAATACATAACATTAACATTTTCTTAGAATAAATTTATATCTGCATATTTATATGAAATCTAGATGAGTTTTTATAGATTATATTAAATGACAAACTACCAAATTGTATCAATTGTTCAAGTTGAGCACCACTGGAGTGAGCAGTCGTTCTCGTCTACAAATTTAAAGGTTTGTTATTTTTCTGTTTGTAACATGTTTAAAATTAGAAGGCGTAATAAAGTGAATGATAAAGAAACAATGTTTATTCTTTAATTATCTGTTCAAGGCTTACTGAGTCTCGGTTTTTAATAGATAATACTTAACTTATTTAACACACTGTACAGCTGCGTTTCTTATTAGTACAGTTACCAAAGTTTAACATTAGAGATCTGTTAAAATTAATGAAAGGTACGTTAGGCGTGAGTATTTTTGTGTGCGTAAAATAAATACAGAACGAATTAAATTTTCTTTTATAACTTACAGTATAGTGAGACGGTACATAATCTATAATAGGCTTCTTTCTTAAATCGAAATACAAGGAGTCTCATAAAATTCTCTGCAGATTTTCATCATGTAAGTATAAGTATCAAAAGAACAAGTACGAATTGGAGCCCTTAGTTTTATCGATCTTAATGATAACATGTTAATCTGCTGTTAACTATTAATAAATTACGATTTAGGTAAATCCATTTATCTTTAACACTATGGAAATATGATCAGGAGTAAGTGATTCTAAAGAATTGATGATTAAAATAATGTCAAAAAACTATTGCAGTGAATTCACTGTGAATGCATGTGAGAGAGAATATGGAAATATTTCAAATTCAAGTAGTAATATGTTGTATAACATTAAATTTAAAAAATGATAATAAAAATAATAAATGACAAATTTACTAGTACCCCGTCGATACTCAATAAGTCAATATGTATCAATTTTTAACAGATCTTTAACTGTTGGTTATCACGAAGCAATTACATTAACGCTAAGTGAAGAATCATGATTTGAAGCAAAAATTGATCATTTTTAAGCAATCGAGTCTCGGATCACCCATGTCCATAATGCACTGCTTAATTTCTCAGTATAACTGTATGAGAAACTAATAGTGATATCGATTTTGTACAGAAGCTAATAGTAGTATGACGAAATAAATTTTTATCACAACCGTTAATTAACGGAGACTTAATGCCAAGTATCATTAGTTCATGAACTATGGCGAATAATTCCTGTTATGTTATATTTTTCTGGAGAAATCTTTACAAATAAATATTTTTTTTCTATAGGAATGGTAACAGCGCTCAGTCCAAAATTATTATTACATTTTTCCTATTGATAATTCTGGTTGCGCTCAGTATCGATGTCACAATGGGTAGAGATTGCCCTTCTCAAACATACGATCGACAGGTCTGTGTGCCTGAAGCTGATAATGAGCAGTGTGTTTATTGTTGTATACAAAAAGAAAAAAGAGCAGGTGGTCACTGTAGTAAGGACAAATCAAGCTGTATGTGTACGAGTTGCTAAATTGGAAGATGTAATGAATTTTAACTAGAAAATTGTCAATATATATGGCGTATAATAATATTGAATATAATATATTTTGTTAAATATAAACCGTAATACAGATATATGCGTTTTGATTTATACAACCTTTCCTTTTACAAAACGATTGTATGAGCATGTTTTTTTTTTTAAAAATTCCATAAACTGTATTTCAAGACATAAGTCCATCCCACCCATGTGACAATCCAGATAAAGCCAAACGTTACTAAATATATTATTTTAACGAAAAAATTTGAAGTCCGCAATAGTAAAGAATATAATTAAATTATATTTAATATAATTAAACTTTAGTCGATCAGATATTACATCTTATATACTATTTGTTTATATATTTGATATATTTTTGTACGTTTTTACATATATAATTCATACTATACATAAATACATTTTGTATGGATGTAAGGTTCTATATAGTTTAGTTAATATTAAAATATAATTATTTTTGTAAACAGTTACAATTTACGTATTCCTCAATTACGAAGCTAACTTACATTATGCTAATACGGCTGATGTGATATTGCAATTCTTGAAAAACATGGAATTTATACATGGTATGTAAAATGAGTAAAAATTCTGCTGAAAATAATGTTGTAATTATCATTATAAATGAAATAATATAGCAAAAAGTAAACATGTATAAACATGGCTAGAAATACGTAAAAGTTTTTATTTTCATGAAAAATAAACAATTTAATGAATTTAATGTAAGGCATAGAGGCTAACTCTTATTCAATCGCTAGAACGAATAACTGATAACTTAGTAGCCACAATGGAAGTCCCGCTCTCGGTGGAATGGCAGAAGTACCGCTGTAATAATATACTTGTGCTTTGTTTGCCAACACAACTGCTGATCAACATCACATATTTGGAATCATAAATACAATTACATTGAAATATTCCATTACCACACCAGCCGTACAAGGAACACTTGCACAATCAATGACTCCTGAACCTGTAATATTGACTTAATTCAAAACCTTAAATCGATTGCAAAAAGTCGTTAATTACTTTTTACGGCCCTTGATGAACTAGTGTGAGGATGGCCTGCTCCCATTAACCAACTGTCTTATGGCTCAGGAATTATCATACTCTCCTATTGTACTTTTAAGACTCGCACAAGTATACGCAATTGCTTCTGGAATAAAATTATTGCAAAGTAATAAGTTATTACCGAAAAATAGCGCTTTACTCAAATTACATCCTTTTATATGTTAAAAATATTGCATTTTATGCGTTGATGGTCCTCTGGCGTAAAACACACTTACTCACAAGCGTAAATATTTCCCGGTCTTACCGCGTAGCTCGTTTTTAAGTCGACTCTTCGTAGAGTTTGTGTCCTTTGCTGTACTTCATGGTTGACCAGCACAAACGTCAAATGTGTTAAATCAACATGTTTGGATTCTTGGTAAAAAATCGTTCGTAAATATTATTGAGTGATCATAGGTCTCTCATTTTAACCGAGATTAAATGTTTGCGAGTCCGAGCATGACGCATATGTGCGTCATGCTGGTCCGCGATGGTAATGCCCATATGAAATTTTTTTATAATTGAAAAAAACTATTCTATACGCATGGAAAGATATATTTATATATATATATATATATATATATATATATATATATATAGAGAGAGAGAGAGAGAGAGAGAGAGAGAGAGAGAGAAAGGAGAGAGAGAGGGAGAGAGAGAGATTAATAAATATTTTTTTATTGGTCTTACAGTCCAATCAATTCAATCTAAAAATAAAAAATAAAATAAAAAATAAAAATAAATAAAAATAGAATAAAAATTAAAAATAAATATTAAATTAAAAATTAAATTAAAATTATAATGGCAGTCAGACTGTCCTTGTTTACATCCACCCCCGTAGACTAATCTGAAAATAAAATATTAGCTAAAAAAATTCTTTGTTAGTAAAGTGCAGTCTGACTGTCCCCAACACCCTTACCTAATTGAAGACTTGTCCAACGTTTCGAGTTCGCTACGGCTCCTCATCAGGGACTAAATTAATCCTTATATTCTAATCTATATATGCCCATCCCCACCACCAAATTTAGTAAATTAAATATAAATTCCCCCTCTACAGAAATTGTCCAAAACCAATCAATTTAATAAGGAATGATAAACACTGTCCAATCTACCAGACTCTAACATTAAATTCACATTATTTCGATTCCTGGAAATGTGAATACTTTCAAGACTCTCCCGTTTATACTTATTATTAATACCATGTTCCAAAATACCCACATTCACAAAATCAAAAGAATGTAAAAACTTTAAACAATGCTCTTTGAAACCGGAAGTAATATGTGAGCTACGTAAACTATATTTATGTTCATAAATTCTCTTTTTTAAATATCTACCTGTTTTTCCAATATAGTATTTATCACAATCCATGCAATTAATCTTGTAAACAACTCCTGATTTTAAGCATAAATCATCCCTATCTTCGCAATTATTAAACAATCTACTCAAATTATTGCTATTTTTAAAGAAAATTTGAATGTTATATTTCCGAAAATTTCTTTTAATTCTTTCAGATAATCCTCTAACATATGGCAAGACAATAATTTTGCCTCCGTTAACATCAATTCCTGCACTATGTCTATTTTTGGTATTATAAATGTCAAACAATCTCTCAGCAATTAATCTATTAATAAATTGAATTGGATAGCCATTATTAATGAAAGTCTCTCTTACTATCTGTAAATTATTTTGTCTAAAATCTTTATGGGACAATTTTATTGCTCTGTCAATGACACCCTTTAATGCTCCAATTTTCTTTCCGAATGGGTGGTTTGAATTAAAATCTAAAAACCTACCTGACCAAGTAGGCTTTCTGTACCAATTAAGTTTCACCTTATTATTACTACATCTAATGACATTAATGTCCAGAAAACTTAACTGACTATTAACCTCAACCTCCCTTGTAAATTTAATTCTGTCATGTACAGAATTAAAAACATCCACCATTTCATCCACAAAAAGTTCCGGAACAATTGTAAAGATATCATCAACATATCTCTTAAATATCATTGGTTCAAAAAGCAATTTTGACAAGTCTATACTTTCCAACTTTTCCATAACTAAATTAGCTATAACCGGTAACAAAGGCGACCCCATTGGACATCCGTAGTTTTGATTCCTAAAATTTATTATCAAGTGAAAAAATTGTGTTATTAAAAACCAAATTAATTGCTTTACTAAATTCATTCATTGTTAATTTGATATGCAAATTAACTTAATGCCACTTTTCCTGTATAATATCATTTAACAACTCGAAAGGTACATTTGTAAACAAAGATACTACATCCAATGAAATCATCTTGTAGTTTTTCGGAATAACAATATCTTTCATTTCATTGTAAAAACACCAACCATCCTTAATGTAAGAACTAGTTCTTCCAACTATCTTAACCAATATATTAGACAAAAATCTAGCAATATTATAAGTTGGGAAACCAATGGAAGATATTATTATTCCAAATGTCAGATTTTCATTATGAATCTTAGGAAGCCCATAACATTTTGCTACAGTTCCATTTTCACATTTTAAAGACTTATATGTAGTATCATTTATATATTCATTTCTTTTCCAATTATTTAATAACTCTTTCAAATTATTTTTTAGCTTAATGATATGTGGATTACCAATCTTCAAATAAGTACTATCATCATTTAATATATTATTTATACAATTTATGTAATCAATTTTATTGGAAACTACAGTTACATTAACTTTTGGAATATTATTATACTTATTATTCTCGGGTTTTTGGAAGATTATATTAGGGATATTTCTCAAAAAATTCTTGGTGGTAATTAAATCTTGTATAAAATTACTATTTAAAAAATTATCAAATTTATTTTCTCTTTTAAAATTACTAATGACATTAACTAAAGATGCCCTACATTCCTTTTTCACTTCATAATTTAAACCAAAAAGATTACTTTCAAACTCCGCGATGATTTCTTTAATCGGGAGATTATTTTTACAATATAATATTCCATGTTTGGCACCTTTAGACAGAGATATAAATAGAGAGAGAGAGGGAGAGAGAGAGAGAGAGAGAGAGAGAGAGATAAGTTTTTTAAGTGGCATATATAATGTGATTATATGTGTATAATTATCTCTCTCTCTCTCTCTCTCTCTCTCTATAAATATTTATAGAGAGAGAGAGAGAGAGAGGGAGAGAGAGATAGGTTTTTTAGGTCGCTGATTACGATTCGGAAGTCAAAATTCGAACTTTTGGATGAAGAAAACCTCTCAGTACTACCCAGAATCAATCACGTGGACGTTGTGAATATGTGATCCCACGCTGTGTGTGTGTGTGTGTGTGTGTGTGTGTGTGTGTGTGTGTATGTGCAGATTTATACCAGAACTTCACTTGTGTTCTGTAGGAGCGAGTGTTAGGTTTGATTTTACTCAATATCATGTTATTGTATATAAAATAATAGTGTACGCGAAAAGGCTGTGTGATTGCGAGTTATTGGTTAAGTTTTCCACATAGGCCAATTGTTGGACGAGCGGTGTGCGTGAGCATCTTGCCTCTTAGAGGAACCACGATCTTCTTCTGCGATGTAAAAAGGCGAGCTCTGTATCCCTTTGGATATTCAGGGGTGGTTGATTTGATGTTTAGTGGGGCTTACCCAAAGCGTCGGGGTCGAACTGGTGTACTGCAGCACCTCCCACACTACACAAGCAGTAGACTACATGTTAAGTGATATAAAGCAAGATAATGGGCCCACTTATTTTGTTGCGCGAATGATCATTCTTTTAATATTTCATAAGTTCTTTTTAATGCATGTAGATATATTTTTATTAATAATGATTTTGTTTTTTTCGTCTCTTCTTCAAACAGAGGCTTTTTATACTTTTGTTAAACATTCATTTAACTTTAGACAATTATATTAAAATATATTAGTACATTTCTTCGTCCGAATACACACTTTCCCTTTCTAATCCTTTCATAAATTTATGTTATGAATACTTTCCTTTTAAACTTAAATATAATAATAAAGGCAGCTAACAATATAGAAACTTTTTAAATAAAAATAATTACAATTACAACCCGTTTTGCAATCGATTAATAATACTTTAATTCTCGTAATTATGGACGATGCATACTTATTATTAAATTTAATACAAATTCTTACATTTACTTTATTTTCTGTTCGCAACCCTGCTAATAATATATAAAATTCACATTTGCTTAGAATAAATTCGTATCTGAATGATTACATGAGAGGCTTACGACGACTCGATCGCTAGAACGAAGTAGTTATGTCTAGTAACTTGGTCATACCGCTTTAGTAATTTACGTGTGCTTTGTTTGCAAAAATCAATAAAGTAATGTTAAATAACATAAATAACATAAAAAAATGATTATATGAAGTTTAAATGAGCTATAATATATTATATTAAATTAAAAGCAGCCAACTTGAATAGATTTTTCAATTTGAGCACCACTGGCACGTGTAATCGTTCTTGTCTAAAAACTTAAGTCATCCAAAAATTCATTTGTTATTTTCTGTTTGCAACTTATTCGAAATTAGAATGTGTAGTAAGGTGAATGATAAAAAAGTAATGTTTACTGTTTAATTATCTTTTATACATTCATCATTCCTTGTACAAGCTGTTCAAGACTTACAGAGGCTCAGTTTGTAATAGATAATACTCGAATTTGATTACATCCGAAAAAAATAAAAAAACGGAGCTGTAAAAAAATGTAAATGCCTTATTTAATAGACGGTGCAGCTGCGTCTCTTATTAGTACAATTACCAAAGTTTAACATTAGAGAAGTGTTAAACTTAATGACAAGTACGTTAAGCGTGAGTATTCTTTTGTGTACGTAAAATAAATACTGAACGAATTTAAATTTATTTTATAACTTACAGTATAGTGAGACGGTACATAATATATAATAAGCTTCTTTCTCAAATCGAAATACAACGAACTTCAGAAAATTCTCTGCAGATTTTCATCATGTAAGTATGCTTATCAGAACAATGAGTTCGAATTTGATCCCATAGTTTTATCAATGTCAATGCTACCATGATAATCTGTTTTTAAGTATCCGTACATTATGATTCAGGCATAATGTCCGATTCTCTTTAGCCCTGTAGAAATGTGATAAATAGATAATTTAAAAATGTCAAACTATTTTTATCGATTTATCGTGAGTAATTGATTCTAAAAAATTTATTATTTAAAAAAACATAAAAAAATCTTTGCGTTTTATTCACTATAAGTTGTATAACATTCACCATAAGTTGTACAACATTAAACTTAATGTATAATAATAATAATAAATTATAAATTCTCAATAGTTCGATCATTCAAAATATTTCGTAATTATCGAATAGATCTTCGAGTCTTGAATGAAAAATCGATAATTCTTAAAGAATCAATTCGGATCGCACATACCTATAAGGCACTGCTGATTTCCTATTGTAACCGTATGCGATACTAACAGTAATATTGATTTTTCACGAAATCTATTTGTAATGCAGCGGTATAAGTGTGTATTTTAACTGTTAATAAACGGATACTTCATGCTAAATTATTAAATATCATGATTTCATTAACTATGGTGAATGTTTCCTGTGATGTAATATCTTTCTAGTGAAATCTTTACAAATATTTTTTTTCTGAAGGAACGGGAACAGCGCTCGGTCCAAAATTATTATTACATTTTTCATATTAGTAAGTCTGTTGACGTTCAGTATCGATGTCACAATGGGTGCAGATTGCCCTTCTCAAACGTACAATGGACAGCTCTGTGTTCCTCTCGTAAATAATAATCAGTGCAGTTATGCTTGTGTACACAATGAAGGCAGAGATGGTGGTCACTGTACTAAGAACAACGTAGACTGTATGTGTGAAGGTTGCTAAATTATCAATATATTTTGCGTAAAAACTAATGGAAAAATTCTATTGAGTATAATAAACTATATTAAAAATTATTCTGAAATATAAACCGTAATACAGATATATTCGTTTTGATTTATACAACCTTTCCTGTTTAAAAACGATTATGTGAACATGTTTTTTTTTTTTCAAAAATCCCATATACGGTATTTCAATACATTAGTACATCCCACACACGGAACATCCGGATAAAGCCTAACGCTACTAGATGTAGAATTTTAGCGAAAGAATTAGGATTCCGTAATAGCTATGGATATTTCCTCGCTGATTAAATTTTGACTGAAGATACAAAAATTAGTTTAACAGTGTGAAACATGAATTTTTGATATTTCATAAAATCTGGTTTTAACTCAACTTTGGTACAATTACATCACATTGTGGTTAACAATTTCGCTTGCGAACGGTGTTCTAAATCAATGCAATTAGCTTATTTCCTAATTCTCTTTTTTCAAATGTGAATGAAAAGAAATTATTGAGTCATTTTTATATATATAATTGCTACTACTGTGTACAAATTTGAGTAAAACTTTATTTATAACTTTTGACATCTTTTTTTATTCTTCTAAATCTAATTCATCCCTCTCAAAATAATCCCCCTCGAATGCAATGCAACTATACCAACGCTTTTTTCAATTTTCAAAAACATTTTTTATATTCGCCGTCCGGAATGGCCATCAGTTCATACCTCGATTCGGCTTTTATTTCTTCAATCGAATCAAAACCGTGTCCCCGAAGTGGTCTTTTGAGTTTGCTGAACAGCCAGAAGTCACACGTTGCTAAATTATACGAGTACGGTAGTTGCGGAAAGATATTGATTGAATTTTTCGCGAAATATTCACGTAAAATCAATACATTGTGAGCTGATGCATTATCGTGATGCAAAAGCCAAGAGTTGTCTTTCCATAAATCTGTCTTTCTGAGACGAATAGCTTCACGCAAACGACGCATAGCTAAATAAAGTAAATTATTCAATCGCTAGAATGAATCACTGATAACTTCATGGCCCCAATGGAAATCCCACTCTCGGTGGATTGGCAGAAGCACCGCTGTAATAATATACTTGTGCTTTGTTTGCCAACACAACTGCTGATCAACATCACATATTTGGAATCATAAATACAATTCCATTGAAATATTCCATTACCACACCAGCCGTACAAGGAACACTTGCACAATCAATGACTCCTGAACCTGTAATATTGACTTAATTCAAAACCTTAAATCGATTGCAAAAAGTCGTTAATTACTTTTTACGGCCCTTGATGAACTAGTGTGAGGATGGCCTGCTCCCATTAACCAACTGTCTTATGGCTCAGGAATTATCATACTCTCCTATTGTACTTTTAAGACTCGCACAAGTATACGCAATTGCTTCTGGAATAAAATTATTGCAAAGTAATAAGTTATTACCGAAAAATAGCGCTTTACTCAAATTACATCCTTTTATATGTTAAAAATATTGCATTTTATGCGTTGATGGTCCTCTGGCGTAAAACACACTTACTCACAAGCGTAAATATTTCCCGGTCTTACCGCGTAGCTCGTTTTTAAGTCGACTCTTCGTAGAGTTTGTGTCCTTTGCTGTACTTCATGGTTGACCAGCACAAACGTCAAATGTGTTAAATCAACATGTTTGGATTCTTGGTAAAAAATCGTTCGTAAATATTATTATACGCACTGCTTGAAGGGCCAACGTGTTAAGCCTCGTTAAGCGCATCAACTGATCGAAGACTTACTACATCTATGCAAAGTCGATTACTACAGTCCATTCTAAATACGCATTTTTAAAGGACGTGGGTGCCGAACATGTAAGGTTATATTGCCGTGTTTGTTTATTTTACTACTCGCACGATTCATCATGAGTTGGTCAGCAACCTTACTACTGCCTCAATTATTTGTGCATTTTGTCGATTCATCAACAGAAAAGGAGCATGCTGAATGTTGTGCAGTGACAATCCAACCACTTCTGTGGGAGCTGATGCTGAACTCAAAGCAATGTTTTTTGCTGCTTCAAATTTTTGTCCAGAGGCTGTAGCCACAATCGCGAATTCTGGTACTGTCTGCAGTTTTATTCCGCCCACAATAACACACTATTGTGGAATTTGGGAAGCGAGAGTCACATCCACAAAGCATAATCTTTGTCAAGCATTTGCTGAGCATTTATTAACCCTTAGAGTGCCGGGATTTTATATATTCTCAATAGGTATTGTTTGTATGAAAAAGTGATCATAGGTCTCCAATTTGAACCGAGACTAAATGTTTGCGAATCGGAGCATGACGCATATGTGCGTCATATAGAGAGAGAGAGAGAGAGAGAGAGAGAGAGAGAGAGAGAGAGAGAGAGAGAGAGAGAGGTAGAGAAAGAGAGAGAGGGAGAGAAAGAGAGAGAGAGAGAGATAAATTTTTTAGGTCGCTCATTACGATTCTGAAGTCAAAATTCGAACTTTTGGATGAAGAAAATCTCTCAGTACTACCCAGCATGGAGTTGTTCATAATGTTACAGAACAGGTTTTGCATTGATATTTAGAGTCTGCATATGGCATAATGTATATATTTTTCTTTTTTCTATTGCTACAGTAAATGTGTTTCTCTAAGACACATTGCAGATGTTCAACAGCTTACACATGTCCGTTCTTCTAAATTGAGGATCTTCAAAATAATGGATAGTCTAGAATCTGGAAAAGATAATTAATTTGCGGGATTATTCCGATTGTACAAAGCATGAGAATTTACTAGAGCCATATTAAAAAAATGGAAAAATATCTCTTTATATCATTTCATTGTCTTTCTGAGTGTTTTGATCATAATGTTTTACAGATTTGATCTACACTTTTCATATTCTTGTTATAACCAAATATGCAAGTTAATTTCACTCTATACTGACCAGTCTTGTAATCTCTCTTTCCAGTATTTGTAAATCCCTACACAGATAATATCATATACACCTATTATATAGCTTGCCACTTCAAGGCCATACAAATCCAATTCTGCGCAACTTGAACTGCTCCTTTTTGCAATTTCAAATCCAAGAAAGGAAATCCCTTTCTGTTTTTCTGACTATACTACACAAACCTGTGTCTTTTTCGTGGAGAAATTCTGCCAATATTGGAGAAGAATGCCAATTATCCGTGTAAACTATGTGACCTTTATTATAATAAGGTTTCATCATACAGGCGACAACATTTCCTGAAAGACCTAATTCAAAATCGTCACAGACAGTATTATCCCCTGTATAGATGATAAAGTTTCAGATCACTATAGCTTCACAATCAACTACTACATATATTTTGATACCGAATCTGTGATGTTTAAATGTAGATACTGTGTGAAGTCTAAGTGTCCTTTCCACAGAACAAGACTTTCACCGATACACAATTTTTCCTCTAGAGCATAAATATTCGAAAACTTTGTTTTCAAGTTATCGTGAATAGTTTTGATTTTTCTAAGTGTGTGTGCATGTGTGTGTGTGTGTGTGTCTGTCTACGCAGATTCATACCAGAACATCACTTGTGTTCTGTAGGAGCGAGTGTTAGGTTTGATTTTACTCAATATCATGTTATTGTATATAAAATAATAGTGTACGCGAAAAGGCTGTGTGATTGCGAGTTATTGGTTAAGTTTTCCACATAGGCCAATTGTTGGACGAGCGGTGTGCGTGAGCATCTTGCCTCTTAGAGGAACCACGATCTTCTTCTGCGATGTAAAAAGGCGAGCTCTGTATCCCTTTGGATATTCAGGGGTGGTTGATTTGATGTTTAGTGGGGCTTACCCAAAGCGTCGGGGTCGAACTGGTGTACTGCAGCACCTCCCACACTACACAAGCAGTAGACTACATGTTAAGTGATATAAAGCAAGATAATGGGCCCACTTATTTTGTTGCGCGAATGATCATTCTTTTAATATTTCATAAGTTCTTTTTAATGCATGTAGATATATTTTTATTAATAATGATTTTGTTTTTTTCGTCTCTTCTTCAAACAGAGGCTTTTTATACTTTTGTTAAACATTCATTTAACTTTAGACAATTATATTAAAATATATTAGTACATTTCTTCGTCCGAATACACACTTTCCCTTTCTAATCCTTTCATAAATTTATGTTATGAATACTTTCCTTTTAAACTTAAATATAATAATAAAGGCAGCTAACAATATAGAAACTTTTTAAATAAAAATAATTACAATTACAACCCGTTTTGCAATCGATTAATAATACTTTAATTCTCGTAATTATGGACGATGCATACTTATTATTAAATTTAATACAAATTCTTACATTTACTTTATTTTCTGTTCGCAACCCTGCTAATAATATATAAAATTCACATTTGCTTAGAATAAATTCGTATCTGAATGATTACATGAGAGGCTTACGACGACTCGATCGCTAGAACGAAGTAGTTATGTCTAGTAACTTGGTCATACCGCTTTAGTAATTTACGTGTGCTTTGTTTGCAAAAATCAATAAAGTAATGTTAAATAACATAAATAACATAAAAAAATGATTATATGAAGTTTAAATGAGCTATAATATATTATATTAAATTAAAAGCAGCCAACTTGAATAGATTTTTCAATTTGAGCACCACTGGCACGTGTAATCGTTCTTGTCTAAAAACTTAAGTCATCCAAAAATTCATTTGTTATTTTCTGTTTGCAACTTATTCGAAATTAGAATGTGTAGTAAGGTGAATGATAAAAAAAGTAATGTTTACTGTTTAATTATCTTTTATACATTCATCATTCTTTGTACAAGCTGTTCAAGACTTCAGAGGCTCGGTTTGTAATAGATAATACTCGAATTTGATTACATCCGAAAAAAATAAAAAAACGGAGCTGTAAAAAAATGTAAATGCCTTATTTAATAGACGGTGCAGCTGCGTCTCTTATTAGTACAATTACCAAAGTTTAACATTAGAGAAGTGTTAAACTTAATGACAAGTACGTTAAGCGTGAGTATTCTTTTGTGTACGTAAAATAAATACTGAACGAATTTAAATTTATTTTATAACTTACAGTATAGTGAGACGGTACATAATATATAATAAGCTTCTTTCTCAAATCGAAATACAACGAACTTCAGAAAATTCTCTGCAGATTTTCATCATGTAAGTATGCTTATCAGAACAATGAGTTCGAATTTGATCCCATAGTTTTATCAATGTCAATGCTACCATGATAATCTGTTTTTAAGTATCCGTACATTATGATTCAGGCATAATGTCCGATTCTCTTTAGCCCTGTAGAAATGTGATAAATAGATAATTTAAAAATGTCAAACTATTTTTATCGATTTATCGTGAGTAATTGATTCTAAAAAATTTATTATTTAAAAAAACATAAAAAAATCTTTGCGTTTTATTCACTATAAGTTGTATAACATTCACCATAAGTTGTACAACATTAAACTTAATGTATAATAATAATAATAAATTATAAATTCTCAATAGTTCGATCATTCAAAATATTTCGTAATTATCGAATAGATCTTCGAGTCTTGAATGAAAAATCGATAATTCTTAAAGAATCAATTCGGATCGCACATACCTATAAGGCACTGCTGATTTCCTATTGTAACCGTATGCGATACTAACAGTAATATTGATTTTTCACGAAATCTATTTGTAATGCAGCGGTATAAGTGTTTATTTTAACTGTTAATAAACGGATACTTCATGCTAAATTATTAAATATCATGATTTCATTAACTATGGTGAATGTTTCCTGTGATGTAATATCTTTCTAGTGATATCTTTACAAATATTTTTTTTTCTGAAGGAATGGGAACAGCGCTCAGTCCAAAATTATGATTACATTTTTCATATTAGTAAGTCTGTTGACGTTCAGTATCGATGTCACAATGGGTGCAGATTGCCCTTCTCTAACGTACAATGGACAGTTTTGCGTTCCTCACGTAAATAATCATGCGTGCAGTTATGCTTGTATACACCATGAAGGCAGAACTGGTGGTCACTGTACTAAAAACAACTTAGACTGTGTGTGTCAAGGTTGCTAAATTATCAATATATATTGTGTAAAAACTAATGGAAAAATTCTTTTGATTATAATAAACTATATTAAAAATTATTCTGAAATATAAACCGTAATACAGATATATTCGTTTTGATTTATACAACCTTTCCTGTTTAAAAACGATTATGTGAACATGTTTTTTTTTTCAAAAATCCCATATACTGTATTGCAATACATAACTACATCCCAGACACGGTAGGATCTCGAAAAAATGATCTAATTATATTTTATTTTGTTAATTTTATTACACGCACAGTGTCTCACAACAGTAACAAAAAAAATCCCGGCCGCCGCTCGCCGCTAGGCCTTTTAAAGCCCGCACTCTCTCCCCCCGTCGCTACGGAGTGGCCAGGGCGGTGCAATCTTCGGTCGAATCACAGAAAAACATTGGCGCGCGCATTTTGCGATCGCGCTCTTCTTGGTCTCGCCGCTACGGCGCGGTAAAGTTTCGGCCCTATCGTATGCGGCCGTTAACGCGCGCATTATCGAAACTGCGCTCTATTCCCCCGCCTCAACAGAGTGGCCAGGTTTTGGCCCTACCACCTGCGGCCATTGTCGCGCGCACTATTGAAGCCGCGCTCTGCAGGTCTACTTTGACGACGCCGAGGCGGGAAGTTTTCCTATTCCGCACAAAGGCGAATAGCGCGCGCTCTCTTTTGCGATCAACGTTCTTTGTTTCGCAGTGGCGAAAAGGCAAGGCGGGAAACATGCGGTTCTGAGTCAAATTCATCTCGCTCCTCCCTTTTTTTTTGTGGCTCTCTCAACCCCTCGCGCATGTTACTACTCACTGCCAAGCATTCTCGGGGGCTCTCCGCGCACACCTTACGACTCAAACGCGGAAGTTAGACTTCCTAGAGAGTACATTGTGCCATTAGAACACCACTGTGTTTTCAATACATTTGGCTACACGTGTACGTAGGCCTCCGTGCACACGCGTTGGTAACGGCGAGAGGCAGAGCTAGTCTTTTTTCCTTTTTTTACCATATATATAATCGAAATATTCATGAAAAAATACACTATTTTTTATTTACTTTTAGCATCATTTAAATTCCAAATTAAAGTAAATTTTAGAAAAATTTTGGAGTAAAATTGTTTTATGCCTCGAGTTATTTTTCTGCGTTCCATGGATTAATATTCTCCTGATTCATCTGCAATCAATCTTCAATCAATATATATATATATATATATATATATATATATATATATATATATATATTCTCAACTATTTATCGCTCTCGCAAGAAGAAGCCACATCGTTATAGGTAACGGTTTTGGTTAAGATTGAAGGCCTCTTCACCGATGCACAATGCTCAGATGTATACAGAATGAAGTGTATCATGCATGGCTCGAATTGAACACGGATCTTATCTATTATATTAAATTGTACCTTTAATTTTATTGTCTAAAATATCGATCTTGTTAAAAATCAAGAGCTCCGAAATTTCTTTATATATTGTTTATTTTGTATTATTTATTGAGAGGTAGAAAAAAGATGTAATTTTGGTTTTCTAGAAATATCAGGTATGTGAATAAGTCTTTCCCGTTTTTTTTCAAATTTTGAGCCTTTATTGTGAAAAAATGGTTACAAATGAATTATTGAAAGTATTGGCCATCGCTAGCTACAACTTTTTCCCATCTTTCTGGCAACATACGAATCCCGTTGCGAAAAAATTCGACCGGTTTGGCCTCTATCCAGTCATCCACCCATTTTTTGGCTTCCTCGTAGGAATGGAAGTGCTGGTCAGCCAGGCCATGCGTCATCGATCTGAAGAGATGGTAATCAGACGGAGCAACGTCTGGACAATACGGCGGGTGGGGTAGGACTTCCCATTTGACCGTTTCTAAGTATGTTTTCACCGGCGGTGCAACATGTGGGCGAGCATTGTCATGTTGCAAAATAACTTTGTCGTGCCTGTCGGAGTATTGTGGCCGTTTTTCTCGGAGTGCGCGGCTCAAACGCATCAATTGTCGTCGATAGACCTCGCCTGTGATCCTTTCATTCGGTTTCAGAAGCTCATAGTAAACCACACCTAGCTGGTCCCACCATATACAGAGCATGAGCTTGGCGCCATGAATATTTGGCTTGGCCGTTGATGATGATGCATGGCCGGGTAGTCCCCATGATTTTCTTCGCTTCGGATTATCGTAACGTATCCACTTTTCATCGCCAGTCACGATACGATGCAGAAAACCCTTTCTTTTATGTCGCTGAAGCAGCTGTTCGCAAGTGAAAAAACGCCGTTCGACGTCTCTCAGCTTCAGTTCGTAAAATTTTTCAATTTTTCAATTTCCTTGCTTTTGGATCATTCCCATGGCTTTCAAACGCTTGGAAATGGTTGTTCGGTCAACTCCCAATGCTTCAGCAAGTTCTTCTTGCGTTTGACAAGAATCTTCATCAAGCAAAGTCGCCAATTCTCGATCTTCAAAGATTTGCGGCCGCCCGGAACGCTCCTTGTCTTCCACGTCGAAATCACCGCTTTTGAAGCGTCGAAACCATCCGCGAACACTTGAATCATCGACACAACCTTCTCCATAAGCCTCCTGAAGCAATCGATGCGTCTCGGCAGCAGATTTCTTCAAATTGAACCAATAAAGTGAAACTTCCCGCAAATGACGTCGACTCGGCTCAAATTTCGACATTTTCACAATATCAAAAATTTATGATGCGAAAAAATTTTAACTAATGTGTTAGTATGAAATTGTTGACATATGAATAAGCTTTAATTATGACATATGTAACCATTGAATACTCGCACAGTATTGGTGGTGCCATCTCTTACAAAAAACGGGAAAGACTTATACACACTCCTAATACTATGTAGCCGCACATTTATTTTATATGTAAAAATATCAATTTATTTATGTTCTGTACGGAAAACTATAAATATATGCGCATTTCATTTCTTTCTTTTTCCGTTCTGCTTAACGCGTCAAAATATTGTATTTTTTTTCGTCGAAAGCGTTTCCGTCATTGCAGAGAGAATAATGGTAAAGGTAACGAAGAAGTGAAATATTATTTATTAAAAGGAAAACCGAAGAGATGAATAGCCTATGAATAGTGCGTATGTGCATGTGTGTATATATGCATGTATGTGTGTGTATGTATGTATATATATATGTATATGTATGTATGTATATATATAGATCTAGATAAGATCATTTCCATAAAGAAACATGAATTGCAAAAGAAGGGAATTTTATCCGAATGTCTACATTAGTAATAAAATGGCTCATTCCTTTTATGTTTCTGTTGAGTTGATTTATAATATGATGATAATAATAATCACAACAACAACAACAACAACAACAACAACAGCAACAACAACAGCAACAACAACAATAATAATAATAATAATAATAATAATAATAATAATAATAATAATAAGTTAAGTCGTGAGGAAGTCGAAGAGGAACTATGGGTCGATTGCAAAGAAAAATAACATCAAAGGTTTAATAAAACTATGCTTTATTATAAATTTGTGGCATAAAAAACCTCCTCTTTAGGAGAGGAGGAAAAAGCCACAAATTTAAGCGATTATAAAATTATTATAAGAAACGCGTGGATATACCCTAGATACAACTACGAGCGGTCCTACAACTAACGCTTACGCTGTGGTGGAGTACTCCTTCGCCATACACATTTACCCGCACGGCGATCACACAAACGCTCATGGAGCTGGTAAGGTCGATGGGGAAGGATGTTCCGCGTTACCTTCTGCTCTGCGTCGTGGCCTCGACATCTCGAGAACGGAATTAAACCTCGCCACGGACGGCAGCCACCGGGCCCGAGTGCCGCTGGGAACACCCTCGGAGACTTGCTCTTAGCAATATCTCCACGAGGCTAGGTCCTTGCCCCGCTGATGCGCCAAAATACATTCACAACCCACACACGACACATCAATAAATATTGATATTTAAGCTTAACGAATCAATACGGAACATACAATAAATACACTTATATACGCAAGACACTACTTAACATTACAATACGCTTCACACAAGGATTAAATACGCGCGATTGTACAATGTACCGCCTCCCGCATCGATTATATACGCGCCTGGAGATTTTATATAAATCTATCCGAAGACTAAAACGTAGTACTAATTGATACGCGATTCGCAACTTAACGTATGCCCGAACAGTTTCCCATATGATAATATATCGAATTATGAAATTATAAAACGAAGATAGCAAATAATAAATATTAATTATGTAATTATTATAATTAATATATTTTCAATTGAAATAGTATAATATCAGATTCAGACGAATAATAATATGGAAAAAAGTACTTTTTTCTCGTAGTCAAGAAATTGATATTCCGTGATAATCTAATATTATACTGGGATTGTAAATGAATTTTAAATGAATTGTAAATGAATTTTTAACAATATATGAAACTGTTTTAATATTTAAAAAATCGAATACAAATAATAAATTTCAAGTATTAATACCTTGATATTTCGGAGGCTGATCAGAAAAAGGTGCTGCTCAAGCGTTTTCAAACAGTTTTATTCGCCTTGGTTGCTATGGAGATGTTTTTTACGATCTTTTTCTTTTTGTTATTTATAAGTGAAACATCTCCATAGCAATGAACAAATGAATAATTAATAAAATAGTTTATAAATTTAGCAATGAACAAATGAATAATTAATTAATTAATTGATAAATTAATTAATAACTATATACATTAATAATTAAGTATAATTATAGAAACCGCTCGCAACATTCCAATGCATTTAATTTTGATTTTATTTTAAATATATTTATAACCAACAATAGAGCTGAGACTTTGAATTTATTTAAATAAAACAAAACTAGTAACTTGAATATATTTTTAAACAAGAAATTTTGACCTGAGCAGAGACCAGAAAACAATAATTTAGCACGTTCTCATACAGCTTTTTTTTTTTTTTTTTTTTTTGAGTAATAATAGTTTAATATATAAAAAGAGAGTGAATACAAAACTATGCCTACCGTAGCAAAGACCAGAAAAGCAATTACTCAAACGCTCTTACGGCGCTATTTTATAAACTTTTCACTCCCCTCGAAAAGGAGTCCAATTACAAGCGATAAGCCCCGCTCGCGCCGATCGCAGCCCAAACTCTTCGCGCCGCCGGACGGACGGAGAGCCCGAGGTGGCCAACCGTACACGTCCCCTGATTTTGAAATTCTCGATATTTTCCGAAAGCCAAAATACGACCTATTTCAATATAGGTCTGTAGAAAAGCTTTCTTACAAGGAAAATATCCGAATTTCCCGTCACAGCATGGATCACAGCTTTTAGGAAGCATAACCATTTAACCTCTTTTGAAAACCTCAAGATTTTCTCAATAGCAAATATTCGGCCACCTATTTGTGAAACCGTTTATAAGCTATTTTACGAGAAAATCTTCGGTTTTCCCGTCATGGCACGGTTCAAGTGTGTACCTTATTTGTACACATAGTTTGGCCTATAACGAGAGTCTGATCGCGATTTTTAGGCGCCGCTTTCATCGAGTTCTATTTTTATAGTCGCTTCGTAATATAGAATTTTTCTTAAATTTAAATATTTCAAAATCTCTCTTTTCTTGCCTTTGCTTTACAACTAAAAATTTCGTTTCATTTAACGTATCATGAAATTATTTATCTCGCAGCCGCTTTTGTCCAAGGTAATCTTGCACCCGAATCAATATTATACATTTGTCCTTTAACTATAAAGCACAACATCGCTCGCTAATATAAATAGATATAATATCATTCGCTTTATTTCTTTACATACGTTTCGAATATCGACATAAATTTAATGTTTACTATTACATAACTTTTAAACGCGATACAATATTAATTTATTTAGAAAGAATAACGCTCTCTTTCTGAACTACACAATTTAGTTAATTAACTTCTCTTAATATTTAAACTTAAAACTAACAATCATAGTTAATATTTCAATTTAGTTTCAGAATAAAATTTTAATACTATTTGAATCAGTACCAATTGATCTCATATGGTTAAAATTATTAATAGAAAATACTCGTTACGATTAAAACACATTGGATACGCAAATCATGAACACAGTATTTATCAATGATATCGAAACTTACATGAATTGATATACATATTTCGATATATATATACATGACTATGTGAAAAATAAATTTCAATAATTTATGTGTTTAAATTGGGATGGATGGAATATATTTTTACGATATACTTGTATATCGATAATATCGATCGATATACATTAGTTATTTTTATTATTTAAATAACAAAGTTAATATGTAAAAAAACATTGTTAAATTGCATTTGTAAATGAATTCCATATATATTTTTGACTTTTTCTAAATTATTTGTATAGCATGTTTTGTTTAGTATTTTAATGTATTATTATAATTATGAGAAATATACATGGTTCATTAGTACTGTTCAGTTTCAAATCATACTTCAATAATGCATTTTAAAAGTGCATTCTATAAGTTATAAAATCTTCTGCTAGCTATTTCTCGTTTTATTCGAATCATTTATTTTGTAAAATTCCAAATGTATTTGAAAAAAAAATACATTGCATTATTTTTAAAGGTATTATCCAAAACTATTTGAAAAAAAAAATACATTGCATTATTTTAAAGGTTGCTCAGTATTATGCACACGCAAAGCCCTTGTCTCAAGTAGATAAGGGCCTGCTTCGGTCCGACCGCCTGAATCACTCATTGTCTGACCAGCTCTAATCTACATAAGTTGGCATGCTTGTTTAATAGTTATACATTTCTATTTCTAATGTTATTCCAACATAAGTAATTGCTAGAATTCAGAATTATGTTAATAATGTTATTGTATCCACGAGGGAAAAGAAGACAAAGTAAAATTCGAATTTCTAATTTCTTGTATTGTTATTAATTAAAATAATTTACGCAGGGTGTGACGCGCATTCTTTAATGCAAATAATAAAAATAATTTTAATATCATTTCTATTTCCAAAATTGAACTAAATTTTGCCTCTGTTTTCAATGTATTACGGCGGTACTAACGGTAATTTTGATACAATTACATCTAAGGCTAATTGTACAATTTTCGCAGCATTTAAGTAAACTGAGGACCGACTTGGACCTCGCCTCGAGATCTTCGGCAGACAGACACATTAAAATCTCGGCGCCCATACACTAGAAATGTCGTTGGTAGCGATTTTACGATAGCCCCATTCATTTCGCGCGTTTTCCACGCGTTTCCCCGCCGGAAAGCAGAGTCCGTCTCGACGGGGCGCGCGGTTCAAGGAAATAATCGAAACATTATAATTGAAAATGCCCCCGTCGCTTGTCTTAGCCCGGATTTGCGCGCCACCTGCGTTTTGACGCAGAGGAGAGCGGCG
Source organism: Sycobia sp. Sy_11 (assembly GCA_018907035.1). Classification (NCBI taxonomy): domain Eukaryota; kingdom Metazoa; phylum Arthropoda; class Insecta; order Hymenoptera; family Epichrysomallidae; genus Sycobia; species Sycobia sp. Sy_11. The sequence continues at coordinate 3,484,225 of JACCIC010000019.1, forward strand.
ACAAAGCTAACGTTGCTTTATGGCAACTATTATACACGTGGCGTGCACAGCGATGCAGATAAGCAGCTAATTAAGTGTCAATTGACGAAATGTTATTGCGTCATTTATATATATATATATGCATGTGTGTATGTAAAATTACGAGGTGTGTGGAATGTAAATTTACGAGGTGAGCTTAAACGAATCAAAAGTCGTGATTAAATATAAGCGCGGCGAAAAAGTTTTTTCCTGCTCAAGCGTAAAAGAAGCGAATGTAATGGAAAAAGTTCTTTTACCGTTTCTTTAATTAATTTTAAATATATTTTTTCATGAAATGGTGTTTTCCCATACTTTTAAAGAAAACTTCAAAGTTTCTAAAGTAATAAATGTAATTTACTACATCAACAAATAATTCTATTCAATTGACAATCGATTTTTTTATTTCACGTGTAAAAGCCATGTTTGAATAGAGAATTCCATTACTATATGCAAAGATATTAGATATATAGTGAGTATTTGTAATATCACGAAATTGTACAAATATTTAACGACGTTTACTCACTCCAATAGTACCATAATCTAATAGTCGCATACAAAGAGTTTATCACAGATTACCATCTATTAAGCAAAAAATGGTTGAGTAGACGTTTCATCAATTATGCACACATTCAAATACTTATTAAGAATGTCTCATAAATGGGTGGATCTTATCTACTTAGACTATCAATTCGAACTAACTGTGAATGAGAATCTAGGGCTGCTTGCTAGTAAAAAAAATCGCATAATATTTATTGTAAAAAAAAAAAAATTTATATATATATATATATATACCATATATTGTCAATTTATCAAAACCTAAGAGATATGTATTTTTACAATTCAATCAGGGATTACAACTTCTGGAGCTTGACGTGTCAACTTTCATCAGTGTCAATCGTACCAAACTCATAATTTGTCGTTAATCTTACGTATCGTTAAATTTGGTTTCCTAGAAAATAAAATGTCAAGCTAACTTTTCAAGGGAATCGATATTATCACCTCCCTCCAAAATAGTAAGAAAAAAATTATAAAATGCAGTCGAGTGCATAATTTACCATTAAACATTAAGATTCTAATATCAACATTATAATGTTCATGTTTATTTTTTTTAATGTTTTAAGAGGTGCATAGTGGTGGTTCACAGAAATTAAAACAGAACCTATGACATAATGTACTATTAATTATCTACTCACGATCCTTTTATTAATACAATAATCCGTTATATTGTTGTTCAAGAAATTATAATGATAAGATATATTCCGTGGTAACAATTTTTTTTGCGTTGAGAGCAGGATATTCTTAAAGGATATTAGCGGTAAATTAGCAGCCTGATGATTTGAACGCTTGCGGTTATTGCATCATTAACTCTTTGCCAAGACACCGCACCATAGTATGAATTTCAAATTGATAGCAGTCAAAAGTAATTAACGTTGCGATTACTAGTCAGTCTTTCACCTGCGATCGTGTCCAGTTAATTTCTAGAAATAAATACAATAATTTCTTTCGGAAATCCAAATATTTTTTTTATGATCTTATCGTTATCGCACATTAAGATATTAATCATCGCGATACATTTGAGAACCCGAAACACTCCAGCCTCGCATTTCATTTTCACCGCATTTTACCACAAGCCTTACCCCCTCCCCACCGAAAAAATTCCTCGACTTTTTTTTTACAAATTCGTCTGTTTTCGAAAATTCCAAAGTCGACATTCGCAAAACGCTCGACGAAATTATTCCAAACGATAATTCAATGGTAATATTCGTTACGGCAGCTCAACGCAACGAAATTGCTCGGTTAATATCGCCACCACCCAGCCCCACCCACGCGCGGCTCTTTTTCGCATTATACAGGCGAACCGACGAGGTCGAGAGATCCCCCGATGATGCCAATAGCGCACCGAGCCGATTAACATAATATACTCGGGAACAATGGCACTGCGAGGCGCTCGTGCGCTCGCGCGCGCGCGCGTCGAAACTTGGACTTGGGAGAAATTACCCGAGCTATCGGGTAGTAGGATGCTAAGGGGAGGGGCAGGGCAAGTTTGAAGCATGTGCACGGAATATTAAGCGTGCGCGATTCCACGATGAGCCTCCCAACCCTGCCCCTCTGTGGGCGCCGGATCTCGTTTACTCGCTCGTTAATCTCGTTAAACGATTTGGACCAGACTCGCTGCTTACGCGCGGTGCTCATAACTGACGGCAGCGCCGCCAAACCACTGGCGTCGCAAAGCCATGACCGATCGCGCTGAATTAAAAAAAAAAAAAAAAAAGAAGAAGAAATTTCTACAATTCTACGCGAGGTACTGCTATCGCAAAGTAATTGCGCAGCCCCGATAATTTCCTCGATCGTATGCGTCGCTCCGATTCTGCGCTGTAGCGACGGATCTACTTGCGAAGAAAACAACGTGGACACGGGATATTTAGAGGGACAAACAAAAGTTGAGCAAAGAACGATAATTGCAGGCTTAATGGTATTGAATACAACGAGTCAAAGAGCAAATTGGGTACGTGGACGAACGACATTAACGCCGGTATCGGACAGGAGAAGTCTTCTTCATGCGGGCTCGAATTTCCAGCGATCAAGTACTCCGCGGAATGCAGTGGAAACCCTCGTGTAGCCTGACGGTGGCCGAACCCCGGGATAGCAAGAAATTCTTTTCTTTTTGCTTTGCAAGAAATTATTGAGAATTTCCCGTTGCGACACGGGTGACTGCTTTTATGAAGTACAGACACTTTACCGTTTCCTTTTTTATTTTTTTTTTTTTTTTTTGAAAACAAAATTTTCCCACAACATGTATTCGGTCCACTTATTCGTCGAACCGTATAGAAGCTATTTTCAAGAAAAATCTTTACGTTTTTCCCGTTCTGGTATGGATCGAGCGCGTACTTTTGTTATACACATAGTTTAGCTTATAAGGAGAGAGCGTTGGCAATATTTTATCTCAGTTCTATAAATTTTTCCAGTCCGAATAGACGTAACAAATCTTTGCAAACGTATAGAGCTTCTCGCGTACATTAAAGTAACGGCCACATTTATCCATGGTACTCTACATTTGAATCACAAACATCGGATCAACAAATTATTTTTTTTTTAATAAATCGTCGAGCTTATAAATCTTCTGTCAATATCAAAAAATATGATTTTAAAATTTAAATCTTTAAATCAAGCCTACAGGTTAATAAATGCGTAATCTTAAGTCGAAATTGTAATTTGTATAGCACTATTATAATGAAAGTATGTCTGTATCTATACTTTAAAACTATAATGAATCTCATTCTAAAGAAATATTAAAATAATATTATAAAAAAGATTAATAAAAAATATATATATATAAATATAAGACTAAAGTTTAGAATAGTTCATTCGGAAAAATATTTAAACACGATTATAATTGCGCTAAGTTAATTTTCATTTAATTTAAAAGCTGTCGTGCATCCATATAAATGAAAATCGCACCTATATATATATATCTATATGTTCGCGGCAATATCATTTGGTACTATCGGGACAGGATGGATGGGTTATAAGGTGAATTAGGGCAATCGAAGGATTCATAAAAGATAAATAGGCCAGAACGACGGGGATTTAAGGGGGCAATAAATAACGTCGAGTTATTAGAAATCGATGAGGATATATGCCGGTTAAGTCCCGAGATTGTGCTTTAATGAAGAATGGACTTTGCGTCGATTTAAGAAAGCAATGGGTGCCCACCCTTGATTTTAAATTCTTCTTAAATTATACACATCCGCGCGACAAATTAATCGAGTTCTCGATGCGCTGTTTTTTTCTCCGACAATTTTTGCAAAAACACTTGTGCTCTTATCGGGATTTTCGCATCATCGCCTCGACCTGCGTCCCTGGCGTTAAACGCGAGCACGTAGAAATCCTATCTCGAGCATAGCTTCGGTGAATTTTAACGCTTTTTTTTCTGTTTTTTTTTTCACCTTTTTTAGAACATAACGACGATTTAATTCGTTAATTCAAGTAAAATCATTCCGACCGACTTACGAATTCATCGTACAGGGCGACTCTCGAGCCGCGCGTATCGCCCGATAAAAGAATCGCGCGAAATTGACTGTAGGCCCGGAAAAAACGCGAACCCAAGCATTGGTCACGGCCCGGAGCGAATTTTCGGACTTTCCGACAATGGAACACGTCTATGAAGGGAGGGGGCGGGGAGCTATTCCGATAGTTACGGATGCGCTTTAGCCTATCGCCGGAGGATTGATATTGTCCCGTGTGCGGCAGTGAAACCGTTGGGGAAAATTACACAGCGGCAAATGGGCCTTACACGGGGATTACGATCGCCGGGCGCGGCGCTGATCGATCGTTCGAAATCATTGGAATGCGTATTAATTTTACAACTGGCCGATTGCAATTTCTGGTGGTTGGAAATAGAAAGGTGTGGTTTAAAGGTTTTTTTGGTTTTTTTTTTTTAAGGATTTTCTATTAATGAGAATAGCTGATTAGCCATCTATTCGTGATGCAATTTATTATTTATCAATTGGCTGACCTACGATAAAATTATTCCTACGATATCGAATCATTCGTTTTTACTATTTATCTAGAATTTCGACTGATCATATGATAAAATTGAGAGCGTTAAGAACTATTTACATTCATTTATTGCTCAATATAGTACTCGTGTATGTTAATAGAGAGATAAAATTTAATTGAATGACCCATCTCCTGCGCATACAAAATCCTAAAATAGCCATTGTATTGTCGAAAATAGTCGGTTTCATCGCGAATAAGATCGTTTACGCGTCAGCGTTAAAATAATTAACTTCCCTCGTGTTCCTCCCATTATCCGCATTAAATAATACAGAAGATCTTTCATAAAACCAAACATTTTAAATAAGCATATATTTAACTCTCGTCTAATTTATCATTACTCAAAAATGGCTAATTATAACGGGAAGTATTGTACCAGCCACGGGCCAAGAATTGAATCGTCTCTTATTTACCATTCTCGCGGATTTCCTCTCTATCGCTTGTACAAATCCACGGCATAGTTCTACAAACCGCAGCTGTTTCAATATTGCACGCTAATTAAGTGTCAATAATTTGATATCGTACCAGTATTCTGATACGTTAACAAAAAGTCGTCGAAAATCTGTCAAAAAGTGTTGGCCAATATTGAAAAATTTTCTAATTACAATATGTAGATGAAAAAAGACTGATTTTTTCAATAAATTTCATATTTGAATCGTTTGGAGCTTGGAATTTATTTCTATTGATTTATTAAATTTTACAAGCGTTATTTCACAGAACTTTGCAAATATGATAAAAATAAATAAGAGCATAAAATCAGATTCTTGTTAAGTGAAAATCTCTAAAAAATGATAATGCAGCATTCGCGAAAGTTGTAGTATACGAGCAAGGGGCGCGGATATTCAAAAATTCGTAAGGAAGTAAAGGAACGAGAAAATTTAGGTTAAGTATTTTACGATTCTTTTAAGATACACGCGCAATTTGAAACAAAAAAAAAAAAAAAAAAAAAAACTCGAGCTCGGCAAAAATTTTACCCAAGCCCGCGATACGTTGGCGAGAGTAAAAAAAATTACGCTACGCACGCGGTTCTAGGAATAAAAGTGTATTTTTACTCTTTCCCATCAGCGTGGGGACGGAGGGCGCGAATAATGGGCCGAAAAATTTTAGCCACGCGCGGTCGCGTTCCCGCCGATGTCGCACGCCGCCGTTATATATACCTTTAATAAAAAATGATTTCACCCCAAAAATAATGAACTCTCTTCGCCGCCCAGCCGTCTCGTTTGGATTTTTCAGGCTTCGCGCTTCTCCCCCCTGCGGCAAAATTGTCTGCTCACTCCCCCGCCCATCTCTCTCTCCCGCATGGGCTTTATACCGCTTAGTAACTTTTCTCCCTGTGCACCCCCGAATAAATAGCACCTTCGTCTCGGTTGCTCGGAAAAAGCTAACCAGGCGACGGATATTATATATATATATATATATATATATATATATATATATATATATGGCCGAGTTGATTAAATAGTGCGATCTCTGCCAAGGCCATGACTGTCTCCCTCTCCTCCCTCTCTATCACTCTCTATGCTCTACCACACAATTCATAAAATGGATTTTTTTGCTACTTCTATAACTTACTATGATATTTATTAAAGATTGATATAATTAATTTTGTAGTTTGTCTGTCATTGAATTATGATTTGACCAACTATGATAATTTATATTTGTTAGATAACAGTGTACATTGTTATACGAGTTTATGTATCTACGATAAACGAGGAATTTATATATGATTTTTATTATATATGAATTTCTCCTTAATGACAATGTAGTTAAACATACATTATATAAATTTACGTTACAATTATTCGTGAAAATTAAATTTGTCATACAAATAAATATTTATTCCTGTACTATTTCTCTCTCTCTCTCTCTCTCTCTCTCTCTCTCTCTCTCTCTCTCTCTCTCTCTCTCTCTCTTATCTCCTTGACTTATCTCCTGCGAATACAGCGAAAGCCGAAAGGTCGTCCAGGACCGCGATATCTTCTGCGTGACGTCCCATGCTTTTCCAAGGGATTAGGTCAACTTAACGTAAACTGCAGACGGTCCAGGGACAGTGGGGCCGATAATTGCTTCCCACATTGATCCGTCGTTTTGCGGAAGAATAGACCGTATTTTCACGTATTATGCGTATTATTTTATGTAATTAGTTATTGTACAATTACTGCTCCTAGGGAGATTCATTAGTAATTCTATAAATTTTAAAGAACGCAAGGTAACTCAATTCATTGGAAGTATATTTTTTCCAGACAGAATGCTTATGAAATGGCTGAACTAATTAAACAAACGTTGTGATTTTATTTGAAATTCTTCGTAGCTCTGTATTTTAAAATAACGATTAATAAGATCATAGTGTAGAAATTGGAAGAAATTGTATTTTAATGGTGAAATTTTAAACCGTGTTACAAATAAAAACTGTAGATCGTAATTAAGAAATATATATTTAATTTAAAATTCTGTATTACCAAAGATTGTAGGAGTAAAATATGAGGCAAGAAAATGATTATCAGATTTTAGAGTAAAAATGAATAGAATATCAAGTATGCATAAATAAAATCTACAACTTTTATTGGAAATTTTGTTTAGGTAATTATTCGAAGCATTATGATTTTTATGTGTGTTTTATGGATTTCACATTAAAAGACAATACGCGCCAATTTTTACCAAGGTATTTCTAATAAGCAGCCTAAAAAGTATACAAAATTTGAAAGAATTCGATGATGTAGGTTGCTTGGACTTACACCTTAAAGAAAGTACTTATCTGAAATTTGAAGCGAAAAATTCGAATAAATTACTGCATATTTTTAACTTTATTGCAGTAATAAACCAGATCATATGTAATCATTAGATCTTTCATTACTTTCTCAAAATAAGCGCACTGATCTTTTTTTACATGTAATTGCCATCGAGCACACTGTTCCTGGGCTGTTCGGATGAACGATGCGGCGGCTGGCGTCCCGAGGCAGCCGAGCAATAAGAGAGCCAGAAAATTCGGCTTGTTAGCCGAATCAAATCGCGTAGCACGCCTGTATATGTATATATATAGATATGTGTGTGTGTGTGTGTGTGTGTGTGTGTGTGTGCGCGCGCGCGCACTACGCAGTGCGCTACGAGTCTACGAAGAGGGACGTTAGTCGGCGACGTGGATTCAATTTGGCTTTACCCTTCACGTTTATGTGGCCGTACATATAAAGGTCAAGGGAAGGGGGTGGCGGAAGCGATTTCCCGGAAAAGCCGCGTGTCTCTCCGGGACCGGTCCTAATAATTAATTCCTGGCTACTTTCCAGCTATACGAGAGCTGCGCGGTATAAACTCGACTGTAGCGGGAGGATTGTATGTTCGTTCGCTTTACGGGGGGGGGGGGGGGTAAATTCCACTATACACTAGCGAGTTGAGCCACGTGAAAAAAAAAATCTCGTTCCTCGATATGTGATGTTATAGGAAAAATTTGACATTAATACAATGTGTCCTAATCTTTGCGATTGTATATTAAAGTAATATTTTTGTCGATTGCTCAATTGTTATGGATTCATCATACGGAAAATATTATTGATTTCTATGACAAAAAAATTAATTTCATATTATATTATTTAAATTAACCAGAATACTTGCCTATCACTTTAAGTTACCGTGCTTTTTTATTACTTTAAGTTTATTTCTACGAAAATTTAAAAAAAAATATATTAAAAATTAAGCTTAAGCTGGAATTAAATCAAAAAACGACAAGTACTGCAAAACTAATTTTTATCATTAATTTTACTAATTATGTGTAAATTTATTAATAATCTAAATTTTGTTACGTTTTTTTATGTTACTTAACGAAAATGTTATTTATTATTACATATATCCGCATACATTATATAAAAATATATTACATATATTTATTATTATATACTATCCGCTATAAAAATCATTTCTCAAAAGAAACGGTATTATCAGCGAATAATGAAATGCTTTATGGATTTCCCTCTGAAACATTATTCCTGAACGTAAATGTAAACATAAAATATATAACAGATATGAATAGTAAGACGGTAGCCATCGCTGCTTCAAGTGAATAAATCGCCGAATTGAACCTTTGAAATTTGAAGTAACAAAAGAAAAATGCTTAGTTTGCTAGTTTATACGGGCACGTACAGGGCTACGCACCGACGTACATACAGAATTTTTAGGAAACGAGCTCTCAGCAGAATTCACTTCTCGCCCGTTATATGCTTAAAAATATCATCTCGCACGCGATCCCATTAAATACGATCTTGAGTTAACTAGAATGCCGGTACAATACCTCTGCAATCTACTACGAACGGTGCTCTTGCCTCCTTTGCAAAAAAAAGTGAACGAAGAAAAAAATGAAGTGGAACGATCTCCGGGAGGTTTAGCTTACGTCATTCTCATTTTCTCGCCTACCCCTCCCCCCTAGCGTCGTTACGTTTTAGACGTGCCCTCGCTAAATTTGACACCCGTGAGTGCCCGTGGTCGGGACGTCCATTTTTACTAAAGCATATAGGTATTGCAGTAGAGCAGGAACAAGAGCAAGGTAGAGAGAGGGAGAGAGAGAGAGAGAGAGAGGGGGGGTCGAAAGGCAAAGGAGAAAAACGAAATAGAATGAATTTGACGGCAAAAAGCAGAAAAATTCTCGCTACTGGATCCCTGCGTTATATTTTTAACGTTTACAAATGCGAAATGGAAGTACTTTTATTATTCTGCAGCTGGTGTAATATTGAGTTATATTGATAAAATAATACGCTCTGGGCAACTTTTAACTAAGAGTATTTAGTTATTTATTCATTTATAGAACCGTGGTTTTCTTTTTTCTTTCTTACGTCAAAAAACTTTTCAATTTGTAAAGCATCAAAATTCTATAGCTACATTGAAGATTATTTAAATTATTAAAAATAACTAAAATTACGAGTCCTAAATAGTTTAGTATTTAAATTGGAAAACTGTTATATAATTAATATAACAGTAATATATAAATAAAATGGAATGAATGTAAGTCCAGACTGACCAAAGACGATTCCTTCTACTTAAAAATTTTCTACGTATAATTTTCTCGTATTTACTCTTCCGGATACGCGGTTTACACATGCTTTTTGTTCCATCGCTATGTTATTTTGATAAAATAATCAACAATGAATGACTAATGTATAATATATATACATATTGAAATTAATTTTATACAATATAACATTTCTAGTCGAAATAGTAAAAACAACACGCGTTCATGTCATCATCTATTATGACAACTATTTATTTAGATAAAAAATTTAACGATATTCAAGAAAAGAGTATAAGAGATTATTTTCACGTACTACAAAAGAACAATTGGAAAAACAAGTTCGTTTTCAACTTCTCAATATATCTTGCGGAGCGAGATAACCAGATAATAAACTTGGGCAGTATATGTAAAAATGCAGCGTCGTAAACTTCCAAATGGATTGCTTCAATTTCATTGCTGTTATTGTCAGACAAATCATAAGCTGAATAAATTTATCTCGGTTCATAAAAGAACAAAAAATTTAAAAAATATGTGTTCTGTTTTACAAGGAATAATAGTGTTATTATCTTGAATATTATATATATATATATATATATATATATATAAACTTTTTTGTAAAATTCATTGTCTTTGTAGATGACTTACAGCTGCTTTTTTAATCTATTTGCATCAAGACAACATGCATTAAATTCTTCTTTAATTAAAAAATAAAAAAAAAATTAATCGTTACGACGATTCATTATTGTTATGATTAAAATCCGTCTTTAAATTGACCTTTAGTATAAGAATAACTGAAAATTATGACTCATAGCTCGCGATAATTCTATTTATTGATGAAAAATACATATTGTACTTAGCAGTCTATTCTTAAGATATCTAAGTTCCCATTCAACCAATTTTCTCATGTATTTAATTCACATAGTTGTTATTTAATAACATAGTTTTATTCTGCGATAATCAAATTCTTTTTACAATATCTTGTTTAAATTAATTATCCATACACCATGATGAGAAAATTACGTAATAAGAGATAATAATTATAATTATTATTAATTAAAAAACTTACGTACTAAGAGATAATAATTATAATTATTATTAATAACATCCCGACTAGAACCGATAAATAGTCGAACAGTTAAACATTATCAATCTGTCGAATAGTACTCGCTGGAGAATAAACTATGCATGCGAGGTGGCAGAAGTGCAAGAGTCAGCGAGAAAAAAAGGCCACGCAAGAGGAGAATCCCTATTTGTCCACGGCAAATACGCGCCGCGCGCGTGTTTTCCAAGCGGCGACCCGATCGTTCCAATAAACAAATCTCTCCCGCGTTCGCGTAAAACCGTCAATTTCCATTCGATCCGGCATTTTCCACCCAATAGCGCCAGATTCGACTACTGCTCGACGACTCCTTCCTGGATTCGCCCCACCCCCTCCACCATACCCCAGCAGTCCCAAACCGCTCTCGAACGGGAACTCAGCGCGACGACGTTTTAGCCTGGGCGAGAAATGGCCCTGCCCCCTATTAAGATTTAGTTCTCCTCGGCCGACGCGACTCCCTCGACCACCCACCCCCCGGGGCCAAGTAGAGGAGCCTGCTCGATAGTCGGACGAGCGCACGCGTGCTCGCACGCGACTCGAACGCGCGAGCAAATATATGAATAGCCTGGCTTTCAAGACGGCGTTTGCAAATAGAAACGGATGGGAGGCCGAGGGGGCCACGATATATGGAGCTTGCCGCGCGTGTGTTTCTGTGCGTGTATGTGGCGTGCGCTCGCGCGCGTGCAACGTCATGAAACTGCGTGTCACGCGGAAAGTCGAGGCCGCATGCATAATAGAACGAAAGGAAAGCGCGCGTGGGCGCACACGCGTGTATCTATGTAAATGAGAGTCGAGAGAGAGAGAGAGAGAGAGAGAGAAAGAGATCGAAAGAGCGGCAGTTGTATCATGGGCAGGCTGACTGGCCCAGTGAACCGGATGTCAATTCGGATTTCGGTAAGTTTCGTTTTGGGAGGGAAAAAAGAAGAAAAACCAAAATAAAGAAAAAATCATGGCAATCGCGTATTTCCGAAATTTTGTATAGCTACCAACCACGAGGATTTCGCGATTGCGTCGGTCGATTGCGGTGGTGGGAGGGGGAGGGGGAGAAAACCGAGATGCATCAGCTACGACGCTTTTGATTAATGGCACGCTTTGGGAAATAATGGATGATTTGTGGATAGTGAGGGTTATGCCAGATGGTTATATTAAGTTAGATCGAAAGTAGGGGGGGGGGGTTCAACCGAAACTTATGTAATTTTTTTTTTTTGGCATCACCACAAGAGTTATGAAACTTTGATAAAGGTAAAATCTATGGCCGACATCAATTGTGGTCGCGCTACTTACAATTCCAAATCCAAAAACTCTAATGGGGCGGACGTTTTTGCCAGGCTAAACATCGGTGGTGATTCTGTTACAAGAAAAGATTTATCTACGATCTGTGGTTAATGCTAACGCTCGTTCTTGTAGAATGAGTAATTTTTTATAAAAGAATTTTAGAGTAACCGTGTTATGAAAAAAAGATTATGTTTAAAAGAAATGTATGTTTCGTTCTACTAATTTTGATTAAAAATCATGCAAAGAATACAAAATACAGAAACAGAAGAATGTTGAACAGTTGAATGAGATCGACACTTGTCAGCGTACAAAATCCTGTGGAGATAATTTTCATGACTTATTAAATTATTTCCACCACTAAGGTGTCCTTTACTAACCTAGGATATAAATTATTTTACTTTTAATTATTAGTTAAAATTAATTTTTATTTTATTTCAATAGTATCTCCGTTTCAAATTCTACGGCCGTGTCTGTAAACAAGGACAGTCTGACTGTCATTATATTATCATAGTATATTATTGCATAAAGACTGTAGGAGCGTTAAAAATAGTTATTAATTTAAAATCAAATTAAATTCGCCATTTATTAGGATGGAGAAATTTTTAATCTTTAATAAAAAATAAACATGTATTGTTGTACTCTCTAAACCACTGAAACTTACTAAAATCTAATCTATGTTTCACCACTGATTAATTACTATTTTACTTTATAAGCTGCATGTCGTATATACTGATACATAACTATATATACATTTCAAGTCTTATCAATAATTGAATTTACATTATTTATTGTAGCTTATACTGATTGGGATTTAATCAGTATTGAATATACTTGTTGTAATGGAAAAATTTAGTAGAAAAATTATGCAAAGCATGTGGAAAACTTGCTGAACCATTCTGGAGAAATGACGGAGGACTGCTGGCGAATATAAGATAAGTTACTTGGGGAGGACCAAAAGAAAATATAATATAATAGCTACGTAATTTATGGTCGATCCCTAATTATAATAGTCAGATTAATAATATTATGTGATAACATATTTATATGTTTAATTTTAGTGATGAAATATATCATTTCGATTATAATATATAACTAACCATCAATTTTTCGAGTATTCTATTGATAATTTTATTCAACTGTCTGATAACCGATGCTCAGATTTAGATGTCAAATAGTAGCGTTGTTATGAATAGGCCAATACAACTACGGCTACGTAATAATTATAGTAAAAACTTCCAAAGAATTATTGAATTAAATAAAGCATTTTCCACTGAGACTTGCGTATTATTTAACAATCATCACTTTATCCTGAGAAAAAAATTGAATATCTGTTACATTTACTACGTTCTTTATTAAAACGGAACTAGCGCGAAAATGCAGAAGTACGGAATCAAAAGCGGACGCATTAAAATAAGCAAGAAACGGCACTCCCGGCAACCGGTGCCGGTTCGTTTGATCTCGGGGAGACAATGTAAATTTCACGACTCTTTTAACTGGCATTAAAATCTTACGGCGGGAGAAACAAATGGGCTCCGGAGTGCCGGTTTCCATCTCATTTTTGACCTTGTTTCGCGCTCTTCTCGCAGCCCCCCCCCTCCCCCTGCCAACGGTTTTTATTCGCCGGAGTCGCGCGACCTTCCTTAAACGGAAACGCGCATCCACCTCCCTCCCTCCCCCCCGCGCGCGCGAGCGCAGGGCAAAGAAGTTATGTCGCCCTCGAAAAAGAATAATGTGCCGAATCCCGCACTCGCTCTCTCTCTCTCTCTCTCTCTCTCTCTCTCTCTCGAATCTTTACGATGTCGAGGCGACGATGTACCGACGCGTTCGCCCGTCCAATCGGGAATGCCTGCGATTCAACGCGATAATCGCGGGCTCGTTAACGGCATCCTGTAGTTGTAAAGTAGATTTCAATGAGTAATGAGAAATTCTAATATTAGAGGATATCTGTTTTAACGACGCTTAAAGTACGAACAACGACTCGCATATTACGTATCGGATAGTATAGTCTCTAATGACGTTCCTTAAAACTTCGAGAATTTGATTCCTTAAAACTCGGGAATAACTTGATTTTTTTTTCTAATTTCGTTTAAATAGTATACAGAATTCTCTGTGCGTGATATTAAATGAAAAAAAGTTAGAATAAAATTTCTTTTAGAAGCGAAAAAGTGGTGGCCTCATTGTAAGCTGAAAATGTGGCATTGGTCTGGATTAAAAGCCTATTGTTATTTGCGAATGCTGATACCGACCTACAAATGGAAGACACAATTTTGGCATAATCAAAATTCACATTCATTTGGCAAAGCGGTAAATTTTTGAACCAAAAATTTGTACTTGCTGTCTTGGTAGAAAACCTTTAAATGACATATTTCTTCTCTATGTTCTCAGTATATCCATGGTCGTATATTACTTTGAAATACAAAATCAGAATAAATCCAAATAACACATATGAACTTTATTCTTATGAACATATATTATTGTCATTGAAGAAAGACGTTATTAAATTAATTTTTATTTATTAAATTCGTAAAGAAATGAAATTCCAACATAATAGACCAAAAAGTTTCAATAATATTATATTTTTTCCTACGAACTTATTTTAAAATTCCTATATAATAAAATGTTTGTCTTTGTTGTATTAAATAAAATTATTATCCTTAGCAATATTAATAAGTCGCATAGAATACTGCAATGAGTTTTTATTTAATTTAAATATTCCAAGAATAAGCTTCAGGAGGTGCAACAGAAGCACCCAACTCGATGAACATAACTATTGAGAAGTGCAGTTAAATAAGCACCAGTGAATCAGCGAAATCTATAAATTTTTTTTTATACAGACCTTTTTGTGATAATTGCAAAAAAATCTTCTTGCTAAAGTACTTTTATCATTGAGAAATTCGATTAATTACTTTATGAAAGACAAATACGTATGAATCACAAATGCATCACATCTTCAATACGACGATTACGTTGTGCACGAAAAATACTTTTGAACCCGTTCCAAACTGACACGCGTGTATGACGAGATTACGAGATAACTGTAATAGCCGTAAACTTACGCACGGCAATAATTCTAATTTCGCTGAAAACGTATTCCAAGCTCCGAAAATTGAACGACCAATAATAAATGAGTCGGACAAAAAAAAAAAATCTCCTGCGTAATACGACTGACGAAGTCAACGACCATCTTACTGCGAGGAAATTGCACGCTTCTAAACGAGCATTCGCCAAAATTTTAATATTCTCTCGCAATAGGAATTTACCGAAGTTTCTTAATCGCGCGTAAAAGAGAAGATCGTAAATATCTGTATATATATATACATATATATATATATATATATATATATATATATATATATATACATATATATATATATATATATATATATATATATATATACATATACATAGTTTTTGTATATATTGAGCTTATAGATAACTGCCGATACTTCAATCCGCGCGGACGGGCTATTCCTGCCTCCATAAACGCCGAAAAGAGGGTCACCGCCTATATCGATCAGCGGCGGTACTGCTTTTTCGTGCATCAGTTCTTTGCCTGGGCGGCGCGGCACGGCCCGGCTACCGCGCATGCGAGTTCTTATATATATATATATTTGTATAATCGAGCCGTGTCCAGGAACGGCGTATTACGCGTATTAATAAAAGACGAAACTGACCGTGTGCGGCGCGCGACGTAAGCCAGTTGCCTCGCGCGCAACAGCTCGAATTTATCAATATGGTATAATATCTTGGCGACAAATAAATTATTTTCCTTTTTGTTCTTTTTTTTTCTATTTTATGCTTTATAGAAATTCATCGAAGAAGTAGAAGTTAAGCGATGATAAGTTAACGATGATTATCCGACTCGTTTTATTGACGGAGGTACGAATAAAAAAAGTTAAGTGCATTGAAAAAAAACGTGCTTATCATAAGAATAGGGACGTAATACTTATACAATGATTTATATTATGTACTCTCCAAAATCGAGTAATTTGATTAACTTATTACATTTTACCTTATTGACCAAATTAACTTACTTTAACTTATTATGAAATAAATTTATACTTGTTTTCAAGAAGCTTTAAAACTTCAGTTAGAGAACGTGAAAAAAAATCATTTTTTTCTATATGTCAATCATATTAGCACGGTCGGTCAGGTCCATATCGAACTATTCAATTATTCCACGATTTTCAATACCAGACGCTTATTCAAATTGACACATTCAATTTTCAGCTTAATATCCTTAAAGGCATGTTATTAGTGGCAGATGCTTTTTGTGTTACAGATGATTCCAAACAAATTATGACCACGTATTATCACCGCGTCTTTCACTTATAATGCTTGACGTGAGCAAATGTGTATTTACGTACATGACTTTGAACTTTTCAAACGAGCAAAAATGAATTTATTAAATATTTTCATATTTAGTTTCTGACAGTATAATGAACAAAATTAACAATATTATTAAAGACCGATTGACATTGCTTATAAATTTAATATAATGCGCTAGTTCTGTCGAATTATTATTTTTAGATATTAATTTAAAAAACGAAGAAAATATTAATTGGAAAGGTCATATGAACGAACTTGAAGATACACATTATATATATGTAAACCTAATCTAAGTCACCGAGTATGTTTCTTATGCTATCAGTAACGTAATAGCGAAAGAACAAAAAAATTAAGGCATCTTTGTATGAAAGAAGGCATCTTGTATGAAAGAATCTAAGTACGCGGAAAATTAATTTATAGTCTGTTGATTGAAGTTAAAATAGTATTGCAGGATGTTAGTAATTGATTTAGTAAAGTATGATAGTTATATATAATATAGTTCAAATTATTATTATTTGGATAGTTTCAAATCACCTATAAGCTGCAAACTATAAATTACGCGCTCGAACGAGTTCGAGGCCGTAATTTTCTAATAGGAAATAGTTAGAGAATTACGAATTTCCAAATATTTGCACCGTAGTTATAGTGTCCGTATTAGGCTGTACTGTAAAACAATAGATTTGAAAGTAGTCGCACGCGCATCCAAAAAATCCTCTTAGCTGTCTTAAGAATTAGACGCATGGAAAAGGTATACCTGCGTATATGTGTGTGTGCGTGTGCGTGTGCATGTGTGTGTGCGCGTGCGCGCGCGCGCGTGTGTGTGTGTGTGTGTGTGTGTGTGTGTGTGTGTGTGTGTGTGTGTGTGTGTGTGTGTGTGCGTGTGTGTCTACAATTCTGTGTAAGCTAGCTTAAATATGAGATATAAAAATTTTATACGCATTAAAAATACCTATATCAAAATTGCAACAATATTACTGATAATTCAATTGAGCGACGTTGTGTCTTAATATCTGTGAATTTATTATTATAAACGATACTGAAAATCGCTATAGAATATGAAAAGGCCACACTGTGAAAAATTAAGAAAGAAAAAAACAAGAAAGTAAATAAATAAATAACGAAATAAAAAGGCGCGACCCACTTTCGCCGAGCAAGCAACACATCTACGCACATTATCCGCGAAGTTTATCATTCGCTGTTTTATCGCCCCTCGACGCGCTCGCACCCGGCGCACCTGGGCCACTCTACCTATAGAATTTTCAAAAGCATTCCTTCGGCCGAGCCCCCGCCCGTCGAGCCGCGGTCGGCGGCAAAAGGGGCCTGACGCGCTCGCTAATAAAGACAGATAGAGAGAGAGAGAGAGAGAGAGAGAGAGAAACGGTGGTGCGCCTCGTGCTCTCGCGTGGCCCCCCGCGCGCCGCATCGCTCCGATACCGCTCGTTCCGCCACCCCGTAAATTCGCCCGACGACCGAGTCGCGCCCGACACTCGACGGCTCGAGGACCTTGCCCGGCCCTCCGGCTCCGTTGGCCGGCGGCATTATGGGCGAACCGCGAGGGTCCGTCCCATATGTATTTATACGTAGACACGTATGCACGCGCGCGCGCGCACACATACACACACACACACACACACACACACACAGGTATACCTATGGGAGAATATCCCGCGCGTCAGCTGCTGTATAATTCACACGATCGCCCGGCGCGGGCGCCCCGGTATAATATACCGCGGGGATGGGCAACGGCAACAACGGCGAGCCGGGGGCGACGCCCGTACTCGACCGGCCCAGTATATAGAGATGCCCATAAATTTTCGACCGGCGAGAGGGGCCGGGCGACTTTGTGGGACGGCTTGGGGGGGGGGAGGGGGCACGAACGGGGATGAGGAGGCTAATGCGATTGGCCCGTTCTTCTTCGTTTTCGCTCCACGCTTTCCCCGAGATTAAGCCCGGCGCGATGTACGTACGCGCGGTGCAGGGGCGGCACGCGATGCCTCGATAATAATGAATATATACGCTTTAATGAGGGTGGCAGAGGAAACCGGCGCGGCTGGGGAGGGAGGGGGATGAGAACGCGCCCGTGACAGTTACGACGACGAAGGAGTATCGCGGGTTCGGCGCGATAAATATTGGTTCGCGCTTTAGGCCGAGGGGTCAAGATCGGTAAGTTACTTATACACGCGAGAGAGAAGAAATCTGTTAGCGCGAGGTTATTCGATGATTATGCAAGGAACGAGGATTGAAGAGAATATAAATTTCTAGCTGGTAAAACTAATAACTTTTACCTGTGTTTTTCTCGATAATCTAATAGTAATGTATGTGAAAAAAATTGTGGAATTGAAAAATAGTTCGTAGTTTTCGTACATTCTTATTGTTTAAAAATCTCTTATTGACTTTAATATTGGTTTCGGCAGAATGATAATTTATTTTTGATTATCATCCAATCATGGCACACTGCGCACCTTCCCACATACATTATGAAAATAGAAAAATGGAATTTCACGACTCTCCGTCTCCCCCTCATCCTCGTCCTTCTCAGCGCCTTCAACTATACACTTTTAACCCGATGAAGAAAAAAAAAATGAAGGGGAACAATTATAATAACGCCGGCGCGGCATAGTCGTACAGTATGCGCTGCATTTCGCTCCGGCCGATTGCGTGGTCAGGCGGCGAATCAAAGAGCAGCCGATGCGGGCGAACTGATTTTTCACGCCGAGGTAGCGTGATAAAAAAATGAACTCAGTGCGTACGCTCTGCCGTCAAAATTTTATCATTCCCAATTAGAGGAACGAGATTCCGGGGCGAACGAGTGGCGCCGGCGAGCGGAGAAATCGGCCTCGAGAAGGTGCCGGTCCGATTATACTTCTAGCCATAGACAAGAGCCCACCACCGCTGGTCTAACGGATATGCGAGGCAATCTCGCTGGACGAGGAAAAGATTTCCCGCCCCCCCCCGTATCAAGGACAGGGAAAAATTTTTCTTCTCTTCCTCTTTTCTCGTGCATGTGGAAACTTGTCGCGACCGCTGGATTTTCGCGACTGGTTCTACGGAACGTTAAACCCCCGAGACACGCGCTCCCGACGAGACAAAAAAAAAAAAAAAAAAAAGAAGAAGGCGGAGACTATTCGCCGTCTCTTCCTTCTCCTCTCAATTCTTGTCTTTTAATTACCGTCCTCCAAGTGCGCGCAGGCACCGTTTTAAGAAGAAGAGGAAAAAGACGAATAAGAGGGAGAAAAGAGCCACTTTGCGCCGCTCGCTCGGTCCTCTTGTATTTTTCGAGCGCAGCTTTATACACGGTCGCTTGTTTCTCGTGCCTCGTCTTTATTTTTTTCTTTCCACCTCCGCCCCACCCCCACCCCTCTCGCCCTCCGCGAAGATTTAGTCGGACGACGGCGAGCTGCTCTACGAGTGTAATCTCTGGGGGGGAGGGGGGAAGAGAAGGTGAACGGGGCAGCACGCTTCAGTGTCTTAATTACAGCTGGAAGTACTCGTTACATTTTTATAAGGACGTAAGTGGGATTTGAGCTTTCGAGAGAAGTACCGGACCCCCCATTCCGTAAGTGCCCCTCGGCCGACTGTCGTCGGGCCGCGAGGGAGCCAAGCGGATCCGTTGACGAGAGACCGGGAACTTCCTGTTCTCGCGACTACGCGACTGCATTTCATACTTCGCACCGATGAAGAATGAAGGTACTGCGAAAGTAACTGGAAAAAATTCTCGAATCCTGTACGTCTCGTTTAGAAATCCCACCGTCTTTCAAAGGGTGATTGATTATTATTACGCTAGTGTCCGTTTCTCTTGAAAGTAAAACATAGTTGTTTTTTTTTTCTTTGAACGAAACGAGGCAAATCGGTGTTGGAATCGAGGAACTCCTCAGAGATTGTAACGAGAGTTCCATTAACGCCGCCTGTTCTAAGAAAAGGAAGCCGACTATTTGTAAGCCGATGGCCATAGTGGCGCCATAGAGTTATAGCCCCATTATCATCGCTGAAATAATAGAACGCGCGTCGAATTATTACATCGAGCCATAATGTTCAACAATATATTACGCAAAACGATAAAATCTCTTATTATTGCTAAGTTTCTGCCTCTCTGACTTTTATGGGCGTGCGCCTGTACAGTACACGTATATACAGGAAAAACCCTGCTTATTTTCATTTAAAATCCATCGTACGAGCGACGCTAAATTTTATCGCGCCTCCCACCTCTCTTTCCTTTCCGCGCAAAAATCCGCAAGAGCCGTATATATGCGGAGGGACCGTTTTATTTCGCGCGCCCGCTTATCCGAAATAAAAGAGATTTTTTTTCGGAGGGCTCGCAAGCAGCCCGCCAGTCAAGAATTACGACTGCTGCTTATATATATATATATATATCTGCGCTCTCGCTCGCGGTGCTCGCCGTGCGAGCCCCTCCTTCACCCGTACGGAGTCAAAGCGAAAGAACTGATTGAGAAAAAGCAATTTGCTTAGTTCTATAGATTCTATTAAATGGAATTGAATAAAGATAGAGGCGATGTATTTTTACCCCATCACCCGTCCCCCGCGCTCCCCAGCCCCATTGAAAGTTGCTGGCCGCTAAAAGGAAAAAGATCCATGCGGATAAAAATTTTCATTTTGTCGAGTTTTAAAATTTTCATCCATTATATATATATATATAATTTTCGCGAAAACATTTTCAAAGAGCTTACTTTACGAAACAGTTAATTAACTTTATTTTAGCTCGACGTTAGCCCCGTGCGATTATACGAGCAATTGGTACTCGAAGCAAGTAACTCATGCTCAAGTATGTTGCATCCGTCGAAAAGTTTTACACAAATTCGTAATGCCACAGCCATTACTCAAGCTATTAGCGAAACTTTCCCGGTAATATATCGACTCGCCGCAACAACAACAAAAAAGCCCCCGTAAAGAGGCGAAGAGAAAAAACATGAAATATCCCAGCTCGCGCGAGAGCGACCTCGATATAATTGAGCCGACCGACCGAAACTTCTGCCTCGGCTTCCGGGGAACATATTCGCGAATGAAGAGGCCCGCGCGCACGAGCTGCGGAAAAATTATAGTCGAACGGCGGAATTAACGTTCTATACAGAGCTTTCCGATAAACTGGATGGCGCTGGGTATTTTAGAAATGGGGACATTTAAAAAAGGTTATGAGGATCGAACAAATTTTTTATCTTCGCCTGTATTCGAGGCTCGATCCTTAAAGCCTGATAGATAAAGATGACAGATAAAGACACAAAGGACCGAGAGACGGAGACAGGGAATAAAACCTAAAACGCATCATCAGGGGAATACTATTCGCGTGCAGAGACGATGACAGAACTCACTCTCGGCAGTCAGCGGTCGGGTAGCGCTCTCTGCAAATATTTGCCAACGTCTGCAGAGCCTCCCTCTCTACTCTCTCTCTCTCTCTCTCTCTCTCTCTCTCTCTCTCTCTCTCTTTCTCTTTCGTCCACTGACTTATTTCCCTCCCAGCTGGTCTACGTATTTCTCTCGCTCTCGCTCTTCTTCGTCCTCCACTTCCTCTTCATCATCTTCTTTTTCTTCAGCGCCTTCGCGGGTAACTTTGATGTGCTCGCGCGAGATCTCGCGTCGGTGCTGATATAGCCGGCGAGCACCAGACCCGCCTGTCAGTCCGTCCGCGTGGCATATTTATCGCCCCTCCCCCGTCCCTGCACCCGCTCGACGCCCCGGTTCTTTTTATGAAAATGAATTCGCAAAGGAATTCGCGGCGTCGTTGCCGCGCAAAAGCGCGAGAAGACCGAAATGGGGAGGCGGGGAGAGAACGAGTGGGCGGCGAATGGATGACCGTTCGCGGGTCAAAAATTACCGAGTTTTTCATTCGAGGGAAAAGTTCGGCTGGCGGCACGCGCTTCGCTTTATTAGGCTTTAAAGGATTTAAAGAAAAGAAGAGAAAAAAAGGGCGGACGAGCGTGCGCAAACTTTGTTCTCAAACTGAAAACAGATTGCGGCGCAAATCCGAGCACTTAACGATGCGCGCGCTGGCGGCGTAGTTTTATACCTAACTTTCAGTTCCCCCCTCCCCTCTCACTCTCACTTACTCTCTCACTCTCTCTCTCTCTCTCTCTCTCTCTCTCTGTCTATCTCTTGCTCTTTATTAAAACCTCGCCATGCAATGGGTAACACGTTACTCATCGCCTAACGCAACGTCCATTCGTTTAATGTTTCGCGTAAAAAGTAAAATAAATTAACCGAACTTTCACCATCGTTGCGTAACGATTATTTCCAGTTGCGTCGGATAATTGGATTATATACGTGCGCAACGAGCACGAGTATTTCGAGGAAGCTAATTCCGCTGTACAGGGGCGAGCTCGATTGTTCGGTCTTTTAATCCTGTTACGCCTATACGCCTATACGCCTATATACCAATTAACCGTCGTATGTCGAAGTGATATTTATACTTATTTAAAGCTTCTGACCATGATGTCGGAGTAATGGGCAAAATAAAACGATAGATGATAAAATTGGAACTTAGGATCCAAAACAGATTTAACTTTTGAATGCAGACAATTTCAGCTCTCTTTTTTGATAAATAATTTTTTCATTTCAATGTAAAGTTTAGAGTGAACCTTATTTCGGAATATCTTTCGTTGAATCTAGACGTTGGGATCGTATAATTTCAGAATTTAAATCAGGTCAAATTTTACACACAAACTAATTGTTTGAAAAATGGCCAAAAGTAAAAAAAAAAAAAAAATAACACAAAGAACACGAAATTTACGGTCGACTTTGAATATTTGAACGAACCGAAAACTTATGCGCTCTCACGAAGTTCTTGATTTCGAATTCAAAGCTTAACTTCCCATTGCGCGATGCCCAAGAATCGCCGGCGCGCAAGGCGCGTCTTCAAAGGCAAAAAGTTGCCTCGAGCGAGAAATTCGATCAATTTTTCGAAATATTTGTAAAATAGGGAGGGCGGGCGGAGCGCGAGAAGAGCGCCGACGCGCGCGGATCAAGAAACGTACGTCCCTGCCGTTCTGCGCGACTGTATGGGCGATACGAGGAAACGAGGACGGTTGCGCGACGATGGCGTGCAAGAGGGGCGCGTCGTAATTAACCGACTACGCGATTGGTGCATTAGTCTGTGTTAGCGTACGTCTGCGAGTACGTTACATGTTATATACCCGGGTCCACTAATCACAGGGACCTGTCCGACACACCCGCACCACCGGGATCTGTACTACATATATATATCTATCTCATCAACTCGATCTCTCCGTGAGCTAGCCCCACTGCCCATTATGTATATGTATATCAAGAAATTCTGGATCCGGAGGCTCGCATAGCGAGGGCGCGTCCAACGCCCGGCGGCAGTATGAAATTCGCCGCCCCCTACCTCAACCACGAATCGTTCGACTTTCCTCGACCCGCTCCCCCTCAACCGTCGACTGCCCATTGTTTGTGGTTGTTTCTCGAAGCAGAACTGCGAGGCAGGGGGTCAAGGGGAGTACTAACGAAGAACGCGAAGTCTGCACGTTCTCGGCGGTTCTGTCAACCTCCTCCCCTCCCCCTTCTATTTAGTCCTGATAATTCGTTCCTCTCCTTCTTTTATTTTCTTTCATTGACATCCGAGATATGCAGAACGGAGGGTGGGGGGGTGGTATGCTGGCTGGAACGACAATCTGGTGCGTAAATTTTCTGAAAATTGACGTCCGATCCGGGGAGAGATCTGAAAAGTTGGACCTTCCAACGGACTTTCAGGGAAGTTCATATAAGGCCATAGGAGATCTTTGCATAGGACACGTAGACGAGATCTTATCGGGATTATGAGTCGTGATTTACGCGATCGGGGGGTGAAGATATCATTGGCTAGAACGAATGTTTCTCGTAATTTATTCGTGATTATTTTGTTTTCCCACGTATGAATCGGACTTCTTGAGTTGGTTCTTGTAAAATACCGCAGTACACATATTTAAATAAACAAAAGATAAGATTGGCACTTAGATATTTATAACGTTCTTTTCGATTTACTTGTCAATATATTATTATATGTACGAGTAGTACCGTTGAAAAAATTAAATTCTCCATCGAATCGTTTTATATAAAAAATTAATGGCATTACGCATACGTGATAAGAAAGAAAGGTCGATGTTAAAGATAAGATCAACTATTATAAATTCGTATCTGAATCTGATATAGAGTAACGCTTTTTCTTTCTTTTATGAACGAGCAGAAAATTTGTCCCGTATTCTAATGTATATTAATCGGTAGATCTATAAAATACATAAATCATAACTGTAATGTAATAATAATTAAAAATGCGTTTAACAATCATATAGCCTTGATGGAAATGTCGCTTCAAAACTTGAATTAAACAGATGGATTTCTATAATTACTAAAGTTTTATTAGTTATTTTTTTTATTACTTTATTACACAACTAGTCGGCTAAATTGTACGTTCAAATCGTAAAATCCAAAAATAAATTTAAGGATTCCTTCGTCAAAAGTTAAATGTAGCGCCGCGCTTCAATAAAATAGCGGGACTAGTTAAAGATAATGGCAGAATGCAAAATAAATGATTTGTTTCATAAGCATTAACCAGGATTGCGTTGGCGCAAACGGCCGCGCGCATTGAAAGAGGAGTAAGAGCGATAACGACCGCGCCGGCTTCGCTCGAGTTATGTCACAAATTTGCTAAATATAACTCATTACCTAAATCGCGACGTCGTTAAGCGTACATTTATATATATATATATATATATATATATATATATATATATATATATATATATATATGATCCCCGTGGTTTATTTCGCAATTGCTATTCCATATTGTTGAATGTTCATTCGCGCGATAAACTTAAACGAGATTAAACCATATTAAGGCCCTCGGCAAATTGTTTATGCGAGCCCCAAACGATTATCCTAATTATAGGGAGTGTAGATGTGCGGGGGGGGGATTAACAGTGCGCGGCGCTCTCCCCGAACCGATTTTCTCCGTCGCTTCGGCCTACCAACGGGCCAAGCGTCAATTACACGTGTACGCCGCGGCTACCGGCTCGGGGTAAATAATGGAGCGCCGGAGCCGGCCGGCCGGCCGCCCTCGCCCGGTCAACCGAAAAGTTCCATTTCGGATCGATTTCCGCGTTTCATCTTGGAAGGGCCCGGAGGCGGGTCAAGTTTTGCGTGTCTCTGTCGTGATTGTACCGAGGCACTTTTCAACGAGAGATCCTGTATTCATTGGCAAGCCCCCTTTAATTTGTAACACCGATAAAATCTCGTGTATAAAAATGGAAGAAGCTAAGGACGATCCGCGGATATTGATCGTTAAAAAAAAAAAATAAACAAAAATAATGCGTTACAAATATAAAATCAAAATATCGTCGAATCTATTGTTTTAAATCTAGCGGAGATTGGCTGAAAAGTCCTTGCAATTCACGATGAGATCGCATTATTGAATTTACGAACTGTCATCGTCCCGTATAATCCATAATTGAGCGATATGCAAATAATTAGAACGTTTCGGTGTTTCTTCTTTTTTTTTTCAATTTCAATTTCAATTTCAATTTCTTTCAATTTCGTTGTTTCTTCATTTTTTCTCCCTTTTCCCACGTTTATAATTAATATCTGCGTATATCAATAAACGAGTCAACATTGTTTATTGTCGTACTTAAGGATAGGAACACGTCTGTTATCTTAATGATTGGCTCAGCCGATGTCTTATTGACAGCATATACGCAACAATTATATGCTGCGATACTTCAACGTCACATACTTTAAACTTATAGACTTTTTTAATAACTCGAGGATTGGTATTAGTTTTTTTGAAATTTTCGTTTTATTTTATTAAACTTCACTCGTAAAAGCGTTCCGTCTATTATTTATATTAAAAAAGCTTATTTATCATTATATAGGTATCGACGTTGATATCCCCGAGAGACTCTCCGTGGAAACGACCACTCGAAATGATATCGAGGTAAAGTTTTCCTGAAAAATGGAAATTAATCCTTTCCGTGTGGCGGAACTCAAGACCGCAAAAGTTTCCCTATACATTGAGCGGGCGGCGAAGGGGGAGTGGGACGGTCGAGGGGGACGCCGAGCCGCAAAGTTTCCGCATTACACGTCGATGGCCTTTGGCGTTTGCGCTTATGTGCCTTTCAACGCCACTTGAGGACGCTCGGGCGCATACTCTACCGTTTATCCCTTTTGTTGCGCGGATGCTAAATTATTTATTTTATACATTTGCCAAATGAATCTTATATGTATATATGAATAAACTTCATTTTAAACTTAGAAACAGTTCTAAAGATAAAAAAAAAAACATCTTCGATTCGCCTCGTTACTTAATTAATCGAAAGCATCGTTGGCTCGTTTCGTTCTAATTTACTTTTCAACGACATTCGATTTTTCGCGAACTGCGCAATTAAAATCGTATACGCGCGGATCTTAATATCGACAATCATAATGTTATTATCAAACTCATCAAACTTTCACGAGGCCCGGGCAAACTTAGAGATCCCGCACCGTATGCGCAATCGGATTGAGCGCACGAAATAATAGCGAAATTTATTGAAATAAATCGCCGAGCGAAGCTCGACGCAAACGGGGCCGGAAAGCTTTCTTTTCGCGACAGCGTCGGAGGCTTCCCCTCGAGCCTCGCCGGGCGAGCGAGCGACGCCTCGTTTCATTTCGGAAATCTGCCCCGCGGACGGCGGCGTTAAAAATCCCTCGCGACGCGCCGGATGGCAATAAAGTCACTCCACGGCTTTCGTTAAGGAAAATACGAGCCCGCCGCGGCGCCGGATGGCGCGTGAAATTTCACCGAACTCGCCGCGGGAAAATGCGTCCCACCCGTCCCTCCCCCCCCTCCCCCATCGCCTCTCAGCCCTTATTAACGCCGGGGAAGGCGTCACGTCACGTCTGTCATGTCGCCCTCGGCTAGCTCCGCCAGAGCTCTACCTAGTGTCTAGGGGGTCGGAAGGGGTGACGAAGAGGAAAGGAAGAGAGGAGGAGGGAAAAAAAAGGGGGACACGTCGAGAACGGGAAGGGAGGAGGATTTACTTTGAGTGCGCGCGCGAAAATTTCCGACCGAGCTGGTCGAGCAGCATAGTGTATAAAAGTATAATTAACAAGCCTTTCCCGGGGAAGCTTATTTCTTTTATTGCAGCAATTTAATTTAATTAGCGGTGCCGCTGAAGTTTTATGAGGCGTAGCTCGGGATCGCCCGGTAAATCACGAGGGGCAATTTATTATTTTATTTTATTTTATTTTATTTTTTTCTTCCTCTTCTACCTCTCTTATTTTTTTAAGGTTTTTGCTGCAAAAATTAAAATCTTAATTGTACACCAAGAGAATTATAAATATGCGTCAACGGCGGGGGGAAAAAGAATTCCAGTCGACATTATTGAATAATCGGGGTGGTAATTGCTATTGATTCGTACTTTTATAAATTTAGAGGAAAAAAGGGTCTTTGCTATTAAATCAGAATTACAGCATTAAAGCAATGACTTCCTTTTGATTCTTCCGATGGGCTGATAAATATTTATCAGAAATCTACGACGATATTTTCCATCGAATATTGTAAATTTCTTAATTGAATTATTTCATATTATTAGTTGAATTATTAAATTTAATATTATTATTTTTATTATATGCATTATCATATTCAATTATTTTTATTAGATTTATATATATTTATTATTATTATTATTATTAGTTTTTTTCCATCTCTTAGAATCATCCGTTTTTCATTTCATGATATAATATATTACTTCTTTTTCGATCTTTTATTGTGTACAATATTTTACTACCTGTTATTCTTTTCAGACGCGAGGTTGCGTCTCTACAATTTGACCTCAGCTCATTGACAGAAGTTGAGGTGACAAGTAAAATGTGCACAATAACGTGGATTATTTCATTTTTTTCTTATTTTCTGGATATCCATTTGGATCGTGTAAAATTACAAATTCTAGAAACATAACAAGGCGAAAACCCAAATTCAATTCAAAGGATTTTTATGCCATATACCCGTGTAAGGACATCGTGGAGGAAATAATTTTGCAAGCTTAAAACGAGCTTCTATATATATATATATATATATATATATATATATATATATATATATATATATGATCTGGTATTGCTTCTATATCGACTAGGTGGTACAGTATTGTAGCCCTATAGTTTGTTTATACACGCACATTCGGTATCGCTGCTCAGCTTCACTTTGTCTCAAACGAATACGATACATTGTATGGATATAATATCGAAGATCTCGGAGACCCAAGTCCACGTCAACTTCCCCGTTATCAATGCGCTCCTTACTTCTTTTCTTTTTTGTGCTTTAATCCGTACTGACTTTGCAACGCAGAACAATT
Source organism: Sycobia sp. Sy_11 (assembly GCA_018907035.1). NCBI lineage: Eukaryota > Metazoa > Arthropoda > Insecta > Hymenoptera > Epichrysomallidae > Sycobia > Sycobia sp. Sy_11. The sequence goes on from JACCIC010000019.1 coordinate 3,512,831, forward strand.
TTCTTGTCTCTATAATGTTGATAAATAAATAAAAATTATCCCTGGCTTCAAGTGGTAACTTACGTATCGAAACCTATGCTAACATAAATTTTTCCAAGAAAACCCCTTAACCGCCCGCCCATAAAGTCTATCCAGGCGGGCAGCTTCCAGAATCGAGATGCAGGCCGGCTCGTCGTCGGATCAAGAGTCCGAAGTTGGCACGCGCGCGCGCGCGCGACTTTGAATCGCCCACGCCGCGGCCAGCCTTGGCTCTCCGTCAAATTTTGCCCCTAAAGCGTGTCCAAGACGCGGGACGGCCGAGCTACCCCCCCCCACGGTACTTTATCGACGCTCGCCGGGCGAAGCGAGGAGGATCCGCGGGGTTCGTCGCGCCCGGCGTAGGGTCGAGCAGAGGCGAGGCGGGCCGTCTCTATTGCCGTGCGTTCCATGCAGCGACCGTATCAGTGGCCAGAGCCAGGCCTGGAACGCCGGCAAGCCGAGCGGCTCCGACAATTTGTAAGTGTCAAATGTATTGTGTGCCGCCTGTCTCTCTCTCTCTCTCTCCCCCCCCTATCCCATACCCTCCCTTGCTTCTTATTTGTCGAACGTGAATGTACAATAGCTCTTGCTCGAATGTGCGTACATTTCGTTCTTTTTTCCTTAGCAATGAATAAAATCTATCATGAATTCTTGTGAATAATTCGGTCCATATAATATAATATAATTATAGCGAAGAGCAGTTTCATTGTAACTAGATGAACATATCATTAAAGTACTACCTGCATATCTACATCAGCATTGGAAGAAAAAATATTTCAAAAAAAGTAAAGAAATTATTCTAATTCAAAAAGTGGTAAAATTTCAGTACGAGTAAAAGTGAACGGAAAAAATAAATTTATTGTATATATCTCCACCTTAGATCTTATTTACTGCCTTCCGAATAAATTGTTCTTTGGAAATTTCAATTATTTTTAAAACGAACCACATATACAGAGTAGCCGAAATAAAATATTTTAAAAGAGCTCACCTGAAAACTCGGACCATCTGCATCCCACGTTACTTCATATTTTATTATTTTATCTTTTCCTTTTGCGCTCGGCGTTTCTCTTTTTTCCCATCCCTGCCGCCTATACCTCCCTTACTCCGACGGAGCGATAGAAGCAGCAACGCTGAGCATCGTCCATCTGTCTGCCTCTCTCTCCCTGTCCCTCTGTCTTCCTCTCCCTCTCTCTCTCTCTCTCTATCTCTCTTGTCAACGACATCCGTCAGCGAGATGGGGGAGCCGCGAGCGTATAATAGCCGTGCACGCGGAAAATAAACCTGCCTCTATCCGTGACCCGGTCTATATGATGGATCGTGCACAGTACACGATGTAATTGGCGTCCAGTTCTCGAATTGCGGAAATTACTGTTATAAAATTTATATACAAGCAATTATAGAGAACTGAAACGTATTTCTATGAGGTATCGATACATATACAAATATATGTATCGTATCGATTGCATGAAAACGTATTAATATATTTATAAAGTCGCTGATGAATAAAACATTTTTGGAAGAGACTCTCCCTCAATGAAAGGTTAAAGCTTATTTTAATAGAATCGAAGGTTTGAATCGATTTTATTTTAATTAATTCTAGGTGACGTAGAACAAAAATGCGCTTTACCATACTGTCAGAATATATGGATACATTCGACATTGTTTTTTTTTGAAAACACTGTGTCCTTTATCCCCATTGTAAGTTGAACGTTCACTTGCATCGTCGACTGATCAGTGCCGTTGCGAGTATCGATAATACGGTATAACAAATTCTCACTAATTCTGCAATTTTTCAATAAAATGAAATTAAAATTTACAATGAAACAGTGCATCAGTAATTTACTTTTAATAAATTTATTTTATTCATGATCCACATTTCATATGTACATACTTTATGATTTAGTCGACATTCCTAAATGTATGTCTCATCTTTGCTCACTATGTTCGCCCAATTTATTCGGATATAACATGTTCTTACTTGGAAAATTAACGTAACAATTTGAGTGCGCGTATCGCTCGAATTTGAATTTTGCACCCACATAACTGAATAATATATAACGATATATAAAATATAAATTTGAAAATATACGAGGGTTTTCATTCGTAAATTTCAAATTTTTTCCCATTGTTTGAATAAATTTTTTTATCATTCTTCATTCTTAGACTAATTTTTTTTAATACTATTGAACCATTGATTTTTCTATTCTTTACAAATTGAAATGTAGTTATACAAACCAAGCGAATTGTTTCTTTCAATTGTTTCATCACGTTCTCACCGTTTTCATGGAAACTCTTTTCTATTTGATATTGGACTTTGAAAAAAAAAGAAAAAGAAAAAAAAGACGTTGAACAAAATGGATAGTTTCAACCTTACCTGATAATTTTAATTGATATTTTAATCAGAACAAGAGACTTCACTTAGCTTAATAAGTTCTGACTCATATAGAAATATTCGATGTTCGATAAAACCAGTAAGCCAGAAGAATATATAAATCTAATTATGTCTCAAAAGTTTTCCACTGTTTAATTTACAACCGGGGCATATAGTATATCCTGTACAAAGAGACTTTTTTCAAACAAAAAAAAAAAAAAAAAAACAAAAAAACGAGCAGACGTCCAAGCTGATACCCTTGGGGAACATTACATACTTTTATCAAACTGCCCTTTACCAATCTCGTAATTGTAATTAAAAAGAGAAGAAGAAAAAGAACTTGCTCCCCAATTATTTCGTCCGACGCTACGCATTTTCATTGCGCGCGCTTCGCGGTCGAACGGAGGTGTAACGCAACGGCCGCGCGGCGATAAATGCGCAAAATAAGAACTATATTTACGAGCTCGATAGAAATAAAATGCCGTCAAGCGCTAATAAAGCACTTATCGATAGCGGCATGTATATCTCGGCGTGTTGCGCATTTGACTATATTTGCCTTTTTATTTTTGCATTAAAAGCCTTCCGATTCATTTGAAGATGCAAGCAAATAGATGAAAAAAGAAGAAAAACAGCCGGCATCGATGCATTTTTATTCCCGCGGCCGATTGCGCTCGCAAGCCAAACAAAACGCTTGGGAGCTCCTCCCTCGTCGATATCCCTGACCTGTACGCAATCACGGGGAAATGCATAAAAATGCTGCGCTATACCTCTACCGACTGTCTCTCTCTCTCTCTCTCTCTCTCTCTCTCTCTCTCTCTCTCTCTCTCTCTCTCTCTCTCTCTCTCTCTCTCTCTCTCTCTCTCGCTCTCTCTCTCGCTCTCTCTCTCTCTCTCTATCTCGCTCTCTCTCTCTCTCTCTGCTCTCTCTCTCTCTCTCTCTCTCTCGCTATATCTCGCTCTCTCTCTCTTTCTGTGTCGCTCTTTCTCTCTTCACCTGTCGAACGCTCTTGCATTTTGTACGCAAAGCCGCGCCAAAAAAGCATCGTGTGAAATCCATTTTTCGTTTATTTCGTTTTCGATCAACGAAGACGACCCGTCATCCAGTGCATAGAATCCCGCTGTCCCCGTGCGCGTGTCTCGTTCGGCGATTTCACAAGGAGATTCGGTCCCAAGAACCCGTCGGCCGGGGCCCCTCCTGACCGCCTGCAGCTCCAGCTCGCCTGCGCCGTGGCACACACGGACCGGCGCGAGCGAGGGGACACCTGAGGCGACGATCCATGACACGCGCCGCGTCCCCGCGCTGCCCGGTTGACGTGTGCGCGTATTATATATATATATATATATATATATATATATATATATATATGTATATAAACGTGCGCGCGCGCGCGCACACACACATGCGCGTTCGCTATATACGTACACGGGAGAGAGGGCGCGAGGCAGGGCGCAGAGAGCGGCAGCGCGAGCGAGAGGCCGCGAGGCCGAGCGCGCGCGTGCGCGACCGCGGCCCCCTCCTGCCCCGCCCCTCTTCCCCGAGAACACGCCAGGCGGCTCTCGCGCTAGTTCGCCGCGGCGCACCGACAAACTCGCGCGCTCTCGCCCGATATCTCCGGGACAGAGACAGACAGACAGACAGACAGACAGACCGACAGAGAGGGAGAGAGAGAGACAGAGAGAGAGAGAGAGAGAGAGAGAGAGAGAAAGAGAGAGTGCGTGTGTTCCTCGCTTCGTTTGCTCTGTCGTGCAGTGCACCACCCCCTTCCCCCCCTCCTCTTCCACACCGCCACCGCCACCTTTTCGCCCCCTTCGACTCCACGGGGTGAGGCTGGACTCCCGAGACCGCGGCTCGCCGTTCTCACTCCGCGGCCGGAGGATATGATTTGCGCGTCGGCGAGCCGACGACGACGCGGACGCCGACGACGGGGACGGGACGACGCGCAGGAGCCGCTTGCACAGTGATCGGGGCTCGCGCTGCGAGCACCCGCCGACGAGCATCGCCGCGAGGGCTGCGAATTCGCGTGTGCCGAGGTAGAGGCGGATAGTAGAGGTAGTGCGAGCGCGCGCGTGTCCTCGCTCGCGGAGACGCGGGTGATCGACTGGCCTCTGGTCCTCGTCGCGCAGTTGGTCGTTGGGCCCTCGGAGATTTTCGGACTGGCTGCCGGGAGAGGTGGTGCGGCTATGACGGAGCGGGCTCCGGACACCCGATCGACGAGCTGCTGCAGCCGCAACTGTACGGGTACGTGTCACGGTATTTGAATTTATCTATTACTGTCGATGTTTCAATTATTACGCTCTCATTTCTGTGGTAACTGCTTAATTCAAGTGTTTTTTACGTTCATAAATTTCATGTTAATAATTTAACGGATTTTTATGTTACTTTATTAATGTCAATTTTTGAAGCGACGAAGTTTTGCCTAATATTTAGATCCGAGAGATTTGGGATCAATTCGTCGAATGTTACAGAATTTTGTTTACCTTCTGAATATTCAATCAAGAGAGAGGGAGCGAGAGAGAGAGAGAGAGAGAGATTACTAGATAAATGACCTCATAAGTTAGCTGCCCGGAAACATTGCGAGCACGAATCCACGGATAAGCTCGTGGGGCGTGGAGAAAATTGAGTTATCGACGAACGTGTTAAAACCCTTTCATCTCTCGGAATGTAATTAAAACCAGTGCTCGTTTAATTTAAAAGTAACGTAATGAAAAATAGCAAGGAGCCAATTATATATATATATATATATATATATATATATATATATATATATATATATATATATATATAAATTCATACATATATATGACTAATAAAAAAAATTCATGGTGCACATAATAATTACTGCTTGGTGTTTATTTCTGGAAATTGGAGACGAAATATTATAGCCTTTCCTTTGAGGAAAGGAAAAAAGATAAAGAGGCTACTCGTAACAGTACGAATGTCCCGAGATTCCATGGCCAAAAATTCAAGTATTTTTCACGCCAGACTTAAGAAACAGAGAGAAAGAAAAAAATTTTTCGAGTGAAAGGCAATAGAGAGGCTGCGTGAGGCGTAAACCGCGCGCGTGACACCATCGCCCACGAGAACCATCAGTAATTTCATTAGCCGCTACATCGCAGTGTAACACCCGGAGGTGCTAAGGGTACGAATGCAAGCATCTCTCCTCCTCCCCAACCCCCGGCCCTCTTGTACATCCTAATGGAACTCTCGTCTCGTCCCCCTATCCCCACCCCCCGCCACGACCAAGAGGACCACCAGGCCAGGCCGATCACGCGCCACCGCCTCTCTCTCTCTCTCTCTCCTCTCTCTCTCTCTCTCTCACCCCAGCACGAGCGAGCCCGCGCTCGTAAAACGTTTATATGCAGGCTGGCAGATCTGGCTCTCTGGCTCGCGCGCACGCGATGACGTCAATGCCCTCGACAATGGGAGGTGGCGGCGGCAGCGGCAGCGGCGACGACGGCAGCAGCCCTCCGAGTGCCTCCGGCCCTGCTCGGCACGCGCGTTCCTCTCTTTTCTCCTTTCCTTTCATTCCCGTCTTCTTCTTTTTTCTACGTTTTCTGCTGTTGTTGTTGTTGTTATTGTTGTTGTTGTCCTTGTTGTTCGATGCACCCGTGGGAGGCGCTCTCGCGCCGGTCGCGCGCGCGCGCGCGCTTTCGGCGCGGCTCTGATCGAGGATGACGCAGGCCGCGGGCCGTTGTAACGGCGCGAGCGCGGACGCGGGAACGCGTCGGCGCTCCAGATTTACGCGCGGCACTCGGACGACGAAGGGGAGAATTTCGGCGGCCAGGTTTTAGGGCTTGCGAAATACTTTACGAGGCGACCAGGCTGATCGTTCATACATACGGATACGCGCACAGATACACGCGGTTGATATATAGGTTGTATGCCGAAAGGAGAAGCGCACTATAAGCGATTGCTTGCCCATTTGATCGATGATCTCGAATATCGACACGATGCAGTAATCTTCGCGCTCGAGACGTCCATTACGGAGATTAACATATGGGCAAATAAAATAATCATCGACTGTCGGATACGGGTTATAAATGCGGAATTGCGCCGTTGCCCCTTCAAATGGCAGCGTCTTAAAGATACATGAATTACGTCTAATCTCGCGTCGAGCTGGCTCGACCGTATGGAGCTTGCATTACGTTAGGGACTGGGAAAGGTCAATTTCATTTGTTTCGTATGTGCGTTCGGAAATGGAAGAGAAAAAAAATTCCTATTCCCTAATCAAATCGTACATTATGAAGCATGAGTTTAGATACTTTATTTTATTTAAATTCAAATAGAAATCCTTATTTTGTTATCTGTCCGAATGATTATTTCACGTTGTTCGACCGCTGGCTCGTACTGTTTTCACTTTCATCTTAATTTACATGTCAAAAACCATGTTTTTCTTTAATTCCAGGAAAAGCTAATTCAAGTTCCCAGAATAATAATCAGCCTGAAATGTTAACCCTTTTCAACTTTAAGGGTCTGTTCGAAAAAAAATGACACCGCCATGAGCTGCGTTACCCTTCATCCCCAAATAATTTTAGGATTATTAATTTATCCTAAAAGGAAACATGTTAAAGCATCATATTGCATTACTGAAAAGTTCGTCGTCAGTACAAATAGCGTTTGGAATTCTGACCTTCGGATGTAAATCTAACGTTACGCTTAAGCCGGAGTAGAAAATTCGGCAAGTATTGAGCATCGTTAATTCAAAAAGTCAAGCGACAGCTTCATTACTATTTCACATGGTTTAAATCTAGATGAATTAACTTCCAGAATTCGAGACGAATTTCATTCGTCGAACAATTTCTGCACGCAGAATTAGCAATTACTGTCGCTTCCGACGCCCGATCCGCCCGCGCGTACTATAAACACCAGTCCACAGTTGGCTCGACATTAGGCGCAACGTAATCGTCTCGCGAGAGTGGCATCGGAGAGCCCCGAAATAACCGAGGCTGTAACCGCGGTATCAAGCCATCGCCGGGGCCGCAATCAGCGGAAACCAATCGGGCGGAGCTTGCACGCCGGTCACGGCCGTTGGCACCAAAGACGCATTTCGAAAGGCTAAAGCATTATTGAAATTACCCGATTTTTATTTTCTGCTGTAGCCCCCTCCCCGTCCTCCTCTCGGTGCCAGTCCCCTTACCCCAGTAATGAAAGGACTCCGGTATTTCCGGCTGGCCACGTGTCTGTAGTCTTTTATACTCCATACGTAACAGAATTTAAAAGTTCATTACGAATGCTCGTGTTGGAGTCCCCGTTCTGCAACGTTCCTTTCTTTTTTTTTTTTTTTTTTTTTTGTTTGTGAAATCCACAAAACCCGATTCTCTGGGCCCTTAAAAATATATATATATATATACAGCATGTACACGCGTAAAGCGCGGCATCGAGCGGTCTCGATCCGTGCGCGTACGATGCCTCGACTGACCCGCTATCCGCACAATCGTCGTGCGTCGCCGCGTTCCGACTTTCGCGACGGCCCCGACTAGGCGCGATGGCGGTCGAGGGACGTAGAGGAGGAGGGCGAACAAGGATTATGGACCGTCAGCATCGATTTCGCCCCGGTGGGGAGAGCAGCGACAGAGACGACGGACTGAGAGCGAGAGGGAGAGAGAGAGAGAGAGAGATAGATGGCGCGTATATTGATCGCGATTAACGCGAGCGGCGGATCAACTCGGTCCACGGGTATTGAGAGAATCTGCGGGTTTTGGGGGAGGGGGGGAGGAGCTCGCGTACCCGCACCTCGATCCTCATTGATTAGCCCCCTCACCCTCCCCCCTCCACACCGCCAAGACTCGTGCGGCTCGCGGGAGGGGAGGGGGCCGAGATCACCCGAGACCCAGTTGGACGATGCGGGAATAATTCACGATCTTCGAGATCAACGATTTGGCCCCTTAAATAATTTGAGCGCCCGACTCGTGGCGCAATTGTCCGCGGCGATTGTCCGTTTCGCGGAAATGACGAGGACGCGGGGCAGGGCGACGGAGCATCTCGGTTCTCTCTGTCGAACCCTGTCTTCCTCTATCGAAAGTATGGGGGGGGGACGGATCGAAACAGAGAGAGAGAGAGAGAGAGAGAGAGAGAGAGAGAGAAAGCGTGATAGAGAGAGGAGTAGGCATTAGTAGGAGGGAAATTGAAAATTTTATTATCCTCTACCTATGCGCTGCCGCGCCCGCGCTCCAAGCAAGAAACCAATAGTCCGCCGACGCTTGTTAATTCCATTATTGCTTTCCGTGCAGCGGCGCCGCGCGCGAGAAGAAAGGCAGCGGGAAAGAAAGGCAAGGAACAATAATAATTATAATTGCGAAATATTTGCGTTATCGGGAAATGCGATTGAATTTCTGGTATTATAATGTATCCTATGCCATACTTCTCCTCTACTACTACTGCTACTGCTATCGTATTTTCTTCGGTTCGTCGAGCTCTTTGGATCGCAACCTTTCACTCTCGGTGTGAATTTCTCCGTACAATCGATTATAATCTGTAATCGTAATTGTTCGTCAAAAGTTTTAATAACGTAATTTAGTAAAGCGCCGGCAAAACGTATAACTAACGAGTTAACAGTCTGAAATTGATTTAAACATAAAAAATAAAATAAGTAAATTTCCAACTTTGAGTTTACTTTGTTCGTTGAAGGTCGTAATTAAAAGATAGATTATTATTCGCGTTTACGGTGAGAAACGTTGTAATACTTCTTGTATTTAAATAATCGCAAATAATTATATGCATTTATTTTCGGATTATTTTTCTATTATAGAATAATCTTAATAATTTAATTGAGAATGAAAAGAATGGATCAAATTGATTACTATATAAATATAAGAAAAATTAAGCTTCTTCACTTGAGCACGGATAGATAGAACGGAAATTGGAAGGGAAAAAAATCACCGTCCCGTACTGTATACATATATACACTTATATTAATAGGAGTTTGTCCCCGACAATCGGATCAATGTCTCACGCCACGAGCCGCAACCCAATGTCCTTTGCTTTCCCCACCTCACTACTTCTCCTTCTCTCTCTTTCTATATATATATATATATATATATACCCGAGCTTTTTCTCATATCGTTTAAATGAACGGCTCTCCCTATCGCCTTATCAACGATTCGTCATCAGCCGGTCCTCCACCGATTTACGGGCCTCGGAATGGTGCCAGACAACAAAAAAAAAAAAAAAAAAAAAATACTCGAGCATACATTTTACATCCTTCCTCCCAGGCATAAACCATCGAGCCGAGATAACGAAGCGACGCGTACGTACATATAGCTGGAAATAATTCTCCACCCGAGCCGCGGCTATCGCGCGGCCCACCGAGCGAAAACTACCAAAAATCCGAAAGTTCCATCGATTCGTTCCTCCCGGGCCGAGTAATTTGCTGGACGCGCAATTACTCGGGAGAGATGGGCGCGGGCCAGGTTCGGCCGGCGTTCGTCCGACCGAGCGACCGACCGAATCAATTGCAACGTTTAGCGCGTGACAAAGAGACGCGGGTACGGATATGGACGGAGATGGAGAGGCAGATGGGGAGAGGACGGAGAGAGCGAGAGTGGGCGCGCAATGGAGAAATACGGCGAGCGGACGGATAGAGAAGCCGCGGCGAAAAGAGAGGCGCACGGCTTTATAACGTATATATACGGCATATAAATACGTCGAGAGGCTTTCTGTGGTCTGAGCTGCGGTCGCCCGTGCGCTTTCGCTCTCCCCCCCCTCTCTCTCTCTCTCTCTCTCTCTCTCTCTCTCTCCGTTCCCGCGATACCTCAGCGAAGCCAACGCTTCCAGTCTCGCGCGCACCTCGACCGCGGATAAACTGTAAATCAACGAGCGGTTCGTTTTACGAGCAGCCTCAGTCAGCGGCGCGCCCCGTTCGTTTTTCCCCGATATATATATATATATATATATATATATATATATATATATATATATATACGTGCGACGCGACGCGGTGCGTCGGAGGCGGCGGCCGGGACGTTTTGCGAAATTCGCCGACGTCTTTCAAAAAGTTGAGAGAAAGAGAGAGAGAGAGAGAGAGAGAGAGATAGCGAGCGCGAAGTAACAAGTCCATGAACGCAAGCCGAGGACAAATGGTTTCTTTGTTTTGCGTCACGGGCGCCAATACAAGAGAGGAAGACGGATAAATTATGGAAATCGTCGAGGAGAGGCAGCTGCAAATGAGAGAAAGATAGCTAGAGATAGAGAACAAGAGAACGATGAACAGAAATGACGGAAAAAAGAGAGGGAATAGGATGGAAAGGGAATAAAGACAACGGTGAATTATAAATTATCCAAAGCTTGGACGGCCCATAAAGTTTCGCATAGCTAATCTAGAAAAATCATTTGTTTCAATTTGATCGAGGCAATTTTTATCCATCTTTAACGTTACGGAAAGAATCGTAAAGCAACAGAATTGAAAGTGATTTGAGGAAAATCTAAAGTCAAAATGAAACAGGAGAGGACAGTGTCAATTTGTCAATATGTGCGAGTCAGACGGAAGTTAAAATATAACAAAATAATTATCAATTGTATACGATTAAATGTAAGATACTAACGAGGATAGTCCTACTTCTAGACCAACGACTATGAACCATTTTGTTTGTAAATCCATGAAATTTAGATAATAAATTTGCTTGTCAACAATGAGAATATAATTCACGATAATAGTTAATCGTCGCATTGGAAAAGTTATTAGATGTACCTATAAAAAAGTTGTTCTTAACTATAAGATTTCGATCTCATTGTATGCCGTCTAACAATCTATCAGTCACTGTTCAACTTTTCAACAACTGTAGCTATTTTATAATGAATTTTTGAAGGATATCATCATAATATTTTTCCTTGAAAATCTTAATAATTGGTAAATAAAGAAAATGACACGACAAATGAATAAATTATTGCTATTTGAATTTCGCGCTTTTTATTCGGTCATACCTGTCTCGTGTCTATACGTACGTTGTTGATAATTGATGAACCGCATAAAAATCACTTCTTTGCTTTACAATAATTACATATAAATTAATAAATACGACGATCGATAAATTTTTTCTTTACATTTATGGGTATTATTACTTTAATGTATATTACGAAATTCAATTTTATAATAAATTACGAATTAATTTAATGTATATCGTTGTTTTTATGCATATCATACGAAATTTATAATTTTTTTTTGCGGCATCTCGGTATCTAGGCTAAAATAAACTTCCTCGTTAATGTAAAAATGATAGTACCCGCTTGAGGACGTACATACCCGTGATGGATTGATGAATTCGAAATTTTATATTTCATCGTTTACAATTGTCAAAATCGTACAAACTTCGATAGCAAGAAATTTCTGTTGTTATTCAAGACAGACTTTCGCATGTACATATATATATATATATATATATATATATATATATATATATATATATACAGCATTCCATTAGTTAGCTGGAATCATTATAAAACGCATTTTCATCCAAACTTATATTACAAAAGAACTTTCTTAATATAAGGATCAGGACTTGTGATAAGTAACAAGTATACCAAAGTAGCTTCCTCGTCCCCTCCGACTATATACAAGAGAGTACAATATATCCAGCGTACATTTTCTCGGTCGCGAATTTTCCAGGAAACTCGTTCTCGCCGCGCGTAACGACGGGGCAGAAGCTGTTTCTGTATAGCAGCGACACGGACACGCGAGCCCTTGATAAGCAATCCATCCGGGCATATTTTAATACTTCTCTCGTAAGAGCGAGTTCGTCGTAAACTACACACTGATGCGCACGCGCGCGCGCACACACACACACACATGCATGCACTCTCACACACATGCAGATGTCTTCGATGCAATAATTCGACTTTTCCCCCCCCCCCGTTTGCATTTCTTCGGAAGACTTGAACTCAGCGCATCCCCCGTGCGCGAGCCGAATCGTTCCCGTGCAGCAATTTTTATCGCGGCATCTTATCCGCTTATATATTCCTCGACCCCGCGTTTATCGTTCTCGCGCGTTCTCTCCCCCCCCTTTCCCGACCCACCGCCCCTTTCTTTACGATTCTTTCCGGTCTGAAATACTTGGGCAAATACTACCGCGCGGACGGTGGGGCGGGAGGTATGGAGAGAGAGAGAGAGAGAGAGAGAGAGAGAGAGAGAGAGAGGGGAGAGACAGTGGCTATAGAGGATGGTATATCCGTCTCGAGCGCGCGGGAGAGCGCATTTGCGTCAGCGCCGCTGCGCTCGGCCATATAATGCAGCGCATTGCAGATCGCCTCGGGAAGGAAACGGATGGAAGCCGCGAAGAAGGGGCGGGATTCGAGGGAAGGTCTCTTTCTAGCCGCGCTTACCCGGCTATTTTTTTCTTTTTTTTTTCTTCTTTTCCTCGCGCTGTTTATTTCCCGGAATGCCTCTCTTTCGCAACGCTGCGCACATCTGTCGCGTATCGGCGTCCATCTTGGAAATTGAAACGACTCTATGATAATGTACCAGTACTATGTGCAACTGAAAGGCTCACGGTATCTCCTCGGATCTCGTGGGAGGGGCTCCGAGCGAGACACGAACCCGGACAAATTCCAAAATTCTCAAGTCGTTCCCTGTGAAAACTAGTTTGTACGAATCGAATTTAATTGCGGCATAACTGGACTATACAACAGACTTAGCGTGTCTAATAGCGCGATTTATTCTAAAATAGCACGGACGAACGCGATTTAACTTATTGAACGAGCGCGCACGGCTATCGCAAGCAGAGATCTGTAAATTATGTAAAAATCGGTGAATAATTGAAAATTGTTTAAATTTTTTTCATAATTCTATTATCATTCAATATACATTTTCTGAGTTTTCGGTTTGCATCGTTCGATTTTGCCAATTTTTAAAATTATATTCTTAATCCAATTGCAATAATGTTGAACCGCGGTCTTATGATTCATACATAAACAATACGTTACATTACAACGAAGAAACTAATTTAAACAGTCGGATCATAGAATTAATAAGCTTCGAAATTCAGTCTCTAAGTAACGTATATATTGATCCACTATTTTTTTTAAATTAAATATATATATATATATATATATATATATATATATATAGAAATAATTATGGACAATAGCTAAATGGATGATATATTATAAATTATATATAAATAACAATATCACCTTTATAGAACTCATAAAGTATCAATTTTTGTCAAAGTACATTGTCAAATTATTTATTATTGGTACAAGTCCAGTTGCGAATCGCCCGACCCGTTTGCCTACTATACCTAGATATTCAGCCACCCCTCGCCCGCACACCCGAGTTTCGTTAAAGCTCCGCGCGACTGCATCGGCGCGCGAGTCCTTCCTTTCCCGATCGCGGTCGCTGCTGCGCCCCCCTCCCCCGCCCCCCTTCGATTTAATTGCCCATAAAGCGAGCCGCGGCCCGACGGCCAAGAGAGGATTGGGCGTCGAGCGCGCTCTGGGTCGTTAATTTGCCGGCCGCCCGGCTCAGTGCCATAGATCCCCCGCCCCTTCCCCAGCACTGTTGATCAATAAGATATATACATATATATATATATATATATATATATATATATATATATATATATATATATAAAGTTGACTATTTATCCGCGCTACTGGGACTTTATGTGTACTGGCAGGAATTGCCTTTTAACTATTACACAGATTCATTAATTTGACATAACGATTTTTATCGATCGCGCGTTCGCGACCATTGATTTGCATATATTTCAGAAATTGAATTGTTTGTCAAAACAAATTCGGTCTGATGAACGAGCGGTTTATTATTTTATAGATAGATTTCAATAAATAACTCGACAATTTGACGAGTACTAAGCAGTAATCATTAATAATAATTTTCAATGGATTTTTTATTTGGAATAATATATAAGAATATTTATATATTATTTTAAAGAAATAATTTATCGAAATTTCGAGGAAACAATGCAACGAACGAGCTTACGATACTTACTTAAGCCTAGAAGCTCCTCTTTATCTAGGATCACAAAAAATTTGCGCATATTATAATTCGATCAAAGTAAGCGATTAACAAAAGTAAATATAATTTTGAACCAACAATAGTTCCTTTTTTTAATCTCAATTAAATAAACGACTAAAGTAAGCTTCGTGCTTGTTATTAGGCACAGCTGCGACGAGCACGAAAAATATGAAAATTTCTAATCTACCCCTCCCCCCGGTTCATCCCTGCACCCCCGCACCTGCGCTGTGACCGAGCGCACAGAGCACACGTTAAAAGCACTACCATTCGGCAAATAATCGACCAATTTTCACGACTACGCGGCTAATTTTCCAACAGATATGCTTCAAAGGAAATATACGCGTCGAATTTTACGGCTGAATGGATCGCGGTTTCGACGAAAAAGGTGGGCGGTGGAGGGGGGAGCGGAAACAATTGCAAAAAAAAACCAAGTTCTACCTCGACGAGAGGTAAAAGTATCGACAAAGTATAAATACACACACAGACACGCACAAACGCACGCACGCGTATAAATATCGAAACCCCCCCCCCCGCCGCTGCCCGGGATCATTATCCAAGTCCCTGAAAAATCAGCGGCGCACCTGTACGCCTCTACCGCGCGCGCGCGTATAGAACCTTAGCCGACCGATAAAAATTCCTCAATAACCACGGCGGCGGGGCGCCGCGTCACGTATTCGCGCCCAGCCAGAATTTCAAACCGCTCAGGCGCTGCCGTCGGCCGCGCGCGAATGAATAAAACACGAGCCCGTCGAACGATAGGAATTCCCCGCGCCGAGCCGATACCCACCCATGCCCCTCCCCCCCGCTCCCCGATTAGCATCGGATCGGCGAAAAAACTTCTCGACGTCTCGTCCCCCTCCACACCCCACCCCCCCGCGCCGTCGCTCGAGCAGCGCTTCGAAAGGATAATAATATTATAGGAGCGGTGCGGGGTGACGCGGTGACGATGGAGGCAGCGACTCGGGACTAATGGGGGCGGGAATGTGGAGTCGTGGAGGGGGGCCGAGATACCCTCGTCCGAAGGGAGGCGCGAAGCAACAACGAGCCGCGTGCAGCGATGACACTGCTCTCATACCCGTCGAGCTACGATCGTGGAGAGTAGGTAGGTGGGCTTTCCGAATCAGAAACGATAGTCGAACGAACGGAGTCGATTGGCCGCAGACTACGTAGATTTTACAAGAATAACTCATGGCTCCATTACGCTCGATGGTACAACATCTTTAATTTAATTATTATTATTTTTTCATCGATATATCTCATCTCATCTAAATCCTGCGCTATTCCCTCCTCGTTATACGAAAGAAAATCGACACGGTAGATCATGGCGTACGTGGATTTTGAATTTGCGAGCTTGCCGTTTTAAAGATTATAAAATTTGTGAGACTGTGATGTGAGAATGTTGGGATTCGTAAGTTCAAAAATTTTTCAACTCAGAGTATTAGACTGGTTAAACGTTCGTATCGAGGGATCGCTCTCGAAGCGCCCTGTAAATTTTCCACGGGATTGTTGTCGACGGCCTTTATAAAAGGCGGCGTGCTTTTTTCGTAGTTTTTCCGAGGGCGGCTAAAAGTTTACGACCCGCGGGGGCCGCGTCCGAGGGATTTTTATTGACCAATTGAAATTGTTCCAGATCTAGATTTTGCGACAATACGCGACAGCGAGCGGATAAGCAGAGGTTTGATTAGGAAGGAAAATTTATGGCCTCGATTCCATTGGCTCTCGGTTACTTTTTCATCTTTGTCCCATCAACGATTGCTTGCTCTTTGCTTCGATAATAATTTAAACTCGCAATGGTCTAAAGCGTATAGTACTTTTTCGAAAATGACCTTTTGTAAATGAGATGTTGATAAAAGCGTAAGAAGACGTCGAACCAAATGTAAATTAAAAGCTATAGAGGAGACCGCATTGTTCCGGGTCGCCGGGGAAATTTTTTTTTCCTTCTCGAAGAAGCGGAAGGACAAAAGGTGGGGATCCAATAAACAACAGGTCTGAAACAGCCATCTGCCTTAATGCATTTATTCCCTGTCCACTATATTGCAAGATACTGCACATATCGTAAACGTATTAATTTCGTCTATTCGCTTTGTTAACGTAATACAAAGCTTATACGTCTCGACACGCCGTCAACTTATTATCAATCGTTAAATAATAATATACGAGGCAAAATATCATTTTAGCTTGCAAAGCTCGATGGTACGCGTCGAATTTCCCGAGCACGATGTAATGAAATTTCCTTTCACCTCCGACGCCGGCACACTGAAAAACGCCGCGAGAGCGACCCTAACTCATTTGTTTGACAATGAGGAGCCAATTTCTGCCGAAGCACCGATGACGCAATGTCCCGTAATTAATTTTTCCATTCACCCCTTTTCTCCAATACTTTCGAGGCACGGAAATTTATTGAGAAAATACACAAGGTTTCATTGGCTTCGGCTGAAAATTACGTCGGGCAAGTAAAAAAAAAAAAAAAAAAAAAATCGATGTACCGATTTAATGCCAATCGTGCCGTCCGACGCTACAAAGTACTCCGCTTTGTCCCGTGCGTCAGTACGATTCCGCGTTGCAAAAGGCGCGCCTAACGCACGGGATGCAGGCGCCGAGGCAGCATTCCGCATACCCGATACGCTTCAACTCGGCCGCGGAACTTGGCTGAAGGAGTGCGGCCAGCAGGGCAAACGAAACTATGTCCACTCTTCTCTCTCTCTCTCTCTCTCTCTCTCTCTCTCTCTCTCTCGATCTTTCGTCCGTGCAACCCTTTACCATCTCCCCTTTGAGCTCTTTCGTAGTATCGCGGCGCGTAACTATCGCCCCTTAACCGCGGCGAATGCGAATCAAGAGCGGTCTTTACGCGTCTCATCGTCACCTGCGCGCTCCACGGCGAGGGGTAGAGCGTCGATCTGGTCGCGCGTGCTTGACCGCCCGCCCCCCGTTCCCGGCCACTTCCCCCATTCAAGAACTCGGTCTCTGGCGTCAGCTCCGAGTATAAATACCGAAGCAGGCTAAGCTAAAAGGTGGAGGACACTTCCCTTGCGGTGCAAAGGAGAGAGAGAGAGAGAGAGAGAGAGAGAGAGAGAGAGAGAAGGAGAGAGCAAGAGAGACAAAGACGGAGTTAATATACTATTGATCTATTCTGTCACTCTTCCGGAATAGTGCACATTAACTATTGCCTTGTGGGCTTCGATCTGGATCTTTCAACTAATTTACAATACGTATTACTAAAGATGAGTTTAGAATCTTGAAACAGAATGTGTTTTATACACAGTTTGATAATTTTCTACTTCTACAAATGTTCAACTAATATTTCTTAAAATTATTTTTAATATTTTAATATTTCTTAAAATTAATTTCTTCTGAGTTTGATATATTGATAAAATTTGTTTTTAATTAAAAAAGAACGAGTATCATACTATTAAAAAATATATATTGTTTAATCTAATTACGGTTCTTTACTTTTAATAGTTATGTCTTTTATTAAGTTCTTATTTTATCAATACAATTGCAAAAGCAACAAATAATTTACTTCTCTACTTCAGAAATATAGAAAATAGATCGAAATAAACTTAAATAATCATATGCTCTAAATATATTCCCATGATTATTCGGAATTTTACACATATTCTCGGCATGTCTTTATTGAATTTTAATACTTCACAATCAGCGTCGAATGTTCAACTTAAAATTTTAAATGACCCTTCAAAAATTGAAACAATATTGCTGTCTATTTTGGGGGTATAAGTAATCAGGGAATTACAAAAAGCACGCAAAATGAATAAAAAGTTAAAAAGTCTTTTTTATGCCTTCCGTACAGTACGACAACTACCACCCGCTTCTTCATTTAATATGCTACCTCTATATATATATATTCTAAAAACGTCAGTGAGAAACGCGCACGCGCGCACATCCACGACAGACAGAGACGCGCTATACTAACCTTATAAAGCCAATCGCGCATTATATATATCGGCCCAGCCGACGGGCTAATTGTCGCCCCCTCGCCCGGCGTGCGCGGCTAGAGTTTTTCCATTTGTTCTAATTAGCGCGCGCCAGTCGTGGCTTATTCCCTCCCGAAAAGTTACACGCGGCGTTGGCTAATGCCGCGCTCTCTTTACCGGCCCGGCCCTCGTCCTCGATCTTCCCTAATTCGGTCACGCGCGCCCGCGGCGAGGATCTGAAAAGTTAATGCCTCCCCCAACCCCAGTACCTGCCCTAACGAACGGGGACGGCCGCTCGTACGGTCGGTCGACGAGGACGTGTTTTTTCTTCGTCTTCTGCTTCTTCTTCTTCTTTTTTCTTTTTTGTTTTTTTTTTTTTTAATACCCCGCCTGATTTAGGATCGCGTCGGCTTTTTTTGCTTCTCGCTTCTTTACGGGACGACGGTCCGGCACGGACGCGTGCGATACGGACGCGGGAACGCGGTTGGAGGATTTTTCTAGTGTCCCGGCCATCGTTGATATTCGCGAAACGATATTGAAGCGGGGAGTGAGTTTTGCCGGTGAAATTATGAGCTCGGTACTTGAATTATACATACTCGACATAATCGTACGGCTTGCCAAATATTCTCCCTATACTATACTCGCCGGAAATACAAACCAAGAGATGATTACGCCGGAGATAATATTTACTTCGACTACTTATTTAAATGGAAATCTATTTTGAATGCTCCGCGGTCGATTTTACTTAATGTCGCATTTAAGATTTATCATTGGAATGATGCAATAATTTCCGGTATTCGCATGAATTGTTGAAAATGTTAATTAATGAAATTTTTCGGATACAGTTCAATAAGAGGCAATTTTCGATATAGAATAATTTTGAATTACTGGTAAATTGATAGTTTTAATGAATTGTTGAAGAAAGTGACAAATTGAATCACACTATTCTGTTCTGAACAATTAACAAAGTTCAAAAGTACTTTGCATTTTTTTTAACACTTTCTGCCATTTTGTCATATAAAATATTGTGTTGTATACAACATATATTTTCCAATAATGAAATCCCTTAAAACATAGATTATACATAGTTTCAAGTAACGTATATTATCCTTTTAACATCTTACTCGGCTTAATTACACTTTAAACGGTGCATTTGTAAGTATCATTAGTCGCTGGCTCACTGGCTTAGCTTCACCTACGCGATATTCCAAACGTATACATCGGCACGAATACGCGCACCGAGTAAAATCGCGCTTTCGATTTTTAAAAATAGTACCCTCGCAGCGAAATAAGTTTCTAATTGTTTCATTCTTCACCGACAACGTATCGGGCCGGGACAAATATTTGTCGATTCCGGACCTGTTTGCCGTCGCCGAGTCGGCGAAAAAGTAAACGATAAACATCGGGGCGCGCGTTCAGCTTTGGCGGAGTTCGGGCGCGCCTCTCGCGCGCTGTGCACGGACGCTTTCGAGTTTTCAATTACGGCAGAGCACAGGGATTAAACATCGAAACGCGCGCTACGCTTAGCATAGATAGTAGCGGCGGACCCCGAAGCCGACCAACTTTTACGAGGTGTTTGTGTTAAATTCCGTCCTGAAATTATTGAAACAGTCCCTTCCGTCCATTATCCATCCACCTAATCGCGAATTCAAGTTTGGCTGTGTTTTTTTTTAATTTAACTCGGGTAAATTTTGTAATTTGAAAATGGGATTGATAGTGAATTTAAAACGTTAGTTCATAGTTCTTTGTTATAGAATCATAATTAGCGTAAGAATGTAGTATGAAATAAATGTTACTATATACCTACAATTACCATTTAAAAATATCAGTATTAGAGGAATTCTGAAATATTTGAGAAGCTCTTAGAAAAATATCATTTAATTTATGCATAATTTATGCCAAAAGAGCTCGTCACAAAAGCAACATGGGCGATAGAAACGATCGCAGCTATTTGTGTTTGCAAAAAGTTGCCGAAAATTTTCTTTAAAAATCCTTTTTTATTACGCCTTAGGTTAATGTTTAGTAAATATTGTGCATTGATAAATTTTCAACAATAGAACAAAATAAAGCCTTGATAAGCTATTAAAGTATAATTAAAATCTCATTTGAATATGCTAATAAGGCGTTACGATAGAAGTTTATAACTTAACGACGAGCTGTAAAAAAATTTTTAAAAAATCCTAATACTTAAGAATTTTCTGTTTTAGTGAATTATTTTTTTATTATAAATAGGTAGTAGATGAAATGCTAATACGTCATCTTACATTGAATTTATAGACATTTTCATTAGCATTCAATATATAAAATTATAAAAGGAATTTCAAGGGCATTAATCAATCGCAAATAAAATACAAGCAGCAGTCAATACCGAATTTTCCTCTTATGCCCGCTACCCGCAAACAAATCTTATCTCCTGCAAAATTTACGCCAAGCCCCGAAATAGAGAGCTATGTTCTCTCTCTCTCTCACTCTCTCTCTTTCTCTCATCCTTTCTGTCCCTCTTTCTAGCAACAATGACCGACTCCCGTATTTACATATAAACACTTCTTCACGAATTCCGCCCTCGAGCTCTCGTACGACCGCACGCCGTTTACCGAACTTACCTTTCAAGCCCTGGTAATTTATGAATGACTCTCTCTCTCTCTCTCTCTCTCTCTCTCTCTCACTTTGTCTGATCTCTCTCTCTCTCTCTCTTTCTCTCTCTATCTGCCTCACTGTCTCTCTCTGCCCCTCCGATTCCTGCTAACAGTATTGCGCAAAACATCACCTTTAAAATCTACGAAATACTCGGGGGTATCCTTCGCGCCTGCCTATCGTCTGCCTGGTAAAAGTGCACGATAAGAAATTTCAAACCATTGTCGTGTGGTCTTTATTACGACCATTCAACTTGTATAACAAAGTATGTGTGTGAAAGGCGAAGATAACGAGATTAAAAACCAAAAATTGTAAAACTCAATCGAGTAAATTATTATTACTCATGGCTTTATTCGCGTTCGATAAAAATCCCGAGACTTCGCGCCTGAAAGACGACAAACTACTTTTTCGTTTAATTCTCCTTCGGCAACTCAAACATTGATAACTGAAACATAAATTTGACTCCTCCTCGTGCAGCTTAATATTTAATCGCAGTATTACTGATCGTACTCTTGCCGTTGAAGCATCAACGAAATGTTTATTATAACTATTAAAGTCGTTGAAGCATTAACGAAATTAGATTTATAACTATTTTTGTCCTAAGTTTGTGCCTGCTTCTGTTATGATAACGAACTAATTAAAGACCGAAAAAAGAAATTCATTTTTCCCTCTACTATTATCTGTGATAGAAAAATGCTCACGCATTTGACGTGTATATGTCGACTTCATTCTAACAATGTTACTCTCTTAAAAGTGTGAAGTTTTGGTCTGATTTACGGAGGGAGCCTCCGTATTATCGACTGTACAGTTACAAATAAACGAAATAGGAGCCCCTAGGATCTCGCTAACCCTCCACCCCTTCAATTACAGTAGCTCTGCATGTATCCAAGTGTATTTGTATATAAAATTTAGATCAAGCAGTAGTGGAAAGAACATAAGTGTATGTCTAGAAGATTGTATAATTTAGCCCATATCTATGAATCCCAGCTTTCGTTCTCACTTTCCCTCTCCTTCGCCTACCATCTACCCGTAAGCATTTCCCTCTGCTTTCCTCTGCCATCCCATCTGATCTGTCAATATGTATTATGTCTGTAATATGCAAGATTTCTTGTTGCCATTAAAATCGAAATTATTTAAAATTTTAAATATGAAATTGCCGAAAAATTAAGTTTTTTTATCAAGAAGTTCTTAAATTACCTGGAAGAAAAAATCAAACCATCCCGGAGAATCCGAAAATATTAGGCAATTTTTTTCACGTACTTTCACGTACTCTACGTTATAAAAAAAAAAATAAAAATAAAAAATAATCTCGTAGCTTATTGCAGCACTGTCGGAGGTCAAATTAAGAAGCGCGCCCGAACTTTGCGCACGAGTGGCTATCGCGGGGTGAGACAGTGTCATTACACTTTAATCCGCAGGCCTCCTCGTATTTTCCAACGGGAAAATCGCGCGTAAATTGCAGACGTCAGGCGCAGCAGCGGCAGCGACAACGGCCGGCAGCGCCGCAGAAAAAAACAAGAGAGGAGCTCGCCCGTAAGGCGTTTTCGCGACCGTGCCGCCTTTCCCGCGATCGACTCCACCCTGCCAGCCCTCCACACCCCGATGTCCCGCTCGCCCGCGGAGACTCCCGGCGCGGGGGGGGCATATAAATAATTCATGGACGAGCTATTAAAATTGAATGCCGCTATATATATATATATATATATATATATATATATATATATATATACACGCGCGGCGCGCATATGTGTCGCGCAAGCGAGCCCCCGCCTCACCCATCGTCCCGACCGGGACTATACCATACGCCTCCCGGGGGAAGTACATGTTTAACTTTTACTGCGGTCGTATATAATATAACGCGGAAAAGCGCCGCTGTGAGGCGGAAGGGTGGGGAATATTTCCCTCGTCCATTCCGTTAAAAAAGAAAAATAGGCCCTCCCTACGATGGAGTCCAGTGAATTATGGGTCTTTTTAAGAAGATACGCACTCTCGATTCGGCGACCCCTTATACTCCCCGAGATCTAGAATTAAACATTAAAATCCGTTCGTAATGAAGGTGGATCCAATCCGAAAGCAAGGTCTTGTTATCGACGATAAAAATAAAGTATTGCTATATGTATAATTGAATCGCATATCCACGAGGAGGAGAGACAACGGTCGGACGAATAAGTCCGGTTTTAACCCTCGCCTCGGCCCCACTAATAGTTCGAAATTCCGCCAAGGCACTGAAGGGGGGAAAGATCCTATATGGATGAAACTTCCTGGAAAGCCTCGATTCTACGCGGATAAAGCGACGCCGTGATTGGATCTTACCGAGAGTGGACGAGGGGTCAGAGGGAGGGCCATTGCAAATTCGATGAATATCGTCCTCTGTCCGACGGTAAGCGTAAAAAGTGTAAATGTCACTTTGATTGACTGGTGTGCGTAGGGGGGAGGGCGAGGAAGTTTTGAATTAGAACGTAAATGTTTATGGGGAGGATCTTTAAAAAGTTGGATCGTTTCCCATTGATAACCGCCTCTTTTACGAGATACCTCCCCACCCCTCCAATCCCGCGCCCTCGGTATAAATGCTTTCACCTGTTTTATAGAGCATCTCGCTCCGACCCGAAAACTTCATCGGGTAATGGGCGGATGCAATATCAAGTGGATCTCGTGTTTGCTGATATATATATATATATATATATATATATATATATATATATATATCGGAAACCTTATTCAATACCATTGATCGATTTAGAAAAGATATATGTATGCGAAAAAAGTTTTTCTCCCATGCAAATACTATCTCTCAATGAACAAGATTGAAGCAGCTTACTTTGCAAAGTATTAAATGTCTCCCTAGTTTTTTATAAAATTATACTCTCAAATTAAAAAATTATGAGAAGCTTTAAAAAGAAAACCTGGCCTACAGTGTACGTTGTGTATATATATATATATATATATATATATATATATATATATATATATATATAACGAATAAAGTAATCTACTTTTACAAGGATCTGCGCTTTAATAAATTTTACTGCATATAATACGTAGGGTATTACTGCTCTTCATTTTATATAAATAATATATAAAAGTTAAATAAATTTATATGTCACGGTGTACGTGTGCGTATGTGCAACTCCTCGGAAGTCATGGAGGATCTAAAGAATGAATGATAGAAAAAGTATTACTGCCCAAGGATACTGAGGTCACGCCACGTGGACGAGGAGATAAATATACCGTGGTACAGTCGTTCCATACCAGCCCTATATATATATATATATATATACGAAAAGAGGTGACATTTCAGTGCGAAAAAGTCAGACTTCCTCCCGACTATAATTCATTTATTATAATACGCTAAAACATTTATTCAACTCAGTGAAAATAAAATTTTTGTTTTCGGCTTAATGCATCGAGTCTCGTAAAATCGTCTCGACTCCTCGAGAAATACGAATATTTCGTACTTATTCCATTTACATATTTGACTATTTCAGCTTCGATTTCCGTTCCTCCCGGAGTCTTTTGTCAATGTAACAAAAGTAAATAGGGTTAATAATTGAACTGGCTCGGATGGCAATTTGAAATTATCGGGATTAAAAAAAAAAAAAGAATGGCTCTCTTTAATATAAAATTAACGATTTCGTCGGGCTAATAATGCAATCCTAGGACGGTGATTTAGGTGTACGCTTGCAGTTTAATTAAGTACTCCGCTTATATTACACGACTTGGAAATTTAT
Source organism: Sycobia sp. Sy_11 (assembly GCA_018907035.1). Classification (NCBI taxonomy): domain Eukaryota; kingdom Metazoa; phylum Arthropoda; class Insecta; order Hymenoptera; family Epichrysomallidae; genus Sycobia; species Sycobia sp. Sy_11. The sequence goes on from JACCIC010000019.1 coordinate 3,537,482, forward strand.
GGTCAAATGAATACCATTAATTTGTCGCACTGGCCCGTAAACCTCAGATTTTATGAAAATTACCGCACGGCGCATTTATCAATGTAATCCTGCCTTCCTATAAATACCGTTAAAAGAAAAGTATATTCCAATTCATTATTTATCCAGTAATTTTGATGCGTCTCTCGTTGTGATTATGATATCGTTGGAAAAACGATCTTATATTTCGAATTTTTATCCTACGATACTCATGAAACATTGAAATTATACTTCAAGAATTACGCACTCACGTGCTTTGAATTTCCAAAATAAGATATTAATCCTTCATTTAAAAATGCTGTTCGCCTAGTGCAGTCTCAAAATTAATTACGTCCCCAGCTTTAAACTAATTATAACTCGCAATTTTCCTGTTCGTTACGAATCTGTTTTATTAATTTCCGGAGAGACATTTCTTTCTATAACTGCTATTCTTTGACTATAATCACGTGTTACAAATCACACAGATCGTAAAGAATATTAGAGTTAGGCTCGGGCGTCAAAGGCGTCGGGTCGGTTGACTGGACGTTAAGCGATGGACATCTCTTAGCGAGTCGAGACTGTTCGATGATCCTAGCTCGATTCTTCCGAAGCGAATTTTTTCCGAGGCAGCAATTAAGCTCGTTAATTATATATGTTTTATTAATGGACTATCTCGTCCGTATACAAATAAGTAAATAAAAAATATTTGATTTTCTGATCGTATGTACGTGGTATACTCTACATATAATAGCAGTAATTGTGTCAGTCAAGTACAAGTTTCGAATAGCCCAATATAAAAAACATACATGTATTTGTAAGTGAAATTAATATTTACAAATACGTTTATTTTGAAAGTATATTAAATAAAATTCTTTACTTCTTCTTCAGATTTCCATCTTTAGTTCTTTAATACCTAGAACCTTTCACTTTGACTGATTAATTGAAATTCAATTAATGTATTATAATATTGAATTAAAACACTTGGACGAATGAGAAGCTCGTGTGATGCGGACGCAGTTGTATTTCGCGCACACAGTTCGAGGAGTTTCTGAAAAATAGATATATCCGTTTAATAATCAGTTTTGCCATACATGTACAATTACGAAAAAATTTTCCGAGTAATGTTCTAATGACGATGAAATGAAAGTAAACGATAGGAGATTGTCTTTTGACAAATTGAACTCACCTTCGCTTTACTGGGTCGTTGACTTCGTTTTGAGGTTTATACTAATATAGTGAGCGACGTATATTCAGGTACAAGCAAGCTCGAACCTGTATCCCGCTGTCTGGCGACAAATGCGCTTGGTTCGCTTAATGTACTCCATCTACCGACGGTCGTAAATCTTATTACGTTCCCTCAATTCACTAGGCTATGCGTACATGAAGTACAGGCTGAGTAACATTTTTTCATAATTTGTCATGTATTTCAAATAAAATATAGCCTGTGTTAGCTTAATTTCGTGACCGGCGGATACGTAATTAGTCAGATTGTTCTGACTATACGAATCAACACGGCCTCTATATCTTATATTGATAAAGATAAAGAGAAAGCCAATAATAAAGCCACCATTAAATTTGAATGGAAAAAAAATAATAGGAATGCACGTAATTCATTTAGTTCGGTATAATATAAAACGCTATTGAAGTGAGCCATAAAAGTATTTTATGAAAATTCATTTATGAAATCCCGTATTCGGGAATAAAATTAGCATTGTAATTTTACCGAGACAATACAGAAATAGGTCTAACGCCTCTGTGTACTAATGGTAATTATTCGTTCATACTCGACAAATATAGTGTACGAATATACAACAGAAGAATCCACAAACAGATCTCGTTTTCAATGAAAGATTATCAACAGCTTGAAATGTAAGACTTAAGTGACCCGCGCGTTAAAACTGCCTACGATTTTTCTCCGCCGATACTGCCTTCGTTATGCTACGCCTACTTCATAAACTCGCCGATAGGTTGATTTTTTCACAAGTAAATGAAAACGTCAGCGTGAAACTATCATCGGCCTCGATCGCGATAGCGCGGGATCTCTCGACGACTCAGCAATAGGATCTCCTCGTTCGCCCCCTACAGCCCGCCCACCACCCCCCTGCCGCAGTGTCTCGCGTCTTATACGCAAGCGGACAGAACAAACAAGATACAGGATCTCGTAGCGCTCTTAATTTAAGGCATGCGCGCTCGTATCTTCGCCGCGCTCTCGCCCCCGCGCGATCGAGCCAAGCGAAGACGCATGCGAAACGAAGCGGCGTGCGCAGCAAGAAAAGTTTATTGTAATATCAGCCCTAAATCACGGGGCGCTCACTCCCTGTCTCTCTCTCTCTCTCTCTCTCTCTCTCCCTCTCGCTGTTGCTTATCGCACGAGTTAACTGTGATTCCCGGTTGATACGAGCGCTCCCCCCCATCCCGCCCACCTCTTTCCAGTCGACTCCGGTTCATCGTTGTAGCGCTCGATCGCCGCGTATAAACGAGACAGAAACAGAAACGGGAGGACGAAGCGCGTCGGGAGGAAAAAATTGAACAAAAAAAAAAAAAAAACAAAGAAACGATCGACGAACACCGCTCTGCATACGCCGCACGTGTATATATATATATATATACACGGATATACACACGTATATGCGGAAACGCGGTCTGGCCAGTGAGCTCCCCCGCCCCCTCATCTCTACCGAGATACGATCGGTGAACTTTTCACTTTTATCGCTCTACCATAGCCTACCCCCGTCGCGGGCGTGTGCTTTCCACGGAATTGCCGCGCGTCAAAGCGTGCGCGTCGGCGCGGATTGAAATTTCCGCGGTTACGCTAATTGGGGGCGGGTGGGAGGGGAGCACGGGGCACCGCCGAGCGGAAAGTGCTCGCGACTCTCTTTATTCCCCACCGAATTGCCGGAACTGACTCCCCGAGCTGAACCCACCCCTTTACGAGGGGCGAGTCGACGGTGGTTGGGAGAGCTTCTCACCGAAGAAACTCGTCCCAGTCCGATTCGGGGCGGATTCTACGCGAACTCCGGGCGATGTGGATGGACTCCGAGCGAACTCTCGGACGGAAGAGTTCGGCGGGGAATTCGCAGAGCTTAAATTGATTTTCCAAAAGTAATCGTGCGGTCCCGATGCCTTTAAACATGCTCCCAGAAGGAGTTCGATGAATTCCGAAGGATTTGGCGAGAGCAGAGAATGAATTCGAGTTTCTTGAATTTTTGCAAAGAGTCGAGGAGTTTGAACGAATTCGTAAAAATCAGAATGAGCTTTATTTGGAACTCATTCGAACTCTTTCAGAATTCATGCGATCATCGTGAACTTAATCGAACACTCAAAAACTCATTCATGGCCAACAAAGTCATTCGAGCTCTTTGGAAACTCCATCGATCGTTGCAAGCTCTTGAGATCTGCAACCTCTGTCAAAGCTCATTCTATTACCGCGAAGCTGAAAATGAAATTGAACTCGTCGATGCGAGGATGGAATATGTTTTAGATTTAGTCTGTTTTAGATACGTTGATCAACCAAAGTCTGATTCACGAGCGCTGCCGCTACCTTTGCAATGTTGATCGCTCAAAGTCGGGTTTTTTTAGCAGTTCCCTGTTCTCTCTCTCTCTCTCTCTCTCTCTCTCTCTCTCTCTCTCTCTCTCTCTCGCTCTGTCTCTCACTGGCCATGCCACATTGAAGGCTTGAGACCTTCTGTATATCGGTTTTCTGAGTTTCAGAAAACCTATTGGTTGTTATAACAGCGCCGTGAACGAAAGATGATTTTGTGCATTATTTAATATCCTTTACATTTTAATATTTTTACATTGTCTTTACATTGTCGTATCATAAATCTTAAATCAAATTTTAAGCAATTCAACTGATTTATTATTAATTGACTTTTTAGCAAAATACAAAGGCGTAGAATTTAATCGACATCACAAGCGCTTCTCAAAAGTCTAAAATGTCTAAAAAAGAATTTTTCTTTACTAATCTAATTTATCATAACGTCAATAAATGAACATTATATTTCACTCTGAAATCGTAGTAATACTAACAATAAATAAGTCTTTATCTTTTACGATAACTACATTTCTAAATTTTCTTTATATGTAATTTATATAATATTCTTAGATATTAGTCCAAATAACATACATAAGCATACAGTTCTGAACATTAGTTCAACAGCGCCGAGCGAATTCCGCCGATAATTTTTATACAATAATATTCATTTATTAAATTGAATTTATCTCAATATTTAAATTATAATTAAATGAAATTTTAACTTCTGAATTTTGGAATTAAAATGACTGCCAATACGTTGTCAACGTTCTTCGATTACCCGACTCATCGGGGCAGTTTTAAACTCATTCAAGCTCCGCGAGCCCATTCGAGTTCTTTCAGAAATCATTCGCTTTTTCAGAACTCATTTGCGAGCTCGTTAAGCGGCTCGTTTGAACTTCGCCAACACGTCAAATCTATCCATACTCATTCGAAATCTGCGTATTTGCCAGGATACGCCAAACATCGAATAGAACTTTTCGGAACTCCGTCATTGCTGGCGCACGGTCGTCCGAAGGTATGCGTATGAGCGGATTTCACGGAGGCGCCGCACCGGAAACTATACCCCGTAGCTAAATCAATTCGAATTTTTAACGCTAAGCGCGATGGTATACATATATATAAACATTTGGCTAAATTTGGATAAAATATAAGCCGTCACGGTGAAAGTATTGAGATTGTGCGGTCGTTATAAAAGAGACATTATACCTGTATAGAGCTGGAGGATGGGCAGGGGGGAAGGGGGCGGTTGACTGGGAAAATTCAATCACCGCTCTTCGAATCCACGAGTTCGTGCGGAAACGCGATATATGGCGCGGGGCGCTAAGAAAATTGCCGGAGATCGTGGCAGATTCAGCGGTTTTGCGTAGATGCAAACGTCCTCTCAATGAAAGAGTCGCGGCTGGACAGTAAGAAGGATGGATACGCGAATAATGGAATGAAAAAAGAGGCTGCGTTCGTCTGTGCGCGCGCACGTGTGCGCGTGTATACGCGAAAGCCGAGAGAGAAGCCGGATCCCGTTCGTCTTTACTGGGAAAATACGTTGCCCTCGGCCGAGAGCTCGCTTCGGCTACATCCACTACATATCGATTCCCATTTTTTTCCGTCCGCCCCGCCCCCTCGCCGCTGTCGCTCTTTCGCTCTCGCGCAGCCTCGCAACACCCCATCCCTCCCCCCTCGCTGCTTCCCACGGCGACTTCTTTCGCGGTCTTCTTCGCCGCCAGGTGTGGAGGGTGAAATAAAGTGAGGGGAGGTTACGAGCGCGCCACGTTTCCTCCTCGGAGTAATGGATGGGCGCGCGTACGAATGTCGCGCTGCCATTGCCGGCGCCGCCGCTGTTTCGAGGGCTTGCCTTTCTTCTCCTCGCGCACGGCTGACGCACACACACACACACACACGTACGGGCCGACGAGCAATCTCTCTTGCTTTGCTTGGCGCTCGGTTCCATCGGAAAGGAAAAAAATCGATGGGACGGCCTCTGTTTTCCTCGCGAATCGCGCAAAAGAATTTGCATCGCGATGGATCCGCCCTTGAATTAAAACGATAATAGCGATTTTAGCCCCGTGCTCGTTCGGTCGTAATCCGCGTATTCTCCACGGTTTAAGTTTGCCCCGTGTTTGTTTTTGTTTTGTTTTGTTTTGTTTTTTTTTTTTTTTTGTTTTTTTTAATGCAATTCCACGCAGACTCGCGCCGTTCATTAATTCAAATTAAAGGCAGTTTAAACACAAATTACTTTTATTTAATGAGATTTCAAATGCCGGCCACTGTGACGTGACCGCATTTTTATCCTATTGATATTTCTATGCAAATCCCGAGGCCATTACTATGCAAAATGGATCACTTTATGCGCTTTTTTATTTCAATAACCAGCGAATAACTCACGGCGCACAATATTCACGGTACAATATACAGGTTTGCGATATCGATTCCTAGTTCGGCTTTTCGGTATTGAGCGTGAACTTTATAACGGCCATGGTATTCGCGCGGCGTCATTAAATTTCGGAAATACGGCGAATCTATGGTTAAAGCTGAAACTCATTATGAATAATTGCAGAGTGCGCTATTAAACGGATAATGATGATCGTATATTGTACATAATAAGAATCGAAAAGTCGTATAGATAATTGTTTAACGTAATAGAAAAGTTACACCTATTGTAATTGCCTCGATGGGAAAGCTGTGCTCTTTCAGAGCGTGCAGGCGTTTAACTGACAAAAGGTTCGCGTATACGTTAACCTCACTATTCGCTCTTGGCGCAAGAATTTCCTTCTGTTCGTATTTGAACGCGGGCTTGATCAGAATGAGGTGAACAGAAAAGGAAAATAATTAAAAAAACGTCGTTCTATATATTTCTAAACATCTAAATATATTTTAACGTCAGAGCAGATCTATTGGATTTATGATTATGAGAGTTTTTTTTTTCTTCAATACATAATAGAATGCATTTTAGCCATTGCATCATCTGGGGCTCGCTACAGATGGATCCAATATTTGCGGTTCATGGCAGTTCTTGTATACGATGCCCAGCCGCAACGAAAACTTTAATAATAGAAATGATTAAAATTTTAGTTATATATATATATATATATATATATATATATATATATATATATATATATATAAGGACATATGAATACATAGACTGATCAGGAAGTATTACATCGGTAGAAAAGTCCGCTTGCTTTTTATTACATATACAGTCCGATTTGTTGCATCATATGAAACGGCGGCAGAAAACTATCTATTCTAGATTGTTCGTAGATCGGTAAAAAACCTGTGTATCTTAAGACGACGAATCCTATGAAGGCTGAAATTTCTACGAGAACGTCTTTCTCTTTGTCTCTATTCTATCTCGATGTATGTTCTTGTGAATATTTTAAAAATCATCAATCTCGTGTAATTTGAAAATGGCATTGAGGATTTATGGGTATAGTTGAAATACTTCTCCTTTATGAAGCTCTAGAATTAATTAAAAGTCCGCTTTTCATTATGTTACAGAAAAATTCTTTAAAAATAAACATGTACAAAAATTATTATTATCATTACTGTTGTTATTGTTGTTTTTGTTTTTGTTGTCACTGTTGTTGTAGTTCATATTATTATTATTGCTATTATTATTATTATTATTATTATTATTATTATATTATATTATTGTTATTATTATTATTATTATTATTATTATTATTATTATTAATTATTACTATTGTATTACGAAAAGATTACGAAAAGACATTAGAAATAACAATTTCCATAGCTGATAGAATATACTGAAAATTTGTATGAGCTTCAATCTAAATTTGCAGAATTTTCAGTTGAATGAAGAAATAAACAAAAATCAAGAAACAATTTATTTAACAAATGCTCAAATAAAAAAAAAATTTTATGAGAAAATCACTTCTGAAGAGATTCATCCCCTATAAGTCACGGAGCTAATATTATCTAAAGAACATCTTTTGTTATATATACGCTCTGGCTTATATAAAAAGAAATTTCATCGTCCAGATATTCCTTTTCTCCCCCGGGGGGCAATTTTATCCGTATAACCGCGCCCGTCCACCTCTCGATACAAACCAAATAACCTCCCTCCCCCCTCCCAACCTACCACCATCCCAACCGCTACCTCGCACGGACGGGAAAATTTCGCGTATAAACAGCTTGCCGAGCGCCCCGGTAGATCGACAATTTGCACCGGCGAATTTTCCGTGTCGAAGGTTCGTTGCTCCTCCCCCCCCCCGCCAATCGTTTCCATCGGAGTCGACGCGATTTTTCATAAACCCCCGCCTCCCCCCTCCCTAGCCCTTTCGGATTCACGGGAAAAATTTACGATCGAGCGTACGAGTTTAATTGACCGGGGCGCCGCCGCGCGACCACGGCGGTTTTTTTTTCTCTCGTTTTAATCAAACGGTCGGCGCGACGGGCGGGTACGTTCCGAAATCTGGATATTGACGCATGACCCATAGTCGACGGATCGGAAATATTCGCTTTGCACGCGTGCGTACAGCGGTACGACGAGCGGCCGGGGGAGGGGGGGGGTCGAACGAAAGAGAGAGGGCGAATTGCAAAGAAAAAACTCAATGGTTCGTTGCGCAGTGACGAAACGGCTGATAATCGCGCGCTGACGCTGCTCGATATCTCGATAAGCGGCACTTTTCACGCCCAAGATGAAATATTGTTTGGGCCAATTTTCTACTTAATGGCGTAGGCGTGGCGATATTTCTTCACGATTTTGTCTAACGCATAATAATTAGTCTTCGTTCTTTTGAGTAATTTTACAGTCTTTCCTTTTTTTTTCCAATTTCAAAATAAGCATGTTTTTTCATGAGGAAATTCCGCATAATGTACAATTTTTAAAGGCGAATATAATGCGCTTGGATTTTACCGAGATTTGAACGGATATACCTTTCCCTTATATCTCTCTGGATCTGACGCGCAAAGGAAATACGGTGAAACAGTGACCTTAAAAGAGAGAAAATACATACCCTTCAATTACTGTATTTACAATGTAGAATTTTTTCTGCATTATTGATTTACGCGGCAGAACAAATAAGGACTTACGGAGAATACGAGGAACGGAGTAATGGATATTAGCTCGTTAAAAATTCAAATAAACATGGATCAAATATGAATTCTGCACTATGCATTCTAATTATACGATAAAACATGTATCGAAATATTTCGTTATGGATAATAGGAATTTATTTATTACTCTTTTAGTATTCATAGGTTTGAGATATATGTATATTTAATTTGCCAGTTTTCAATAAAATATAAAATATGTAATTCTAGTCGAATTTTATGTTATATTTAACTGTTATTATGTAATTTTGCACCAAGTGTTTGACATGTCGTTCCAATTGTTCATTAGGCAAATAAATGCCGTTAATCAATAAATTGGTCATAATTTGTATACGACGAAGATTAATTCGACAATAGAAAACTATTTTATTTAATCTGCTTTCAAATACAATGTGGTTTAAAATGAAAATGAAAAATTTCTGAGACATTTACACGAAATGTGCAGCTATCACGGACATGCTTATTCTACTTTGATGTTTCTGAATCTGCTTTGTATCTTATGGATCTACATAAACTATTACTATTAATTTACTTATTCGCGTTAAAATAACTATTTTTATTTTAACCAAATAAGTATCCATTTAAGGAAATTCGTTTTAATCCATTTTAAGGAAAAATATAACATAGATCTTTTCTCTACGACAATTAAGATTCTTTTTTTTTTATTTAAACTAGTAAGATTTTTGCGATAGAGATCTTTTCAGAAATTCCTTGTATGTAGCATTTAAAAATTTTATGAGAACGTAGTTGATCATAAAGCATATCATACGTATTATCTTAAAGGAGTGTTTGAGGACTGTAATTTAAAGTCATACTCGAGCGTAGGATCTCGACAATTTCAAAGTGTGCGTTTATATAGTTCTTAAACACGCCAGCACGCCCGTTATCATACACTCAAGCGCAAAAGTCAAGAACAAAAAGTAAAGAATTCTTAAACTGTATCAAGATAAGAGTACTTGTATCTCAGATGTTTAATGGAGAACTGAGTTTAGTCACGTGAAAACTAATTAAACAATTATTTTCGACAAAATATTAAAAAAACCATATTAATCTACAATACAATTTTAAATAATTCTTTCGAGTGTTTGTCCAGTATTGAAATTATATTCATCAAACACTGAGTTGCATGGAGATTAAGAGGATCACATCGTTAATCAGATTCATATATAGATATAATAAACGTAATGCACGACGATTCTGATCAAGAGCATTATTAAAATACATTATTTAAAATACATTCAGTACAGGCGCCTAGTCTCAATATATCATCTATTTTGTGTTAAATTAAAAAATAAAAAATCTATAGAAAAAAAGTAACATCTATTGTTTAAAAATAAACTATAATTTACTAATAAAATTTAGAAAGGATTCAGTTTACTCTTTAATAATGCAAAATGACTGGTTATTGTACATATTTTAGATTTCAATTTAAATATTTCCGTTGATGCGAGTATTGAGGAGGCATCAGAGAATTACCGAGATAAGAGGCGAAGAAAAATACAATATATCATTACGTACATTAAACAATATTCTTCCTACTGTCAAAAGGAAGTTTCTTTGATAGAAGGCACCGAAAGAGCGTCGCAATCTACACGGGCATTTTGTAAAATCGCAAAAAATCATATGAACCAAGAGATGCATTTCTCAATCTTGGATAATGGAAATTCGAGCGTTCAAAAAGTAGCGTATGTTGCCCTGTCCAAATACATTTTCAGCCATGAGATCTGAAAGAAATTAACATCAAAGTCACGTTGGAGTCAGTACTCGAAAAATCCATACATAATCTTTACAAGCGCACAACTCTTGCTGTTGTCTACGTCCTCCGCTGCAATGAGAGTTTCTGAAAAACGATCTTCATTGTTCTCGCACAAAGGGATATTTTCAATGAGCGCCGAGAAAAAAAAACTGTTTCTTTTCTAGTTGCGTATCAACCGGATCGTTAAATATTTCCAAGTTAATATACATAAACTGCAGATTAATTATTCGCACGATTAATCGTATTTTATTGAATGAAATTTGCACGAAGCCGGGGAATCCCCTACATTGCCACAAATCGACGCGCTGAAACCTACGCTTCGGTGAAATTTTCAGAAATGATCTATAGCTTAGTAAATACTCAATATGAATTTTTGAATACAGTTGGAAAATTTTGCGGACTCTTTAAAATAACTGTCCAACATGGGTATAGTAATCTTACAATCAAGTTTGCATAACCAAAAAATCGAGCATCAGACTGCTCGTCCGCTTCGTTATTTCCTTCAATTTTAATCAGGGCTTAAAATATTCCTTTAAAGCCTCTTTAGACCAAGAAGACTGTATATACCGCCCGAGGGCGCGCTCCTTTTTGTACTGTGAATACCGTCCCTCCCCCCCCTCTCTCTCTCTCTCTCTCTCTCTCTCTCTCTCTCACTCGTTACAAAGAATAACGGCGGGCTTTGAAAGAGGGTAAAAATTGCAGTCATCCGCGGATCTCGAGAGCGCGAGACGGGCGGCGGAGAGCTCGGAGCGTCTTCCCTTAGACGAGGGCTTAATTTACCGTTGAAGCGGTACCGAGAGAAAAAGCTCTGCTTACAACTCCGCCCACTCCCCGTCCCTACATCGATCCAAGGGCTAAATATTTCAACAAAAAAAAAAAAAAACGCCGCGCGTCACCGGCGAAGAGTTTCGGCCAAATGGATCGCGGCGGGGGTGCCTGCGTGCCCTTCTTCTGCAGCGCAGCGGCCCAAGAACGGGGAGTGTCGGTCGCGGCAATCGGCTTTGAGACCGCGCGAGCCGTTATGTTTTCTTGAAAACCAAAAAAAAAACAAAAACAAAAACAAAAATAAAAACAAGAAAAGCAACAAAAAAACAGAACATTGAAAGAGTCCTTCGCGCCGCAGCGCGCCGAGATCAACGAAAATATACGGCGGTGCCCGTCTATCTGCTCAACTAAAAATACGCGGCGGGGGATTTGTCGAGAATTTTTTTAAAGGATTCCCGGGTACGATATCCGCGATGGCTTTTACGGTGCTCCAATTTTGCCGCTACGGAGAAGAGAAAATATTTTCTAAAAACTTTCGTAAATGGCTTTATATATATATATGGGTGCTTTTTGGGCAAATCGTTTATGTAAACAGCGCTGCAGTTATTGACGAAATAGAGAACAGTGCTGCTGCGAAGCTAAAAATTGAAAATCATTTGCATGTAAATGTTTTTCCTCCAAGTTGATGCCATTGGCAAACACACACACACACACACACACACACACACACATATATATATATATATATATATGTATGTATGTATGTTCGTATACACAAGTTTTGGGATAAATATTATTTAGATAAATTTTTCTTTTCTAAAACTTTTTAGCAATGGGAACTTAGGAAAAGCGCATAGTATTGCTACGATATCCTTTATAGCGAAATAAAGCGAATATAGTAATGATATCGAGGGTATTGACTTGACGTAATCGCCAAGAAAAAAAAACTAGAGATATTTGTAATTATCATGCAAATTTTTCGTCTTGAATACTTATATTGTAATTGGAGCTGGCGATAAAGATCGAGAGAGAAAAAATTCCGATACTTTCAACGAAAGAGCTGCTTTCTTTCTTTCTTTTATTCTTGTTTTTTCCTTTTTTTTCTTCCTTTTTTTCTGTAAACTTACAGACACGTGGGTGTACTCCATGCCCTGGGAAAATATTGAGATTTTTGATGACGTATTTGCCGACCCTATGGTCTGCCGCTCGACCTTCAGCAACTGTCGTCGAGTTTGAATAGCAATCAACGCGCGGGGAACAGCGCTCGAAAATTTGACGTCACGTGAAAGGAATTAATTTTAAAAAAAACAACAAAAAACGACCTGGAAGTTCTCGATATCACGAACTGTTTCGTCAGTACAAACAGATTACAATATATGCAAGTTACAAAAATATTGTAAGTAAATCACTATTGAAAACGGTACCAGGCACTATTCGTTAAGTTAAGTTAGTTAGATGCTTAAATTAACATTTATATCACGGCTCTGACCTCTATCGTCTCTATAGTAAGCAGGAGTTTCTTGAAATCTCAAGAAAATCACATAGATGTTGTTTTTCACATATCAGGCTACCGTCTCTTTCTGTCGACCATGTACTAAAAAAAAAAAAAAATTAAATTTGAAAACCATCGAAGGCAATTGGACCGTATAAAAGTATATTTCGTCTCACCGAAGAGCGACCTCAATTTGAATATCGAATCCGCTTATCCCTCTCTACGAATTAAAAAAAAAAATGAAATAAAAAAAAATGAAATTTTCGCCCGAAAGGAGCTGTGACAGTTCGCTTTATAGCTGGCACGTATATAAGAGGCTTGCGTCATATAAATAATGCACAAAAAGACTATAACGAACGGCGACGTTTCTTCCACCTACATCCCACTCTCTCTCTCTCTCTCTCTCTCTCTCTCTCTCTCTCTCTCTCTCTCTCTCTCTCTCTATCTCTCTACCATCTCCGTATTCAACGGGAAAGCATCGGGAAAGTGGACGAGGATCAAAGCGGAGAGGCGAGTTTCTTTATTTATCGCCCTCAAGAACGGCAAGGTTATATATATATATATATATATATATATATATATATATATATATATATAAACAAGTACGCGTTTAAATTTTGACGAATTTTATGAGCTCTCTCAGTGGCATTTCCCAAGACGCCCCCGCGCAACCGTTTGCCATCATCCGCGATGTCGCGACTGCGTCCGAGCTCACTCGCATACACAGAGAGATAGATAGAGAGAGAAAGAGAGCCTGGATATTTATATGCAGTTTCAGAAGTGCATCCAGGGGTAAGAGGGGCAAGAGATGGGCTCGCACGAGGCAGATAAGCCGATAATGGATGCTGGGCGGTAATTTCATTTTTCCATTACTCGCTCTCTCTCTCTCTCTCTCTCTCTCTCTCTCTCTCTCTCTCTCTCTCTCTCTCTCTCTCTCTCTCTTTCTCTCTCTCGCATCAACTTCGGGGTAACAGAGTGGCGATCGCGGTAGCGCATCAAGCATCATAGTTATCGTTCTTGCCAGTGTATATTCTTCCCTAGACCTTTATGTATTTGTACACGCCGTTGCTCATTTTAGACACACACACACACACACACACACACACACACACACGCGCGCGCACTCTCTCTCTCTCTCTTTCTTTTTACGCGACCAAATGCCGTGTTGTTTCTGTTCTCTTGTCGCCTTTTTTGCCGCGATATTTTATTTTCTCAGCGGCCTCCTGATCTCGTAAAGTACAAGCTGCGACACAAAAAAGTCGTGCACGTATAGACGTGTATACATATACATATATATATATATATATATATATGTGTGTGTGTGTGTGTGTGTGTGTGTGTGTGTGTGTGTGTGTGTGTGTGTGTAGTGTGTGTGTGTGTGTGCGTGTGTGTGTGTGTATAAAAATCCCGAAAGATTTCGGCAGATGCCATTGTTGTATGGAACAACGGTAACCTACCGTCCGCCGCGGGGCGCGTTAATGGATTATATCTGTATATAGGACGCGATGAAGAGTCGACTCTGGAATTATACTGTTCGAGAGAACTGTAAATGTAACACACAGTACCATCGCCCCACCCTCTTCGTCCGCTTGCTTTGTTCCCGCTCCTTTCTCTCTCTCTCTCTCTCTCTCTCTCTCTCTCTATCTCTCTCTCTCCCGTCTTCGTTGCTTTACAGTAACGTCAATTAAAAACAATGCTCTAACGCGCATCCTTTAGTTACGTTACGTTCTCCCGCGTCTCCGTCTTACTGCACCAGCAGAGGCCGGCAGACGTGACGAGCGAACTCCCAGCAGGCTTGCCCGGCCGGCGGGAGGCCCTATTTTCGCGAGCGTCGACCAGTCGCCTAAGTATACCGTACTTTATTTCTTAAAAGCTGAAAAAGCTCGAAATGTTTATGACCTCTGTTTTATGATTCTCGCTTCCCATTACGGTAATCCATACCATTAGGGATAATATTGATTTAATTTTAAAAATGTATCCACGTCTAAATCTATATATATATATATATATATATATATATATATATATATATATATATATATATATATACAGTTATAGACGCCTCGTACGACAATTACGTTTTATGCGCTGCTCGGGCTGCTTTTTACGAGTCGCAACAAGTTAACTTGATTCAAATAATCGATTTTTCCGGCCCACTCGCTGACGCGCGCGCATACCGCGCGCACTTTATTTCTCTCCTAGTCGTTAAATTACAAAGCAGATATAAGTAATATTTTCACTTTAAAAGCGAATATTTGCCCCGGCGGTGTACTCGCGCAAGTTAGCTCGAAATTTAATTCATAATCTGTGCGGCTAATTAAAATTATATCGTATTAGCCCTGCGCCCGCTGCTTCAGCTGATCACTCGCGATTGCAAAATCATTAATCGCACTAATGGTGCGTATAAAAACGTCCGTAATTTCCCATGATTTTCCAATGCAAATCAAATATCGGCGTCCTGCAGTATCTAACCGTCACTACATTGCTCTCCCCCTCCCCCCCTCATTCTCTCTCTCTCTCTGTCTCGCACTCTCTCTGTTTCTGTATGCTTCCTTACAATATCTAATATTTTTCTATATATATATATATATAGCCCTCTTGATTATTGAAGTATAGTCAAACTTACATTTCCATCGCTGCGCAGACTAGATCGCAATTTGGTAGCGGGCGGGGGGGGGCTAGAAATACGCGATATATACGCCTAAGAAACTATGGAAATTCGCGCGAACGAATACATATCCTCGAAGCCAGAACTGCCGATCTATTTCGATAAAATTAACGCAAATCCGCGCCGTTAAACTCCCAAGAGCGTACGTCCGGAGTACCTTCGGAGCGTTAACGCTAATTGCTTTTTAATTATATAGGTTTTATGGTCGAAATCAATACGAAAGGCCAGAATACATTCGAGATTCTTTCGTGGAAATTGCAAGGAATTCAGCAGATCTGTATATATTTTTTATGACAATTTAAATGCGAAGCTATAGCGAGGGTAAAGAAAATCAGACGTGTCTGATCAATCGGAACGCGTAACTTTGTTTTAAAAAATCAATAATTATCTCTTCGATGACGACAGGGGAGAGAATTTGACGAATGAAAATCAACGCGAGTCATTAAGCGCGGAGAGAGACAGAAAAAGAGAGCTCTGCGGAACATACGTGAAATTTTAGCAAAGCGTCAAAAGCTCGAAAGCTCTAGTTCCCCGAACCGAATCTGTTCTTCGTCGAGTGCGCTCGTCGAGCCGAGGTTCTCCGCGTCTGCCTGCGACTTTCCTTCTGCCAAAAAATAAGCACGGATCCGTGAAGTCGCGGATAATTGGAATCCGTGTATCGGATACGGAAGCTCGGACTCGCTGCAAAGGGCGTGAAGAAAGAAGGGGGCGTCGACTGGAACGGGGATACGGCCGGCGAGCGTATTACGCCGTGCGTAGGTGGATTAAACGAGCGCCGCGCAGTTCGTAAATTCCATTAGCCGAGGATTTTCGCGACGCAGAACGTTCCTCGTTTGTTTCCCGCTTTTTTTGTTTTTCATTTTTTCATTTTCCCTTTTTTTTTTTAATAATATCGCCGGAGCAGCGAAACTGTTGCAGAAATAGTTGTACATCGGGGAAACGCAAGCGATGCTTCAGCTGAATTTTTCGAAACACCAGTGCGTGTATATTTGTTTATCTGTTTTATGTTGTTTTGGTTTTAAAAGAAAAGAAAAAAGAAAGAAATATTGCGCGAAAAGCTCGCCTACCGCGAGTATGGATGCTAATGGATCTTTGGGAAAGAAGGATGGTGGGACGCGATAGGGTGTCGAGGACGCATCGCTTACGATTCTCGAGCGTGTAGGTATTGCGAGAAGATGAAACGGCAAGGTGAACGTTACGATCGCGGCAGTTCGACCCTGTTTATATCTAATTGTTTTTAGATCTAGTTCTAACGGCTTCAGATATTGTTATGATCACTTTGAGCTTTTTAGAAACTGTGACACTAGATATATATATATATATATATATATATATATATATATATATATATATATATATTCGACGAGAATATGGATTGTAGCAAACGAGTCGAAGCCGTAGATAAATACGATTAGTCGACTAAGACCAGATATCTTTGTAATATTTCTGGTCAGCAAGCAAGAGAGGAAATATCACTGTTTCCTTCTTAAGTACATAGAGCTTATGATTAGAAAAAGATGAAATGATATATGTACATGCAAAGACAGCTTTCCTACGTCTTTCTTCATATTACGAATCGGAGAAAAGGAGACGGGAGAGACAGAGAGAGAGAGTGGAGCAGCAAAAAAGTGAGATAACAACTTTTGCGTACTAATCTCAAATCACTCTATGTGAGAGCTGTTTTATGAGATCTATTTTTTATTATGTCTTTCCCCGAAACTCTCTCAGACACTTGCAAACTGGGTGGGCGCAGATTTCAAAGGCGAACGAAAGAACCGCGCCTTTCCTACTTCCCCCCCCCCCCATGAGACCCGACGCGTCCTACATCGTTATGATGCACCGCCCGTTCATTCTGTCTGTACATGTACGAAAGTGCGAATCCGTCTAAGCGGTTTTCAAGCCCTCTGTTGGACCATATTATTCGATTTGAAATATTTTAACTCTCGACGTATAATCCGCGTAAAACCGCGTATTTATCGGAAATTCGACTTGTATTTTCCTCAATGAGGCTTCTTTTTAGCCGGTAGATGAGGAAAAGTCGTGCAAAAAAGAAAATAAGCTCGGAAAATTTTAAAATACAAATCGATAACGACGTATCACATTTTATCGACTTTTCTTGTATCACGAATGAAGAAAGAATACTTCTAGTATAGATCAGGTCTTTAAGGCAGAGCTTTAACAGCAGCTCATATACAATATAATAAAAATAAAAATTTCTATTTAATTAACAATCCATGATTCATAATTTATAATAGACGTTATTTATCATACGATTGTAACGATCGACGACATTACGGCGTCGCGATGTAACATCTGTACAAATGGCAGCTTGATCCGTATTATCTTCATAAAGCGGGCTTTATGATTTCTTATATGCGAATCGTATAAAACACAATGGAGTTTCTTAATAAACGTCCAAGTTAATAGAGTCCCATCCGGCGTGTACAGTAAAACGTTCGCTTTTACTGCCTTTGCGCAAAACTTCAAAGCTAATATAACCGGCGCGCTCTCGCCGTACAAAACGACGCCGGGGCGCGTCAAAATAATAACTTGTATATTATTGCCGGACTATCAAGGCTATTTCAAGACTGCGCGCTCTCTTACGTAATTTTAGGACGAGTCGCTTCATTTCCATACTTACGCAAATGACGAAAAATATTTATTGAAACTGGATGCGTTTTATGGTTAATGTCGAATGATTATATTGCGTAAAGCTAGTTGCCATCTTTGTTCATCTAACGGGTGAATTTTATCATAATTCGATAAAACTAGGATATATTTTCATCGGTTTTACGGTCTTTATGAAATGATACAATTATAATTATAACGTCAACTGGACTCTATGGAATAACGTATATCGTACTGCATTCAACTGCATATTACAAAAATTGCACCGTCCGGATATTATTAAAACATTTGCGACGGATAGTGAACATTTTGGGACAATCGTAAAGCCATTAAAAATAGATCTAGGTTACTCGGGGGAGTTGTAACGCACGGTTTAGTGTACGTATTTTAGACGAAAACAAAATGTCTCTTTGAAGCAGCCAAACGTTGCAGTATGGAAAATTAGGTTACTCTCTAATGTTTCCCGTCATACTTGATTTTCATGTACTTTCTGGCGGCAGGCATTTACGTATTGTAAAAAATGTTTCTCTTTTATCCCCCTTTGCAATTCGGACGTTACTTTTAAAATTAGAACACATCAGCGAATTCAATTTTTCAAATTAGGAATCGAATTTTTTAACACAAACTGTGATTATCTTGTATCAAAAAAAAAACATAAAAGTTTTTTAAATAAAAAACCAATATTCCTAAAATGAAATATAATTTTCGTAGCATGAAAAAGGTTTTTTTTTCAATGTTATATTTGAAACTTGATCAATTCTACATCAATGTCAGTTTTTTTGTACCGAATGTTTTTTTTTTCTTAATTTTTCCGCCGCTATGCGTAATCTGCGCAAGCACCCGCCTCACGCTTATCAATCTTCTACCCCTCTTCGCCGTCCCCCGAAGAAAGAAAGAAGGGCTCAAAGTTCGAGCGTAAGGAGATAAAACTCTCGCAAGGCTCTCTTGTGCACGAATGCACATGCACATGCGGACTATCGCAAAAAGTGCGCCAGCAAAAGATACAACAACAATGCCACTCGCAAAATTGCACTTCTCCGAGGGAATCTGGCCGTGACAACCAGATGCATATATATATATATATACGTACATGCAGACAATCTCGGAAAATTGGATAGCTCCCTCCCACTCCCTTCTTCCACTTTCCGAGAGATTCATCCATCTAGCCCGCGGCTGCGTTCGTCCGCACACGTGTATATTTTAAACTAGAAATTTTAACTTTACACCGATACAAGATGCGGATGGAGCGTGTAAACGTGGCTGAGAAAGGACTTTTCGAAATTCCGATTCAGCTGGATGGGCGGCCGATCCTTTTCGTATCTATAACACCCCACGTTGAAGGGGAATTTCCTCCCTTGCCCTTCTCCACCCCTAAGTGCGTTACTTAATGCGCGCCTTTTGTTTTTGTCCTGTTCTCGTCTCCTATAAATATATACTCGCTCCATAATGGACTGACTAACTGACTGGACTAACGAACTAACGGAAAAATCCCGCCGTCTACTTTGACCCCCTTTTTGTTCTGAGAGAAGGGGCGAGAGATAGATAAAGAAACAGAGAAAGAGAGTGGAAGGAGCGGAAGAGGGAGAGAGAGAGAGAGAACGGAAAAGGGATAAAGTAAAAATTACACCAGCCACTGTCTATCTATTGTGAGAAAAGTTGTAACCTTCGGAGAGTTATCGGACAAATATATTTGCTCCACTGTGAAAGTTGCGCCCTCACGGACAAGGAACTTTTTTTTTTGCTGACTGTATAAACTCTTTTCCCCCGATGGATAATAGACTTCCGAATGGATCGCGTGGACGAATTACACACTACATGTATTATATTATCTTTTGTGCTTTCACATTTTTTTTTTTTTTTTTTTTTTACAAACTTTCTTTTTTCTCAAAAGAATGCATCGCGGCCTAATGGTCGGGTCAATTTTTCGGAGCTAAAAGGCTTTTTTGTTCGAGACGTATAATGACTCCATGGACGTCGGGCCGGCCAGCCATTGTTTCAAAATTTGGCCGAATGTACTTTTTAGAATAATGAAAATTAATGGCGGGCATGACGCGCGGAATTTCCTTCTTTTTCTTTCGACCAGTAGCACAAAGCTTTACGCCAGCCTTTGGCTTTCGAACTAGAAGTAACAATGTAGAGATACGAATATAGAAGAGAAATTTTACGTTATGAATTTCGATACCTCGCGGAAAATGTTAAGAATAGATATATGTCACCGTCGGATATTAAAGATGAAATGAAGCGAAATTTCTATAATTAATTTAAACTTATTTTTTAGCAGCTTCGACTAAAATATTAGCAAAACACTTTTGTTAATTACAAACTTAATAAAAAACGTTTCAATAGTTTAATCATCGAGAAATATCAAATTTACGTAAAAATTGATGCTGATAAATGCCATATATCCAGATATTTTAACAAGCTTGCTGATATTATATATTATATATTATAAAGTCTATTGTACATTATAAAAGGCTTGCTGGTAGCATCATCAGTTTGGCATCAATTGAAACCATTGATTTTTATGCTGCAGCATTCAAATAAAAAAAAATTCATCGGCTTTATTACACTAGTAAAAAAAAAAAAGAAGATACTAACCTGATAGTACCTCGGTATAAATATACCTCAAGTAGTTCAACGTCGCGTTAGGTCAGCCAGCCGTACGGATATCTTGCAAATACTTTACACTGATATCTAGACACTTTTATAAGATCTATACAGAATTTGACATTGTTCTCTTCGAAGCGTTCAATCGTGAAATACGAGGAAACTTTTTTTAACTAAATATAATCCAAGATAGCAGATTTCTAGCCATTCCAAACATAGGACGTATTTTACATTTTAAAAATATACATAATGATATTGTCATAGATTATAATGTTCTTCGGCGCGAACAGTCATCGATATAGCAGTCTGCGTTCTTCGCCTCTCTTCCGGAACTTCCGAGAGTCCTTACCGCCGAAGAAGCCCTGGATAAAGTGCATCTAGTCCGAAGAAAAGAAAAAAGAAAGATAGGCGTGCGAACGTCAGCGGGATCCAAAGCTCCTTCTTGCCACCCGCTACCCTTCCCTCGCCAACGATGCCATTATATAAGCCAAATTCCAGGAGGTGGGTGGCGACAAAAAGCGAGCCGTAAAGACGGCTTCTACGCTCCGACCTATGGCCCGAGCGATCGGTTATTATCGGCGGCATCCCCCTTGCGCTGCAGAAAATTTGCTCCCGGACCCGAGGGCGAGAGAGAGAGAGAGAGAGAGAGAGAGAGAGAGAGAGAGAGGGAGAGAGAGAGAGAGAGAGAGCGTACGAGCGCGGGCGTAAGGGGCATATACTCGCGACTGGTGGTAGTTGAGCGCACGTCTGTGCCTCCCCCCCTGCGGAAAGTTCAAGATCGAGGCGCAAGGCCATCGCGCGCACCTCGTCGTTTTTCCGGATGTCTGGTTATTATTGCCGCGGCGATTATGGTAATTCACAAAGCCGTTACCGGAGGTATATTAAACTAATTTCTCCGTATAGATACATATGTATGTGTGTGTGTGTGTGTGTGTGTGTGTGTGTGTGTGTGTGTGTGTGTGTGTGTGTGTGTGTGTGTGTGCGCGCGTATCTGCGTGTGTGTAAAAAAAATATACATATATATATATATATATATATATATATATATATTGGAACTGGAGAATCGATTTACAAACAGTGATTTTTACGACTAGTATAGTGCGGAGGGCCGGGAGTTCACGCACACAGACCTCGGTATAACTTTCACGAGTGAATGGCAGAAAAAATTTTTCGTTCGAAAAAAAATTTAAATATAAAGCAGTTTAGTGAAAAATATGGATAAACATATATATGCTCATATACTTTGCATATGGATAGAAATAGGATAATGTATACATTTTGACGTATTTTGCGATTATACGAGGATATAGCCTCGGATCATTAACGAAAATGAGATTTTTAAAATAATTTTGGTTGTACTATAAATTAATTTTGTCAAAATCTTCGATGAAATTAAAATAAACTTTGAAAAAAAAAATTAAAATTTTCCCTGAAGGAAGCTCTTGCGTGTACAACTGTAATTAAATATTATCAGCACAAATATTCAAATACCTTATACAGTCTATAGTTATGAGTCTATTTATGGTCCTATAAATTCACGAATGATTTTACTGCATCCTAGTATGAATTAATTTATTTTTCACTGTCTGTTTTTAATTAAAATAAATAAACACAAACTCTGTAACTACAGTGAATTAATTCTGAGGTCACGTAAAAATAATTGCTAACTTCGAGGCAATATCACACGCATCGCCAATTCCAGGAGCAATGATTTTTAAAGCCTGTTCGTTATAGAGTGAGCTCGAGAGGGGGAAAAAGTTAAAAATTAATATCTGCTCTATTGACGTAGAGGAGAAATGGACTAGAAGTCGGAGTATAGACAGAGCGAACTTTATGATTTATTCTTTCTCCCGATGTTTATTTTCCTAGTTCTTTAGCGTTGGACAAACATAAATAGCTACTTTCCATTTCGAGTTCTCCCTCTTCACTAACTTTAATTCGAGCGAAATTCTGTTGCATATAGTATACAGTTATAATGTTTATGAACAAACTGTTTGTATCTGTTGAATACATATAAAGAAATTAATTTTTTGCATTAATTAAATGAGAGCGTAACATTTTTATTTACCCTCGCTCTTAGATAAAAATATGGAAAAACATGTCTATCTTTAAATAATGTGTTATAGTCTGTACAAAATTTTTCTACTAGCAAGTACATGTTTTCTTGAATTTCTCCAGAAAACTATTTTCTTAAATTAAGATCATATTTACACAATCCAACAGTTGTGTATGTTCTGAATATTTTGATAATAAAGCATTGAATATTACGTAATTCAGGAGAAAATATTTACTTAATAATAGAATGTATCTTTACTATAGTAAAATTAAATTAAAATGAGCTGAACATTTCTCAAATTTAACAACAATTACAAATAAATGTTGTATAATTTTCTGAATCTATAATATATTCTTAATTTTCTTAATTATAAACTATAATATTAAATGTAGCGTGTATAAATTTTGTTCAGTTGAACTGAAAAATAAATTTATTTTATTCTGTTGAACACGGTAAATGTCGGTCAAGTAATTTCCAATAAGATTCCACGCACATTACTTAATTGAAATATAATTTCCTAATTCATAAGCTTTTGCCAGAACAGAATTTACATATTAAACGTCAATTATACAAAAATAATGAACGTAAATAAAAATGCTCATTTAAGAAATCAGAGCATACAACTATACATATTAATTATATTATATGAAACTTTATATTGAATTGAATCTGTAGTTAATAAACTAGTTTCCTGATATATATATATATATATATATATATATATATATATATATATATATATATACAGATATTAACTTACGTTAGAGCAAGTGTAATTTCCGACACGAGAGTCTATATATAATTCTCCTTTACACATAAATAATCTCTCTCTCCCTCTCTCTCTCTCTCTCTGTCTCTCGCTCTTCTCTCTGCACACTATATATATATATATATATATATATATATAACCTCCCGAAAAATTTGAGAATAATTCACACCCCCGTAACAATAACACAAAATAACCAATACGAACATTATTTTATTAGACTGTTACGAGCATGCCCCCCCTCTCTCTCTCTCACTATATCTCACGACCACGAATCAATCGAGCCCCGCTCCCCTTCTTTCCTCTTACCCGTCACGACATACTTTCCGAAGTTCGTCACCTCGCCCTCCGCCCTCCGTACTATACGATTTAATCGCGAATCAATGGAATTAACTAACCAGCCTCGTAACCCCCGCCCCTTCCCCCTTCTCGTTCCCTGCGGCCCGCCCGTACTCCAAACTGGGAGCATATAATAATAACGAATCCCCTCCTGCACTGCGCCCCCCCGCTCGCCAAATCGAAATTCAATTTGATTTACCCCGTGTACGGCGAGTTCCGCAGTACGAGCGCCCGCCCGCCAGCCCGGCCTCTCGGCTTAGACCAGATCGAAGTCTAGTCACGTATCGCCAGCGGGCGCGGGAGCGGGTGAGGGGGGGGGGCTGGGGAGTGCGCCCAGGACACAGCTGGAGCACGCATACAAACACACGTATCGGGTGGGGGGGGGTGGTTAAGTGTAGCTCCGAAAGGCGAACCGACGTCTCCGTGTCTCCGGCCCCGTATTCGCGCTCGCCGGTTTGTTAGTGCCCGGCGAAAACCAATCAGCGCGTTTCACCGGTGCTGCTGGCGAACGAGGCGCGTGCCGGCTACTCGGGCGTCGTGTCGCCCGCCGGCTCCGCAGCACTGCTGCGCGAAGCCCGAAAGCATTTTCGATTGAAAGAGGCTGTTTGTATATATTATATATATACATATATATATATATATATATATATATATATATATATATATATATTAATTAGAGATTGGAAGCTATATGCCGAGGTGTGACGCGTCTGAAAAGGAGGAATGCTTTTGATTTCCAATGAAATCGGGAAATGGTTATTATTGGAGGCAGAGCGATCATCGGAGCTTACAACGCGAAAATGACTGACAATTTGATTATTACTTTATTTTTATTCGCACCTTTTTTTTATTCTCTTCGTCTCGATTTGCCAGGTTCAGATTATTCATATATTTCAATTTAAATATTATTAGTTCTTTTGCTTTAAAATATTTAATTATTATTATTTCGTTATACATTTTTGCGTGCCCGAATATAAACCTTCCTATACGTTCGAAAAGTTATATATTTTTATTAAAATAATATGTAGTATATTAATTCATTGGCAGTCATAATAATAATAACGTCGAGTTGAAATTAGTTATTTAATGGGTAATCCACATGCAACAGCGCGGAGCGATTGAAATTATCCGATCAATGATTTTATTGATTTCTTTAATAACCGAATAATTATTAGCTTCTTTGCATTGTTTTATTAGATAGCATAATTTCGCGATAAGTTATCAACAAAATACTGTATAAAAATACCGTATAGTTAAATCCCTTTGTTTTAGCGACAATGTACTGAAACATATCAGGCATTTTTGATAAAAATATACAAAGGAACATAGTATTAAATTCATTCGGTACGTTATAATAAGAATGATAAACGTAGTTTCAATAAGAATTTTTAAATAAGAAAAATGTTGAATTAGTCTTGTCTCCACTGAGTATAATACACTGTACATTATAATCTCTACAAATTACAAGAGACTCTTGCATTATACTGTTGAATAAACAAAATCATTATTATTTGAGTGAACTGTCTTACATTCATTTGAATAATTACGCAAGTTTCAGATTTATTTTTAATTAACCTCGTCGATGCCCATTATTTGTCAAATCTCTTGCGTCCATTGTCTCTTCCGAATTTCTCCCGCAATCAAATTTCCTCTCCTGTTGTTTCTCGATCAGCGCACTTAACGGTCGGCGGAAAATCCCTGCCCCCGAGAAGGGCAAACTCGTGAATGCTCGCCCGGCTAATTATCTCGAACGGGGAGGGAGCCCGGCGGAGGGAGGAAAAATAAGGGCTTGCGTCGCGCGGCGCACAATGTGTACCGAGGAAAGTTTCGGATTCGAGGGCGTCCCCTCCCCTACCTCTCCCTGCCCGCCTGATTGCAACAAATAAACGTACAACAACTGCGGCGCAACGGAAGCTGCATCTGCCACGGGCTCGACCTTAATCCCCTTACCGAGTAAACAATAATGAAATCAGAGCGGAGCACTCGCGGAATCGCCCTTCGGACAGCAGGAAGGAGAAGAACAGAGAGAGGGAGAGAGAGAGAGAGAGAGAGAGAGAGAGAGAGAGAGAGGAAGAGATAGAGAAGGGGAAATGGAAAGATATAATCATACCGGGGGATCCTGGGCGCGCGCCCTTCGCTAATCCTCCCAGGGAGCGGGGCTCGTTTTCCCAGCGCGCAAAGCTAATCCGCGTCGTTTTCACCGCGGGGCTTGTTGGCCCGCGGGGGGTTTTAATAGACGTTCGGGCGTCGGGCACGCGCCGGGGATGGGCGTAACGGGTCTGCACCGAAAGTCCTCGAAAGTTTTACTTACGCCGCGGCGCGGGGGAACAAAAATCGCCCGATACGTCGCGAAGGGCGCGCTCGAAAGTTCGCCACGTCCGTTCGCGCCGCGAGTGTCGAATTAGTTCGTGCGCGCCGGCTTGCGGGGGCCGTCAACGCGCCTCGAACGAACTTTCCTGCCATCTCCCGTCCACACATCCACCTCCCCCCCACCCCCACATCCGCCCGCTGCTTTTCTATCAACCGACCGTCATAAAGCTCGGGACGGCCGATTAGTCCGCAGTCGAAAGCCGCGATCGTCGAATTTATCGACAATTGCGGTTTAATTTTTAAATGGGAAAAATTTTTCTCCTTTGTCGTCCGATCGCTTTTGCCGCGAGAGTATTTATTACGTGGCGTAAAATCAACTGATATTCAATAAATAAATAAGTAAGCCATGTGCGCGGTCTGGTAGAGGGGCGATTTTATACGACCCGCCCAAATCGCGCCACGATTCTCTTGC
Organism: Sycobia sp. Sy_11; assembly: GCA_018907035.1. Classification (NCBI taxonomy): domain Eukaryota; kingdom Metazoa; phylum Arthropoda; class Insecta; order Hymenoptera; family Epichrysomallidae; genus Sycobia; species Sycobia sp. Sy_11. Next base: position 3,563,946 of record JACCIC010000019.1, read on the forward strand.
GAGAATCTAACTTTTTCACGACCGCAGAGTGCGGTTTGCCCTTTGTAAAAATCGGAAAGCATATTCAGTTTTTTTTTGCTCGTCCCGGTCCACGCATCGGAACCTTTTGGAAGTTTTGTTGAATTTGTTTTTTTTTTTTTTTTGGTGTTGTAATCTTTATCGACTCGGCACTAAACGAGAACGTTTTTTTTAATGTTATGCCTTTTCCATGGGCACAGAAGTGCTTTATTTTGTATGTTAATAATATTTTACTGAATAATTTAATTTCATTACTCTTGCGTCATTTCATTACGATATTTCTACAGTAATTTTAAAAGTATATACAGTGATGAATACATACATATTAAGTAGATTATAATTAATGGAATTTACCAAACGGGCATTTCATTATATTTTACTTTCTTTAAATGAGACACTTCGGAATTTTCAATAAATAGAAATTATGTTTTCTTTATTGTCCGTCGATTCATTAATTTTGATCATTTCAAGTGGATAAAATTACATTTTGGATGATTTAAAGAACAGGTACATTCGTAATGATATGAGCACTTAAGATTGTGTTTATAGTAGTTGAATAATAATCCCTAGTAGATTATTTTAACGAAAGCAAAGTCTTTCGCTTTAATAATTTTACATCCATCCGTAAACGTTGCGTATTACATCCTTCCGCTCTGCATAATATATTTCATTGCAAATTAAACCTCGCGAGTAGCGCGTCCACGGACGCCAGGGATAGTGCGTTTCAGCGCGCAGTTACGTTACGCAATGGCAAAGAATTGAGGGCCCCCGCCCCCTACCGGCAATGACGAATTTTCCAACGTATGCTGGTGACGCCTGTCTTTTTCCAGCACTGAGATAAATAATAATGAAAAAAAGCAGGGGAAAAAAATGAATCAAAAAAACCAACCTTCGCTGCTGGAGTGGACGCGGGTTGAACAAACTGCCCCCCCCCTTTCCCCTTTGCCGACGAAACACGATATTGATTCCCTGACAAACCGAACGATTTCTCCGATAGTAATTTTTGTACGGGCACATTAGTCCCTGAGAGTACCCCCGGCTGAATTGAAAAGTTCCTTTTGCCTTTATTTTTTGGTGCCCCAACCCGTCTCCACCAATAATTCTTCTCCGACCTAAATTTTCATCGGTAATATACAAAGGGGTAGTGTAGTGTGGCACTGGACGTTCTCTCTCGCTCTCTCTCTCTCTCTCTCTCTCTATCTCTCTCTCCCTCGCTACCTCTCTATCTACCGCTTTGAGGATACCGTCACTTTTCGCGCAAAAGACAGAGTGGGAAAAAATGAATAGGGAAACGAGAAGAGACAGTTTTCTCCAATTCGTCCCGCTATCCATTTGACGGCTGCGTGTTCAAGCTTATAATTACTGCCGCAGAACGGTGAAACGACTCTCAACGTACTTGCATTAATTACATGGAAAGTCATATGGTAATTGAATATTTCAATTCTTTCGCGGTATGCGTGGAAGAATAAATTCTTGGTTAAAGGAAGTTTACGTACGAGCTAATGGATGATTACGTACGATTTCAATTTCAAATTTATCCTAATGAATTACGTAAATGAGCAGTTTTTAATTAAATTACCAATATCATGGATTTATTGCGTGGCGTTTGTTGCTTTTATATCGCTCATACGCGCGGCTTAAGTGTTATTCCGTTACGACTGCAATTTTCCTCCTTTTTTTTCCTTTTTAATAAGCGACTCGGTTTATCGCGCAAATAAAAAAAAAGATTTTATCCAGTTATTTTCTCCTTACTCAACCTCGTTCGAAGGTTCTTCCATTAAAGGCTGTATCGTCTTGAATCGCAGCCTCTTGGTTTTAAATATCCATGAATAATGGCAATCAGTCGGTGTACTTTGCCAAGGAAAGAGGATTGGCGCTCGCGATTTCGCTAAAAACTAAATACTAATTAGCGTATCGAATAATTATACCGTAGCCTTTGGTTGCCTTTTCTACAGATTTTCAGTTTACCGCGGCAGGCAGGCAACATTGTTTCATAGTTTTTGTAGGTTATTATTTTGTGTATTACGCCCGTAATGCTTTACTTGCAATTGCATTCGTGAAGTACCTGTCAGTATGGGATTCCGTAAGTTTCCGTTCTTAAAACAGGCGCATTCTTTCCTCTAGCTGTTGCCATTTTTTCCCTAACCATCAACGCCTCTTTTCCAGACATTCCTGGAACTGTTATATTTATAATTGTCAGCTCGGCGCTGTTGCGTACGACGTTCGCCGACGCGCGCTTCGGCGCAACAGCTACGCTAGGGCTCTCGTGCACGCGCAGCTGTTTTAGCGTGTCCGAACATTGGCCCGGGATTTTTGCCATACGGGTTGCCGCCACACCAACCCTCAATCCGAACGTGCGAGCGTAAAACGTCCGCGAGAAAGAGAGAGAGAGAGAAAGAGGTAGAGAGAGAGATAGAGAGAGAGAGAGAGGGAGAGAGAGAGAGAGCTGAGTTGCTCATGCAATTATTTTATTCTGATTCTTTACTCGATTTTTTTCCTCTCATGTTTTACTGGATGCGTCTGTTTTTATTCTTCAGCTTTTACTCGTTATTTCCGCTTCTGTACTTTTTATAAGCTCGACGTATGACGAGCTCTTAACGATCGTTCCATTTATATTTAGATTATTATACTTGTAACACAGCGCACGTGTCCGATATAACATTATATATATATATATATATATATATATATATATATATATATATATATATTCTGCCTTGTTTAGCTTAGCTTTCCGGTATTATATATTAGCTTATTTATATTAATAAAAATCATAGGAAAAAATTTCTAATGGATGAAAGATATGCGATCGCTTCAAAATGCCACTGGGCTCGGTCTGTACATTTTTACTATATACACATTCATCTGACCTCGGATCGTATACTTGCCTTTTATCTATATCCTCCGACCGCAAAATAACCCCTCTCTAAGGGTCCCCTTAAAATTTCTATACCTTTTTTTCACACACACACACACACACACGCAGACCCACACCCACACACACTTGAGCACACATATATACCCAGTGGGCGACAAAGCGCTTTTCCCTGCTCTTTTACGCGGGTGGCAGTCTTATTACGGATCGATCGCCGAGACTTTAAAAAAGCTCTACGCAAGCGCGCATTTGCAAAGAAAAAATAAAGTTAGGTGATGAAGAAGGGGAGAGAGAGAGATAGAGAGAGGCAGAGAGATAGAGAGTGAGGAGGCAGCTGCTCGATATAAAATGAACGTAACGTTTCAAAGCTCTCGATGGGGGGCTCGCGGTACGTCTCGCATTGTAACGCGAAAACAGGGACGGGCAATACAGGCGGCGATATAATAAGGTCTATCTTATCCGAATCGAATACGCGGGCACAGCTCGAGCGGCGACGGTAGCGCGAACGCGCTCGGAGAAAGATGTAAATTGTCAATGGCCTCTAGAAAGGCACATATACGTAGATATATATATATATATATATATATATATATATATATATATATATATAAACTTTTTGTCCATTCCCGCGAAGGGAATAGAGTTAGCGTCGCGCGACGAGCACGAAATACCCTCGATTGGGTCATGTTCTGGCCGAGGGTCTTCCTTCCGTCCCCGTCGTATTTACGTCGTTTTACGGGTGCAGGTGGGCAAACGACAAGATGAAGAATAAAATGGACGAAGAGAACGATGTTCTAGACGGGTCTGGTGGCCCGCATATATGAATTACCTCCCCTACCGCCCCCATCCCCACCCGAGTTATCCGACTCGGACCTTATGCTCGCTCGGCGAACGAGACATATGGAATTAAAGTAATTCGGATAATGCAAAGTTGCCCTTGGGAGGAGGGGTGGGTGAGGGCGAGACGCATCGTTTTGCCATCCCGATGCCGAGCTCGACTTGTTATCTTAATCACTTTGTTCCCCCCTCCACTCTTTCAAGTCTCTCTTCGTGACTTTTTATTTAAATTAGCGTATATATTTATATTTGTCCGTTGCTGCATTTTTCTTCGCCTCTCCTCCCGATCTCGTGCCCTTCAGCGACCGATTTCCCCTCCCTCACCTTCTCCTCCCGCCCTTATACACACACAGACAACACACACACACACCCACACACCCACACCCTCTATCTATCTTGTCGCTTGTCCCGCTCGCGTCGTCGCCCGTATTTCTTACGCTCTGTTACCGTTTCCGATATTCCATATTAGTTTCACTTTATTGGAATTCTTTGTTGTCACGATTTCCGTTAGACACTGGGCCGACCTTTTTCTTCGGCGTCCCAGGTACTCGCGTGTGTAACTATCTTAATAATACTCCATCCATCGTTTTGCTATCATTCATCTTCTTTCTTTCTCTGTCTGTCTCGCTATGCCGTGAAAACATGCCATGCAGGGAATCGGCGACAAAACGCTTTTGCGATGGAACACAGTTTAATTTTTCTTGGACTGTGTCAGATCTTTTCTGTATTTCAATACTTTAGGCACAGCCATGTAGTGCCGAATTCTTTTGCCCCACCCCCCTTTGTTTGCCAAGTAATAAAGGAAATGTATGGAGTGCGATATGTGCCATCTGATAGTCTCTTTATATTTTTCTAAACTAAATATACCGAGAATCAAATTATTGATCAATAAGCCAGACTAATCTGGAACAAGAAGAATTTAATCTCAAAATAATGAGATTTTCTACTTTATATATGTGCTTCAATAACTAAATAACTAAGTATAAACGATTTTTTATAAAATGTAATATTACATTTTATTTAAGGTTTCAGGAAACTTTTATCATTGAACAAAATTTTAATGGAATAGCAAGGGACAGATTCTGTCACGAATTATACTCAATAAATGTAATTGCAGATACTTTCGTATAATATATTTACAAAATAGAAAAAATATTTTACTTAAAATGTTGCTTTTTAGAGAAAAGCATTTAAAAAGCGGGTCACGTTAAAGAGAACGCTGTTTAATTTTAAAGTTAAATTTCTAGTTGACATTATAAAATGTTTTTTCATACCGCGCTACTTCGAAAAATGTTACCACTAATTTTACATACCACCTTTATTTATTTGCTTACTTATTTATATATATATTTTTTTACGCTAAAAGTAAACATTGCCTCGGGGCGCTATAATTAAATTTGAATTTAATTAAAAAAATGTCCAATTACTCCACCCCCTCGCCCCTTTAGCGTTGAATCCTCGACCGATGTCGTGCGCGAGCGACTCGGCGCAAAATCGAGCGCGCGCAAGCGTTCATTAATCCGCGAGCAATTGCAGGGCGCCGACGCCTGCGCGCGTGCGCTCGTTTCGAGGGGATCGATTCGTCGAAGGGCAGAGCACCAAGTTCGGTAACCGTTCCGATCCAAGCCCTGGACAAAGGGTCTCCCCGTTCCAGATCACCTAAACGAAAGTTAAAAATTCCGAATGACCATTGATTAAAGTTCGATACAAATAATCGCCCCGTTCCAACAATGGCGGACGTGCGCGCTGTTCGAACGTTCGAAAAGATCAGGAGCAGGTAAAAGCTAGAAACGTCCAAAATTTTTCCAAGGGCTGTGACTAAAATATTGAAAATCTTCGACCAATGAAAGAGTCGCCGGCGCCTATTGTTTACAACGCTTATTCTATATATGTGCTATTCTTAGATGGAATAGGACTGTTCATCGCACAGTTCCATTAGGCCAAAAGGCCTCGAGCAACTGAGGCAAAAAATGTCAAGTTCTGCGAGCGTCAAGGAGTTCCCGGCTCTGAATAAATAATAGTCACCCGGCCTACAATCCAGAAGAACCACGGGAAACTTCCCGCCTCGAAGCGAAGAGACTCGGTGGCCCTTTGCTTTTTTTTCCAATACTCGCCTTCGCCTCCACTCCCCCTAGCTGTGCCTCTCTCTCCCTCTGCCTTTCCCCCTCTCTCTCTCTCTCTCTCTATCTGCTTTTAACTTGGGCGTAAAACTCGCAATTTTACGGCGCGTGGGCGGGCCGGTCGCGAAACGCAATTACCGGCTCGCTTTGCGATATTGTGCCTCGTGCTCCATCCCAACCTCTTCGACATACGCACGCTCTTCCTCACCCTCTCTCTCATTTCTCTCTCTCTCTCTCTCTCTCTCTCTGTCTGTCTGTCTCTCTCCCTCTCCTCTTCCTCTCCCTTTGCTAACTTTCTTGGCCAGTATGCGTTTATCGATGTACGTATATACGATGCAGAGGCTTCGGAAACTGCAGCACCCGTACGCGCGTGGGGCGAACCTTATTAATTTTCGATACTCGTTCAAGGGCACTGTACATATATGCATGTGTATATATATGAAGTTTCATGCGAGAAGGTTCGATCCGCGTGGGTTTATTATTATGCAAAGATGCGGCTCGATTCGGCGCTATCGTGATTTTCGCTGGTAATTGAAATTTCCCGAAAATGACCCGGACCACGTATGTCGAGCTCGCGATACAGTTAATTTCTATTCAAATTTCATCGATTAAATCTCCGCTTCCAGAGGAATATGCGATGAAATTCTGAGGGGAGTGGTCTTTATATCTATATATATATATATATATATATATGCGTACGTGTATGCGTGTGTGTGTGCGTGTATGCACCTGGCTCGGTGACTGGGTGGGTGTGTATGTGTGGTTATATTGATAATATTTAAACTAATGAAGGCTCTTTAGAAAAATTTCTTTTACAATTGATTTTAATAGTGAAGCAATAACTTCTTATTAATAAAACATAGATAGAATGAACAATAAGTCATTTCGTTCATAGAATATTACTGTGGAATTTCAATCATTTATAAAAAATTCTATATGATGTCTGCTTCTTTAACTATATTGTTTAATTAATATATTGTTTAATAATTAGGATATATATCGTCCAGATGTCAATAGCAGTACAAGATTTTCTGTAAAATTTTTTAGAACTATGAACTGAAAGATATGGGAGACGCAATGTCTATTTAATTGCAGAAATTCTCGGTTTCAATAAATGGCGTTCTAATTACGAACAAAATTTGTACAATATAATTAAAAACCATTAATAATTGTATTTTAGAATTTTCCTTTTTTATTGTAGGACAGAAATGAATGGATGCTTATATTTATAACTTAATGAGCGTATCTAAGAAGACTTGGTGAATGATCAACAAAATTATATTGTTTTATTTTATAATATTTGAATTCTATTAATTTTTTCAAAAATTCTAAATGTATTCCAAATCAGTTTATTATAGTCATAAAGTTTATAAAAGTCTAATTTTATTCGCCTAGCTCAATATTATAGTATTCTCGCATGAGCGTCTGTGCTACCAAAGATGATTTTGTTTAAAAAATTTTATTATAAATTGATCTAAAAATCATTCGAAGCCAGAAAATTGTATATACGGCTACGGCAACTAATCACGAATTAATTTACCTGAATTTCTTCGCGATTGTTTGTAGGAAAAATGGACCGTACATAAAAATCCAAAGTAAATACGTTGGTGTCTGCGAAAGCCAACTACGAGGCCCAAGTATAACGTTATACAGATTGCGTCAATTCCTCTATATCCTACCTTGTACTCTGTGATATATATATATATATATATATATATATATATATATATATATATACAGGCTTCACTGTGCAAAGCGTCACGTTCGACTTACGCATTTTAATGTCCCCCGTGGGCAGCAAAGCAGCGGCGGGGAGAAAAGAAGACAACGAACGCGAAAGAAAACGAGAATGGGGCGAACAAAGCTTTCGCGTCGCCAGAGGCCGACTACTTTGATACGCGATATCGGGGAATACGGAAACGTCGGGAGATAATATTTCCTTTTATTTGCATCTTTCACAGTAGAGGGGAGTGGGAGGGGCCCGAAGGAAAAGAGTAGAGTACACTCGCTTCCTCTCGGCGACCAATCCATCCTCGGTCGGTTTTTCAATTTGCAAAATCACATACCTGCGCGCTCACCGGCTCCTTTGCCAATCCCCCCATTCACCCCTCGCGAGACAGGGCGTCCTCTATTGCGATTTTATCCTTACTTTGATAAATAAAGAACTGTCGCTGCGACCAATAAGGAGAAATTGTTCGGGCATCCTTTAATCTTCCCCGAGTGGAGTGGAAAAGGCACTAGAAGAAGTGGAAATAATAGCCGTAATAGATGTGTACGTAAGTGCAGCGTACTTATTTACTATCTACTCCTATATGACAATATAACAATGTCGAATAATTGAAAAAAGTAGGCCAGTTACAAAAACTCGTTAATAATTAAAAATAAATACGAAAATTGCGCTGATAGTCAAAATCATTGAGAACTTCTTTCCCTTCGAAATTACGACGACAAATTCTTGTAGATGTACCAGATTATATAACATTGTATTTTCAAGTTCAAACGAAAAATTAAATAAAGGTAATTGATATTTTCTATGATAGTCATGTCCTTTTACGTTATATATTTGTAAAATGTACTCTACACTATGATTAAGTCCATTTTTCTAAAACATTAGGAAACATGGACTTACATAATACACCTGTTTTTTTTACGATACAATTTTAAAATGTAATAGCGACCTAATAACTTTCTTCTTTTTTATATACAACGAAATTACACTACACTCTGCACAGTGATAGCAGAAAAATGTGCACTTGAATACAGAGGTATGCACAAAATATTTGGCCTTTTTTGTGCGCAACCAAGCGGAAAGATACGGAGCGAAATGAAAAAATTTCAAACCCTTCGCGCGCACCTCGTATTAAAGATAAAACAAAGAAAAACAACGAAAGAAACATAAAAGGAACTTTTTGTAATATTTCAATTCTTTAATAAACCGTGGTAAAGAAAATACGAGGGGAGGGGGTAGGAGGAAAGAGGGAGAAGAAAGCAGAAGGATAGCAGAGTGGTCAAAGCCGCGCGAAGGAATGAAAGGCGAGTCGGATGAGCTGGCGGAGTAAGAAAAAAAAAAACGGATTGTATAATTTACCGCGGTGTCGCTCGGGCAAACCGAGTCACCCGCGACACGTGACGCGGCTGGACGCGAGCGCAAGGCCGCGCGCGTGTACACCTGGTAAGCCGTAAGGCACGCTGGCGGAAGAGCTTTTTCACCCCCGGCCCTCCGCCTCGCAGCGATGTCCGATCATTATCCGTCTGGGATGATTAGAATGCGCAGCGGGTCGTACGGGGGCAAAAAAATTTTTCAAAACATCCAGACTCAAATATATTCCAAATAAATTTGTATGCGCATCTTTACGCCGGCTTTATAAAAATGAAATAAATTCCGTGTAAAATAAGGAAAATGCTAGATTTAACGTGAAAATTTTTATGCATGCGACAGAAAATATAAAAGATATTTGAAAGATGCATGCTCTTGATTCATAAAGATTTTACAGTCGTCGATATTGCCGAGGAGCCAATTGTAAGTTTCTTTTTTCTAAGTGTTTTCAATTTTCATCATCATAACGAATGTTCTTCAGGCTAATCTTATATATAAAACATTCGTGTTCGTGACTAGCAAGTTCAAATTAGTAAATAAATTAAGTTCCCTAAATACTCTGAAGAATTACGTGCGTCACTTGATCACTTATAATATCTCTACTGCAATTTTCACATAATAAACATCAAAATCGGGAGTCGAAGAAAACGAATTGAGAAATTAAAATCCACGCGCTTCAACTTGCAGAAAAGCCGATTATTTTATTGCCGTTTGGCCTCAGTGTGCGACGGTTCAACTCATCCTTCCGCAGGACGATAGGGGTACTTTGCTCGGTCTCTCTCTCTCTCTCTCTCTCTCGCTCTCTCTCTCTCTCTCTCTTTCTTTCTCTCATCTCGTCGTCTCTAGAAAATTCGTAGCATTTATGCACATGGCATCGAGTCGGGGCAGGAAAGTTTACGAGCCCATGGACCGCGAGGCTACAACCGCGCTCGACTATATAAGAAGGACGGGAGGTAAAACATCGCATTTCATTTATATATGTATATATATATATATATATATATATATATATATATATATATATGCACATATTCCCTGGCTGGCGTATACAGTTGGCACGAGAACACGTTCTGTGGGAGAAAATTGACGGCTGTGGGGAACCCGGTAATGTAAGGAAGACAGATAGAGGTTGAGAAAGAGAGAGATAGATAGAGAGAGGAAGAGAGAGGAAGAGAGAGAGAGAGAGAGCGCGGTAGAAGTTGATTTTCTTCCTAACGAAGATGGATCGTCATAATGCTGTCTTTATTGGGTAGTTGAGCGAGAAAATACATTGCATACAAAAATGCACTACGAATACAACTGTACGATATACTTGAACTTGTCGACGTGTCACGTTTCTGGCTCGACGGGGTAATGTTCAATTTCTCCTTTCCTCGGAAGCGCGCGATATTTACAAACATAATTTATCGAACGTGACGCAGCGTCGTTGAACAAATTCGCGTCGAAACGACCGAATTGACGAGTCGTCGCGCGAGTGATGTAGCCCGATAGCGATCGGACGGCCGTCGAAATTTGAGCGCAGTAAAGGTTGTCCTTGTTACTCGACGCCGTGGCGCGGCTCGAGAATTTAAAATTCATAAAGCCGGATAAAGGCGCATGGATGTGTCCGCGTTGCTTCGAGTCGTTAAAGCCGTGACCAGCATGCATATTCAAGGATCTTAATCGATATCGTGGCATAGGCCAGCGCGGTGGGAATGTCTGTTCTGTGTATCAAATTCGAGATATGATGTGAAGTATGATTTTTTGTAAAAGAGAAAACTTTGTTGTAACTAAAAATTTAACTTAATCAATTAATAAACTTCTATCAATTAATAGACATTTTTTCGTTTTGAAGTAACCCGTTTCCTTCAATTATGAAAATAATATGGAAATTTTATTCAAACAAATCGAACAAAAAATCGCCTTAAATCTAGTAAACGTATTCCTAATTTAATGAAATATTTTCTTGCATTAAAACAGCTACAGAGCGATAAGATCATTACATTACGGTTAATGTTCTTTTTTTTATTAGTATTATTCTTTTATACTTATGTAGGAAATGTTAAAATTATGAATAAAATTAATATGCCATTAGCGTACACTTGAATTCTTCGCATAGTTTATAATGTATTTTTAATAATGCCATTTGGTTTATAGCGCGATGTACTACATTGTCTCTTGATGACGAGAGTTTTAAAACAAGCTAAAAGTTTTAAGCATTCCGTACAAAATCTTATTTGGCAAAGTTTGCCAACAATTTCTAGTTGAAGAACTCTTTTAATATGAGAAGTGAACTCTTTTAATATGATAAAGCGAAGTGTTTGCTGATAGGATAGGCTTATCTATATATAGATGTATATAAATATCTATATATATATATATATATATATATATATATATATATATATATATATACTCCGTGTCACATATACTCCACAGAGCCAAAAATAAAATAGCATTGTCGAATCTTTGATTTTTTAATAAATTACAATGAACATATAAAACTATAAAAAAAATTCAAGGGAATATAATAAAATATATGACCTAATTGCAACTTCAAATAGCTTTTGCACTACCCATTCCGCTGGACGTTACCATTTGCTTCATTAATTGTTCAATAAACCATTAACGAAACAACTAGATTACCAACTTTGTCCAGGAAACGTCCACCCCTCCATTAATCAGAATCTTCGATTGAGTAAATACTTCATGAAATCCCGTTTGGCAATTATAATTGAATTTTTAACGAACGTTAATAATAAAAACTGACACGACGTATCTGCATGAGCTGCGAACGATAATAATCGATACTCGGTATGGAAATCCGGAAAAAAATGTCTACTCGTGGTTGAAAAAAAAATCTGACAGAAAGAGTAAAGAAGAAACGGAAAAGGATGCAGCGGATAAAAAACGAAACATTGAAATGTCGAGGTGGTGGCAACACGCTAGGCTCGGAAGGAATTGAAGGTGCGCATATCATATAAGACAATATATATATATACATCCATACGTCGTGGATGCCATAATTTTGAAACTCTCGCGAACCCAGGCACGTGCCCGATCGACTAATACAAACCACCGATTGACTTGAATACCCGACAATTTCCCCGCATCTCTGTACGTACGGACCTATCTAATGGGTCGAGACTCTATTTCCATCTCTCTCTCTCTCTCTCTCTCTCTCTCTCTCTCCCCTCTCTCTTTCGTTCTAACCGTCCGTCGCCGCAGCTTCGCCAAACCGTCCTATTACCAGAAGTATGATTTTATGAAGCGGTTGAGCGTGGGGCGGGGTGGGGGGGGGCTTCAGGAAACAGGACGATTTTTATTTGCCGAGCGGAATGCTGCGGAGTTTCTTCTTTCTCGCGTAAGGCGAGCGCGCCCGGGCTTGATGAGAAAATATAATCGCTAGGGATGGGATGGAAATATTTCATTTCGCACTCTCGCCCAACGCTGCTCCATTTCTACATTGGCGCTATTGTTCACTTCTACGTAATAGAAAAGGCATCACAATTGAAAATATGCCTTGGGTTTTTGACGCTTGGCTATTTCGATTAATAACTAATTGAATTACATTGTACAAATATATATATATATATATATATATATATATATACATATATATATTTACACACATATATATAGATTTTTTTCTAAAAGAAAATTCATCTATCCACAAAAAAACTATCTTCGCTACAATTTATATCGTACTTTCACAACTGAAGTATTGAGAATAGACCGCGGCTTTTCAAGCCGAATACGTAGTAGTGGGTGAAAAGAAACTCAATGGGAAGGGATAATTTACTTGACTGCAATCTAAATTCAATTTATTTACCATCTGTCAACAACAATATCCAGAAATTTCGAATAAAACGAAAATATCTCACAATCATCGCCAATGTTTACGGATTTTTCTTTAAGACACTCTCTATTCACAGTATGATTGATTTGGCCCCTTCAGTGGATTTACCTCGACGCCAATTGACGGCGTCCAAGTCAAAAGGGCTTCCGTAAAGCGGCTATTTCGATCTATGAAAACTAAAAAAAAAAAAAACACATTTCACGGAAGTGGAACAGAAGAGCGCGGCAGTTTGGTGGATTGCATTCGTTGTATACTTGGCCCTATCAACGTCGTTAATCGTGACTCAGTGAGACGATCACTCGTTACCTATCGTAGAAAATTCACGAATTATCATAAATTGTCCGAAATTCGGTAGTTTAGGTCGCGCGCATTGAAGCAAACGCTTCAAAGCCATGAAATGAGAATGCTTGTAGACTAGCTATGCTTCCGGAACGAATTCGCGATGCATATGTGAAGACCAGGTTTATCAAATCCGATTAGCATCAGTTGGCTTTTCACAAGGTCACTTAAACCGATCTCTCCATTGTCCTCAAAAGCTCGCTACCTTTGGTAAACCTACATTTTCCATAAATCCGTATTGTAGTAAGTCTGCTCCAGCATTCGTGACGATTATCCCCGCGAAACGCCCGTTTAAAGCACAAAATGTGAGATCTCCGATTTTTTTTTTTTTTTTTTGTAAAATTTACAAGGCTACTGCGACAGCCAGAAGAGACACTGCTTTAGCAACGTATCAGAAATATTGAAACTCAATAATAACATTTAACGTACAACACGTGCATCAGAATTTCCGAGCGCTTACTTTGCATTTATAAAATGATGTTAAAATCGTGAAAATTTCGTGGGGCAAAAATATTTCATCCGCGTGACGCGCGACACGAATGACACCATTTTTCCGAGCCGACTTCGCGTTAGGCCAGCCTAACAGCCGAGCGGAGCACGGGGGGGGGAGGGGTTCTTTTCGCCTCCCCGTCTTCTCTACAAAGCCGCCATTACTCCCGTGGTCGCCTCCTTTTGAGCCTCGATCTCGGTGTTCGCGCGCTACTTCCGCTTAAAGGTGACATGCCGATGCCACTGGCGTATATCTATGTATATATATATATATATATATATATATATATATATCAGTTCAAGGAGGTAAAACTCTTCGCCTCGAAATTCATCCAATAACGAATGAGCACGACTCCTTTCTAAAATTAATTATACGTCCCCGGCAGAGGGTGAGGCGGATCTCGCGACGGCTCCGCTACCGTTGCCTCTCGAGCGCCGCGTTATTTTGCAATTCTATTCTTTGACTTTGGCAGGGTAGTGGCAAAAGGAGCGCGTATTTTTCCGTCGCAGTGTGTGCACGTCGGGGCGGGCCTCGAGCGCAATGCGCCGAGGAGAGATCCGAAGTGCCCGACGATGGGAACGAAGAGCCGGACAATTTCGGTCGTAATTAGAGCTTCAAAGGTTTTAAGAATAGAGAGAGAGAGAGAGAGAGAGAGAGAGAGAGAGAGAGAGGCGGGGGATTAAAATGGGGCACAGCCCGGACACGACGAGCAGAGACATTTTCAAACTGTTTAAGGAGATTCCGCTCATTAATGCGTTAAAGCTGATACTCGGAAGTAGAGATATTATTAATTTTTACGCTCATAAACGTTGTAGGACGTTCGAACATAAACAGTAACTTGCCTATTCTCTTGAATTTGTTCTGAATCAGTATAATCCGATCTTTCTACTTATTACCTTCCTAAAAAACGGTAATTTTCTTTCATCAAATTTCATCAAAGCTTTTCGTAATTCTTCAACGTCTCTCTCTACATTTTTATCGTCAGTCGAGGTATAAGCTCCCAAGAACACAAAATACAAATCCGAAATATTTAGTAACACAATTCTCCTTCGAAAGCCAAATCAATCATTTAAGGAACCAACGACGTTCTAGAATATTGAGAGAAAAGATGTCTCACGTTAACAATGTTTCGACAAAAACAAAAAAAAAAACAAAGTTTAAAGGCTCGACGATGGATTTTTCCTCGGACACCATGCTCATGGCCGAAAAAAAGTTTAAACAGGATTTTTCGAGCAACAACTTTTGGCAAAAGGAGGGAAAACATTTTGCAACTATGTTTCTCGAATCAATTTTAAAAATTTTAACGGCTCTTCGATTCGACGCACTGAGGCAACTAGTCTTTAAATTCGGTATTTTTCTCGTATTTTTTTCGTATTTTTCTCTAACGAGCGCGCCTAATGTATTTTCATGTATTTTCAAGTATTTCTTGTCAATAAAAAAATTGGGTTTCCTGCATGGCTATTAAAATACTTACATAATTGATACTTACTGAATTAAATGAATCAATATTTATTAATTTAAAGTACTTTCAATCAAATCTCTATCCATTGCTCTTTGCTTTACATATCTATATATCTAATGCTGTATATATATATATATATATATATATATATATATATATATATATAGCTAATGCTGATATCGAGGAAGTTCTTTATACTTTGTCAGCCTCACCCCCCCCCAAGACTCCGCCGGTATTAGCCACTACCCCTCAGGCCCCTCGCCCATGGATGGTCCTTCATACATTGCAATAAATAGAAGAAAAGCAAATTTTCCACCATTATTCTCTCTCTCTCTCTCTCTCTCTCTCTCTCCTCTCTCTCTCTCTCTCCCTGCCTGAGGCGCGCCATAATGCGCATTCTTCGCCTCGGCGGATAAAAGGAAAGCCAGCAAGTTCTCGCGGTGACCATCACGGCGACGGTGATCATCGTTCCGAACGGGGAGGGGTAGAGGAGACGGAGGCTCGCGCGCTGGCGCATCCGCCGGACGCGAGCGCATATTGGATTTTTCCAATTTCTCGGGGATCCTCTGAAGAATGGCGACCCAGCCCCCGGCCCGACCCCGTCCCACATCTCATCCGAGACCGCGAGAAAAGCGAGCGGCCGTCTCGGGTCATTCGCGGCGAAAGTTTTTGGCCTGCCCGTCGCGAGCTGGGTGCGGTCTCGGGAGCGCTCGTTGCCGAGGCTAACGGCGAATCGTCGCGCGAAATCGAATGTTCGATCGAGGGTGATACACTTGCTTGAGGGCGGCGAAGATTTCGAATTGGTCGACGCGCCTCCTACGACGCGCCTATCGCGACTGCAATGAGCAATAAAACAACTGCTGGATTTACCGATTAAAGCATTACGGCAAAGCGTATGATATTTATTCAAATTAGTTTAAACTTTGGCGTAAAATCTGAAAAAGCGTAAACGCTAGACTAATTTGAATTTATCGAAATTATTAAAGCTAGATAGACATGCCATAATACAGCTAATGATATCTAAATTTTTTGTCTCTTTTCTCAAAATTTGTTGCAAGTTCTAAAGAATTTTTAACAACTCGATAATTTCTCTGTTATCACGATTCTCCTCACTCTCCACACCCTCGCCTATTCGGACGTTATGTCTGTCACTATCTCTCTCACTGTCTCTCTCTCTCTCTCTCTCTCTCTCTCTCTCTCTCTCTCTCTCTCTGACATTGATATCTTTTGCAATGAATATCTAATGAACAATTTAGCAAAACACTTGTATTAGAATAAACGAGATCGTGGATCGATTCGAAATTGAAACAATATTGTTCTGCAAACTAAACAGATAAAACTATTTATGAGATTTACAATCTATGACGTTTCCGTAAACTTGTTAATGATAACTGTATGATTCAGATTCTTATGAAATATTAGAAATGATTATATACATACAACAGATTCACTTTAAGCACACGTTTTACTGTACACAAGAGATTATAATTTAATCATACAAAGCATTCATTGAAAGATAATTGAACGAGGTTTCAAAAGGATGTAGCCAAAAACACCGATGTCCCTCAACTCCGCATAAGAGATAAACGATAGATATTCTAGGCTACATTGCATTGCCTTACTCAGGCGAAAAATATCCCGGGGAAAGGCCATATAATGCCGTCGTTCGTACCGGCTCTCAGCGTGACGTTCGATAGTGAGAGTGAGAGAGAGAGGGAAAGAGGGAGAGACGGCCGGAAGGAGGTCGGATATTTGCCGATTTCGTAGATAATGGACCCTCCCACGTACTCCTGGTATATATATATATATATATATATATATATATATATATATATACTGTGTATACAGACGAGGTGTACAGGCGCAGCCATATTCATCCCGAGAACCGTCGACTCGCCGCATTAAGATAATCGCGATAATAACGAGCGAGCCGCTGCAATTCCGCTCGCCGTATACACACGTAATGTAGAGGGCGACCAGGAGCGGGGCATGCGTACGCGCGCGATACGACTTTGGGCAACGCGCACTGACTCCTGATACGGTTCATTTGATTTATACGGTCTCCTCTAACCGAACGCCTCCCCCCCCCCTCCCCAGTGCAACAATTCCTGTGACCCGCGGGGGCGCGTTTGATTGCGAGCGCGCGGCTGCGTGCGGCGGGGCGGTCAAGCCGCCAACGGGTATGAGCTGCACCTTCGCGACGCTGAGGCTAATGAAGCGAGGGGAGACGCTCGACCGATGCGCTCCTCGAATTAATTGGGTCGTTGTTCTAATTATGCGTATATGCGTACGACTCCATGTCGACGCACGATGGTTGGTACGGCGATGCGGTTGCGCGGATTCTTCTTTCTTTTTTTTTTTTTTTGTTTTTGCCCGGTCAACGGGTCGAAGCGTACGGTTGAATGGAGAAGGATTTTGGATTTACAGGGCAGAGCAGGAGGCGACTCGATAAAAAAAGGAGAAAGAAAAACTAACAAACCTCTCGCGTCAATGTCGCTCGGTAATGGACGAATGTAAAACGTAACATGTAATAAATATCATTCAAAATATTCGTCTCCCTACTCTGAATTTGTAAAACATAAATTTTATCCAAGTCTATAATGCTATTTCCTATTATGCTGTTTGCTTTTTATAAATACGTAGTATATAATGGTGTATTAATAATGTATGCTTAATCGATAAAAGGAATCTTATGTTTGCGTAGGTGATTGTAAAAATACAAAGGTTTCTTTAGAAATTTTTAGAAAAACAAAAATTTTTCAAAAACAAAAACTTTGGGATACGTAAAGTTTGCTGTCCTTGTCAAGCTCTTTATTTTTAACGAAATAAAAGCGGACAAGTAACAAATTATTTACATTGATTTGATTCAAAAGTATATAGACATCAATACAGAAATTTACAATATGCTCATTTTAACTTTCGCGATGCGTGTGCTGATTTCTTCTAAAAGTCGTGTATATTAATAATCAGTAAATATTTGAAAATTTTCATTAAACTGTAACACCTATTATCGTATAATTTTTTCTACATAATTCCAAAAATACATCTCTTTTTATAATTATTTTCTTTATCAAGAATTTTACACTTTCCCAGTCTGTTGTATGATTATATTTTTCACTATGCATAGAAAACACAGAATTTCTTTCGTTCACATTTTCCGAAAATGTGAAATAAAAATTCAACGTCAAAGTCAAAGATTTTTTTATTCTTCTTATTCATTGTAATTGTTAATGTAAGGTAAATTATAAATTAAAACACCTGGATAGTTTCATATTTACAGTGATTTGATTAAAACATGTTTCACCAAGAGCATAGCGAGTCTTCAATTAATTATATTGTAATTGTTACTTTATTAACATATATAATTATTGTACGGATCCTAAAAATGCAGGGAAAGAATAATTTTCGAGAAAATTTTTCTAATTTAAATACGAATCGATTGCATAATTATAATAAATTTCTTTTTAATTAAAATTTCAAATTATGAGCTACTCCCTATCCACTACCGAGCAACTAGATTCCTATCAAACGATCAACCACATCGTTAATGGGAAACCAAATGGAACTTTTACTCAGAGAATCTAAAACTTTTTGCAATATTCTTAGTACGGAGCAAAAGTAACGAAATTTTTACCCTCCCCCCCCCCCCAGATCCATCGAAATTTTCATCAGGCATTCGTGAATGTCAGACGAAACCCCAATTTGAAGGGCCAAAAGCGTATTCCTTCCAAAAACTTGCATCGAGCTCCTTGTGCCAGGCTAACGAGTTGAACGACCCTTTGTAAGAATAGCAACCTCGTCTCCCATACCGGGAGCGGAACATATCTACGTGTCCCGCACACCCGCACGTGCGCGAACACGCTCGCGCGCGCGCATGAATTGTACCCTCGCCCCGAGAACGCATTGTCGTGCTACCTATATATATATATATATATATATATATATATATATATATATATATATATATATATAGCAGTCGAATAGCACCCCCGTCGCTGCATTTCTCCGCACGAAATTCTGAAAATTTTTGAAATTCCCGAGATATTTCAGGATAAACTCTCGTCCCGCTCGATTGACGTCTATGCATTATATGTTTATACGCTGGGGGAGGAACTCGTGGTGGAAGAAATTTTTATATACTTCCAGTTCATGAATGGGGATTAAACGAGGGAGGAACGAGTGGTGAGGGCGAGAGAGAGAGAGAGAGAGAGAGAGAGAGGGAGGAAGAGTTGAGTTCAAAGCTCGATAATCTAGATTCGGGTAGGGGGAGGGGTCTGAAAATTTTATTCATGCGATGTTCATGGGGAAAAGGGGATTCCGTTTATAAATAGAAAATTTGACATAATGATGCCTATTACTGGTTTCTCGCGATGCCGGCGCCTTTAATATCGTAATAATGTATTTTTTATAACAACAATACCCACAGTAATCATAGCCGCATATATGCTATGAACATCAAAAATAATTAATATATACCTCACGAAATATCATCCATATATCGCAAGAAACGTTACAATTACCCTCGCTCTCGGCAAAAAAAAAGAAAAAAAAGAAAAACTAAATCACGAACGTAAACGACATTCTCCGGAACCTTACGTACTCGAGAATCGTGGTCTGCGTCCGCTCTGGGAGGGAGCCGAGAACTCGCCTAGGGAAATAGGTATGTTCCGGGACATTACGATGAAATATGGACTCTGCTCCCGGCGTCCATTTTCCAAAAGCCCCCGGCCCCGGTCAAACAGCCATGCATCCCCAGAAATCTTCTTTAGCGAGTTATAAGATCTCGGGTTGCCGGTGACTGTGCAAGAGTGGGTGCTCTCTATTTTGTTCACAGAATAGATACGGAAAGAGAGAGAAAGAGAGAGAGAGAGAGAGAGAGAGAGAGAGAGAGAGAGAGTCATAGATTTAGTCGAGACTTTACCGCCGTTCGATTACCGAGTTGCATCAATTTTAATACGGACGACGATGCTATAGGTGCCCGGTAGAGCGATGTTGGCTGGGAGGAAAGGGATGAGAGAGAGAGAGAGAGAGAGGGGGGCGGGAGAGAGGGAGCAACTGGGATAATCCGCTACATATCGAAATAGGCCAGAGCACGCGAGGGTGAGAGAGAAAGAATGCGATCGATATTCCATTATATAAATATATAGGATTTGTCCAAAGTCCCCGAGAGGTCCTACGGACGCCCCTTGAGCTCGGTTATATATACCCCTTTTTTTTCCTTTATCCGTTCGCCGGCGTTGCTCAACCATTAGCCGCCGCCCGCAATGACATTCAACTCGTATCCTAATTCGCGTCCGATATTCATTTTGTGTTCCAGGCACGGCTGGCAGGACACGCGAGCGGCTCCCGAGCGAGTCCAAGGCCGCGCGATTGGCCGATGGATCTGCCGAGGCTCCCGCACTGGATTAAATCAGGTAAGGCTGCTGCTTATTTATTATCCCCCTTTTCCGTTCCCCCGTGCCGACGGATATAAAAATATAACGTAACTGGGCTCTTCTCGTCTTCTTCTCCAGCCCTCCCCCTCCCCCGCCCCTCGCGCTGACTCGCGGCCGAGCGCGATGGAAGCCGTGCCGGCGAAAATCCAATCCGGCGAACGGGGCGCGGGGGGCGGGAGGGGGATAATCTTGTTACGAAGCAAACTACGTCAGAGCTAGCGGTAATTTTTAGCGATATTATAGAAAAGACTTTTTGTCGGAGCGCTCGTTATTATTTTTTTCTTTTTTTTTTTTTAATGTATTTTGTTTAAAAATTGCGTTGATCCTATTACAAATCTGAATAATCGCCGTGTAAAAAGCGACGCCTCCAAATGAAACCGCTCCCCCCCCCATCCCGGTATTGTCTTTAATATCGATAAATAATATCATATCCCGTTTTATGAATTTAATACGAGTGAAACCTTCAATGTAACCAGCTTTTTCCATTAGACCGCGCGGAATGGCGAAAAAAAAAGTATTACAAAAATTCCGTCGTAAAATCCGACGCGAAGACGCGGCTTCGTCTTTTTTTTTCTCCTTTTTTACGTGTACATGCATATTCATGTTCTATAAGCTGCCGTCCTCGTTATTTTCGAATACATTTGTACACCGGCCTCGTAACAAGATAGAAACTGTTACCGTCCGTCTGGATTAAATTAGCGCTCCGACCTGTACACACGCCCGAAAATTGACTTTTATGAGCCGCATTATATCGTCCGCGAACATCGGCTGCTTTTCACGTTAATACACTAATAGCGTTGTAAAAACGAAAATCTAAGGAGTCAATCTGTTAAAATTCTACTAATATTCAATGAGACATGGATAACGTCGTAAATGTTACGAACATTCTATGAAACTGGAGATTAAACAGATGTTAAGACGCTAGAACATTGCCGCTTCTTAAAATTATTCATCTATTATATTCAATTAGCTTGCATGCGTTAGATATTTGCGATAATATATCTGATAGTATTGAAAAATTTTCAAGTTCGTCACGGATCATCGCCAAAATTTTGATAGTACGAATCAGTTTTCTTCTATTCTCTCGTATTTTCAAGGTACGAAGGAAATAAAAAAAACATAATATAAAGATTAAAAATACTTCTGTTAACCAGACCAATATAGATTAGTGTAAATATTTAAAACCTTTCAAATTTTTACATTTTTTAATACTACAATGCTAAAAGATCCTCCTTATAAGGACCTCCCTAACTACATCTATAGTTGTTTAACGGACTAGTAGTCGGATTGTTTTTACACAGGATCGTGAAGAACTCGCTACATTCCTGGACTTGATTAGCAATTTCATAAACGACTAACGATTAACAATGCAAATCCAATTGCTCTAATAACCAGTAACTTATGTTTTTTTTTAATTCCTTGTACACACGCTCACACACACGCACACACACAGAGTTACACATAGTTACACATATTTACGCAAAACTCCGACGTAATTTTATACGATTCGCGCGCTACAAAATATACAGTTCAATAGCGCTGTGTAAGCAAACGTTTACCCTCGCGAGACTTAACATCCCTCGCTTCGCTCGGGCGTAAACAGCCTGGACGAGGTAAATAATCAACTTCCACTCCCGTATCGAGTGGTGTATTACTCGAACGAGTACACAGACCGGGGCGATCGTACCAAGAGGCAGCGTCATATCGCACTAAGGTCAAACACTTTTGTCGGTTTTTCAATTTTTGTTTAAAACAAAAAAAAATAAGAATAATAATAATCATAAATCTTGGACAATGTCTTGATTTCTCAATCACGGCATATGTAAATGAATAATAAAGCGGGATCGAGACGACGTGTTGGTCACACATGTTCCCGATTTATTTCTAGAAGTAACGCGCGAAAAAGGCCGGACTGTATTAAATGTACGCGGGGAAACTCAAGCAATGAAAATACACTCAACGAAGTAATTGCGACGTGTCTTTAGTCGAAATTCCCTTACCTCTAATGAAAAAAAAAAAACGGATTGTATTAAAAAAAAGACGTGTACTATTCGCGCCGTCGGCTCGCGTATAATCTCCCGTTACTTCCCGCGCTCCCCCGGCCAGTAAATACACAAATTTCTCCACTCCCCATACAAATCGAACGTGTACACTTGTGAGGCCAGAATGAGCACTGGTAGCTTAATCGCGAGCCGATGGCAGGACGAGTTTTGCAAAATACGTCTCGATTTAACGAACGTCTGCGTTTTATTATTCTGCAACTCTACATGCGCAATTCAGATATAATTATATTAGAGCCAAATTGAAGTAGGTAAATTTGATTTGTTTGTCTTATCTATTTGTCGCGTAAATTATCATGAATTACCTTATCTCGTCGGTCAGATAAATTCGATTTCAATTCATTTAAATGACCTACATACGATATTGGAGAATGATAATAAGCCTTTTCTAATTAAGCCGAAGATTATTAATTATCCTATTCATATTAATGTTATAAATATAAAAAAAATATTCATGATTTTTTCCTAAATAAGGCTATTAGTGTTATCCGATTTGAAAGGCTAAGACGAAATCGATATCGTTGTTACACTTTTACGTCAGGATTTTTCAATATATTCGATATCGGTTATTTTAACATAAACAACAACAAAAACTGATAAATCTTTATCATCCTGAAATTATTGAAACTTCGCTAAAGACAGATGTCAAACAATTACTGTAAATTCTCTAGATTAAAAAAAAAAAAAACATCATGCAATAAATAATTCAGCAAAGTATAAATTGTATATAGTTGTAGTAAATGCAGATAATTGCATATCGCAACCGAACTTTATTCGGAACTGAAATCTTACACTATCCGATTTATAATGTGCTATACATCTAAAATATGCTTCAACTTATCTAATTTCTGTTCCCGTGTAAATTTCTTCCTCTGCAAACTTAAAATCCGAAAGTTAACTAGACGCCCGTAATTAACCCTTCGTACCTTTAGCCAGCTCAGAAACGTAATTCCCAGACATGTCGCAGTATTCGAAGTGCATCGTCACCTCCGGTACGTCTCGCAAAAACCTCGCCTGTTGGCGCAGTCGCGCATAAACAAACGTGGACTTCGTGTCCGTAAATAACGGAGTGGCCAAAGAGAGGGACTAAGGGTACAGTTATGCATATTTAAT
This sequence comes from Sycobia sp. Sy_11, assembly GCA_018907035.1. Classification (NCBI taxonomy): domain Eukaryota; kingdom Metazoa; phylum Arthropoda; class Insecta; order Hymenoptera; family Epichrysomallidae; genus Sycobia; species Sycobia sp. Sy_11. The sequence goes on from JACCIC010000019.1 coordinate 3,587,630, forward strand.
ACAAAGATCATAAATGTTGTAGGAGGATTTATTCACAACAATGAGATTACGAATAAAAGATTAGATGAAAGAAGAGATATTACAAACACATATAGAACAATGATATAAAAAAAAACACACAAAAAATCTCCCAAACAAATTCATCTTCTATTAAATGACTACACGGTAAAAATTAAACCTTGTTAAATCATTATATTATATTATTAAAATCGAACAATTTTTTTTAAAATCTTTATTAACTCAGCTAACTCGAACTTTTCACTGATTTTTGCATATCTTTCCAACATTAACAATGAATTTATAAGATATACAAAGTATTGGACAAATAGTTACCGAAATATGCATTAAATTGTAGCCGTGATTAATGTACAACAGAATACTCGGCATTCTATACAAATAGCTGATTTCATGGCTTAATGTCGATTTTTAAATTTTCGAATTGCCATTAATTTCGATATCCGTTTTGTTGGCCCAAGGTCGTTTCTTCAACCATGTATTTGAAGATACTGAAAGTAAATTCTTAAATATACTGATATTGAAGATATTTAACTGGCTACACTGTCCAACAGGGCAAATTGCAAAATAAAGGAAATGAAAATCGACTTTAAATCACAAGGGCGATTATTCGTACAAACTAGTAGATACAAGACAGTATGATACCATACGTTAATCAACATCAGCAATATAGTTCCATGCCTAATTTTGTGACAATTTTTGTAAATTATTTTCTATATTAATTTTTACGAAAAACTTAAAACAAATCTACATTTGGAAGCTTCTATGAAATGCTAGACAGTGAGATCAGTAAAATATCCTTAATATAAATGTTCGTATAAGTTGCTGTCAATAGCTTCAGACACGTAATTATAAGACAGTGGCATAACACAATTCACGATGCCGATGAAATTACAATTAGAGCTTAATTATTATCGTTAGAGGGAGAAAGTGAAATGCCTCGCGTTATTAATACAAGGATAAAATCAACACAGCATCAATATTTGACTCAACATCAATATTGAACTCATAATTAATTCAAGTACGCTTGAAACCTAAATCATTAGAGAGAGATAGAGGGGGGAAGAAGGATAGAAAACGCTTAATAACCTTACGCCCCACCTTACCCCCCTTGCGTTCCAGGGCGATGATCGGCGAGAAGATGTGGTGGGCGTGGGGCGCCACGGCCCGCGGCACCGCGGCCAACGCGAGCAGCCAGAGCCTCCTGTCAGCGTCGACGGCGGCGGCGGCGGCGGCGGCCTTCGGCGCGGCCTGGAACGAGTCCGGGACGACGGCCGGTGCGCGCGAGGCCCTCCTCAACGGCAGCTGCAACGCGAGCTGGCCCGCGGCGGAGCTCGAGCGCGCCGCGAGCGGCCACGAGGATTACGACCTCGCCGTCACGATCGTCACCGCGACGATACTCGGCTTTCTCATCCTGGCCACGATAATCGGTGAGTGCCATTAACCTTAGAGCGGCCCGTACGGTCCACTGCCTCCTGAATAGAACGTGTGAAAATTTGCACGACTATGGGGTTGAGTAATATATTTATATGATTGGAGATGAGCAACTCTGGGCTCAATATCATTGAAAACGTGATTTTAAGCGACAGATGCCCATGGAAGCGAATCCTACATTACTTCTAGCATACACGTATAGGAAGTCTAAGTCTGCGTGGATACATCATAAACTGTGCTGCTGTATGAAAAAATTTTGCTTGATTTGGAGCGAAAAAGAAAATTGCGCGTGGATTTTGATTTTGCACCTCTTTCATTTTGTATCCGTACTCCGATTTGTTTCTTCCAATTTTGACCCTTTCGAGCAGTCTCATCTTATCATGTCTGTGATTTGGTGTATAAAAGCTGTCTTTTTCAAAAATTCTAAAAATCTATTTTTTTTTTAATTTACATGCGCTCATTGAGTAAGTAAATGTTCCAAGACTCTTTTACTTTTAAATTTTTATTTTTCATTAAGCGAATTTTTTTTACTTATCAGATAAGAAAATATATACTTGATGTATCAAAAGTGTACAACATGAGCTTTAAATAATTTTGACGGGCAATTATGTGTTGAATTCATTCTTTTTTCAGCGTCTTTTTAATGATTGCTTCACAAGTACCGAAGTTCAACCTTATTAAGAAATTAATAAATCTCTTCATTATGGTCAGCCTACCATTCATATAAAAATCAGATAAATTAATCGATGAAAAATTTCAATTGTTCAACACAGTTCCTGAATATACATTAGTAATTATTTATAAAATTGTCATTAGAAACTGTTGATAGTCTATATAGCTTGACTTTGTTAAAAAAGGTGTAATCTATATCCATTTAACTTAAAAATTTTGATGCTTAAATGCAATTTAAAGATCAATCATACAGTTTTAACTTAATTATTTAATACACTTTAAAATACGCAGATTTGATCATTTTGCATTTCATTTGCATCTATAAATAAATTTTCCGTTGGCAAATGATGTATATTTGGACGTCTTCTCTTATTTACATGGAAATAGTGACCTGGAATTATAATATATTTCCATAACAAATGCTCATAATTTACCTTATTTATATATCTGCTAAAACCAATAGAGAACTCAACAGTCCGCCAGACTCTGTAACGTGTCCTTTCCATAAATTTCAGAAATTGCATGTAAAGCTATACTTTTACTTCCCCGCAATAATAATTCCCTATGAAAAGATACGATATTTTTCTATAAATTTAAGTATCTTTAAAATTTTCATGCCGACCACTCGATCAATATTCAATCAATTTTTATTTTTTTACCCGTAATGTAACGATTCAATCAAAGAAACCTGAAAGACAAGCAACGAATGCAAGCCGATTAATTTTAAGTGCGCATTACCTCCACGCTGTAAAAATGCCAATGAATCCGCGTGGATTAAGTGGTACTTTAAAATTTTATCTATCACCCTAACGAGTATCAAAAAGAAAATTAGAATTAAAATTAATAATTAAAAATTCGCTGGATATGGACAATAACGTTTTTTATAATTCAAACTCAATTAGTACGTAGAATTTAAGGGGTTTTTAATAAATAAATAAGAACTAATATATAAGGAGTTTTTCAAAAATAATTTTATTAATCTTCACTACCCAGCGCCTCTATCGGATGAATATCAGTTACTTCATTATCATATTATCCCGACCAACTACGGGCATGTAATTTGTATGAAATTCGCTCGGTGTAAAATGAAAATAACGCTTTTCACATTTGCGCGCGCACGCACCGATATTAAATTCTTAAAATGATACAGCGGATGATAATAATTATTATTTATTTGATACCGGCGCGGTCGTGCGAGAACTGCGAAACCGTACGACCGCGTTATTCCGTAGCCCTGTAACGTAGCCCAGTCGACTATATTTTAGCTGCATGCAATATATATATATATATATATATATATATATATATATATATGCAAAATTTTCAAATACAAACAGCCGTGACACCGCATATGCATTTTACAATTGATTAATCGCACGATCGAATTCGTAGCCCGAACGCGTGATTATTTATCTGTAAGCGTGCTCGTGGAAAATCACGGTAATAGAATTTATATAAATATATCTGTACGTTCGCAAAAGCGCCGTTGTCCTTCGGAACGGAGAGGTGGGCTGGAATTTATTCGTTATTGGCATACTTCCTAGGAATCTCAATGAACGTAGAAATTGTACGCGGTGTGCTTAATATTTGCTTTACCGCGAAATAATTTTAAAAGCTTCGCCCCACCAAACGTTTATTACATTGTAACGATACGAATTTCAATGGGACATTCGGGTGAATTGAATTTATAGACAGAAATTGGGTTTATTTTCCGTTTCGGATGCACCGCATGACTCGCAAAAAAAGTATAAATCATATTTTATAGAAATACCGGTAGGAACGTAATGCGATTTTAAAATCGACAATTTTTTTTTCCGTTCCGTCGGAACAGAATAAACCACTTTTCACAGCGAGGAGTAGAAGAGCGCAAAAAAGCTTAATATAGGAGAAAAAACCATTTATGGCTATATATATATATATATATATATATATATATATATATATATATATATATTGAATTGTAGATATCGATAACAAGGGAAGATAGATGGGGGGGGGGCGTGTAATAAAAACATATATGCTCCAGCTCTGTATATATGTCTTTTTTTTTGAGGAAAAAAATTTTTTCGTTTAATAACGACGGTTATATATATAAATTTTTTTTCGATATATCCTATAAAAAGTCCGCCGTTGAAATGATCCAACTTTTAGCGAATTTTCCGTGCTACTACAGGATCGGAGCTTTTCATTTTATCGATTTATAATAGCGTTTCCAGTACGGGAATTCGTTCTTTCGTTCTATTTTTCATGTTTTTTTTTTTTTTTTTTTTTTTTGCAGCTATACACGTTGAATATAATACTTCTCGCTTTAACGGGAGGTATGAAAAATAAAGAGATACCCAGGAAACTGGATACTGGCAGAGCTACTCGGTTCTTTCCGCGCGATCGTTTGCATAATATCAGGCGCCGCCGTGGGACGGGGGCGCTACTTCATTTACCATCGGTTAGAGTCGAAACTGCCTGTTGAACGAGATATATAAGAGCGCCGCGTGGGTGGCGTCGTGGGGGGGGGGGAGGAGGAGGAGGAGCAGTTTCTTTAGCCGTGTATAATGCCATACGTATGGAGATTTGACGAGCTATAAAAAGAAAAGCGAGAGAGAAACAACGATCTTATAATCTTCCCATCCGGCGGCCCTCGTCTGCTCCGCTGTTGGCTCGGCTCCCCTCGCTGCCGCGCGCGCGCGATTAAACAGGGATATAGAGGCATTTCTTTTGTTTCCTCTGCGCTTCGCCTACCTTTCCCGAGCTGATTAAGCATTTAAGTCGTCCGAGGGTGCATAATGCAACTGTCCACGGCCAGCTAAAGACGTTCATATAATCTCCACTAACTGTATTATAGATCAATTTAAATATGGCGGTCGTGCGAACAATTTTCTGTACACTGTAATATATTTAGCAATTTCGAATTTCCACGGTGCATTGTAAAATCGGATTGTGCGTAATGGTTTTGAAAGCCCCGCTGTGGAATAATTGCAATGTTAATTATAATAATTTTAGCACCTCTGTTTCGGTAAATTTTAGTGCAAATTACACGCAGCTTTACAAAATTTGGCAGGTGTAACGGTGCGATGGATCGTGATTGCACGTAAATGATCGATTAATTTCTTGGAAAATTGAGATCAGTTTTCGATGATATTATGTTGAGGATAGTTTTTAAATTTTTTATTAATACAAATCGATTAATTTACCAATAAATTCAGAAGTTTGCATTAAACATAAGCTCGTTATAAAATTAGAAATTACGCTCACCTAATTGAAACTATTTCTTTTTAATACTACTTAACTATCGAAGTATCAATAATTTATCAAAAATGCCCGAGCTTATGTTATAGCCCCGACGGTCTGGATGCAAGTGCCAGAAGATTATAAAATTGCAGTAATGAAGTAGGAAACATAAGCATGCATCTCTTCTATAAATACTACGAATATGAATGCAAACGGTAGCACCGAATAAATCCGAATAGTGCCCATAGTATGTCACATTAAATTTTCAATGACCGGCTCAAGATGCGAGCATTAAATTCAATTGTATCGTTAAACGCGCGTTATAAAAACGTGTTATTTTTCACCGAGCGACTTTCCTATTCCTATCCTAAAATTCATACATAGTCAAATTCCGTATTCGACGCCAAAGGAATAAGCAGTGATTTGAAAATCATTGATTGTCGTTAAGGAAAAAGGAAAGAAAGAAAAAAACAAGAAAAGAGAAACATTGCGATGAATCCTTGAGCGAGCAAAGTTTCGCCCCCGCGAATCTTCGCCGCGCAACGTACGAGCTCTCGGAAGAAGAAAATTATACTTTATCCTACCAGACAGGAAGCACGCAAATACCGAAAAGTCATGGGTGGGAAATTTGAATTTCTTATCAATAAGAGTCGCGATAAAGGAGAAAGAGAGAGAGAGAGAGAGAGAGAGAGAAACAGAAAAAGGAAGAAAGTTCTCGCTTTTAAAGCCGAGATATCCTGTGTATAGAACGAAGAAGGCAGAGGGTCGATTTTCCACCGGGAAACTTCCACAAGTTTCGACGGTCTTTTTTTTTTTTTGTTAACAAAAGTTCCATTGTATCCCTCTCTTCCCCGCGGCGCTATATAGCTATGAATCGTCGAAGTTTAAATTTCCCAGCCACGTATATAATACTCATTGCTTTGTAATTGTCTGGGAGCCGCGAGAGACATCCTCAGCGCGAACCGACCTATATTCATGTATATAACTTTCGTCTGGATACCCAACGCGACGCGCTCGCGCTTGTTTAAAATTATTCGAGAGTGACAGAGCGAGCGAGAGAGAGAGAGAGATAGAGAGAGAAAGACAGACAGAAAGAGAGAGAGAGAGAGAGAGAGAGAGAGAGAGAGAGACCAAGAGTATGAGAGGAAGAAACAAATTTTTTAGAATAAGGGCTTCTTGTAATAAAAGCCTTCATAATTTAGAAATCATTATTACGATTATCGTTGTTTTTAGTATTATTATTATTAATAAAATCACAAGCTCGTGGAATATTAATGGCGCACGCGAGGCGCGTGGGATCGAAAAAATAGATCATACGCGCGCTCACAGCAGATGCGCTGCGCGATTCGGTTCATTGTCTTTGTGAATTTTCGTACTTCTGAAATTATAGATTTCTTGACTGTTTTTTTTTCGAAAAGTGTGGTAATCGGTCAAAATTAATTTTGCATGTGAATAATAGTTAGGATTTATACTTTTTTTTTTGTTAATACGCCTGGTTCGTTTATAGAATTTGAACAACGTTTCCCCATACCGGTGGTTCGTTTATACAATTTGAATAACGTTCTCCCATATGTTCACTGAACGTCGGTAAAATATTGCTAATACATCATCGCTGTAATAATATCCAAAGTCACTAAGAATAGCTCGGTGGAAATTAGATAATGAAAAGGTTTCTTTCACCGGGGGATCGATTTAATCATCATTACCGACACAATAATGCCAAACTGAGATGTAATCCAATGCTTCTTGAAAACAAAAATAATCCAAGTACACGACCATTCGGAAACTTTTCTAATTCTTAAGTAAATGCTTTCTTTTTTAAGATTTCAAAGTCTAAATTATCTTTGATATGTCTATTCGAAACGACAAACTAAGCTATCTTCCTTCGAAATTCCCGCAGTTTACGGCGCCCCATCACTATATCCCATTCGTCTTTAATACATGTTAAAATAGACTCCGCGTGGGTTAAAATACAATAATGTTTAATCGCGCGCGCTCGCGTTTCCGAGCGGAACGACGCGTTCCCGTTTTCATTGCCTTATAAAGCAAAGTTTATTTAAATCGGCGCCGCGTTCGATTTAAGCATCCGAATCGGTACGAAGTAGTTTTTCTATCGATGCCAAATAGGAAATAATTTTCGTTATCGGCGCAATTAACTTTTAACGCCGCGATATAAAACGCGGCAGTACCTATGAAGGGAATTTCATGGTTGGGAACCCTTCGATGATTTTAGGAAGTATAAAGAACAAAGGTTTTGAAAGATTTGCATGATAATTTATTATTTTTAATATGTATATATATATATATATATATATATATATATATATATATTGTAAAATAGATATAATTATTGTAAAAGGCGTAATAAATGTAATCATCCGTTCGTGAAAACCAAGAGATTATAAATAAGTATAAATTCTATGAACTTTATTTTTATACTGGATTCTCTATTTTATGAATTATAATTTATTTTATAATTCCCATAATAATTTTTTCAAATCTTTTAATAAATATTTGCCCTTATAAATTACAATTATGTTTTTTTTTTTTTAAAAACACTTTCAAATATCGGCGGAATATAATATTATCAATACAGATCCCGCATAATAATAAATCCGCCGTTCATATTGGTGATTTATGTCGACTATAAGAATCGATTATAATTTAATTAGCGTTAATTTCAATGAAAAATCATTTGCATTTTGTTCAAAATAAGCGAAATTAAACGGATACAGTATTCGCTTGTGTCAATAAAACTATAATACAAAAGAGTTACGGAGTTGTTACTTTTACTTCTGTTAATTATTGTCCCCTTTTTTTCGTATGATTTTTAGACGGTATAAAATTACGATTATTCGATATCGAATCATATGGCGTTACTGTAATTAATCTCACGGAACAAATAGCGAGCGCTCCTCTATTACCTGATTCGCGATGATCAAAGGTGTTTATTACCATGTTCCCAGCGCATACAGACGGCTTTATTATCATGAAATTCTCAGCCGTTATTCAAATCCTTAATCACGGAATAATATTGAATAAATTTCTAATTAACGTGGACCCGGGACAAAAGGTTTTAGTTTATATTAAAGTCATTCCAATCTAATAAATTATAGCTCATAATTATTATTTGTTTATACAATGAAGTTATTAATAATAATAGCCGTTTATAGCAGAAAATAACGAGAGAATGAAAAAATATTTCCATATTTAAAATCATTTCTGATCTGATATCAAATTAATAAAATTTTGAAGAGTCACACGCGAGGTCTCCCGAAAATTTTATACACCGATTTGTAAAGTCATTATAAAAGAACAATACCAAAAAGCACTTGCGATATATTGCAAAGTAAAGTAAATGGAAACGATCGTGCGAATAAATACGTTAAAAAAAAGAGTAGTGTCGTCGAAAAATTTCTGATCAGAAAATATCGCTTCCGATAAGTCCACAATTTACGCTATCCATAAAACAATAATTGCAAGTCTCGATTACTAAGTCATTAACTGTACGGATAAATAAATTATCCAAAAAAAAAAACAAAAAAAAAAAAAACCGAGGAATCGATTCCTTCGCGGGACCCGATACAGCGGGACAACGGAACGAGCATCGAGGAGGCGCTAATCCTGATTTAGGACGAGCGAACGGCAAACCTCCTGTCTCAATTACAACCGCGCCTCGCCCCCCCCCCGTCCCGCCATTCCTAATTGGACGCCCGACCCCCGCGCCGAACGGGGCGATCGCAAATCGAAGGAGCATCGGCGGGCTCACGGCTAGGGCGCGGTGCCCTCCGCAGGCTCTGGGCGCGGGGAGCTCGAAGGTGCGCAACACCCCCCTCCCCTCAACCACCCCCCTCGCCATCAAACAGACACACACACGCGCGCGCGCACAGACACTCCCCGCACCCCGAGCCAAAGGGAAGATTTGCATACGACGCGGCCGATAACGGACGTCCTGATTGGCGCTCATATTAGGATACGCGGCGCGGTCGAAATAATCAGGTCGCGTTCTCGACGCCGCCGCCGCCGCCGCCGTCTGATTGGGGTATAATTAAGTCGATTGCCGGCGACACCGTGGGGTCAACGAACGCCAATCAAGCTGGCTGCGCGGAGCGCTCGGCGGGGTAGGGAGGGGGCGCATCGTACGGGACTATCTCGAGGCGCGCGCCGCTCGCCGAGCGATTCGACCCTCGGCCGTTGCCCATATGGAGCGGGCGCGTGTCGCGAACAGGCCCCCACCTCAGCCTCCCAACCTCGTCCGGCGAATGTTCATTGAGCGCCGATTCAGTCCTGTGTACGTTTAGATGGAGGATCGTCGATAATGGATAGTTTGCCTATGATCTCAATGACCTGGTATTGGAAAGCGGAGTAGTTGCTCGTGTAAATTAAAAAAAAAAAATAAAAAAAAAAAAAAAATGCCAAAATTACATCGTAATTTGCAGTTGTCTGCTGAAAAAAGAAGTATTACGCGGCTGCAATGAAAATCGGCGCTTCAAAACTAGAAGATGTTTTCTTATTGTCTCGTTAGATTTATAATTTCACGGGGAAATAAAATCTAATAATCGAGCCAAAAAATAATTAAGTTTATTGGCTCTGTGTGATTAAAAAAAAAAAAAATCATACGTAGATATGAAAATAGATATCAAAATTTTCAGGAAATTTATTTTTATTATCTGTGAATTTATTAAATTTAATTAACTGCGCGCGTAATAATGTATAGGCGTACATGCGAGTGATCCCACACTTTCATCCTGTCCCGATTTTAGCTACTACGATTTACTTCTTTCGATTGCGAACTTGCTTCCTATGTACACACTAATTATCAGAAAAATATAAACCTATAGAAATAATTGCGCTTTAACAATTACTGGAATTTCATCAATCTATATTAACACGAACAGATCCGTAGAAAAATGATTGTATACGGCATAACAATATTTTCACCTGAATAGTAATGCTACTGATTAATTGTTTCAAACTTCACAATCGTCGCAATCAGAAATACGCCGCTTTTGTAACGCGAATGGTTTGCATGAAATCGTTCTATGAATATCTAATCGCGAGTTTGTACCACAGGCTGTAATTTCGTGCTAGTATAGATTAATTCCTAACATTATCAAAATGAAAAAAAAATACTAATTGTAAATTAAATTAATAATTTGATTAATTAATGAACATCTATACTAGTAGATAATTGTCACAAAAAAAGATGTCGATACAGAAAAAATTTCCAAACAACTCTATCAATGTCTAATTTAGTTAATTATCCAATGAGAACTTGAGTTCAATCATCCTTAATGACGGTGACTCGATCAGAAATATTGTAAATCATAGACAGTTATATAAATACGTATATTTATATTATATATATATGTAATATTGAACTTTCTTTCAGTAAGTTTTATTTTAAATTTTGCCACGTCCGCCAGTCCCCGGGGTTTTCGGTTGGCGCTCGGCCCGACGTCTGCCCGAGTAACAATGTCCGGGAACTTCGAAAAGTCGGGACAAGAGGAAAACCTCGGCCCGACTTTTGCTTTCGAACTGCGATGGGCCTGGCGCTCGTCTTTCAAGTTTTCCCGGCGTTGCCTAAGGGGGATCAGAATAGCTCGTCGCCCGGAGCGCGCGAAAAACAAAAAGTTCCTTTTTCGCGAAAGACTGATATTTTTTCTGGCTCTCTTCTTCTTTTTCAGACGAGAGTCAAAAATTGTATTATACGCATGTAAAGAAAATTTTCTGTTTGTAAATGTAGTTAATTTTCATTGGAATCATTTCTTAGAAAGTGCAAAATAAACTATTTATTTAAAAAATAAATTAAACTATTTATTTTTAAGTACATTACTTACATAGACGTAATTTTTCAAATGTAAAATGTATTTGAGGCTTACCCGCCGATACGCGTACCCACTGAACTTTTAAGAAATATGATATTTAAACCTTTTTGTCCCTTAGCATATTTTTCTGATATTAATGCTAAAAGACATGTCTGAAAAAAACAAGAACAATATTAATGAAGCAATAACAAAGCAACACTCGTACGCTTTAAAAATTTATAAAAAGAACGGTTTCGAGGAATTGGGATCGCTTGGATAGCGCAATGTCATTCATCAAGAAAGTATGAATTTCGCCTTTACTTACCCAAGGCACCATCCATAAATTCTACAACTCCTAACGGCTCGGTGGAAAATTCATAATCGAAATTTTTTCTTTTTAAAGCAACCCACAGGCGATTAGCTCCCGAGATATTGCAGCATATATATATATATATATATATATATATATATATATATATATAGATATTTTTTTTTATTGTTGAAAGTGAAATTCTCGGACAGCCACTGTGTGATGGCCAATGAATTTTCAATTGTCGCCTCAGAACGTCTCTCTCAAACGCGCATACACGCACGAATCATTGCCAAGACTCCGACACCGCTCGCGGACAGAGCCTCGAAATGCTCGTATGTGTATATCTACAATACCATTACTGAATGATTCCGCGGAGAATGGAGTGGGGGGAGGGAGGGATAAGCGTCTTTGTTAGTCCGCGGAAGAAATTGACGGCGGGCGTTATACGGGCGCAGAAACGATCGGCAAGGAGCCCTGCATTATTTATAAAAATCGATTGCCAAGCTTATACGTTACTGATAGAGAGAGAGTGAGAGAGAAAAAGTGAGAGAGAGAGAGAGAGAGAGAGAGAGGGAGCGCGGCAGAGAAAGATAAATAGTAAGAGGGATAGGATTGGTAATTTATTAATTTCTTATTGCTCCTAAGAGGATTCGAAAGGACTTGGGCCGAAAAAGCTGCTTGGCCAGCGAAATGAATTTAAATTGCTTGGGTCGCGCGACGATAAATTAACGAGCCCTTCAGGCTAGATTGCTCTCTCCTCTCTCTCTCTCTCTCTCTCTCTCTCTCTCTCTCTCTCTCTCTCTCTAGCGGTCCGTTTTCCATTCGATCCACAGATTCCGTTGGCGGCCATGCCATTTGTCTCAATTTCTGGCTGGAGTAGAGGGGGGGGCGGGGAGGTCGCGTTAAAATTCAGCGAGACCCCGGGGCCGTCCGCCCTGTCCGGCGGGCCGTTAAAGCGCTGATTCACGAGTCCCCGATAACCGAAGGGAAAAAAGGGGGAGAGACAGAGAGGATTCTATATACACGCGAACTTCGTATTACCGCGGCCTCCTTCTTTTAGCGCAACTACGAACAATCAGTCGCGCGCGCGCGACCAATCCACTCCGACGCCTTTCCCTCCAATCATACCCACGTCCCATTGCGCATAGATCGGGGCCAAATGGGAATGAGCCCTTTTTTCGGAGGACGAGGTCTGCGAGGAATTTCGATGGGGCTTTGAAATCGATAAGCGGCGCGACTGTCCATTACAGTAAATTTGCCGCACGGCTCAGTCGAAGTTACCATTGCGGAAGCATCTGCGTCAGAGCAAAAACGGCGAAGCAGAGAGAGAGAGAGAGAGAGAGAGAAAGAAATATGCCGCGCATCGCCCATATATATATATAGCCTATGCTACTGTACTCCGGCGAAACGAACGATTGTTCGACAAGCGAAACAAGCGACTTCTGCGGTTCGATGGGTAAATTCGCAACGAGATGCTGGTGCGCAGTAGCGCCTGACGTTTTCAAGCCGCAATCGCAACTCGGACGCACCGTCACGCCCATGATTTCGTACCGATAACGAATTCAGATAAAAATCTCCAAAGATTTATGAATAAGATGATACGCGTGTTTCTTCCTTTATCACGAATTCCTGTTTTAATTATTCAATTTATTCTCTGGGTATATTTTACGTAAAAAGCAGAAGGGACGAAATTTCAATTTAAATTTAACAAAAAAATGTGCGCTATTCCGCAGGTACATGGATTTTATGCATGGGTGTGCATATATATATATAGATGAAAAAGTTTTCTTTTCACTCTAGGTCGTAAATTTTGATGTAGTAAAAAGTTTTTCCGAAATAATTTCAATGATTTTTCAATGAAATATATGGCGTTGAAAGAGTGTAAACCCCGCAGGTACATTACAATTTTTTTTCTCACCCCGACATGCTTTCTGCTTCTTTGCACCTTAATATATATATATATATATATATATATATATATATATATATATATATATATTTACAACTTGAGCAACTTTTTTTCATCTACACCTGCCGCGTATACAAACTTTGGTCTAAATCTCGCACGCGCACAATGAAAATCTCCTCGAATTTTTTATTTATACAATTTATTCTGGAAAAGTTTATCCAAAGTGTTTATCCGAGTTTCAACGGAGTCCGGCGACTCGGTGACGCGGCGTTGTATAGTCCGAGACAGAGGGCCCTGTCGGAAAAATGAAAAAAAAATAAATAAAATAAACAAAATGAACGCGTCTATTTGGCTCGTGCATAATTTATGGTCTGTTCATCCGACGGAAATGTTGGTTAATTCTTTGGAATTTTAAACAGTTGAAACTTCAAATCCCATTATAAATAACGGGAGCTTTTCTTTTCTTCTTTTTATACTTTATCTTTCTAATTTTCATTAATTTTTGCCTTTTGTTTCTTCGACTTTCTACTAACTACGTTATGCGAGAGTTAAAATCATCTAACTGCATTAAATATTAATTAATGTTGAAAACGCATTAATTTTACAAATGGAAGTTAAACTGCAGCAGCGGTATCTTAAGCATTATTGGAAAAATACTAACCTGGCTGCTTTAATATTTGAAAGAACTTTTAATTAAACGAAGTAACGTGCTTCCCTAAGATATGAAAAAATTCAAAAAGTGCTTAAGTCTCCTCAAATTAACTTGGAGCGTACTTGTGTATGTAAGTAGGTGGATATATAACGCACGTATCAAGAGGCGAAATGATCGTCCTGAGTGCGAATCTTCGTACATCGTACACGCTGTACCGTTATCTCACGAATATCAATCGATCTTCCATTATCTTCGCCGACGGTCGAAGAAGAATATATTTTTTTTTTTTTAAACATATTTATTTATTTCTCGACATAGAGCCACAAACAATGGATCGTGAAACACATACCGCCGCTCTGTACCCCGTATATTTTTAAAACATTTGAGAAGAGGCAATAATCCCTATAAGTATATTTGGCTTGGATACCTTGATAAAAAGAGATTCCTTCTGCATATCGTATGTGTTTGGTTTGACCGATTGGAATTCTTTTATATTGAATAAGAGATTCTGCTCTATCTGAGATCTATGCACATGATACAGAAAGAAATTAAAGTACTGAAGTAATTGATGCAAGAGGTAGAAAGATATGTATATATATATACATATATAAACACACCTTATTCGCCATAGAATGATTTAATACAAATTATTTATAAAATAATTCTATAAATAATCATTAATTAAATTAGATACAGATCGCGCAAGGACTGCCGTTCCTGCTAAAATAATGCAAGGACACGTGTGCTTATTGCATCATGCATATACCTTTAGGTAGTCTTTGAACGTACGACTATAACGAATGCGTAAAATACATTGGCAGGTTCGTGAAATAAGATAATGCTAATGAAAATCAAAATTATAATAATATAAAAAAAAGTTTTACATTATCTATAATTTCAATCCATCTCTATAAGAAAACTCTATGCTAAAAGAAGGATCTAGGTATAAAATTCTTTAACGAACAATTAAGAGAGAAAGGCAGAGAAGGAGAGAGGAAGAGAAACGGTAAGAGAGAGAGAGAGGATGTAGAGACAGAGAGAGTTCAGCTTACAATCCAACTTCGTTGCGGATTTTGATTGCCGAATTCGCTCAAAACGTCCCGTCTGACAGTTCGAGCTCTGAGCTCGTGGAAACACGAGCTCGACCTGCCGCGCATCCCTCAGAGGCTAGAAAGAGCAATAAAAAGTCCTTAACT
Source organism: Sycobia sp. Sy_11 (assembly GCA_018907035.1). NCBI lineage: Eukaryota > Metazoa > Arthropoda > Insecta > Hymenoptera > Epichrysomallidae > Sycobia > Sycobia sp. Sy_11. The sequence continues at coordinate 3,602,853 of JACCIC010000019.1, forward strand.
CGCGCGTGAGAATCGATAATCGGCGCGGGAGAATTGGGCGGCGGGGGGGGGAGGGGCTGTAGAGCAGCGCCAGCACGGCCACGGGCGAAAAGTGTGCGCGTTGGCGCTTCGGCTCGATGGGGGAGGGGTGGCAGGGAGAAGAAGTGCCTCGATAGGAGTCCGAGCCAACTCCCGCCCGCCCCACCTCTTCTCGCAGGAGAAATCGCTCAAATACGCTCGTTTGAGCGTCGCTCCCGGCGGGACGATCGACGCGATACGTGCCGAAATGGAAGGGGGACGGGGGTCGGGGTGGCGGAAACGCGTGAGGATAGAGATCGCTCAGCCGGGACAGCCCGGGCTGAATTTGAATTCACAATGCTGCGACAGCTTTCTTAAGAGGAGAAAAATAGCATAGTCCAAGGATTTGGTGGAGGGGCGCGAGAACACGGGTACGAGGTGTATGTGTGTGTGTGCGTGTGTGTGCATAGGCTTTTTGCCCGCTTATCCCGGGATCAATGAAGCGCTTGTTTTATAGGCAACGGTAATTTAGTACCTGGGGAAGCTAAGGAGGGAAAGCTTTTAACAATTAGAGTGGTAGAAGAAGAAAAAAGCACGACGCGCGGGGAATAGGTCTGTTCGAGCAAGGAGAGATAAAGCAAGAAATTACGAGGGAGACAGAGAGACACGGAGAGAGAGAGAGAGAGAGAGAGAGAGAGAGAGAGAGAGAAAGAAGATAACGTATAAATGCTCGTCTCTTTTAAATTTTTTACGGGCTAAAGTTTTTTTATTTAGTGCGAGCGTACACCGTACAAATGACCTCATTTTGTCGAATGTAAAGAAGAAGAGCTTTTAGTCAGAGTACTTTTTACAGCTTCATATTTGGACTATAATGCCTGAAATATACGCGGTTTTCAAAAAATAATTTTTAGTCTCTTTCCAAAGCTACGCATAAATATTGGAAATTCTCTATTAAACGATCACAGTAGATTGATCAGATTGGTCGAAATATATATGTTATAGAAGTACAGTGAAATGTGCTCAAGTAATTTTTTAAATATCATAAGTTTTCTTTGATAACAATTATGGTATCATAATATGTTTATTCAGCATCAAAAAGGTTATACTGAAAATTTATCACTAATGTCCTTTTCTTTGAACAATACTTCGAGGCAATCAAACTACTTCTTATCGGAAAAATTCAGTCAAGCGCTCTTATAATCCTTATGTGCTTAAAAGAAAAAAAAAACATTTTCCACACAAATCCTAAAAAACGACGATTTCTGAACGAAGCCTCACTTAATAATAGTGAACCACAAAGGGTAAAAGAGATACGAGGAAAGAAGGAAAATAGTACGTATATATAATAATCCCTCCCTTTACGGAAGTTCACGTAGGAACGCAAAAAAAAAACCGAGCCCGAGGGGAAAGAAAGCCCAAACTATATACTCCGTGACTTCCCCATTGAAGCTATTGTCCAAGAAAACGGCTTTGTACGATTCTCGGTATTTATTTCTGGGCTACACTTTACCAGCGCTCGAGAGAATCTTTGCGCGGCGCTTTGATCTCCATACATAGTACATATTATATATATATATATATATATATATATATATATATATATATATATATATATACACTCCACGAGCTCAAGTCCATTACAGTTAAGAGCAGGCTCCATCCTCCACCGGGTCCAAAACAATCCTTCTATAGTTTAATACGCGCCCGACTCGCGAGCACGATGCTTCTATACGCGTCCGGCTGGGGAGTTTCGCCTTAAGCCGATTAGATGCCCGGCCGCGTTTACGGAGAACGAGTAGAAATTCGGCAGGACGTTATTGTTATTCTACGTAACGTCGTTTTCACGGACTCGGCGCGGTATCGCCCGAATTTCTCAATTATCGTCGATTGACAATCGGGCTGTTCGGCATTGCCGGTACAACTGCGCATTGTATTGACTACATTTGACATTAGTGGTATAGAACGAGATTCGGTCAGACCATGTGCGCCGAGCTCCAATAATTTTATTTCGGATTTATACGGAGCGCCGTTACGAATTGAATGGAGTGCCATTGTGCAATAGCCAATGATAAAAATAAATACCACGAAAGGGCCCACTAATCTGTCACTAATTATTTGGATGATAATAGTAGCGGACGATTAAGCTTTAAATCATGGTCCGCTTTACAAGCGCACTCGATGCGATCGACTTACCCGTCGCTTCGATATTTCAAAAAGCACGACCTTAGCTCCAACGCTTTGCCACAGTAATACTTTTCCATTCCTATCGAGACTTGGAAGGGCTGCGGATATAAAGTAGCTGTACGGCGAGCGAACTTCCACGCGTTCCCCGAGGGGATCTCGATTACGCGTTAATCGATTACTTCTGCCGTGACGCCGATGATAAAAGCGATATATATATATATATATATATATATATATATATATATACATCGTTACTCGCCGACCCTGTCAAGGAAGGAGAGTTTTGTCAAACTGAGCGCGTGACCTTCGACCACGCCCCCACTCCCCAACCCGTGAACTGTCGAAAAAGTCGAATACAACTTCCCCTCTCTTAATGTCGTTTTTGGCTTATCTCGCGGGCACGTCGCACGTCTCGCTTATCGCCTACATCGGCTTAAATTTCGCGGGAGGCACGAGGAAACGAATGTTGCGCAACGATAAAAATTAACCGGAGATTTCTCGGACCCGGAGAAAATAGGTAATAAGATTCTCGGCAGTTGGATGGTCAGATCTCAGCTGACGTTGGAAGAAATTTAACTTAAATTTAATACTTTTAAAATTTAATAATTTCTAAAAAAAAAATAAATTTTAAAATACACTTGAGAAGGTTCACAAAGTGATGTATCAACACTATCTATAAACTCTAATAATAGAATCTGTAATCTACAATAATAGTTATTTTCAGCTATAATTTACAAATTATTAGCATTTGCAATTATCAACCTTCTAAAGAATTTACCTTGCTTATATCTTACAAACTAGCTTGGTAAACTAACTTAAACTAATTTGGTTTAATTGCCTGGAAAACATCTCGATATTGAAACATGGTTTTGTAAACTTTTCTTTTTTATGTTATTTAACGTCGCTCTATTTATGCTTCCAAATATCGATGCTAATTAGCGACGGAGGTCTACGATGTGTTTGTAAACAAAGAACATGTAAATTATTACAGCGGTGCCTGTGTCAATCGGTCGAGACCGGGATTCGAACTCGGATCACCAAATGACTCGTACTTCGCTCTAGCGATCGAGCTATCGTAGGCCTCTTATAAACATTTCTAATATTTTATAACATCTTTTAATTTTATTAACTTGATTCACTAAATATAGCGTTATTGTCCAATGATTTATAAAATAATTTTAATTTTAATATCGCTCACTTTTAAATCACGTATAAATTATAAACGAGAAAACTTTCCTTTAATATTCATTCTTAAATTCAAATAAATTATTACGATCTTTAAAATAATAAATAGCAATAAAGAAGCTCGATGTCCAATTTTCAGTCCGGTTCGATAAAGTTTACATTGGATGACTCGCAATCGCCCCAAGGTTATATCTCCGTCTCTCGAGACACCGCGTAAGACAAATGAACAATTCCACTTCTGTGTTATTTTTTTAACGTCTAGAGTCTTCCTGTCTCTTTCTTTTTTTGTCATAGTACCATCTCCGTTTCATTCACAAATATTATGAAGTCATTTTTTTCAATTAAAAAAAAAAATACTGAATTTATTTGAAGTTGAATAGTTTTTGCTGTATCAATATGAAACTTCGAACCCAGCATATTATTTCGTAAACGCACAAGACAGTTGTTAAAAAAAAAAAAAAAAAAAAAAAAACGAAATTGGTCGCGGAGACCAAGACATTCATAAAAATACTATTAATTATTTTCACGTTTTAACATTTTTGCTCTTGTCGTACAATATCTAAATAAGCAAGTAGTCGATAAGAGGGCTTTGCAAAAAATATGCAGCTCTTCCGGTTTCGCAAAACACAGCTCTGAATAAAGAAAGAATGGAATCGTCTTCCCCCCCCCCTCTCCACCCAAGCCGCCGCGCTTCCGGGCAAGTGCTATTGACTCTTTTGCGACCCGACCTCTCTGACCCTTCCCGGCCGGCTCATTGCGCCGACCGCATAAAACCACGAACTGTATCGTCGCGCACCGTATTTCCCAAGGGGGCCGAAAGCTCGGGAAAGGGTATAGGATGGGAGCTTGACGGGCTGTCGGGGAGAAAGCGGGGCCGAGGGAGGAGGGGCGAGATGACCGTAAGATGCGCAAACAATGAACGAATCGGCGGTTTGAGAGGGTTGACCGAGCATCTTCATCGATACGGACGCGATACGCGAACCCGCGTCGAGGCGTCGAGCGAGCCAGCGACGGTCAATTCGATGAACATTAAAAATAGGTAGTGGGCACGAGCGCGCGGGGAGCGGAGGGGGGGGGGAGAAATAGAGAGTCCAAGAGAAAATGAATCGTGCTCTCGAGGAGGGTTGAGAAACGCGCGACACCGCGTACGCTCGACCCCCCCCCCCCTCGGCCACTCCCCACTTCCGCCCCGAGGGGAATAGAGTCCAACTGCTAAGTTTCGAGCGCGAAGGGCGAGGAAGCGAGAGCGACGACGAATGATTGATGAAAACGGGTAGACAAGCCATATACTTGAATTCTCTCGTCGTTTAGCCCGTGGCTTATGTTTCCCCGCCGTCGGTGGCGTCGTCCTCCTCGTCGTCGTCGACTTCTCATGAATCATCTCACGTTTCTCAAGGCCGTTTCGGGAAATGGCCGTATACGGGCAGAAGGCCGCGGCGCGATTAATGGAAAACGATTTATGTTTATGAGAATCAAGACGTTTGACCAAAATAATGACAATAATAATAATAATAATAATAATAACAAACGATTTGTTTGATTAGGGGGGGGAGCGTTTTAAAAGTGCTCTATCTTACGAATATACGCGCACAATATGTGTTCGGGTAGATATATTCTTTGAATCCTACCGTACGATAGAAATATGCGTTCTTTTTTCCTCGGTAATTTCATTAAGGCATGATTGATTTTACGTAGACGAGAATTAATGAATTCGTCTTGAATATTATTGCTGTTTTCGTATTATGATAGTAGAATATAGTTTATGAATTAGTGAAATAAAATTCATTGATAGATGAGAATAACAGACTCTTTCATTAACTCAAGCTAGTATTGAAAAAACGTGCAAGACCTTGATAAAACTTTACAGTTACCATTTCAACACTTAGTTTTTCAAAATAAAATACGGAGTTCTTGTAAAAATCAATTTAAAAAATAGATGTCATTACAGAATTATGATTCTTTAACACCGAGCTTCTAAAAAATTTTAGTTTTCCCGATGCACAAATGCCTTATACGAGATATAAATTTTCGATAAAAAAAATAATTATAGATTTAATTGAGATGTATGCCGAACCAAAGAAGCAGAGTGGTTTTTAAAAAAAACGTAATAATAATCATCAAAAGCTAATAATAATTGGTGTTATAATTTATATTATTATTATAATATTATATTATTATATTATTATAATAATATCAAGTTTTTAGCGAAGAGATTTATTTCGTATTTCTTTAAATTTATTAAATTTTACAATTCCAACCCACAAATTCTCAATTAAAATGTCCACCCTTTCGATTGATAATTGCCAGTCTTCACTAAACTTTAATAAAAGAAACTACATAATGAATAAATACATTCGTTTTCTTAAAAATATGAAAAAATAATTTTTTAAATTTTGTCAAATTGTCATAATATTGTCATTTTTAATTTTTTAATCTTTATCAATTTTTAATTTTTATCCTATAAAGTAAAATATATTCATGTAGTAATGAATAATTATTAAAAAATTATTATTGTTATAATTATCATAAAAGTTTTTTTAAAGATTAGATTATGAAGTAACCTCAAATATGCAGAAAATATGTCATAGATTTTCATTTTTTTTAAACTTCAGAAAAAAATGTCCAGCATATATCATGTAAATAGTAACTGTAACGGTAAAAGTGATTTTTTTTCATTAAAATTGATTAAAGCCAATCTTAGGAAAATTAAAATTAGAAAAATACTTTTTCAAATTTTAAAATTTAAATGTAAAATCTATAACTAACTGTTCTTTACATATATTATACATTCTCAAAGGAAAAATTAAAAAAATATATTTACTTAATTTATGAATACTTGTTATCGAATATTCCATGCGCAACTGGTAAAAATGATGCAATCCCTTTAATAACGAATTTATTTCACTGCGTGCTCTTATTTCGTAACGAGGCCATTTTATGGGGCCCTCCGCTTAATACGGCAGCCTTAATACCGAGCGCAGCTCAATGCATTACAATAGTAAATTTAATCTTCCGAGAGATCCCCTAAGTAGTAAATAACCCCGAGAGCAGAACTCGGATATTGTTCGCGGGTCATACAAGTTGCACAAAGTGAAATATCAACCCCGAAACTTTCCTCCCACCACGATGGCCGCATAGCGATAGATATAGCGCTCTCTATATAGTTGGATTACTCCGGCGACGTATACGAACTACAACTATTTTCCGTTAGCTAGAGAAATTGGGCAGTGGACAAATAGTAGACGATAGTTATTTTCTCGGGAACGAGTTTCATAGTTTGTGATTGTGATGTTTTTCTTTATTGCATTGAATTGGTTAAATATCGTAGCGAGATCTGAGGGTATTTCATTGGGTCTCGTGTAATTGAACGTCGAATTCGGTAAATATATGTTTTAATCGGAACAACTGTAGGTTAAAAAGTCCGAAGCATAAAAGTTGATTTATAAGTTAATTGGCCACTATTATCTTATTATATTCCAGTAAATCTAGCCCGTACGAAGTTTACATATGTGTGCGAAAAGTGAATTAATCATATTATAAATACTTGGACTAAGATCCATGGTCGCCATTAGACACGTGTGACGAGAGAGTTGCAGGTGTCCGAAAATAATTAAACGAGTGCCCAAGAGCCGCATTTCGAGCACCGCTGATTTATTTTCCACGCTCTCTCTCTCTCTCTCTCTCTCTCTCTCTCTCTCTCTCTCTTCTCTCGCAGATGAAATACGAGCCCACGTCCGCTGCGACAGTTGAGTTCTTGAGCCAATTGCTTAGTTTAGTCCTAAGTCTGATGCTCTGCTTGCCACATTGGTTGGCTCTCTCTCTCTCTCTCTCTCTCTCTCTCTCCCTCTCATCCCATTACTGTAGTGCGACTCAATTGAATGTCGTTGTTGCTATATGTATGTATATATATAATAGTCTGTTCATGTATAACTTAAATCTATCCCGAATAGGTGGACAATTTTCGGCGAGCCGCGAAACGTGATTTGAATGACGAATGGACCGAAAATTTATGTGCGTCGCGGGTGAATTACGAATAATCGCGTCGGAATGAAGCTATTCGTTATGCTTTATGTATACGCCATTTGTTTTAAGCTGAAGCAATGATTATTCATTAAGTTAACGGATTGCCCAACTATTAAATCGCGAATTGACCTTTTATATTGTAGTTTTAGCATAAGTTCATAATTTTTTTTACGCCGAATACTGGATTTGGGATTTTACTGATATAATGGCTTGACTGCCCAAATAGTTGTAAGACTTTAAAATAAATCGTAACGAGAATAACCGAATCTTGTTTAGGTGTTTGTTTAGAAAATAATTAATGATTACATTACGCTTTAATTAACAAATGATTATTTTTAACCGTCAATTTTATCGAGTCATTTTTGCGATCTTCCAGGATAAGCTAAATAATATTTTTATTTAACAACTTGTTATTTGAAGATATGTCAGCATTTCGTGCATTAATACAAAAATATTTTCATTGGTCGTATTGACTTTTCTCTTCTATATATAATTTCCATTCGAACAACCGATAAAATTACAATTGTGTTTCTTATAGATCTACATATTGAATTTTATTTAATTTATCTATTTACTAGTTCACGTGGCTTTCATCCTGGCCATACTTTTTCAGAATATTATTTCAGTTACAGTCCAAAAAGTATTATATAAGTTTATTATAAATATGACTAGTACTAAGAATATATTACAGTAATATGAGAATGAAATGGAAACTAAATATAATATATTGAAATAATTATAAATGGAGTAATTCAAGCGAATAAATTGTATATTTAATATTATACTTTATTAAAAAATTACAAAAAATTATTGCCATCATTAATAGTCACGTACAGAAAACAATCAATTACAAATGTATTTTACAAACATGAGAATATGAATTATATTAGAGATTGAATAAAAAACTATTATCTTTTAACTTACTTATCTTTATGCTTACTACTATCTTTTAACCATCTCAATTATGCAATTTAAAGCCTAACGAATATCAATACACTTCAAAATAATTAATTATAAAACGATTCACCTCTCATAGTTCATATACTTTGGTTGCTACATGTTATACATACTTCAGTCTACCTTTTAACTCTCTAAATCTTCTCGCTCATCCCGTAGCCTCTCGAAGTATAATGAAAATTTCTACCCTTAAAATATTTACAGAGACGCGTGTCCTCCCGAGAACCGTGGGCGGGTGGAGGGGGGGGGGGGAAATCGACGGAACCGCCAGTTCGTGCGCGCCCTCGCGAAACTTATCTTCGCCGGGCGGGGGAGGCGAGGCGAGGGGGTCGGAAGAACGTGTACGAAGAATTTCATGCTCCCGGGGTATAATGCACGTGACGCCCGCTCCGCCCCTCTCTCCCTCCGGCGCAATATGTTGGAGGAAAAGAGCGGCGAGGTGGGCGCGGCGGGGGACGGGAGGGTAGAACGGAACAGCCAACGTAGGTTTCGACGGGAGCGTGAGAGGGACCGAGACGAAGAGAAAAAAGGGGAATTTCTTTGACTTTCTGGCACTGATGAAAGGAGAATGCGTGGGCGAAAGATATGAGGGTGGTCGGGGAAAAAAAAAGAACCGGTGAGGAAGACAGGGGGACGGGGAGGAGTGGAATGAACGACGAGGAGGAAATAGTTCGCGGTAGTTCACGGAGGGTAGTGCTGCACTTTTTTATTCTGAATTCTGAAAAGAGAGTGTATGTAAGGCAGAAAGAGAGAGAGAGAGAGCGAGAGAGAATGCAAGTTTTGCGCAACTACAGCAGAAACACTCTGTTCAATGGAGAAACTATCCCGTTGAGCCACTAAGTTTTCGTTTAACTATCCTAGACACTTTTTAAAAAATATGCCTCTCTTATTAGTTTCCAATGCATTAATCTTTTTTTTTAAATTTTTACTTCGTGTTTCACCACACTATGAATTTATTTAATATATAAGTAAATAATAAAGTTGCTTTACGAAGTAAAATGAAAATTATTTTTATCTCCCTATGTCTTCATGTAATGTACGAGTAGTAAATAATGGGATCTTCTTCGAGAGCAGTTATTTAGTCAATAATTAAATAAAGGGGAAAAATTAAATTATCAAAATATTGCACTTGTTATCAAATTAGTTGTTATCAAATTAATAGATTTAATATAGATAAGAATAGAATAAAAGTTCATAACTCCGGTGTTGTAGACCAAATTGAATTTTTGAATTGCTCTGATAAATACATTCGGGAAATGAAATGAAAATTAGATACAAGACTGAAAGAACAGCAAAGACCAAAGACTTAAGAACAATTATTTACTGTCCTGTTCAAACAAACAAATTTAAACATAATATGGATTGCAACGATATAGAAATATTACGTAACGAACGTAATTTATTGTAAACGAGATATATTCAAAATTCTTTCCATAAAATTATTCAATGATAGTGCATATAAACAAGAAGACATATAGCTTTTTTATTTTTCGGTTGAAGATTTGGCGCTGTCCTATCATTTCTAAAAAAAGTGCGAAATTCATTTACTACTTATATATTCGTACCATTTATTTAAGAAGCCCAACACAAACACAATAAATTTATTAAAATAATAAGCGAACGCCTCGTGAATAAACTCACATTTTTTCTCATACATCGTTCCATTACAAAGGCTTCTTTAATCAAAATGTAGTCACACTTCGAAGGGAACACCGCTACCCGTTTCAAATCATTTGCTCGGCCAATTTTCATTAGCGTCCTGGGCATACAAACGACGAGAATTAAAGAGAACTCGGCAAGATTAGCCATCGCCGATAACGGAGGAGTCGCGCCGCGGCGTAGCGACGCGCTTTACCATCCCCCCCTCCCTTTCCCACTCGCCCCGCAGTCGAGAAAGGACAATTAAGCGCGGGGCAGATCGAACGATTATCGGGGGAATTAGCGCGCGGCGGCACGATTCCGCAATAACTCGGCCCCTACCCCCCGTCTCCGTCCCCGCTCCCGCCCCTCCACGGACTCGTATATACGCGGCCCGTGTAAGGATCGTAATTCGAAGGCTGCTGTGTTCCACGGAACAAACTCTCCCCCACCGCCACCCTTCCCTTGCCCGCTGCTGCAGAATCCCGAGCTTACATCTTCCCCCTCCCCCCCCCCATCGACTCGCCGATCAACGAGCGGCACAGCTCGCGCCTCTGCGCACTCCTCGGTCACCGGTCGACTCTCGTTCCTCCCAATGATAGAGCGACGCCTACGGTGAATTTATCGGGATGTCGCGCGCGCGCGAAACTGTTCGCGGCTCGGGAAATTATTTGACGAGCCCGTTCCGATCTGGCCTTGGTAATTACATTTGCACGGATAGCTTAAATACGCCGATCGAGCAGCGCATTGACATCGAATAGATCGTTATTATATACTTAAATTACTGTGGTATCTATGCAACGCAACGTTAATTTTACAACGAATAGGCATTTTGCATTTGTCAATCAACAAAAGAATATCGGCAATCGCGGTTTTCATTGAAATGAAACCGAGCACAATGAAACCAAATAATCCATTTCCATCGCTAAAATGCTAAATAATTCCATGCAAGAAAAAAATTTAAATATTCGCTTTTTTATTAGTAATTTATATATTAACAAAATCTATTAAAAAATCCGATCGTTAGATTTAAATTTGGAATATTCCACATACTCCTACAGCACATGATACTTATATAAAATTTTAATTCTAATATGATTTATTTCTTATTAAAAAACAACCTCAAAATTACTCATCATTGTTAAAAAATCTTTGTCCCGCCTATGAGATACGCTATTAGCACCGGTATTTGGAACCATAAATAGAGCGATGTTAAATAACATTAAAAAAAAAAAAGATACGCTATTTTGGAAATTTATCAAATCTCATAAAAACTCCGTAATCAGAAACCCGATAAATCTGTATATACGGATTTTTTTTAATATCTGAAAATTTTCAATAAATTACACGCGAGATAGATGCACTCTTTCGAATTATTTAATTTTGATTTCAGATTTCTAATCAAATATCGTAATTAACGTGAATTTATTTATTATTAACCTGACGTCAATTACATTTCTAAAAGCATTAAATAATGTACATTAGAAAAATAAAAATACGTCTTGAGGAATTTATCAATTTTGAAAAATTTCACTCGCTCGTATAGTAAATTTTTCAGCGAATTAGCATTTGCCCTGCGCGGCTGTTTGTAAAAATAAATTTATCCATCTAATCGCCGGTGTATAACAAGACTTACGATTGTCGAATGGATTAAGAATCGTGTTGAAAATAAAAAAGTTAAAACGCTCGGTTTCCCGCACGATCAAGATTAAAAGTTTTATGTTATTTCAATTATACTCTTGACTGGTTAGAGCTTTCGAGTCTGCTTATAACTTTTTCGCGCTATCTGAGCACGCAATGCTCGTTTCTTAAACGGCAGTTTAGTACAGTGGGAAGTTCGCGGATAACGGCTGGCATTCTTCAGTTAATGCTCGATTTTTAAAAGTGTGCTTTTTACGTAATTAAAGATTTTTGTTTGTTTTTTTTTTTTTTTTTTTTTTGAACGATAAATAGTACCTAATGTAAAAATTTTAATTAAAATTTTCATTAAAAATTCAACTTGGAACATTGTTTGGGCTATTGTAAACGAAGCTGAAACATATTTTTATCCGTCTTACAGTCTTTATAAAATTATAGAATTATCATTATACTTAGAAAGAGTTCAGTCCCTGATGATATCTCGAAGAAGTTGAAAGCGTTGAACGAAGCAGATACATTCGTTAGAGTCAGTGATGGAGGCAATTAGATTATCCTTTACTAAAAGTAACATATTATTTTTTATTAATCTTTTTTTATTAGTACTTTTATATTTCCGATTCTGCGGGCTGTGCTTCAAAAACATGAGCACTTTGATTGCCATTATAATTATAATTATATTATTTTATATTGACTATGACATCGATCAAAATATTCGTTAATTACAGTATATTATGCACAATTCCTTGACAGAAACATATTTTGCCATCATGCATCGTCATTTTTAATATAATTCTATAAAATTAATTCACTGTATAAATTATTATCCTAGGAAATTCTATTCTGGTATAGATCGCCTAATAGAACAACAGCTCCCGCTGATTATTAGTATATAGTATCCATTTACGTTATCAACATCAAATCTAATTATAATTAACATAATTTCAACTTAAATTTCCACTTTACACTATATGAGTCGACAGTATCGCCCGCATCATAAATTTCAGCCCTTCTACCATCCCACCCCCTCCCCCCAAAGCCTCGGCATTGTGCCGCGGATAAAACGCTCATCATTCATTTCGTTCATTTTGCTCGTTCGCGGGATGACAATGTACAAAATGATAATTACGCGGGCACAATCGACCACATTATATCAATTATTATTGTAATAGGCGCGGTTTAGATCGCCCGAGGTTTTCTCGAAAAAAAACGATAAATGACGATGATAATTTGACGTAATGGTCTCGATGCTAATTGTATCGAGATTATTGATAAAACTGAAACGTTGCGAATAGACCAGTATTTATTGTTCTTTTTTTGTCTATGTGAATTATACCAGAGCTGAAATAATGATGTCAGCGAACCGGCAAGTGAATAATATATATTTTAAAAATATACGCTGAATTTCTCTTGAATTCTAGTAAAATATGATGGTTATAATCCTTGTCTACCAAAAAGTAGCGGCTGCTGTATAATCTGCCATTATGTGTTTGTGTGTGTGCGCGCGCGCGCGCGCGCGTGTGTGCGCATCTACTTTTCTTCTGATGTACTCGAAGGAAAACAATGCAATTTTCCAGTTGGCCAAAATTAATAAAGAAGCAATTAAACACGAATCTCGCGCGCTCGGAACTTGTTCTCCTCTGAGCTAAAATCCTGCGCAGGCTCTACGAGTGCGAATTAAGCCGTCCCCGCCTCCAATCCCCCATCGAGAAGAGCAGCTGTGCACCGGCTCGGATGCTATTTGTATAAGCAAAACAACCGGACTGCAATACCGTGGACGCAGCCGTCAAGCGGTGCAATGTCGGGCGCCGGCCCTTGAAAAATCCTCTAACTATGGGTACGATTGATTTACCGAGCTTATCTGACATCAAGTTATACATATATATATATATATATATATATATATATATATATATATATATATATATACATGGCGGTGAATCGCACCCTCGGCATTATCTGGCCATCATTTGACACGAGTGCGTGAAGGTTTTCGATCCTGGAAATTCATTGAGTCGAGGCCGTTTTTGACGAGATATCTGAATACAGAACAATTTTAAAAAATTTTGGAGGAAATCTAGTATAATTTAGTTTAATTCTTTAGTCGCTTCATAATTTTTATAGTTGTATTAAATAGAATTTTAATGCGGAAATGCATATGCAATATACTTTTTCGGGAAATTATATCCAGATTAATTAGTAGATCATACGACTATTGAATACAACATATACCAGCTTTTTGATTCTTATATTTTTGCGTGATGTTTCTTTAACCGGTTTTATCGATCTCGTCGATTCTTTAATCGTAATGAAAATACATTCCACTTAAAAAATTACGCATGTTAATTGAAATAAACAATAACAATACTGATATAAAATGCAAAACTTACAAATTTTAAAAAATTTAAAAAAAAACACAGCAGCGTTCTTAATCAAACGGAATTGAAGATTATGAATTGTAATAGCACTTGCTTACAAGTCTAGTATATCCAATTTTTATTAATTGAATATAACATAAGTTAACGGGATAAATATAAATATAGGTATAAAAGTTTATCAGGCTTTTCGGTGCCTTGTTTTTTCTTTATAATATTATTGGCATTATTATTATTGACATTGTACGAATAGCATTACGGATAACATAATTACATTATGTAAATTTACAATGGTTTTGTTACTTTTAATTTTCTCGAATGTTTTCTCGGAATGATATTACCTTCAAGGCCGTTCGACAAATAACACCGTCTTGTTCTTTTTAATTTTTCATATTATTGCGATTGAATTTTTTTATAATAAACGAAAATTTATCACTAAGTAAAATAAGTTTTTTGTTTGAATAAAACTTTTCAGAAACATATACATTAAAATTAATCAAGGACTGAATGTTAACTTGATAAAACAAATTGATATACAAGGACTTATAAATAAATTATAATGAAAAATTGGACCTGGATCAGTGTCACACATTTCGGATTACTACGTTAATGATTCAATAAACTGCATTATATGTTCAATACGCTACCAAAGAAATAGTAAATGCATTATTAATCAAATTTTCGTTTTGATTAATTGTTAATCTATTAAATTTTTGACTAAACCACATTTACAGCGTGTAAATTACGACATTCCACTGTCCCGAAAAAGGCAACGCCGTAACGTTCGAAACCTCGCCAAAATGCCTGAATTCTCGAAGAAAAGGAACGCTCCCCATCAGCGCCGAGTCCAATCACGACGCGCCGGCGTCGCTTTTAATACCCACAATTTCCCCGGAGCACCTATTATTCGGCAAAAAGATCCGTCGCCGCCTCCCTTCCCGCCCTCCCCCCAACCCCATCGCCGTCCATCAGCTCATTTTCAGAGCCGCGAAACGGCTGCGCGCGACGCGAAGACGTTTCCCAGCTCGGATGTAAATCAAATCGTCCATAATGAAAGTCCCCGAGGGAGGGGGGCCGGGAGGAGCGGGGTGCTTTATTATACGACAGACGTCATTCCCCGCGGGGGTGGTTCGATGGAGTGGGAGAGGCGGGCGGGGTTAGAGCGAGGATCGCTGTTAGCGCGTGTCAAGCACCACTTACGAACGCTCGTAAAGGGTGGAAGAGCAAAAAAAAAAAGAAAAAAAAAAAGAGAAAAAATGAGGAGAAAGGTTCGTCGTTCCTCGGACCGCGCGCCAGGTTCATAATGAAGACGGGCGTCGATAAGGAGCGGGATAGGGATTGGAGGAGAACACGTCTCGAGCACGCCCGCCTTTTTCACCGGGGATTAAATTTCCTGCCACGCCGGGCTGGGGACGGGAGGTGGACCAGCACCGCGATCGGCAAGGAGAAGACGAGGAGGCGAAAGTGGCCATTCTCGGCCGGGGCAATTGATAGCGGGAGCTGTACTGAAAGAAAAAAGCTTTTTGTCTCTCATCGGCGCGCTGTGATCGTCGCCTAATTTTTTGACAAGCAATCCTCTCCGAGCACGAGTCGGGATCGCGATCGATTATACGAATGCTTGATTGATCATCTGCTACTATATTACTTAGTACTTTTCTATAAGTAGAAAAGGGGGACGAAAAGCTGCTGATAATCTACGTAAGGGTAATTTTTTAAAAAATTTTAGTAACTGAAAATTGTACCTATGTAGAGTGCTCTAAATTAATCTAAGAAATATTTTTATCGGTCTTACAGTCATTATAAAAGAATCAATTCCTGACGATTACCTGAAGCGGTGCGAATGGTTGCACGCGGCAGATGCATAGATTCGAAAAATTTAATTGTGCAGGCAATGAGATTATCCTTTGGTAACAGTAGTTTATTTATTGATTTTTTTGTATGATTTTTTATGGCAGTAGTATTTGTATTTGAGATTATGTAGGGATGAAAATAAACTAGGACAGACCGATCGTCATTATAATTCTAATTATAATGTATAATAAAATCCGTACATATCATAAAAATGTTTTTGAGTTTAGTCTTTTTATACTTCACTGTTCTCTATACTTGTCTAATTAACATTAGACAATCGAGACAGATATTTTGAAGAGTGGTCTATAGGTATATTCATAAGAATAGAATAACTGTCTTGATTTCGTCATCTTTTATTAGTGAAATAAAATAAAAAACGTATTAAATAACAATTTCTTAACTACTAATGTCTCCATAATGTGAAAACTTTAAGGTCTTGTAAAGTAATTTATTGCTCTAAGGGAATATATATATATATATATATATATATATATATATATATTATTTATTTATTTATTTATTTAAATGTATTTATTTCATAGACCAAAAAGTATGTCGCTCCGCGAATGGAAGTATAGCAAGTCATACTATAGCTTATCAACGGATCAGATTCTCAATTCGACAGATTGATCAATGGAGCGCCGGCTCAGCTAACGATGCAAAGACTCATTTCTCTTTGGTGTCGCGCGTAATCGCCGCGCACTTTTTTTCTTTTGTTATTTTTTTTCTTTTTTATGACGCGACGAATGGGAGTCGCGCGTTTAAGCGATTATGGACGAGGAGCGACATTTCTCCCGGGAGCGCTTAAAGTCTTGATTCTTTTTTTATTTCCTCCTCGTGCACCCTCACCCCGGAACACGTTTTCTTATATTACGGTTAATGGCGCCCACTATAGCTGGACATTAGTTCCATTTTAGCGTCCGTACAACGAGATCTTTTACCCCCTCCACCTCCAGCCACTTCTCACTCGCGCGCTCTCTCTCTCTCTCTCTCTCTCTCTCTCTCTCTCTCTCTCTCTCTTCTCATACACACATTTCGCGTTCTCTCCCCGCCATCCTTGATACCAGAGTGCAGTTTCTATGACTGAGCGGTCGAGAGTCAAAAATTTTCCGCGACAGTCGCGGCTTACTGCGGCTCTAACTTTCGTCACCTTAATAGCGCGTATAAATATAATATGCGCGCGACAATCTGCCTTAATATACGAACAGCGGGAAGCGTATCGTCGGCTTCGCGGCGCGAACGCTTTCGCCGATACTTCTCTCGTCGACCCAATCGGATCGCCTTTCCGACGATCTGTCCCAGGATGGCTAAGAATGCCGGAGTCGCGCGCGCGGCCGTTCTGCCGGGAAAAACTTTTCGATCCTACTGTTAGATGTGACCGGACAACGACCGTAATGAATAATAAATCAGCCCTCATGAGCGTCGTATTATCGCGGGGGCGCAGATACGGACAGGCAGTCGAGCTGTACGATTAAATGCGATCGATCGGTAACGTCAATTTCGACGAAAAAAGTTTCGCTACAAATTTACAGAGAAATGTTTTATACCTTTTATATTGAGTTCCTGCTGTGCTCTATCCTGCCGCGTAACCATGAGCCATTCTGTTTTGCTTTAACGTTAACAAAAGTTTATCTGTCAATGCCAAATAAATTCAGTACTACTCATTCAGCCGTTAATGTATCGTCGCAACCTTGGTAATCTGCGCGGCGCGAAAATTCGTTCGTTTTACGGCGGAACGGTAGCAACGGCGAAAATCGTGCTCGGAGCGTCAGATTATTACGGATACTCGGATAGAATTCGCGACTAGCGGAATCAAGATTAATATTTACGCTGATAATATATAAATGGTAAACTTTTTCACGAAGTAAACTTTGTACTTACCGAATGATTATTAAAATTGTAGGTTACATTTTTCAATAGAGTAGAGGTACTTTTATTCCTTTTCATGGTTTCAATACGTATACTATTTCTAAACAAACGCTGTAAAATATGTCAATTGTCAATAGTTGTCTTTCGAGCAAGTTCATTTTTTATTATTTTGATCCACTCTTCGTGCTTTTTCCCACTAATTTCCTACTACTCCGTAAATTCAATCTTACAAATTTACCAGCTGCACTTTCCAGATGTAGGACGAAAACACGCGCACTGCAGCTCTTTAAAGTCATAATAAGACCGTATTCGACACCGTACTCCTTTGCGTCCCGACTTGATCGGGAACGGTCTGAAATATTGTCACATTGCCGTGCATGCGTGTGTGTGTGCATTAGGCCACAAGCTCAATAGTGGTATCGAGCCGTAGAACGGAATCCACGGATTGCGGATGCGACGCGGCATCGTTCTAACACGTAAATTCGTTTTTTTTTTTCATACGTATCCAGACAATATTTTTTTTTTTTTTTTTTTGATTTCTGAAAAACGAGTAGTCGACAATTGCAATACGATCGAATATAATATCAATGCGTAATATAGAAGAAATGTCCGGCAAGTATCTGGCATCCGTGCTAGTTTAACATACATTTGCCTCTTTCGCTCGGATATATAATGTAGAGTATGCAGGTGTCTGAAATTGAACGCGGCCACTGACGGCGAACGTCCTGTCTGTCGTCGTTACGGTGATAAAAAAAAAAAGCAACAAAGAAAAACAATCCTCGGTAGCAAGGACGCGGCCGATTCATTATATTCGCTAATGAAAAAATTCAAAATCGCTAAACCCCCCCCCCCACCCCCGAGCGAAGGAGTACTCGAGAGCACGCGATCTTTTCCTGCCCCCTCCCCTTCCCCATTATCAGGAATCGCTTTGCACGCCTTGCTATCATTAATAAGTAGCTCGACTAGCGACGGCGTACGCTGGATATATATATATATATATATATATATATATATATATATATATATATGCGCACGAGGGTAAAACTGCCTCTACTTCGCGCTCCATTGGTCGAAGACAGCCGCCTGGAACGCGGGCCCCGTGCAAAGTATGAATTTAATCCACGCTTCAACAGGTTCTTCGAACGGAACAGCCGGTAATACAACCCGGTGTGAGGAGGTAGGGTGCAGTGGATATACGTTTTTTCCAAGAGAGCAAGAGAAAGAGAGAGAGAGAGAGAGAGAGAGAGAGAGAGAGAGAGTGGCATTTCTGTGCATGTCTCGCGGATGTGTGCGCGAATTGAGTAGGGGGATGGAGGACTATTAAGAGAAAGAGAGGAAGGGAGGGAGAGGATGAGAGTGAGAGGGAAACTCTCGGCTGGCTTAATGGATATATAAACGGTCGTAAGGGGTGTGATCGACAGGGCGAAAATATAGATGGAAAATGCGAGCGCTCGACGCGAGCATCGGAGCGATTAGTCGTGTAGTAGACGACGGTCGAGCGACAGGAATATTATCGGAGAAATTGGCATGTAGATTATATGCCTTTTATTTTATCGACCGTTATACGCGTTCCATGATAAATTTTTGTGAAATCTACTGTGAATGTTTCCATGAATAATATTTTAGCATTATAATGATATCGGCGAATAATTCCCGACAGATTTTACATGTGCCATATAAATATGTGGATGATCAAAATATTATTACGGAATCGCGCAGTGATCAATTTATCCATGCAACGGGTATATTTTAAAACTATAGATATCGTGATAATCGCTTTGAGGATTCGATCGTTTATAAATTAGCTATTAATGATCTCATGAAAAGAAATTGAAAAAACTTTTCTATCTGTTCTCGACTGAAAACTGAACCTTACTGCATAAATGATCGTGTATCTGTGCTAGCTGTAATAATATTTAATTATGTAAGAAATTTAGAAATCCGTACTGTAATTTGAAAAAAAATATTGCCTAATCGTGTAAAAAAAAAAGTACTCAAAGAACTGGACTTTAGATTACAGTACTACTCATATAGGACTAACGGATCGTTACCTAAAAACTAAATTCAAGAAAGATTTTACATCGATAACTAATTATATTTCATAATGATTATCCCTTGGCTACAGTTAATTTTAAATCATTAATTCTATCAATAACAATAGAAATAGTTCAATTTATGAAAGTAATACATAACAATAAAAGAGTTAAAAAGGACGTGACAAAATTTTTAATTTCTCCGTATTAAGTCTCCCTATTACTTTTTTGTATCCTTTATGGAATTTTTTATTCGTTATTTAGAACTGTCTTGTAAAATCTAATTATAATTCTATTCTAATCATTCGCTCCGTAAGTTAGCGCTCGGTCACGGACAAAAATTTGTGTCAAACTAACCTCGTGCATTTACTTAATTTAATTATTTCAAATGAAAATATGTCTAAACATATGTAAAAAAAAGCCTTTAATTAATTTCAAACGACTAATATCAAATTAAAAGGGACAAAAACTTTAGCTGAAAATGCAAGTAATTACAGGCTGAAGGTTAAAAAAATAATATATATATATATAACAAAAACAATTGCTGCATTGATAACTTCACATATCCTTAGATATAGATCATGGTAGTAGACCGATCGCCTTCACCCCCTCCCGCTCCCCGTCGCTTAAGCCGCACGAGATCCATACTTGACGTTTTTCCCCTACGTGACGCGTCGAAATCCGCCTCGCATAGCCGAGCGATAATAGAAGGTCCGAGGCGCTCGTGGAAAAACAGGATGTTCGGCTCTGGAAAGACGGAGACGATTGATAAAGTTCGATAGGATCTGTAAAATTTGTCCCAGTTTTTGTCACGACGGAAGGTCGCTTCATTGCGCGGCAATGAAATTGCTAATAATTAATATTAATAGGAAATTAATTAGTCTTACTTTAGTTAACTAAGGAAGCTAAAGCGCGAAATACCCTCGAAATTGTAAGTTTCGAGAAGAATCCGTATTCTGCGAGGCGGTTGTTCAAAAATGGCAACTAAAATTATAAGACAAACATTAAAAAACATTCGAAATGAAATAACAGGTTGAAAAAAAATAAACCTTAGTAGAAAAAATTCTTATCAAAATATTTCTTACCTATAATGAAAAAAAAATTATAAATTACAAATCTGACTGCAAACAATCCAATAGTCATTCGGTAAATATCACCCGAAACTGCCTGATTTGTTTGTAATACGATTGGCGAGCTATTTTTAGAGCTACTATTATAAAATACGATTAGAGTACAAAATCAGTAATAAGGGCAACGATATTTGATTTGTGGGAGAAAAATTTTATCCAGATTTTTTATTATTATTTTTTTTTTAATATACTTTAATTCCAAATTACTGAAAATTTCCGACATTTATAATTCATAGTCGGATATTCCAGCTTGACTAAGTATAATGAGAAGAAGATCAATCAATTTTAAGCTCTAAAAAAATGTCTTTTTCTAAGAATTTCTTTATAATACACATTTTATTGGGAAATATAGTAGGAAAGTGTGTTATTTTTCTTCTTACAATTAGTTCATTTTGAAATTTATGAAATAACGTGACGATTATTATCAACGTTGACCTCTAATCAAATTTTTTAGAAACATTTATTTAAGCTGTCCAATTGGGAATGATAAGATAATGAAATCAATAATTTTAATTAAAAACTAAACGTACAGATTACAGGATTGGCGTGTTAATCTCGCCCGTACGCGCGATATTCTATCGATCGATCGGGCGCAGATTAAATTAAAATTTTTACCCGGAGCATAGATTATCAGGAATTATATTATATATCGAATAAACAGGATTCTGATCGAGAGCGTTCCATTTACTCGATTTTCCTGATCAGTTATCGGTGATTTAATGTGGAGGAAAACACGCGACGTTGACTTACAGATACAGATACACACGCGCGCGCATCTACACGTACGATCTGTTTGACAATGACTTACTTATTAATTTCCGCATTACCGAAGTGTCCCTATTGTGCTTTCGCAGATTTATGTACGGGGGATTTATCAATTTAATTATGACTCAATCTACTGTTCCGCTCTCACCACCTCCCCTAAATTTTGTGAACTGACAACGATAAAAATTTTCATTGCTCAAAGGTCAAGGCCGGAGTTATTTTCATAATAAGCAACGCCTATATCTACGACAAAGTTATATATATATATATATATATATATATATATATATCATAGAATAGAATTTTAGTACGGTTAATAAACACTGGGGCCGTGGCGCATTGTTTCGCGCGCGGCTTGCCGTCGTGTCCAGACCATCGGCCTTAAAAATTTTCGAGCATTTAGAATAGAATTCCGAGAGGATGATATCCAATTTTCAAGCGTGCTAAATACGATTGTTTGTCCTATTCTGTAGTCGTTTTGTCCTCGCACATCTATATATATATATATATATATATATATATATATATATATATATATACCGATGCATGTATTTCTATAGATTCTATGTGTATGTATTAAACACTATATCAACAAAAGATATTGGCCGATCGGGCGACCGTTTCGTCCGGGAATCGCGATGGCACATATATGTAGAAAATATAAATAAAGAACGCGCACATTCGGAGAAATCCTCCATTTATATATAATATATATATATATATATATATATATATATATATATATATAAGTTCCTGTGTACTATATATCCTGCCTATTAATCACGTCGCGCTGTCGAGCCGAAGGTAATCAAAACCTGTTTGATGTGTAGGATCAATATTGGAGAACTTTGCAGCTGCCGGAGACATAAATCTTTCCAGAGCGTATATATAAGGTATTAAGTCTTACCATCGAAAGATATATATATATATATATATATATATATATATATATAGATGCACACCTGACTGTAACAGAATTAAACTTTTAATTCGCCAGCCGAGCAACGTCTTCGACAGTGTCAAGAACGCGTTTTATTATCAAACTACTCGATACAATTTCTTCTTTCATTCTCATACACCGTGGATTATATTTCATCGATACTTTTCGATCACTTCGACTGTACGTTGCGGCACGTTTGCTGCATCATCCTTTCTCTTGTTCTGGCCCTTTCTCGATCGGCCGGCTGATCGCGGCCTCGTCATAAATCTCGCTCGACTTTTCGCGTCGCGCTCAGCCTCGAGCCGCGCGGATTCGCGGCGAGAAATCGACGGAGCACGCCGGACGAGAGCTTCCGGCTGGACTTTTGGGCCGTCGCCCGAGGGAGGACGCATCGACGCGCGGCTTCTTCGGACGCGAGGACGAAAACGACGGGACGACTAATGGCGATCGGAAATTCGAAACGGCAAATATCGCTTATGGTCCATCGCCGTCGGCTTGGAACTGTAAGGTATACGATAGTAATGCGGCATGAAGAATACATTAATTAGAGCTCGTTTTGTATCTTTTCTCTGTGTATTTGTGGTCAGTGTGTATTTGTTCGAAGCGTCGCGTAGTAAATTTTTCGGACGGCTGTCAGATATGCAAAAAACTGTATCTCTACAATTATAAAATTTTAATATTTATCAATCGGGAAATTTCAGGGAGTAAAAAAAAATTGATAAAGTTAAGACCAAGAATCAAGAGTTACATCAACGTATCAAAGTATACGGATATATATATGAATTCAGATAAAATGGTTATTAGTTATTAGTGGATCAAGGCGACGCTATTGAAGCTAGAAGGATGAACGATTACATTTATTTCTCCTTTTCATAAATCGAGTTTTATTGTGAAGTTTATTCAAATTCTACGTGTCGTGAAAAAAAAATTATTTTACATTTTATATTAATATACCTTTTAAAAAGAAAAATTTTATATAAGAAAAACTCGGAATCCTATTAGATGTACAGTTAGATAGACTGTAATATATAGTCTTTTTTTTAAATCAAATTGAAATAAATACATAAATAGTCAACTATAAGGAAAGTCTTTAATGTTATATTCAGAAATCTTTCTACGCATCTTTTAGAATAGCCAGTAATACAATGGGTGCACAATAGAGGTGCTTCACCTTTTAACGGCGAAACTCGCCCTTTCCTCGACTTTCGCTCCCACGAAATTAAGATATACATGTATGAGCAAACTCATATATCTCGAGAAGTTCTGCTTCGCAGTTTGCGTAATCTAAATACATAAGTTTCCTTGTTAAGTTTTTCGTTAGCATCTATTTTTATTAGAATCCGGTAAGTTTCCAAATATCCAAGTTTTTTTCTAAAGCCAAATTTATCTTTCAGAATAGTATAATATGTGTTTCAAAAATCCAAGGCAGCGATGAATTTTGGAATGTATTTGCTAATGAAATAAATTTTTTACTGTTATCAAATTATGTGTTGATCTCTCGCTCATATTAGCAAATACTGTAGATAGGTGACAGATTTAAATCGGACTGACCGAGATAGCTCCTATCACATTTCTTTTTCCAAGATGTGGTTGTATCTTTATTAGTTTTTTATATAATGTGAGGGCCTTTCTGTAATTAAATTAGTTAAAGGATTTTTTTAAACCAAAATATAACATTATAGAGCAAGGAATAACGTGAACTCATAATTTCTTAGTTATTATCAATTAAAGTTCGACTAAAATTAGACGCATTAACGAGTGATTTTTTACCCAACTAAAATTTTGAGAATTAGCGTAACTTTAAACATGAATAACAAAGATATTTAAATAGAAATTTAAAAAAAATATTATTATCCTCAACATAGAAGAAAAAACAAGAAAGTTTTCTGGAATTTCTTCAGTAATTACAAAAACAGAGTTTCAACAGAACTTCAATCAAATCACAAGAATCTAAGATGATTTTCGATGTCAACAGGTTGCTCAAGGTAAAACGTTTATACAATACATACTCACTGCAGTAATATCATTAATTTTCTCATTTAAGATTTATTTTACTGCGTTTATAATATTGCAAATGAAAAGATAAATTTTTAATACGATAAACGCTGTGCGGGAAGAGAACAGCAATTCTCAGCGCTAAAATTCACAGCATTCCCGCAATACAATATTATTACATTTCCTATCGGCGTTATAATTATATCAACAAAATAAAATTTCAATATTTACGAGCGGCTTACAATTCATTTAATTATTCGATATTGTATAGAGAATCGATCGATACGGACACAATGCGCACGGGCCACTTTAACGTTCCGCGAACGACAGATAGTTGGCAATGTTTATAATTAGCGATAATTTCGTATCAAGCAAATATTAGGTTAGTTAAAAAGACATACATTTTCAAGTAACAACATTTTCTATCCGTTATTTTAAAAAAATAATTACTGAACGCAAGTAGTTATTTATCCCATTAGTCAGACCTTCTGTCAGTCATAAACAGAATAAATTTACACTGTATCATATTGTAATTAAGTACAGTTATATTATCTTAATGCAGATAATGCGTATTTCACGCAATGTAAAGCCACTTAGGTTTCAAACCGCTTCAGACGCAAAACGCTGTGCTGCTCTAACATCTCATGCAATTATAAATGCCAGAGACTCCTTATGCAGTTACTGACGGAATTACAAAATTATGAATTTCACTGTCGAGAAATGTTCTCACCCAGGCGCGTTACATTTACTTTAAAGCATTTAATTACTTTTAGTGATTTAAGACAGATGATTATGTAACTGTTTTAAAGGAATATTTTTTACTTTTTGAGATAATTCTGCTGTAGCAATTTGATAAATGAAAATTTATTATATGATAATAACATATTCTAATAAATAATAATTAAAAATTTTTCTAAAATGTAGCCGTTAGATTGAAAAAATTGATTTGTATTTTTCAGAAAGTAACTTTGGTAAATACTTTTCCATTTACAGATGTAAATTAACAGTGACTTTATTCACATAAAGGACAATTAAAATGAAAATTAAAAGGACAAACAAGTAAATTAGCCGTCCTATTTTGAAGAAAAACAAAATTTTCCATCTATATTTATTTACTCCGAGCGCTTAAAGTTTAAATAATTCAATTTTAACCAAATATAAATATTCATACTTAAATTCGCGTGAATTTTTTTGTTTCGGTCATTGATGGCGCCCCGATAAAATCGACCCTTCGCATTAAACGACGTCGTCGCGTAGACGCCGAAGCCGCCGATAAACCGACGCTTTACCCTTTCATTCCGATATCGCGACGCGGCCAGGGAGATAAAAAACGTACACCGCTGCCGTTGCGTAATATCTAATTATACGCGTACGAATAAAATTGCGCGTATTAAGCGTGCCATTAAGAATAAAAATTAATATACGCCCCATCAGCAGTTTTTAGTTGGGAGCCACGAGATGAATATAAATTTTATACTGCAGCGGAGAGATTAGCGGGGGGGAGGGAGCAGATAATAAGCGGCTCAGAGACTTGTTAAATTAAAATTCTTCTGTACATATCCCGTATAATAACAAGTTATATAGAGAGACGCGGCTCAAAGACCGGCATCAATTTTATGAATTCCATTTACCCTTGTTAATTAATTCCTCTTTCTTTTTTTTTTTTATTTGTTATTTTCCGTTTTCAACTTAATGTCTCATTTCGATACACGCAAATAAATTAGGGGAATTAAAATTGAAAAAATAAATTTCGATCATTGCCCGAGCATTGATTATCCGATTTAATTAGAATATCGGTGAAAAAAATACATCCACCTATAATTATACCAAAATAGCGCAAGCTATTCGTTACGATAATAAAAAGGAGCGCAGCCTTTTTCTTTCAATTTTACCGCAATATTTTAGCGTTAGTAATTACCTTGCCCGCTGCAATAAAACTTCTCATCTTTCGCCTCGAGGGCGCTGCCTGTGACACTTTTTCATCACTCCTGTCGCGCGTTTTCGCGTCTACAAAAGAAGCGGACGGAGGGCGGGGGTGGGAGAGCTCTGACGGGTCGGGGAGGGACAAGAAATATGCTCGTTTCCAAATGAACCTTGACATTTATGGGCTTTTTCTTTTTACGTAGTGCACTCCATCCCACCCCGACCTCCCTTCGCCCACCTCCCGTCATCCCGCAGACCCAGGAGTTCATGAATCGCGCGATACCCAAGCCGCCGCCGGGGCGCGAAAAAAAAAACAAAAGAAAAATCCGTTGAACGTTCGCATACGGCCCCCACAATTTTTTCTCTCTCTGTCTCCTGTTTTATTATTTAGATCTCGATTTCGTGAAAAAGCAAAGAAAACGTTCCCGAAATAAATAGAAAGAATAAAGGAAAGGAAGATGATATCGTTCGTAATTGATTCACGTAGCGAACGCTCTGTCGCGGAGATCGGCGATAAAATTGATTTAACTGTATATTTAAGACAAAGTAGACGAGAGGCAATAAGGAGTAGATTGATATACGCGAATCTCGATAGGTGCAATAATAATGATTTATGTAAGCTGCGGCTGGCGCTTATAGATCATGGCGATGTACTCCGCAGTTATACTCGTCATGAGGTATGTACTCGGTGCAGCTCTGTGTTTGCCAATACAGCAAAGAAGTCGGAAAAAGCGCATAAAATTCTATATATGCAGATATACGTATAGACGGACATACATGCATAGATACACGTTTATATATACCATCGGTTATAGCGTACGTGCGAACGTAGATGTAATGCGCGTAATAAATTAGTTCGCTTATCGCCCGTATATCTCGATGAATACCGCATTATGAGGTTTCTTGTCAAGACTGACGTAAATACTGATGTAAGCCAAACTAGTGAAAATTTTTATTGGACCTTTAGTCTTGAAGCAAACTAATATAATTATAATCATTGTCCTGACTCATTATCACCCCCATCGAATCCGATATTTCAAACCTAAAACATATTAAGATTCAAATTAAATTTGTTAGTAAAGAACATTTATAAGCTACTCCGGTGAAAAAAAATAAAATAAAATATAAGTATATATATATATATATATATATATATATATATATATATGGTATCAGAAAATCATAAAGATCAACGCGTCCATCTTCGTCGTCTATCGGCAGATTGAAAGTCATAAAACTACTGACTGTAGTCTATATATATATAGATATATATATATATATATATATATATATATATATATATATATATATAACGAGACAATTTTGCCTGGCGCTCCAGGAGGCATTTTCGGTATAACGGCAACATCGACGACAGCAGCTGCAGCAGCAGTCGCAGTAGCGGCAATCGCCTGTATATATATATATATATATATATATATATATATATATATATATATATATAAAGCACAAAGCTCAATCCGGTATGAAAGTACGTTTGATTTATTTATGCTCTTGTGTTGTTCGTTTTTCTCGATTTTTTGCAACGCGGAAAATTAGACGACCCGTCCAGGGCCGTGGAAGCGCGATGGAAAATAGTTATGGAAACGCGGACGCCGCACTCCGGCATTCCGTGGCATCTCCGACATTCCCTCGCGGCCCCCTCGAGCCCCCCCGAATTCCGCGACCGAGGCCGCGACGATCGGCGCGCGACAGTGGCCGAGGACGGGAAAACGTATACAACGCGGTTCCTCGACTTCAACTCGCGACCGCTCCCGGCTGCTGTGCGCATAGATACTATATGTATACATATGTATAAGCGACCCGACTCCCCCTCCTCCCCCCGTCGCACCCAAGAATCACCTTATATTTTCCGCTTCCGGGACGACTGCTGGATTTATTCGCCGAGAAATTCGATTTTGAAGCGAGCCGTGCTTTATCCGGATCCCCCGCTGCGCGCGCGCCCTCCTCCATATGCATGCAGAGTTTGAATTCTAAATCGCGGAGTTTCCGTATCGTATTGTCCATGCATGTGCGAGGGGGGAGGGGGGGTGTTGCAGATTCCAACTGATATGTTTTCGAATCTTTGAAATTGTCTAAAGTTCGTCGTTATACGTGGATGTATATATATATATATATATATATATATATATATATATATATATATATATCTTGTGACATTCTACATTTAATATATCGAGCCTTATGATTAACTACTTAAAATTTTATAGAAAGCAGAAATTGATTAATATGATTCAACTCTGTAGTAAGATATTTGATTACATGACTTTATTAATAATTACGAGTTGTATTTTATGTCGACTATTGTAAATTAAATAGAGTATATGTTTTATCGGTCTCGCAGCCTTTACATAATAATCTAATTATAATTATATAATGACAGACAGACTCTTTTGATTTACGATTACCCCCGCAGCATCTCAAGTATAAATTTCTAAAAAAATTAAATTAAACTATATAAAAATAATAAATCCGCTAAGTTGGCAATGTGTTTGGTGTGCGGACACTCAATTAAAATACGAGCCGAAAATCAATAACATCGATAGAAATAATAAATAATAAAAATAATTCTATTTTCCGTACAGAAATTCGAATAATATCATCAGTGAGCATACTCTTATACCGATAATACGACTGGAAACTGTATCTCATCACTAAGCTCGGTGGCCTGCACACGGATCTACCTCTTCATATGAATTAGGATATTTCGTCCATGACTACGGTGTAATTGTTCCTTGGACACCCGGCAGGTGGATGTCTTCTTTCATTGCCTTTTATTATTTTATCTTTTATATATTTACAATATCTTTATCTTTCATATTATTTACAAAACCGAGCTTGACCGTTACACTTTTTCCTATTAATCATGTATCTCGCCTTTTTTAATATTCTTACCCATCCGTGCTCTTCATATAGAACAATAATAACTCTTACGGCATCCACTATCTGTATCGTGATCGTTCGTTTTGACGCTTTTTTCGCTGTATTCGAATTTCGTCGTTTTTCCGTCGATACTTCAGCGCTAGTACGCCGATGCTATATTTACAAAATAATACTGTTATAATCGACAACGAGCTGATTATCGTATAACGCTGTATTTGCCACGATTGCGCAAGGATGCTCGGGAACGTCGGAGTCATTGGGAAACATCATTATTGCGTCGCTCGGATAAACATTTGCTTGACAGGCTTTCTAGGGGAAAAAAAGCCTCCGACCATCCTCAAAACATACGACTTCCCGTCAAAACCAGCTCTTCTGCCGACCGATCGAGATGTAACCGACGCGCCTCGCTCGGCTTTCCGTCCCTCAACGCATCGCTGCCTACCGTCTTCCCCTGTTTTTCTTACTCCCTCCCCAGTGTAAGCAACGGCAAACGCGGAGAAAAGCCGACCCAGGATCCCCACTTATAATCGCTCGATATCGCTCGGTGCCTTCCGTGAATTTCGAGAAGGGCGGGGAGGCCAGACAGTGGCTCAATTACCTGAAGGCCAGAACATTCTCACGCCCCCTTGTCCCGTTCGCGTTGCCGGAACGCGCGCGTACCTTTCAATTGCGAGACGCGTCGTCCGTGAACGCCAACCCTATACCCCGCTCCCACGTGCGTGCCATTAATTTTTGCGTTATGCCAGTTATTTCGGGCGCGTTTCCCCCCGGCGCATCGTTCTATATTTAGATTTCGAATTTACGGCCGCGCGCAATTAAATTTTACTGCAAGAGACCAGTTGATGGACACTAAAATTTACAACCACCCTTCACCCTCCACCCCCGCCCCTTCGCTGCCTACCAGCCGCTCGCGTCACCTGCGAAGCGATTTCTGGAGAAGTAATATATATATATATATATATATATATATATATATATATATATATATTTATAACGCGTGCTGCACTCGATATCGTGGATTATTCCACGTCGGAATTGGTGAATGTTCGCGGCGCGGCTGAGGGAGCGAGGGATGGGGGGAGCGAACGCGTTGCGCAGCTTGATAAGCCAATGGATTAAAATGAAAACGCGGGTGAAAACGGATCGGTCGATTTGCCGTGTTTAAAACTGATTTATGCCTTCGTTTCTCGCCTACACCGCACCCCCCCCCGCCACCGTCTAATTCGTTTAGACCATCGAATCGAGAAAGTGGAAGTCGCAGATACAAGGAAGCGGCGGAATTACGCGGCTCGAATAATTCATTTCACGTCGCGATACCGTCTATTCGTAATTGCACTTTGCGGGTGGTGATTTTCGCGCGATCCGCGCTTCTCAGATTTTTCAAGTGGATCGAGCGGCTCAATCGGATCGTGGACTGAATCGTCGAATTTCCGAATTTCGCGTAATTTTTCACAGTTTCAGAAAAATGCGCAAAAAGACATGAAATAAGTGAGATAGATTTCAAAAAAAAATTTTCCACCTGATAAACTTTCATTTTCGTATTAATATGATTCGTTAAATGAAAATTGATTGATATAAATATTTCCATCGAACTACTCAATGCCTCGATTTTATTCGTACGCTAGAATGCAATCGTTCAATCAAAAATATTTTCTCGGTTGATGAAGTCTCTATAAGTTGGATGATATTTTAAAATATTATTTTAAATAGAAAATAATTGAAACGGTTCAGTTCTAGAAATTTTCTTACAATAATATATCTCTTTTAAACTTTTTTTTTTTAAATATTTTAATATAAAAATTATTATTTTCATTTAAAAATAGTTCCAAATACATTGCCAACAATACTCGATGGATATATTCTACATTATAGTCCTGGCATGATAAAGATTATAACGACTCTCCAGTAACGTTTCCGTCGAGTGAGCGTTGAACCTCGTTAAAAACTTCGCTCGCCTACTTACGCGCTTCAGGAGCAGAATCAAAAACGAATCGAAAGACATTCGCGATCGGCGGGGAGGGGCGGTAAAGCTCGTTTTTCACGTAAGAAAGCTATATAAGAGCCAAACTAGGGTATTCTGCAATTTAACGCGGAACGCTAAGTAACGTACAAGCAAAAGACTCCTTAATCCGAGCGCTATTCCGCGCGCACTTAACGATCTCGCCCATCCCCACCCCTCGTTAACGATCGCATAATGCGTGTACGGCGTTCTTTGCTCTCGTCCTTCCCCCCCCTCCCCTCACCTTGGCGCCGCCGCCGCGCGATAATAAAAATCCTGAGAGCGAGAGAGAGAGAGAGAGAGAGAGAGAGAGAGAGAGATGGAGAGACTGCGAGAGATAGGCATTGGATTTACACCCGCTTTCGATTTTACGCCCTGCAAAGGTATGCCTTTGCCTAACTCATGAGATTTATCGGTTCGTGGAATTTTCACGGTGCGACGCGAGATCGCCCCCTTGGACATCCCGCTCACCTCCTCCACTGCCCCCTCGCCGCCCGGTCGAGCGAGGATATATATATACGGCGGGCTCTCGGCCCCGTACGAATTTTACGAGGGTTAATAAATTTTTCAAAACTTTACGACGATTCGGCACTTCGAGCGCTCTTCTCTCTCTCTCTCTCTCTCTCTCTCTCTCTCTCTCTCTCTCTCTCTCTCTCTACGCCCTTTCGGTTGTTTTCTTTTCGTTCCCGGCCGATTTATTTAGTTGTTTTTTTTTCCTTCGTTCCCCGTTTCATTTTCTTCACCCTCCGCCGAAAGTCCGACTCTGACGCGCGCTCGCCCCCGCCTCTCGCTAAACGAGCCGCGTTTCGCCTATGATTCGATATTTATCGGCCTTTATTTTTTCTTTTTTTTTTTCAAACCGAGATTTGAAAGACGGATCGGACCGCGTGAGCCTTTCTTTTTTCTTTTCAGAATCGGAGTCCACCGAGTCTTTCGAGTCTAACGCTATTAGCCGAGGGAGCGCCGGCGGCGCGAGTTGAAGCTACTTATACCGCCTTTCAGCGGTCCTCGCAGTCTCTATCTTCCTTTTCCACTTTGCCCGAGCGACTGCCGCAGTCTCTTTAATTCCATTCGCAGTTTCCCCGCGCCCAACCCCCCCCCCGTTTTTCAGTGTTCCATCTCCGTCTCGATCACCGTCACTTTCAACTCAATTTCCGATCCTTCTGCCTGTTCTTTTTTTTGCACCCTCTCTCTCTCTCTCTCTCTCTCTCTCTCTCTCTAACTCACTCTCTCTGTTTTTTCGTTTAAATTCCCCGACGGACTCTTTACTCCGGCCAGAGATGAAGAGGGAAGGGACGTACGCGCGGTACGTCTCCCGTAGCTCTCTTTACGTACTTTTATCCGTGGGTTTGCTCGCCTCGTCATTCCGACCGCCAAACCCCGCCCCACCATTTCGATAATAACCCGGGGACCGCGTCGCGTTACAAAAACGAATCGAATGGAAAGGAGTAATCCAACTAAGGATATAACTGGCACCTGATCCTCCTCTTGGACGAGGTTG
The DNA here is from genome assembly GCA_018907035.1 of Sycobia sp. Sy_11. NCBI lineage: Eukaryota > Metazoa > Arthropoda > Insecta > Hymenoptera > Epichrysomallidae > Sycobia > Sycobia sp. Sy_11. The sequence continues at coordinate 3,635,754 of JACCIC010000019.1, forward strand.
TGAGTTGGTGGGGGGGGGGGAGGTGCGAAAGGGCCAGAGAAAATTCTCGTTTCCTCTTGCACGGCGAGCTCTTGGCGAGTGATCGATTTGCAATTTAAAGTTACTCTCGTCAATGAAGCTGTTTGCGCTGTTTACGTACTTACTGTGGTTAACTTGATATATATATATATATATATATATATATATATATATATAGGCTTTTATTCTACGTATTCTTATTGTATTCCTTATTTTTATTTAATCACACATTTAACAGCCTATAATCTACACTTCCATTACTAGGTATCTGGTTTATTATAGTTTATTAATTTGACAATATGAAAGTTTTAAGCATCGATTGCGAAAGAAAATAAAGATGGATCGCGTAAGTTCTATAGTGATCATAATTAATACTTCATATACGAAAAAACATTCTATTCCTCCAATGTTTCTAACTCGTAGAGATTATAAGTTAAGTATTACCTATAAGTTTATAAATAATTTTATAAATTGAAAGAAAACTGCGCTCGTTTTCTTACTAAAACTCATACTTATTACGTAAATTTAATGTTCAGACTGAAAGTAACCATAGTACCTTCCTTGATCATGCTATGCAAAAAGAAGTTTTAATTCAAAAAAGCTCAACTCTGGAATTAAAAAGATTGGCATAATTTTTCAGTGAATATTAAGAACTTGAATCTATTTTTAAATCCGAAATAAAATGTATTACTGCTGATGAGGTACGAAGATAACTATAAAGAAATCAAAAATATGACAAGTCAAAATAAAACTGATGCTTCGCTCTATTCGAGATATAAATTTTTTTTATTTAAATTTCTTTTTAAATTAAATAAACTATCAAGTATATAAAATATTTATTATAAACAATTTTACATTGTCTTCTGCTCTGTTATCTTCCTTTACATATATGAAATTTCTTGTAAAAGTACCTCAGCCTATTTACATCGTATAATAAGAAATAATTAAATATATGTAATCATATATTTAATCATATCATATATGTCAACACATTGCATTATTAAAAACTTAGCCTCTGCTTCAATCAAAGTACGCGTCCTGCCACAAGCAACAATTTCTTTTCTCTCTCTCTGTCTCTCTGTCTCTCTCTCTCTCTCTCTCTCTCTCTCTCTCTCTCTCTCTCTCTCTCTCTCTCTCTCTCTCTCTCCCCCATACGGCCAATTACGGAATTATCGAACCGAAATACATGCGCAGCCCTCCGATTGCGGGATGTCTGTCGCTCTCCCGAGCGTTTATCGCTCGCGGAGGTGGCGCGACGAGTCGCGCGCTCGTCGTTTCACGAGCGCGAGCGCGTATAGGGCAACTCTCGAATCACCGCGCGGTCACGACAATGGCGCAGGCCGTACCCTATTCCCTTCATTAACCATATATATATACATAAAGGTCAGGGCGGACGAGCGGCGACGAGCGTTAATTATCCGCCGGGCAAATTAGCGAGCGCGAAAGCCCTTATTTGTTTTCGGAAAGGAGGAGGCTGTCTAATTTATCACTATTACCCCTATTATTTATTAAGACCCCCTCACCCGCTCTCCATTGCCACCTTTCGCGCGCTGGCGGCAATTTTCTCGCGTCCTCGTGATTTTTTTTTACTTTTACTTTCTCTTTTGTCTTTTATTCCGTCCACCACGAGTCGAGGATTTTTGCGCTGCGCTGGTTCACGAGCTTCGCCGAATTAACGCGGCGCCACCGTCATCCGCCCCGACCAACCTGCCCGTAAAGGATAATTGATCGTTGCTATCGCAGTGGGTCCGACCGACGAGCGATTGATTTTATAATTTATACCGATAATTGTTCATTTATTCTCGATGGGTGAGGGGGAGGGGGCGACGGAGTAATAACGGCCGCGTTTACCCGCGCGATGGCCGGCCGAAGGAATAAACCGATGGGAGGTCTTCTTATATTACTGTACGGTTCAGTATGCGTATCTCCTGAAGATTTCTTCGGCACATTACACGTACGTAGTGTAAGCTACTTTCCCTAATGAACTAGACCTGTATCATTTATTCAACTTTTTGTTAAATAATTAATTTTTTTTTAATCAAATTGTCGATATCTATTTTTTATATAGCTATTGTAAAGTATTATTGGTATAGTTTCATATGTATATATAATATAAGAATAATACATTTATATCCCACATAGTTGTATGTCAAAAATATGTTAAAATGTTCTTAACTCATTTCCCATTTAACCAGCGGTAGATCTCAAAAGAAATTTATGTACCGTTTAATTTACCATTTGTTTCATGAGACGTCAGAAACTTTATTGTCCGAATCGCTTTCTCTCACGAAACCGACCATCTGCCCAATTTTTAACAAATATTTTTACTTATCAGCCTCTAAAAGTAAAAGTAGAATAGTAATATCGTAGCATAAATAATTTATCAACCCCTTCTCAATTACAGATAATTGATGAAATTTGGTCTTTAATCGCGATTAATCCGAAACTATACACGACCCCGTAATTAACCGAACGATGAGATCGAAAAATGATTAAATACCCTCGACCTCGTGGCGCGAGAGACGGAGCTCTAAAAAAAAAAAAAAATAAACGAAGACAAGCGAGCGAGAGCAAAATTCGTAATTTACTTTTTTTTCTGGCAGCCCCCGGCTCTCGAACCGCTTCGAAACCGCTAACTGTGCACCACTCCGCGGTCTATAAAACAACCGCGGCGCCCACATTAGACGCCTCATTTTTGCGCCTTCGAAAGCGCGTTCAGCGTCGTGTATTATTTTGCTCTATCTTCTCTCTCTCTCTCTCTCTCTCTCCCTCTCTCTCGCACCTCCTCTTCATTACCCGCCTCGCATTCGCGCATATATACGAGCGCACGCGAACGCCGTAAACATCGGGCGGCCCGAGCTCTCGAGGCCCCGAGAGCAGCATTAAAGCGATCGCACTTGTTGACCGGGCTCGCTGCTTTCTGCGGGGCAGGGGGGGGGGAGCCGGCTCATCCTTAATATTCCCGCTGCTTCTTCATCGCTTCGCCGCGGAATAAACCGCGGCGACAGGCCGGGGCGCGGTTTTCGCAACCGGTTGCCGACTTTAATTCCGAAGGGGCGCGCTAACGAACGTCCCCTGCTTCGGGAATCGCGCGGTAGCTCGTTTATCTGCCTCGCGCTCTCGAAAATCGAACCAGAGAAACCGTTTAACGATCGAGGAAAGTGAAAAACTGCCCCGATCGTTTTACACGAGAGCATTGAGTTACTGTGAAGTTTTCTTGGCGTTGCCCTTTTTTCCGTCCGATCGTAATCGATGCGAAATTTCAGGCAAATTCGTCAAACGGCGTCGAAGTTTCACAAGCAAAAAATAAAATGAAATTTCAACAACGATCTCATTTACATATTAATTTCTAAACGATCCATTTTCAAATTTATCGTTTTTTTTGATAAATTTCCGTCGAACTAAAACTTTCAAAACTAAAAATAAAATTAATAAAGTCAACGAAAGATTTACTTTAAAAAATCCAACGAAATGATAGAGTTTAAATGACTAAGTTGTACTAAAACGAAGAAAATATATTTTCATTTTAGCTATATCGTTGCACTGGTAATCCTTAACATGATATTCATTTGAATAATGTAATGTTTGTATTTAATGTTAGGAAAAATAGAGTAATTTCTACTCCATCGTTATTAAAAAAAAGCACTCGGAAGTCCATTAATTCGGTCCAATTTCGATTTTCGTTACTTAAAGTGTGGAATATTCATTCGTTTACTAGTAAAAATTTTACAGTCCTTTTAGCACTGCGGAAACTCAAACCGTTTCAAAATAGAGAGATCGAGGCGATCGATCCTTGATTCTTTTTTTTTTTATTTTTGCAACTGACTCGAGAAAAAACTGCGTCGATTAAAAAAAAAAAGCGGCGCCATAGAAAAAGACGGAATTGGCACGTTATGCGCTTACGCTATATAACGGCAACTACGCGAACCCCTTAAAGCGCAGCGCTTTAGTGCTTGCGAAAGAAGTATTATGGAAAAATCACGATGTGTCTATAGGGTTCAAGGGTCGAAATAGCCGCAAGCTCGACTTATTCGTTAAAATACTACAGAGTATAAACGTGGATATAGTCATATATTGATAATTTTAGTTATCATACATCGTCCAAAAATAAGGGAAAAATAAGCGTACATTTTCATTTTCGTTCTAAAGGTGCAATGCATCCAATATACAAAAATGTCAACTCTTGCTTCCCTCCTAGGACACTTCTATGATCTACGATTCTCAAAGAAAATGCGAAACTTTCTATCTCTTTCTCCCTCACTCACTTCGTCCCTCCCTCCGTCTCCCTCTCTGTCTCTCTCTCTCTCCCTCTCCGTTCCTCTCTCTCTCTATATCGACCCAATAGCCAGTGCATTCCTGATGATAAGGATCATAGAAACTATCCCCGGAAAATCTAATCAGTTGAGGATGGGAAAGATATACGAAAACTTTTAGATTTCCCATCGTATAATATATATATATATATATATATATATATATATATATATATATATATATATATTAAGGCGGCTGCAATAAAAAGGCAAAGTTTACCCTTATACAGTTTGGGGAATACGCCAAAGATCTGACCTGTGACGCGACTCGACTCGACTCGATCTGCCCCACTATCGAATGAACTATTCCCCCGCGAGCGATTCGCGCATGGCATATAATCTCGATCGCTGCTTCGATTTTTGAAAAAAAATAAAACTGGGCAATAGGGATTATCACTCTCTCTCTCTCTCTCTCTCTCTCTCTCTAGAGAAAGAGAGAGCGCGTGATAGAGAAAAAGAGAGGACGAGAAGAGAAAATGCTGACGAGTTATGCATTTCATAACAGTCCTTAACGCCGACGAGCACGCGCCAATTTCAAATCCAATTTTTCCTCCTTTTACCGGTTTTACGACGCGCTTCTTTACAATCGTCGGAGAGCTATTCTCTCGAATGGGCGCGATAAATTGCTTATTTATTCCGTATACCTCACATTGCACACGCGCATCTATATATATATACACATATATAACGGCCAATACTCCAGTGCTATTTCTGCGCAGCACGAGCGCCGGGCATTCGCGGGGATTTATTGTATCCCCAACCTCGGCCTGCTACTCATAGATTTCATTTCGAAAGATCGAACGACTTGGGCGAAGCTACACCGCTGCATTATCCGTATAATAATGCAGGGATTTTACCAACCCGGCAATATTGACTTGATAAAAAGGAAAATTTTCTGTATCGTATACTTGGAAGAGCAGTTGGTAGATTTTGCTCCCTTCTATTATACACTAGTTACGATATAATATATATCATCTATTAGTAACGAAATTCTCTCAATTACAGTTTTCCTCACGAAATAAGTAAAAAAAACTATGCAAAATTTCGACTAAGTCGAGAAATGTTAAAAAAAAATATTGAAGAATTTTGAGTCCAGTTGAGATGTCTCGAAGTAAAATGATCTCTCCCTCTCTTTCTCCCTCGCTGTATCTTTTTTCTCCCTCTATTGCGTGATGCGACCGGGATAGAAAGTATAGACGATGACAAGACGTGGAACTTGAAAGTTGAAAATTTTTGTAAAGACCGCACCTAATAAGAAACTTAGAGGTCCGAAGCTTTTGAAAAGCGCTCCGCTTCAGGAATGAATAGCATTTTGGGGACACCAGATTAAAAAGCATATTTTTTTTAGCATGAAACAGACTAAACTACGAACTATTTTATTTACCCCGCATATATATATATATATATATATATATATATATATATATATATATCTGTCGTTATTCGTAAAGAGATTCTCATGCTGACTTACATTTCAAATTCTATTTTCTGCACTGTAGGCGGGCATTCCTGAAGAGAAAAGCATGTATTGAAATCTTTATGTACTAAAAATCATAATAGATTACGTTCTGTACTTATGAACTTTCCACGGACTGTGAGAAAATTTATTGGAATTACTCATATTGGAAATATTTTATGAAAACAAGAAGTTTCCCGTTTTAAAACTCGAATCCTACATTGTCGGATTGAATATCGAACGATACTTCATTAACGTAAGTCCGACTTAGTGCTCGAAGAAGGCATAACGATGATCAAAAGGACTCTAAGATCATTATTCACTGGCTAAAGTATAAGACTCATTAAAATAACAAGTTGAATTAGAACATAAAAGCGCAATCAATATCAAGAAAATATTAATCGCACCGCTGTGCTGGTACACGAAAAAAAAGAGGGCTTAAAATGCATTGTCTTAATTGTTGTTCAACCAAACAAACAAAACTTCCTTTGTATCTTCAGACGTTAACCGCATACGAACGACAATTCTAATAGTCGGCAGAACGAGAAGAACCGAGAGCAGGAAAAAAAACGGGACCCGTACGCATTTAAAACCTCGACAACTGCTCTGTGACTCGGATGCTTTGTACATTATGTATTAAAAAAAAAAAAAAAGAAGAAGAAACATCGCCATACGTCATACGTCGAAATACGGACGAAAAGAAAAGATACGATAACGTACGAAACAGTCGGGAAAAACGCCGCGTTTACGCGCGCGAGAGGATGGGCGAGGGGTCTGGGGAGGCGAGAAACGAAAGGAATATAAGGAAAAAAGAGGGGGGGGGACAATTAGGGAGGCTCTTGAATACGGCGCCCATTACGCCTGGCAATTCCGCGGGAGTATGCACTCCCGCGGCGTTAGTGCAAGCCCCGCTTCCCGAATTAGATATATATTTGCTCGTGAAAGCCGCGAGTTTTATGAGACGCTGTAAAATGCTCCGTCCAATTTACACTTCTCGACCCCCCTCCCTCCGCCAGCCCGCACAGCCAGTCTTCCCCAAGTCCTCGCTCACCCCCTTCAACGACTCCACGGCTTTGTTCTTTGCCCTCGCCACTCTCTCTCGCTCGCTCTCTCTCTCTCTCTCTATTTCCCTTCCCCTACTTTTCTCTTTGTCCACCCGCCCCTCGGGCCCGTTCTTACACGTCTTCGCGAATCGCTCGTCCGACGCGTCAGTGCGCCAGGGCGCGAGAGGGCCGGCGCGATTGAATTCTAGACGAAATTGCAAGGGGAAGAAAAGGCTGTCTACTCTCGAAGGAGGGGGGAGGGAATACCGAACGGGGCGGGAAATCGCACCTTTTCTTCGCTTGTGCGTTTTTTTTTTTTTTGACGAAAAAAAGGAAGCGCTTTATTTGTTCCCGTGTTTCATAGTTCTCCAAATCTTTTTTCTTCTTATTCTAGCATTTTATTTTGAAATGTATTATGATCCCTATATATATCCCGATAAAGTCATCAACGTATGAACAATGGAGTTTAATGACTTGGTAGTCATAATAATGTAATTAAAAGTGATTAAAGAGCAGAAAAACTATGCTTATTCTAGGAACGAGACACAAAATTTACCATATTTTATAAGTTCATTGGTTCTAATAAAAGTAACCATCCAAGAAATTTCATAAATTAATTACAAAATAATTATTAAATATATATATTGGAGGATCAAATTGTGACAAGAAACATTAACGGTAAAAGACGGAAATTTGCACAATAAATTATTAGAAATTCAATTTCTCGAAATAGAAATAAATAGGATGAAAAATGTCCGCTCCATGAGTGGAGAAAGATGCCGTATAAAAAATTTATAATAGAGACATTAGTTCTAACGATTCGAACGCTAATTTAATTATCATTATCTTGTATTTAAATCGCATTATCTTATATCTAATTCTGAAATCGATCAATTCTGAATAGCTCTAATTCGACTCGAGCTCAGCGTCTATCGGCCTCGTCATGTTTCAAGAAAATCTCATTGTTCTCGCACTCGTGGCCCTCGCTCCCATGACACACCCTCCGAAAAAAAAGTGAGAGAATAGCTTTGAGTGGATTGAACTTAAATTATACTTTGGCGTATTATACATACGAGCCTTTATCCCCCCCAATTGCTCCGATTAGATTTGAAAACGTGTGCTATCGTGTATCTTTACATTGTAAAATAAACAAAAACCGATCAGCGCCTCGTAGTGTAGGGTATGGTAACTGAAAGAAATGTTCTTTTCCTGCATTTCAATACTGCAGATGCTTTTGGTAAGATCTGTTCGCGCTACCGTGCCGCTACTGTGCCGCGCCTCAAAATTCAGCCGCGCAGTAGAAACATTATAGAAGAATATTTCTCGACAAGATACCGAGATAAAAAAGGAATTCTACTCGAAGCAGGAGCATATTGATTAATGAGAAAATTTACGCACGGTAATGTGGCGTAATCGGGACCTTTCGAGCGCTCAAGAAAGTTCGGGCATTACCAACTTCCAAAATTCTGTTTATCCAATTCGTATAACGGAGTATCATGGCAATAAGGCGATTAGATCGAATCTAATCGCCGCTTGGGCAACTCCCAAAGTCGGATCGCCGTATCGGGTAACGCGAAACTTGCAGCAGCGGGCTTTGGAAACCCTTCGGCGCCCAATACGATATTTTAACGACAGCCCGTATGAAATCGGAGAAACGACCCTTCCGCGTATAAATATTGGCGATGAGCTATACGGTGTCGTGTTTCTCGGGGGCTCCACGTGGATTTCTCATGGTAAAAGCCGAAAGTTAGTCCGGATAAAAGCCTTTTACGATGAAATTTGGGATTCTTAATGATGGCACAGGGATCAAATTTAGTCAGGATTGTAAGCATAACTGTCCATTTCGTGCTTGAAGTATGTCACACGATCGAACGGACGATTGCGCACGTTGCAACGAAATATTTAAATTCTAATTAGGGGGATAGAATTTCGATTGGACCAGAACTAAAAACTGTTAATGATCAGTCGCAAATGTTTAAGGATGAATTGATAAAAATAACTTCAACAACAAAAATCACAAGCTTCTCTATTTCGTCCAAAGTAAATTTTAATTTAGTCAAAAATCGAACAGATTATTTGAGAAAAAATAGAACAAAGCGTATTTCACTGTCTTTTATACCGCCGTACAAAAATCTGCATAAAAAGGCGATTAAATTGATCGTGGTCCCTTGAGCACCACTCGTCAATCTCCCTCTCTCACTCTCTCTCCCTCTCCAGCCTCCCTCTTCCTCTTAAAATAACGCGATGCACCGCGCCAAGTACTCGCGGACCGCGCGGCAAAGACCCGGTACACGATAATACAGTTAAGCGGACAAAAAGCCATTCATCAACGGTGCGCAAAAAAAATATCCCATCCGAGTGGTACGCGGCGCCGTCCCCCTCCCCCTCCCCACTTACGAGTCATCGAACTCCCAGCTGTCTACGAAAGAGGCCGGCGGCGAATTTTTGATAATTTCCACCCCCTCCCCTTTCGTTGTTGGACTGTTCAAAGCGCGACCGCGCGCGCGCGCAATTACGCAGCCTCTATTATTATATTACGGCTATCTTCATAAAGAGCCTCGAGTGCCTCGAAGAAGAATTAGCCGCTCGATAATTTTAACCGCCCGATCCTATTTTACGCTCTCTCGCCGAGCTCGGCGAATCGAGGTTCGACGGTGGACGGTGGAAGTTTCCATCCAATTCGCTCGGCTGAAATACATCAGAAGTGCTTCGTCCTTGAAAGAATGTTGAACTGTCTCGCTCTCGCAGAGTTTTGCGAGCAAAACATTGCGAGCGCCCGCAATATTTTGGATTATTTTATTTTGACTTGTCGCGTTCAGGTAGAATTTACCGCTTTCTCAGAAGTTGGAACAATGCGACTCTCTCTCTCTCTCTCTCTCTCTACTCTCGCATTCTCTCCGCAAGTTTGTAATGCTTTATAGATACAAGTTCACTCGCGACATTCAAGTTTTTAACCCTGTTAAAGGAAAATGTTCGAGCTCTGCTATTGCTAGATATCATTTAATACGCATTAAGATATCATTCAGCACGCAAATATATCAGTTCAAGACAGTCCATCAAATGATCCCATAAGATGTGAAACTTGCGAACGCGATTGTAATTTCAAATGGCTTTCAAAGACCCGACAAGCGTACCAGAAGGAACTTCCTCAAAACGTGCAAAATCTACGCACTATATCAGGCTCGGTCGATCCTCCTAAGGCGTAAAAAGTATCAGGCGTAAATATTTATGGAAACCCGGCGCGCAAGGAGTCAAATCTCGTGGAACCGACTACACAGTCGGGCAATTATAAAACTGCCTCGAGGCGCGCTCGCGACTCGTGAACGACAATTTCAATTCCAACTGTAAAGATCGGTATATATATATATATATATATATATATATATATATATATATATATAAGTGCATTATATGAGAGACAATCGAGCTTTCCTCGCAGTTCCGCCCGACCGTCTGGCCTATACATATATATATCCGCGCGACGACGAGACGGCGAAACGACGATGACGCAGGGAGGAGGAACTTTTCTCATTTAAAAGCCCATTTGCGCGGCGTCTTTGTCAAGTCTGTGCTCTGCGAGGGGGGCCGCGGAGAAAGTTCGTCGGAGGTAATAAGCCTTTATGACGAATATCGGCTCGTCGGGACTTGTATTGTTTTCTTTTCTTTCCCCCCGCCCCTCTTCCCTATTGCATTTCGGCGCCCGCGATTTCGCGCCGCGAAACTGAAAAGCGACTCGCGCCCGCTCGGCGGCTCGAGCTGCGCGAACGGCAGCAGAGCCCTGCGCATCTGAGCAGTTCGGTGAAATATGATAAGGCCGGCATGAGATGACGCGCATGAGATGACGGTACACTTTACATCGATACAGAGGGAAATATTTGGGGGAGGGGGGCGCGGGGTCGGTCGGCAATGAATCTTCTCGCACGTGGAGCGCCTGCGAGCGATTGCCGACAAGCGGATTTTACAAGAGTGCGCGAGGCAACGACTGCTTTCTAGTGGGGCGAACGAAGCCGCTTGGATTTCGCGAGAATTGACTGGCGACCTTCTGTCTCGATTTGTATGCCAGGGATATATCCATGCCCATATTTATCGTCTGAGCCATATAGCATTACAGTTTAATTTCGCAATTTTCGCAGTGGGCTCGCGAGCGCTTTGTCAGGCGACGAGCGAGTATTCGTTTGGGAGGCGCTTGCAGTTGTGCATAAAGCGCCCGAGCTCTCCAGCCAGTCCAATCCAAAAAAGCACTGTACTGTGCTTTTGATATAAAAGTAAAAATAAGCGAAAATATAATAAACAATGATAATCATCAAATATATATTTTGCAACTGATCAGTGCAGAATGAAACACGATAAAAACATCGATTTCCAATAAGCATGCACGTACGTTGGAGTAAATGAGATCGCTTCGTATTTTAATATAGCAAAGCAGCTTTCCCCCATTACCTCTCGCCCCGCATATCGATATAAAATGTAGAATTTATCTACATTGGACAATCGGCGCTTAAAAAAATTAGCATTATTAGGAATATTATCATAATATTGACATACGTCAAAAAATTATTCCATAATATATTTAGTGCTTCACCAATACCAGGACCAAGAACAGATTTAATAAAATATCGTCAATTTTGACATCGAGACAGCTAATAGCAGTGCTTCGCCAATAACAAGACCAAGATCAGATTTAGTGAAATATCACCTAGCATATGTACAAAAACCAAGATTATAATTTAATTGACGATACTTATTCGACACCAAGACGATATTTCATTACATCTGGTCTTGATATTGGTGAACCACTAAATATATTTTTATGACGACGCAATGCTCTGATTATAGAATAACAAAAATTTAGTTTCGAACTACTATTAAAATCAGTGTAATATTTCTGAAAAAAAAATCAAAAAATATTTCAACATACAATTATTGAACTAAAACTAATTCAATCGTAACTATTCCATAGAATAAGCTTCCATAAAATAATAACTATAACATATCAATGATCTCTTTCTCAATATATATTTTAAAAACATAATTAAACCATTATATAAACACAAAAGATCACAAATTTTCAATGTTATTTTTTATCGGTACCTTTAATATTTGTAACTAACTACGTTAAATTCTTGCAGCTATAGCTTCCTTTCAAAAATCGAAGTTTATTATTCCGAAATGTGCTTCAGAATTTTCGAATTAACCGGAACTTTTCAAATACGCCCATCGAACGCTAAAACTTTTTTTTATCTTATGCGGGCTTCTATACAGAAGAGAAAAAAAGCGGATTCTTCTTAATTGAACCGTACTATCTACACCAAAAAAAACACTTACAAGAAAGCAATAAAATCTGAAAAACCATCTAGCCTTATACTTTCACACTAAAATTCTCCTTCGATTCGATTTTGCCGGTAGTTTGAGATTTATTTAAATATATATATATATATATATATATATATATATATATATATACACGTATATATACTCGTATATATACCTATAGAAAAAAGAGGATTTCGCACCCCGTCCACGTTGACTCTCCTCCCCGGGATTTCGCGCGGAACTTGGGCGGCTCAATCCCGGTGCCGCGGCTAAAGTTGCGACGGGGGCTCGAGCTTCGCCGCAACTTTCGAGCAAATAACGGCCGGCAACGACGAAGACGACACCGCTTACACTTTGGTCGAACTTTAATTTTCAGCCCTCTTAATTTGCAAGCCTCATTGAGCCCTGGCCGCGAGAGATCCGGGGCGAGGGGATTGCAAGTTCTTATCAAGAGTCCGACTCGGCTTCGAGGGATGCTAGGGCTAACTTTCGCCTCGGAAGTTCGAAATTTTTGTCAGGGCTGCTCGCTCGAGCCCTGTTCCTTGGCCCGCGCGCACTTCGTCAATGTCATCGCGCCCGCAGCGCTGCCGCGACCGTTCTTCGGCCGAACAATGACCACAACCCACCCCCTACCCGATCCCTAGCCAACTCCCTTTAACAGCAGTAGAACTGCTTGGAAGGTATAAATACACAAATTTGCACATGGACGTGCGCACCTAGACGAAGCGGAACAGCGGCAGCTGTCGCGAGCGTTGCAAGCGGCGGGCAAATTGAGTTTTGAGATAAGGCGGCGCGAAGCCTTTAGAGAACGAATTCGTCACGATTGTCGAGATGCACAGACAGCGCCGCGCGCTGCGCTGGAAGAAACTGCCACGAAACTGTGGGGAGGAGGGGGGGATATCGGTGTTTACTATCGTATTCTCGCAGATTAGAATCCAAGGCTGTAGAGAAAATTCTTATACAAGTGCCTTAATTTATCGTTAATCAATATAGGATTAATGCTGCCTGAAGCTGCAAGTTCAAAAAAAGGTCGAAAATAACTTGGTTGAAGATTATTGTGCAGTGTGCATAATAGTTGTACTAAACGTGCAACAAATTGGAATAAATAAAAACTAAATAAAAATCTATTTCCCACCATATCCCACTCGTATTTTAGCTCATTTTTCCATTGCCATGACTCAAATATTATTGAAAATGTTGCGTAGATACGTTTGCAAAGAACTTTATAACTTGCTTTAATCTAGATATTTAAGTAAGTTAAAATGAAAATCAATCATTTCTTGAAAGGTCTAAATTTTGTTACAGAAAATCAGATAAGACATGGATTATACTAAGTAAAATAAGAAATTTATCACTATCGTTATTTTAACTATTCTGTTCAGTTCATATCAATTATTAAAATATATATGCGCAATGAAAAATTGGAAATATTATTTTTATCAATATGCCGTACCCTGTTTCTCGATTACAATGTCTCGTTCGTTGAAATGTTAGCTTAATTATACTATAAAAAAACTTTTCGGACAACTAACTTTTTAATAAATAAATAGACAAGTTATTTTATGAATTAAAACTTTTAATGGAACAAAATGAAACAAAAGCCTTTTAATTATGATCAAAACGACGCCTGATATTATCTTGGCATTAAAAAGATTTTTCAAGATTGGACAGATGCCATCCTGATTAAATATTTCCACCTACTCGCTTGCCGTATTTTCATCAACACGATAGGGAACGAAAATTTTCACGCGATAATTATACGAGGGTAAAATAGATTTTAAGCAGCAGCACCGGAGCCCCCATGCTGCCACCTGCAGTAAGAGCGACAGGAACTAATTAGGATCCCTACACAGTAACTGCCTTCAGACGACGTTCCAACGAGGCCACGACGGCTGGAAGAAATCGACGTCACTGATTAACGCCGCTCCGGTGTTTACCCTCCGCCCCACTCGTTCACCTGATCGAGGGTTAGCGAGAAGGGTGGGAGAGTGTTAGGGGAGGTGGAGGGGAGGGGGGAGGGTTAAATTATATACTTAGATCCGGGGCGAGAACACCGCAAAGCACTCGGGGCTCGGATCGCGCGACCGGCCCTGTTTAGCAGCGGAGTCACGAAAACCATTCAAAGAGCAATCCAAACAACGAGCCGGCCAATTAACCGACTGCCCCGTCTGTTTATATACGAGCAAACGTGACGATGCGCACAATGGGACAGGAGGCGCCCCGACTCGGTCTGGCACTCGTACAAATTGCCGAACGTACGTGGGGGAGGGGGGAGAAGAACGAGATAGGGGGAAGGAGAAAAATGCAATTTTCCGAGCTGAGGATGCGTTAAATTTCCTCCATCCACTCTGACGTAGAATAAGACGCGGGATTCGAGACGTCTGGGTTATGTACCAGACTGTGATTTTTTTTTTTTTTTTTTGTCGAAATTCTTCAAAGATCCCAACGGTACCCTCGTATTTATGTAGCAGCAACGGAAATTCGGATCTTTTGGCTTTATTAGCGATGCACTGACATTTGTATCCGATTACAAATGCAGAAGTTTTTCTCTGAAGTAAATATGTTCTTCCAATAATATCTGTATTATTACCATCTGTGGATTGCTATGGAAAATAAAAATGTGGAAACACAAAAATATCTCGGAAATTATTATAAAATAGTTATCCTTGAATAATACTAAATTGTTTGAAAATAATATATACATATATGAATGGATAGTAAATTTTTATAACATTTTGTAAAATATTTCTATATATTATTCAGTTTTCGAAATGAATAGGGTAGATTAATTGTGTAATAATCTCTCTTGGTACACAATTAATGAAGCATATAATAAAATTTTCAATTTTATCTAAAGATAATTTCTAACATGTGTACAATTTTAAAAGAATATGGTGATTACTGATAAATCTAAAATAATTCACTTCGTTTTTTTTTACTTCTGTTATATTTCAATACCATAAACTATAGAAAGTACATCAAGAGACGCGATTCCATCAATGTAAATTACTAACTTTATCTTAGAATTAAACAGGGTCTATAACAGCGCACGCGTTTCTAAGTAAGGAAAAAATTTATGAATTAATATAATTGTGCCCAGCATCCGTACTGTGTCATTAGTAATAAAAATTTGTTTACGCAGTTTCTCGAATGTAACAATTTGCATAGTCTCAAATTTATGAAACAGACTATCGCCGTGGAATATTGCGCTACATTGAAAGAATCTAAGAAATCGTATTATGTACATAGGGCGATCACTTATTATGTGCACAAAGATCACGAAAAAAGACTGCGCTCAAAATAAGAAAATGAGAAAAGAGTAGTGTTCAGTTTAGAGGTTGTAGCGCTAATATCGTACTTTCAAAGACCTCATTATCAAACTGGGTCAATCATTTTTCCTGGCGCGTCCTCGGGCGCATATTTTCCCCCTGCAAATACTCCGTGAAACTTTCGCGTTAATGTCGGAGCTTAGAACTCGGCTTATTTATATATATATATATATATATATATATATATATATATATATATATATGTATCTGTGCGTATGTGCGCACGGACAGAATTTACAAGGCGTTAAGCTCAGCTCGCGGATGCCGTTGTTTATACAATCTAAAAGAAGAAACGAGAAAATTAACCTCCCATCAATTTTCCTAATGCGGAACGCGAATGCCGCCCCCGTCCCCCGTGCCTCTCACCGCCAACCCCGCGGCTATCTGCATAATCGGGGAACGGGATAACAAAAGAGCTCCGCACCGCAGGGCGACCGCCGACGACGTCGACGAGCCATTCGTTTCCGTTCGCAAACTTCCCGCGTTCAATAACACGGACGGGCAGGGGGACGGGGACGAATTTAATAAGGAGCTCGCGCGAGGAACGGGAAAGAAAGATCGAGTTGACGTATTAGCGGGAGCGCGCGCGCGTGACGCGAAAGTTGCCCGCGGAAACTCCTCGTCCTATATATCGAGCGAGGGACACGGAGAGAGGGGAGGGCATTTTATGGATACGTGCCCATTGGAGGCTACCTAATGGAATATAGTCTTCGGGGAGAAGAAGGAATGGAATTGGAATATCGCTTGAGTTTCATTAATTTGCGGATAATGTAATTAGATTTTCTTGAAACGGGGTATTTCTTTTTCTCAATATCACGCTCTTGCATCCACCGAATCGCTCGAAAATGAGAGATCTCTTATTTTACTCTGAACGGAAAGAATGTAGATATAGAACGTAAATTTTTTTCATTCTTATTATAAGACAAACCTTAAATAGATACTTCGTTATTTTAGGTAATTTAAAATAATATTATTAACAATGTCGTCGTTAAAAATTAATTCGAAAAATATCTTTTATCGCTGTAATTTACGATATAAGTTTATAATCCACTGCTTCAATTGAATTACAAAAATATTGTAATCAAGTAATACTTGATAACCATGGAGCTTTAAAATATTAAATAATACATTTACATTTTCTCAAATAACCTGTGAAAAACAATTAATTCTATTTCACAAATGAATTCGGAAAGTAATTTTACCTTAGAATAATGAGAGATGAAAACATAACTGAAAGTGTAATACAAAATTTAATCCCGTGTTGTTGTCTGGTGATACTTTTTTAATTCTTACAATCAATCAAATATTTTATCTTTCAATCACAAAATTGTCTTTTAATTAATTGAATTCGAAATTTCTAGGACAGTCAGGGATGCACTAAAAAACTGAATAATATTAAAAATCTCTTTTCACTGAAAATATCGAAAAATATTTCGGAGAGAGATATACGAAAGTATAACTGTGTAAAAAGTTAATTTTGTCAATTTAATAATGTATTTCAAATTATTTTAACGCGATGCTATTAAAACAGAATTTTATATTTTTATATAGTCCATTATAATACATTATATAATTAGACATTAAAAAGACCTAAAATTATTACTCATACTAAAATTATATTTCGTATTAAAACGTTCTCTTCGAATTAAAAATTCATCATCTCAGTAAAAAATTTTATTTTATATAAAATAATTTTATAGGTTTATGAAAATTTAAACCTGTGTAACTTTGAGTTAAAAGAAAGAGTATTGTGAATAAAAGACAGTTAAATATGTATCTGTAATTCGAAGAAAGAAACAATCAACCTTAGGTCTAATCGATGTCTTATCCACAGATCTTTTCTACTTTAGCAAGATCGTATAAATCGCTGAAAAATATTTTCCATCTAGAATCAGAAAGTTGAAGTTAAAATATCGTGGCAAGTATCGGCTGCCAAATGTAACGCTGCATAAAGCCGAAGAGCGTCCGATGCGCATTCCACCCACACCCCCTCCCCGGATCTATGGAGTAACGATCATAAAATTCGGTTTAACGAGCAACTAAAATTTGAGCCTTTAAAGGGCGGGACATAACGACTTCCCATCCTTACGCCCCAAGAAATCGGAACGGAATAAAGGTCATAACGTCTCACGGACGCCACCTGTACGCGTATTTACAAAATTACGAAATAAAACTCAGCTCGTAAAGTCCCCCGCCGCCCCTTAACCCCGCGGACGAGATCTTAAGAGTCATCAGTGCACCCGGACCGTAGAACGGGAAAATAAAAGCACGATTCCGTATAAAGCGTACTTCCTCATGCTCCGTCTCCTTCCCTCCCACCCAGGACCCTTCCGTGAGCTGACCCATGAGAGAGGCCCGATCCAATCGCAACCGGATACGCAACTACACGCGCGCGTCTCTCAGTTGAATGTCGATGTTGCACTCGTATGAGCGAAAACTACCGTCTGACGCTACCCTTGGACCGAGCGAGAAGGCTGTTAACGGATGTCACGGTGTACAAACGGCTTGGGCGATTTCTATAGCGCGTGTCCGGCGTTGATTCGAGGGCATATTCCGCTGTGCACGGTCGCAGGTAGTCGAGGTCGTGGTTTGGTCGGACAACTTGATGCCCGTGCTGTGCGCTGGATTTTCGGTTTGAGGGAACGATGAGCCAGCCGTTCGACTTGACGGGAAAGTCTTATAAGGGCTTGAAGGGTTTGGTGAAAGTGTTGAGAAAACAGGGTATTAAAACGACATGAATTAAGTGATATGAAAGTTATGATACCATCTTAAATATCTGTCATAAAATAATCCGCAACGAATTTTTTAATTTTATAGATTCTAAAACGATCAAAAAAATGTAATTAGTTTTTCATTTCTATATTATTATAATTGACATTTTTATACTTTTAATTGCCTATTGTACTAATCGATTTCTCTGAAATGAAGAATTTCACTCGACAATTTATAGTGTTTTTAATTTTACAATGATTACCACATTTATAATGGGAGACCAAGTTACAGCCCTGTACAATGCTATACAAAGTTGCATGAGTAATCAAGTAAATGTCTATGATGGATACAGCCATTCAAAGTACTAGACTTAATATAGTAATAGAAAAAGGACAAATATTATTTATTATTTACGAAGACTGAATTAATAAGTACAACGAAAGAAGTACAACGAAGAAATTAATTTTATTGGCTGAATTTTGTCTTTATTTATTAAACGTAGCTATTTAATGTTTTTCGAAAAATTTGTTGTGACTAATAAACTTCATTACCTTCCGATATCCATTTTTTCCGGAAGTTTTACCAGACAATTCTAAATGTACAGAATTTACGACATCGATAAAATTTCCAAACATATTTTCTAGATGAAATGTACTTAGAGGTACGATCGACGCCCATCAATTTCTCCCCTCTATGTCGAATCATAGCTTGACGTGTACTACTGCGAGAATAGACAGCCAGGATTTCAGGATGCAAACAGAAACGTCAGTCGCATTGATGGACGTAGATACATTAATATTCGTAGAATCCTTTGCAATGAGAACTCGCCCGCACTTTGGTAACTTTAAGGGAAGGCTCGGCATTAGTTTATACGGCCAATATGATCCTGTCGGATCTCACCGTCAAATACATACCCATTTGCATTTTCTATACCACATTCATACGAGCTCTATCTGTCTCTCTCTCTCTCTCTCTCTCTCTCTCTCTCTCTCTCTCTCTCTCTTTATATATATATATACATATATATATATATATATATATATATATATATATATATATGTTATTTTAAAAAGTATCTGTACAAGAGTGTAGGGTTGAAAATTCCAGGGCCGCAGAAAGTTTTATAAAGGCAAAATTATGCGCGCGCGTGAATCTCGCATTTAATGCACCTGTGATAACCGCAAATCTGATAAAGTACTAAAAGCCCCTGCGTTGGTCGTCGTCGTCGTTGTCGTCGTCGTCGTCGTCCTCGCGCTGCTTCTTGTTGTTTGATAAAAGCTTTTAGACACTTTTTAGTTTATTTCAATTTTAGAATTTGAGTTCTGGGCTTAATGCACGACCATATGAACTTGGCTTTTGTCAAGATTGACGAAATTCATTTTTCGAACTCTTATTTTCTATTACTAAATTTTTTATTTGTGTGTATGTATGTAAATATATATTACACTACAGTATGAATACTAATAAAATAATCTGATAGAATATAACATTCGACGTAATCTTTACAGTACAAACAGAATATGACAACCTTAAAATTTTTATTTCACATGTTTTGAAATACGTAACAAGAAAATACAAATGTTGAATATACATTATGATAATTTGAAACAGCAAAAAATTATTCTAAAATAAGTTATTTTACTCACAATGTAGTCTATACTTATTACAAAAAGAATAAAACGTTTTAAATACTTGTACTTGTGAAAAACTACGGAAACTCATCTCTAAACGTACAAATATTCAAATTTAAAACAAAATACTTGTAATCTTTCGTATCATAATTAAAGCAACATGCATATAATAGAAAAATCTCCTTAAACTGCGAGAACTTATTAGCACCTACCTTAGTATACCAACTAAACAATGACAACAATATAAATTGATTAAACAAGATGTTCGTGAATAGGTAAATCATGCATTAGCGAAAGAATAAAAAGAATCGTGGGAACACGTGAACAACAAATGTAAATTATGATAAATTAAAGATTACTTTATCAAAAATTACTCAATGTGTCATCCAGCAATAATATTTAGCAGACAGAATCAAATAATAATTAGCAGGCTTGAATCAGACAAAAAAAAAGCTTAAAAGTAAGCGTCGAAATAAGTACAATTTAAAAACCAAGGCAAATTTCCTGGCATTTCATGAATCTGAAGATTTGATAAAAAGGAAATCTGGCAATTGCGTGAAGTCGGTCAATATTGCCACTGTACAGTTGCTTGACTCCACTTTCTCTCTTTTTTATGCGCTCGCTCTATCGCACCCATTCCCACTATTGGCCACCAACGCACGCGCACATAAAGCCACTGTGCCCGCATCGCATAGGGAGTAACCTAACCATCGAGAACAGGGCACTCAAATTCTCTCTCCCTCTCCCTCTCTCTCTCTCTCTCTCTCTCTCTCTCTCCCTCTCTCTCTCTCTCTCTCTCTCTCTCTCTCTTTCTCACTCTTTCTCGCCATGCCTTTTCTCCCTTCACTCCGTGTAAATAGATTTCATCGATACACACTGCTCGAGGCGGATTGTCGTCGGTCGTCCGCTCTCCTGGCTCTCTTCCAATGCGCGAAATCAGCCCCCCCTCCGCCCCCACTCGGAAGCTCGTGGTCGCGTTACCCGATAAGAAGGCGCGGTTCTCAACGGCTGTGCGAGCGAAGCGCACATAAGGAGCTCGGATAGGGGGTGCGGACGACCCGGCCGGCTGCGGTGCGAGCTGCTCGTTACTTTTAGAAACCTCCGCTCCCCCCACACCGCTTACTTACCCTTTTCCATCGGGGCAGCAGAGTGGAGCCGAGAAAGAGCGAGTGCAAGAAAGAGAGAAACGATCGGTGAATTTTACTGCAAATGCCGAGCCACGGGCAATACGCGAACGAATCGACGCCCGGGAAAATCGCCTTGGCCCTTGAACGCCGGCTCCTCTCGGACGCGCGAATGCACTCTGCGAATCCTTGCGCGGCTGGATTCACGGTCTCATTTCTTCTACTCCTTCTTCTCAATTTCCCTCGAAGCCGAGGCCTTAAATCAAATCGGTACGGGGCGTCGAAACGGATACGCTCGGAAGGATTGGCTGCGACGCTTTTTTTTTGGCTTACTTTATCGCGTAAGCGGATAAATATTTATAAAAGTGAGTGAAAAACCAGTTTATTTTATAGGAGAAAATATTTTTTTTCATTTGAAAAGGACGGTACGTTATTGTGCAATTGAACGGATGAAAATTGAAAATAATAAAAAGAAACTGGAAATACGAGTGTCTGAGAAAATCGATATTATTAGATAAATATAATAAATGGTTATATAAGAAATCGGATAATCGACACGCTTGATCTTTTATAGATTCGCTCTTCTCTTCTGGATTCGAAATCAACGAAAGAAGGGTTAAGAAACCAATACTATCCTCTCCAGAAATTTCCGCCTCGCGGCCCTTTTAGCCCGGATGTAAAAGCTTTTATTTTGAAGCTTTTCCATTCATCTATATTTTGTATAAAATAAATATATTTTACATTTATTTTATATTCTAGATACATGACATGTTTTAAATTGCAAAATTTTTAATTTTTTAAATTTAAATCAACTTTAATCATTGGAATAAAAGTTATTCCAATATTAAGTAATTAATTTAATGATAAAATAATTTAATAATAATTACCAAATACATAACGAAACGTTTATATTTTAATGAATAGAATTTTAATATAATATAAATCTAACTTTTATAACATATATTCACAATAAGTTGATCTATTAAATTTTACTTTTGAATATGAAGATTCTTGAAAATAAATACAAGCATACTTTGGCTATGCGCAAACTAATATTTTTTCGTAAAATTTAGATCGATACTGCTTTATTCTCAATATGCACATAAAGATCTTGGATTCTATGTACCCTAACAAGCGATACAGAGATTCATAATTGATAAATATACATATCTATTATACTTTAAGAATTCATACTTAAATATTTATAAAAGTATTAAAAATAATTTTAACCCTTTAATTGCCGGACTATCTTACTATAATTTATACTACCTATACAATGTCTTCTTTTTTGGGAAATCCTGAATGACATTGGCTTCCACCCGTAGCACTTCGATTAAATTTATAAATTAAATAAATTTTTTGTGAAATTCCTAAAAAAAACGCGCACTCTTTCGTGTATTTAAACGTGAATTGAACGAGAACCCACGGCATTCGTTACTCACCGTTAAATCCTTAAGAACTTCCTTAACCGCCCTGTCATTTAAATTTTCCCAAAACCGTGATGCCCTAATGAATGTTTCTACGAGTTTTAAACGACGATATTCCATACCGAGGCGATGAGCAGCGCGCCATGATGCCCTCGAAGAGCCCTCTCGTTTATCTTAATATATACTTTCGAAACTCGATAATGAAATCTTCGCGGTCGAGTAGCGAGCGGCGGAAGAATAAATAGCGCGAGAGAGGAAAATTTCAGCCGGGGCGCCTCCCGTCTCGGTTTTAATTCTGAATTTCGGGGAGGCTTAATGGCCGTTAAATTTTACGGCAGCATTAGAATTGAATGCCCCACTGTACATTTGCTTCGTGAAACCTTTGCTCGGGAATTGGCGCGTTTACTCCGATAAAGGCAGAAGTCATTGCCGCAGATGACGCAGGATCCAAAGGGTCTTCGAACAGATCGATCTCGGCAAAAACGAGCGGCTCGCCGCTGGCATCGGAGCGACGCTAGTGAGTCAACGCTTCGGTACAGGAGCGGGGCGACGAAAGGTTGGTCAGAGATGAAAAAGCCGACTTCGGCGCTCGTATTCCAATCTAAATGCAAAATGCTCGAAATTTGGTAAAACATCTTTCCGGGCTATGGGTGGCGAGCTTGCGCTTCCACCGTTTCTGCGACTCTATATGTGTCTCGCCCTCTCTATTCGTTGGATTCGTCTAATTTCACGACTTTTTTCATCTTCTTAGACTCATTCTGCTTCGTCTTTCCTTCTGCTTTTTCATTATTCCTCCTCGTACCGTACCCAGCCCTTTCGTTTCACCGTTATCCATTTTACTGAAACCACGATTGTGTGTGTGTGTGTGTGTGTGTGTGTGTGTGTGTGTGTGCGTGTGTGTGCGTCTTGTCGCCCATCGCCATTTGCCCCGGTCGCGGCTCATAATTATTCATTGACTTTAAAAATGAGTCAGCTCACTTTGGCAAAGCTTCTGTTTTCGTTTCTCACGAGCTCCCACGGGCTCTCTACACCCCCCCTCTCTCTCTCTCTCTCTCTCTCTCTCTCTCTCTCTTCTCTTTCTCTCTATGTCTCGGTCTCGCTCTCTTCTCCCGTTTTACCAACCGTGGCTACGTAGATCTTTGCCGGTCGTATACTTTTTCTACATCCGTTTTTTAAATTATTTTTGAAACCAAGGTTCTATGCGTCCGAGAAAAAGGGATTTGGATAATGTAATGAGGGGACGAGCAGAAAAATAGGAAGCTGGAAATGTAACTGTTACTAACGACTATATATATATATATATATATATATATATATATATATATATACATATATATATATACAGATATATATATATATATAAATATAATTTTTACAGATTTAAAGTTACGTCTTAACGACCCGGAGTAACAATCGCGAGAAAGGACAATAAATTATTTGAATAATTAATAATGGCGCCATACAGCGACGGTAAAGCCATTTATTTAAAGTTACAACTTCGTTTACTACAACATATTTACAGTATTCCGCTATCTGCATAATATTGCGCAATAACTTTCGTAATTTAATTAAAACGATCAGTTAGCGATTAATAATGGCGATAAGTAAATGTAAACCGGTTGTCAACATACATGCATACATATATCAATAAAAAGTGTTATTAAATTTGTGCATTGGATATTTTTTCGTCCTAGAATGAGAGTTTATCGCATACAAAAGAGGAAAATACAATTCATTCACAGATACATACTACTTCAAGTCTATATGATACTAATCTAATATCATTGCTCAAATTTATTAATCTAAATAGATTTGGTTTAATTAATATGAATCCTAATTGATTAATTAATTGATTCATCTAAATAAATGAATAGCAATTACAAACTAAATCGCTGTAAAACTAGAACTAGAATTAACGATAAAGATATAATTTCTACGGCTGAGCACATGCTTGTTTTTCACGTGCTGGATGATAATCCAGAGAACTTTATAACTCCATTTATTGGCTCATCGAGTAAAATTACAAACAATCGTAGAAATATCGTGTACACGTTGATTTTCGCATGCTATAGCTATGCGAAACAAATATGTATCTTTGACGAACGAAGCCAGGCGAAAATTTCTCCCTTGCTACGTATTCGATACCCGTCTATCGTCCGTATTGTTTCGAACTTGGGGATGAACGTGCAAATAAAGTGGCCGAGCGATCAACGAGCGAAGTTCGACCCACCCATAACGAAGGATAATGTTCGTTGAAAACAATTGCAAAGAATGGACGCATGAAATGCACTATCAATCAGCGTAAATGACGAATGGAACTAAGCTTTAGATCGAGGCGAACATTCTACAATAAAAAATTTCAATAGAAACAATAATGCATTATTACAAAATTGCATTACGAAAAATAAAATTGATCCGATACATACGAAGGAGCGTTTTGTTTTTTCGGCAAATTCCGCAAAAGAATAACGATTCTTCGCCGCCGTATTCGGGACCTCGAGTCAAAATTGTTTCCTTAACAAACCAATTCTATTTTGGAAAACAGTGCCAAGCCATGAATTTTCCTCTTATTGGGCCGTCTATATGTGCTAAGCAAAAGTTACTTTTGGAAGACGGCAGGGATGATCTTCTAGAAATAGAGAAGTCGAAAAAAAACGAACAAAATACGTTCGCATTCGTTCTCATCTTTCTATTCATGCCATCTCTGTGACTCTCTCCCCCCCCTCTCTCTCTCTCTCTCTCTCTCTCCGCCTCCCTTCGAAAATAAGTTTGTTTTCTGGCTCGTAGACGGCGACTATCCCACTATCACTCCTGATGTATATGTATATAAGCTCACCATCCTCTCCGCCCGCGACATAAAGCTCTCGAATCTCGGCAAAATTATTCGGCTTCATATTGACGAGCCTCGTTATATCGCGGTGGGTAGTCGGGGCAAGGGATGGGGGGGAGGAGGGCCGCCGAATACATAGAGAGAGGCAGCGAAGAAAGGGAAGTGGAATCAAATTACGGCGCGGGTAAGCTCTCGGCATCGCGCATTATACGAGCGCTTTGTCGTATAAATCATAAAGTGCTTTAAGCACGCGCCGCCCACGCCCGTGTGCCGGTACAAATCTATCTCGTGCTCTTTTCCATCTCGATTCTCTCTCGTTAGCCGTGTATTTCATTTGAATATTTCGCGATAGAGTGTTACACACGCTTTGATACATTTGGAGAAATTCCGTTGACGTGCAGATGATGAACTATATATATACATATCCGTAGAAGCTGAAATATACCATATGATAATTTATAAAAAAAACGATCTAAGTAAAATTAAAAACTATTATTTAAGATAAAGCATCACGTTGATACAATACGTTATTTTATATTGAATTGCAATATTTTCTACCTTTATACCATCTGTATGATTCCATATTAAATAGATTAATGATAGAGAATTATTTCAGGAACTTCCAAGTTACAGAATTAAATCCTATATAATTAGTTATTAGTTTAAATGCTAATAATTAATATTATTTATCGAATATATTTCATTTTACTTTTCATAGAAAAAAAATGCCCAATATTCCCGTTGCACATAAATATTTATCCGTTATAAAAAATGATTAAACATACTATTCAGCATTACAACATTTAAATTCGATTTATTTAATTTCCTGCAGAATTAAAATTTATCACCGTCCTCTCAAAATTCAGAATTTCTCCATTTTCCGCCTCATGGTTACGAAATGAAGGATCGTTACACACATACAAAGTTAAGTATACCGATTATCATAGAAATAGCACTGACTATCCCGAAATCCTTGACGAAAAAAAAAAAAAAAAAAAATCTCAAAAACCCTCGTTATTTTCCTTTACATTCGCTATCTCTCAGAGGAGGCGCCGCCTCGCTAAAGAACTTGGATTTCTATAGGAGACCCGTATATATAAATGGGCTCTCGAAAAAAAAAAGGAACTTCAAAGACCGTATAATACGACAAAGATTAAAGAAAAAGAGGGTCGCGGCTAACAAAAAAGCATCGGGATTCCGAAACACACAATAATGATAGTGTTAAATGGGTCGAGACTCGAGAGCTTAATGCCTCCTCCTCCCCCCCCCCGCTCCCTTTCCATATCCTGCGGGACTACTGCGTACATATATATATATATATATACTTTGTATACATTATGCGCGATCCACTGCCATGCAAATAGGGCTTCCGTCTGCCTCGTCGTAACTCTGCGCGGCGCGGCGTGGCGCTATTCGGTACAGCTTTCTTTCCCCGCCAGATTTCGGCTGCGCCCGTCTGTCGTCCTCGTTCTCGCTCCCTCCCAATCTTTCTCTACCGCCCCCCCCCGTCCACCGGCGCTATTCTAAATAACAAATGCTAGAGTTTTCGTTACCGTCGGCCCGAGTGAAACGAAATACACGAATGAAAATTGTTCGCCGATGGGCTCGCTTTGCAATTTAACGCTCGGAGGGAGACGGGGACCTTTTTTTTTTCGTGTCGCAAGCTGCTACGAGATTGTGTGTTCGTGGGTAAAAAAATGTCTTTTAACATTTTGCCGAATCGAAAGACCGCGTTACTCGTCATTTTTGCATTGTAGTAATGGAAATAGAATCGTTTTCAAGGAAAAATGCGTATACAACTAAATTTTGACATTTAGACACTGAATTTGAATATTATTTCTTGCATTTACATATGCTTTATCATTCATTAATGCATCGCAAATTCTTGTAATTTAATTCGCAGAGTATAAATTTATTTTAATGCAATTACCTCTGTACCCAAAATTTAAATTTCCCATCTATCTGTTCCTACATTCGTTAAGATTACGCGATTAAACATTATAAAATAAAGAAATCTAAATAATAATCGATAACAATGAATCCAGATAAAAATGATATAATTTTTGTAATTTATTAATAGTAATTAGTTGATATATTAGTACAAGTTTATTATAATAAATAAATATTCTTTCTTTTTGAAAAAGAAATCCAAAAGAAATCGATGTCATTGTGCATAGAGCAAGGAGAAAAATAATTTTATAATCATTTCCCGTCAAAAGTTCAAGCTATTATAGAAATGATTTTCTTAAAGTAATGGCAAACTTTACAGTTTCAATCAAAGAATAAAGAAGTTTGTAAGAATTTTTATAAGCGATTATCAAAGGCTGAGAATTTTAATAGAATTTTCAGTTCTTTTTCGCCCCATCTTTACTTTGTGAAAGATTTTTTCGAAGATTGTTAAGAAAGTTACTTTTTAAGCAAACATAAAATTCATAAAATCTACATCTTCTAAATTCAACAGAAGAATACTATCTTTTCGTAAGCAAAATAATTGTTAGACATAAGATAAGGTTTGCTGACATTTGTAATGACCCTGGAAAGTTAGTAAAATTCATTTCTAACTTATTCTGTGTTTAAACGTAGTACAAACATTAACGTAAATAATAATTATTACATTAAAATTAGTAATGCATCCGAGGGAAGCTTTTCTGTTTGTTGGTCTGGCAAATTTAAGACAAACTTGGAAGTAACTTCAAATTAAGTAAGATATATAAACGTAAGAATAAATTAAGATGAATACTTGTGTATAATGTACATATTAATTATCTCTTTTACACTTTAACTTATACTATTGAAAAATTCTTAAACAAACAAATTGCGTTTGATTACATCCCTTACCTTAACATTATGTGTCGCCCATAATATTTATTTTAAAACATCTATATCGTCTATATTATTCAAGGAAATTAAACACAAAACAAAAAATCCAAAATTAGTAAGATTGAAAATGTAGATGAACACCTATAAATAATTGTAAGATATAGCAAAAAAACGTCGATTAAAAAGTTTTATAAATTTTACTGGTCCCACTGATCTCAGCTTTTCTTATTTAAAAAAAAAAAAAAGAAGCAACGCTCACTTTTGGCTCCGTTTTTAAGGCGAACTGTAAGAATTAATGTTATTTAGTTTTTTTTTTCAGAAATCTACTTAATATGAAGTAAGCAAGTACCGATACTTCAGGTAAACCGGATTTTCAGTTAAAATAGTACCAAAAATTGTAAACAGTTTGTCAAATAAACCATATAATTACAATACGAAAGTCCTTCAATGAATGCCTGTCTCAGCAACGATAAAAGGAAAAAAATCGAGTTCATCCATACTTGTCTACGGCCCTCGGGCGATCGCTCGGTACGCGACAACAGACGGGACTCCCCGCCGCGGCCGACCACCCGTACCCCCGCCCCGGGCCCGCGCGCCCGAGACAGTTACGACGTCCAGGCGCGCGACCCACTCGCGTTACATCCGCCCGCGCTCACGGCGCGCTCGTAAATGGCCAAGACTCTAGCCCCTCCTCCTCCTCCTCCTCCTCCTCCTCTCCCAAGTCCTGGAAAGTTACAGCCCTCCCCCTGCCCCCCCCCACCACCACCGCCATACCCCGGCACTCCGGCGATGCGCTACCAAAGCACGCGCGCGCTCGCACACGTGCGAACGGCGAATAAAACTCGCGTTTACGGGGGGGCACGTATCGGTGGGGGGGGGGGACACGGACGCGCCCCGGTATTCTTGCCGCGCGTTCGTTCGGCCGATGCTCGCGGTCTCTCGCCGGGGTGATTCGATCGACGACAGGGACGCGCGTGTAGATAATACGTGCCCCGGGACATTTTTTTCCCCTTCTTCGTCGGCTTTCTTTCGAATTCGCGCGAAAAGGCGCGCCGTTAGCCCCTCCCCCCGCCCCACCTTCATTTTCCCGGCCCCGCGAAAAGTGCTCGGTGCCAGCGTAGGATCGCAACAAGTGAATATCTCCGATCATTAGACGGTTGGCGGCGGGCGCGGTGGTGTATTTCTGTATACGATAGGAATTCACGGGCGGATGGAAATTAGATGGATTGTCGAGGACGTGCTCGCGATCGTTTTATTCCGTGTTCTTGAACTCGATACGGCTTGCTTAAAGTTTACGTTGACGGACCAATTTCGTCTGATAAAGATATTGTATTGTATTTGCCTGACATGTCTAAGATACGATTCGACATTCTTTTTCTCGTATTAAGTATTTACTTAGAATTCTTATACAAGTAAAGAAAGTGAAAGCAATGAAAGATACTCGATGAGAATCGTTGCGGACCATTTTATATATATTATTGTTTGATCTATTATTGGGCTATTCTCGTTTTTGTCAAAATTTAAAATCTAAATAATGTTGACTCGAGGACGACAGGAGCTTTCGCGAAATTATCCACAGTCAGACAGAATTCCAATCATAAAAATATTAAAACAAAATTAAATTACGATTAAATTAGATCGAAGCGGATAAAAACTTTACAACATTTTTTTATGCATGAATTAGGAAAATTCTTTAAAACATTGGATTTATTTCGTCTTTTCACTGCCGAACGAAAATACCTAAGAGTTCATTAAAAATGTATTATCTATGTTATACAACAATCTATGGTATACAATGAATGATATGAAAATAGGAAGTGAAATTGTATTTGTGTCGCCTTTCAATGAACATCAAAAGCTATGCAAATTTTTGAAACCAAATGAGCGTCGATCTGCCGACCCTAACAGCTTTATGAATAGAACTACGGAGAGCGAAAAATATTTACGTCGAACCATCGACATCGTATCTGTCATGTTTGTAAGTCGCTGAAGCAGTAGTCACGTAAGAGGATTGGGGACAAGGGACGAGGAGTATAGAAAGAAACTTGTAGAGGCAGTAAGTGCTCGGCTACCGAAGCTCGTAGAGCTAATGTAAATAAACACATATAGTGAGTACTCGCTCTTGATTACTCACCCCTCTTACGCTACAATATCGACGAATAAATTATTAAAAATTTACAATTGTCCTTTACGTCGGAATTAATTGATACTTCGACCTTAACAGAGGTATTAACAATATCTCAAAATCTATACAACACTTGCAAAGTCTGAATGAAAAAAAGAAATTCATTAGATTGAAATAAATGTTTAATTCCGTTCTCGTCGTTAAATATTTGTAAATGAAGTGAAGAATTTTTCATCCATTTTTAGTAAAAGCTTATATGAAATTAAAAAGATTTCGTTATTTCAAATAAATACTTGATTCTTAGAGGCGAACTAAAGCTTTATTTGAAACTATTGAATTTTTTACTATAGAGGACTATATTTTGAATTTTTTAGATAAATAGAAAAAAACTCTAACGAAATATGATACAAAGAACATTTATACATAGCATTAATTTTAATATCATATTTACCTTTAAGTATAGAATTTAAAGAACAAGAAATGAATGACTGCTTATCTTTTTGTATTCCACACAAACCTATATCTCGCAATCTTACAATCGATCGTAGAAACAAATAATCTTAGACAAATTTTCTCAGCTGCATACGTATGTGTGGGTGTGTGTGCAAAATACGACGTCCATAAAATTTTGCGGTATACACGTCGAAAATTACAGGAACATAAAGACTCGATACCTGTCGATAAGCTTCCGAAACCTATAAAAGGTATGCTTGTGTATATATATATATATATATATATATATATATATATATATATATACATATGCGCTACAGGAAAGCAGATAAAACTCATATAAAGTAGAAACAAGCAGAAAAGTACACGGGACGAAAGAAAGAATGGTATAGAAAAATAACCGGTGGCTATGACCAGTACGTCCGCTCCATCGAGAGCAGCCCCTAGTCAGTACCGACGGCAATCCTTGTCGAGGACGACGACGACGACCGGCGAAAGCTCGAACGGCGATACTTCGTCGAATAACGCCGGCTGAACGTCCGCGACGGGGGGAGACGAACGCGAGGCCGCGCGACGTTTCGTCGGCCGAAAGATTGACAAAGTCGACTGCTCGGTAGGCGGGCGGTACGTCGGGACGCGTTTTCGACGTTTCAAATGAGACGCGATGCAACAAGCGACGTTTACGGATCGTCGACGAGGTGGAATTTCTCGGCGCGAGTGGCGAATAGAAGAAAACGACATTGTCAACGCGCGGTAAAATCTTTCTAAAACGTCGTTCCACTGCTCGTCGTCTACTCTGGATTTTCAGCTAACTGGTTGTATTGACAACGAGCTAATATTCATTATGAAACGTGAAGCGCAAAAATGTTCGCTTATATAATGCATATCGATCGAATAACGTTTCATCAATGAATGAATAATTTAAAGTCTAAAGTCTTCTTTGTCTGTAGATATAATTGTTACTTCGCCCCTAATGTAATTGATTATTTGATTAAGTATTGGTGGTTGATTGAAGAGAAATCGGTAAAAAAGCGACGTGAACTTGCTCAGTTAGATATCGAAAGCGCGCAGACCTACTTGTTTACTAAATACAAACGATATTCGACCGCGCACTCGTGTCCAGCTTGAACTGATATAAACACGAGGAATAAAGCTTTGTTTCACGGCATTCCTGAGAAAACAAAGTGGAACTAAAATTAATATAACATACAATTTCAGGAGACAAATTATTAACATAACCATAATAAGCATTACTAGAGATCTCGCCTAAGGATATCTTGATTAGACAACGGATCTCTACTAATCATTCATTCTTTGCCAACCCCTACTTCGTCGAAGTACTGTTCGGCGACAGGAAATCGATAACGAAGCTTCGTCCAGTCAGTCTTCATAGACCCGATTTTTTTTAGATTTTTTAAATGCCGGAGCTTTGATCTTGCCAATAAAATCTAGGACCAAAGCCAATGAATTAGGCTGACGAAAAAGAAATCATCCCCTACCCCCTCCCCCGCTCCGTCTCTCGAAGAAGCAATCGTACAGAAACGCCGAGCCTACCGCTGGATTAACGAGGGGCGTGCGCCCTAGATTTAAGTGAAACGATATTTCACTCAGCACCTGCCCCGCCGTGTTTACGAAACGAATCGCTCGCCACACACAGCCGCCGGCCGCGAGCTTTGACGCTCGCGCACTGACACTCCGTGAAACGCAAGCGATGAGAAAGACAGAGAGAGAGAGAGAGACAGAGAGCAAGAGGGAGGACCCACGGCAGTAAACACGAACAAGCGCGGCGGCGCGATAAGGCGCGAGCTGCCACTGCCCGTTCACTTCGCCCCGATATATATACATACATACGTAGAATACGCTCGAGCGTATTCTAATACAAGTTCGCGGAGCGCTATCCCCGCCCCCCCCCGCCTCCTGCGCAACCGCTCTCGCGGATTCTCTCTGTCGCGCCGCCCAAGCGCGTATCGCGCGGCTCGTTCTACGTACACCTGCTGAAAAAAAGCTCGACGGAACGGATTCTTGGGCGAATCCACGCCGGTGGATCTGTCGTTTATTTTTACCGTGGCGCGATGGTCGAGGAGCGATGCTTTTGTACTCGCGTGAAATTAGTCTGAGAGCCCCCCGCCCCCCGCGCCCTGTCGCGGCTAATGGGTCGCTCCGTGCGGCGCTCCCTCCCCCCGCCCCCGCAGCAATCCGATTTCGCGCGAAAACGCCTCCGCCAATGGGTCGATTGCGACGCGAGACGCGAAATCCAGGCAATGCGACTGATTGGATGAAAGCTCTCGAGCGAGCGAGACAGTTAGAGAGAGAGAGAAAAAATGGTAAAAGTGCAGAATAATTATGCCCACCCGCTTGCATTACGTTTGCATGAGATTGACGGGCTAATGTTCGAACTGGACGTTAATTCTGTTCACATTCTGCTCGAACTGGGGACTCGTTGTGAAAGAAATTGCTATAGATCGCATCGATTCGTATATTTTCCACTTTCTGAGAGTTTTCACGACGACGTCGCGTCAAGGGAACAATGGCGATTCTGCGTCGATCAATCGTCGATCGTTGTAAACGCTTCTGAAAAGCCCATCGCACAGACTGCGCTACTTTCGTCCGAACAGGTGACAATTAAGAAGTCCGACGAGTACGTAGAACTTTGAGTAGTATTAGTGTTAATTGTACAGCACCGTAAACTTGTAACGCAGCGCCGGGCCCTCTTGTTTAAGGGGATAACTTTTCGTCTACTACTCACGGCATTAATTACTTATGTCGCGACCTTACTCGATTCAATTTGTTCGGCGTTACGTTCGTAGACTTCAGCTAGGATAATTTTATTTCATCCGAGTAGCCTTCGAGCAACTACACCTTGCTGAATCCGCCAAGTACAGAGTATTACATTATAACTGTGTATTACGTTTAGCCTCGAATCGTTTCCAAGATATCCAAACATCTTCTAATCAATTCTAACTCATTGATTATATATTATGTTCTCTTATATTTGAGCCTGGTGATGGAATTTTTCTGTCTGCGAATTGTTTTGTCAGTCCAGATTGCTCTTGATTATACACGTCAAAAACATCGCTCTTGATAAGATTGGGTAGCAGGACCTTAAGCTTGAACTTAACGGATATCATCAAAGTAAATATCAGTGAGATAATAGTGATAACCTATAAAAGCTGATTCATAGCAAATAAATGACAAAACCATCAAATTCGTATCGCAATATCATAATTAAAACAATCAGAGGATACTGAACGGAATCAATCCCAGGTACTAATATATTAGTATTCAAATATTTTATTAATGAAATATAATATATTGAATGGAATATAAATTCATGTATTATTAATTATTACATAGAATTGCAATCTATATTAACGATTGCCTTAGCCGGTTTTGTGCAGTAAAATTCACAATCATTCTGAAATTATACCTTATCTTCAGTATTGCAAAAGAACCATGCGCGTATGAATTTTTCATGATTTTCATAAAATTTTGTAGATAATTTTGTAATAAACACTTCCTGAGACATAAAATCTTGAGAATTCCCTCGCTCAAGTACACCCGCTACTATCTGCGAATCTGCTTCGCGCCAAGAACTTTTTGTCGCTTGAATTACCGATCCTTGCTGCATTCGCCTCCGTACGGAGGCGCGCACGTGACAGTCGTGAATTGGTCGCGTTTCTTTGTCTCCAAATCAAGCGTACCTGTACGTTTCCTGCGTGCAATGCCATTTGCGACTCGAGGAGAAAACGACAGCATATTGTTCCATGGGTAACGAAACTTGCAGCTGGTTCGGGCTTTTAGCCAGTGTGACATTCGGCTCGGCATTCGGCATTTCATATCTCCAGGACTGTTCATCAACGGTCTTGGAGTTCACGCTAGCACCTTTTCTGCTCGTGATCAAATTGACATCATCCCAAAGATGCACGAACGTCTAGCAGATAGAATTCTCCAAGTTCTATGCCAAGTCGCTTCTGTTTCTCATTTCTACATTTATTCTTACGCAAACGAAGACTTTATGCGCAACTAAAGCATGTAACCGTTCGCGAAGCATCTATAAAGTCGTGGCGAAAGCTCGTCGTCGCTTCCAGCCGCAAGTCCCCACTAAAATCCCCCCCTCCCCCGAACCAAACGAAATTCTCGCGCCCGCGGAAAAACGCTCCCCACTCCCAGGGATCTCCGTCGGGGCGACAGGCTGACGTAGCCTCGCGCCTCCTCCCCCCTCCCCCAACCCCCCACGGTCCTTTGCTGATACTGCGAATACGTCGCGCGAGCCGTGCTTCGAGGTACGTGTTATACCGACGCTCGCTATACGATGCATGTATATACGCAGACACGCGCAGACACCGACGCGGGAACCATCGGCAGTCAGCTGTCGCGGGACTCCCCTTCTGCGCCCCCCCCTCTCTCTGCCGCCAGCTTCCCTCGGCCGCGAGTTTCGCGCGACGCTAAGTAGGTTAATTACAGGGCGGGCGCGAGCGCACCGCGATCGCCGATCCTATATATATATATATATATATATATATATATATATATATATATATATGTATGTATGTATATATACAGTCGCGATGCGTCTTCTTCAAGGAGGCAGACGACGCGCGCGGCGGACGTCTGTCGGCTCCGAATCACGAAGCGAGAAGGAGGATCGGAATGGGTTCGGGGGCCCGATGAAGATCGCACGCCCGGGTGATGTTTGAGGAACGCGAACTCTTTTTCCACCCGCGATCCGTGTATCTTAGATTATCGAAGTGCGCAGGTTGTTCCGGGCGCGCGAATGAACGAATGGAAATGAGCGATTAATTGGCCGTGTTGGAAAATGCATTGAATTCTTGCGTGAGAATTTTCGGGGAGCTCCACTGTACGATGTTAAACGTCGCGAATTACTCTTGTTTCTATTTTTTTTTTTGTTGTGTTTACTTTGTCAAGTTAACGTATATATCGCTGAGTTATAGGGAGATTTAGTTTTAAGATAATTTTGACATGAAAATATCCAAATAATACAATGATCTATTGCTGTGCCTCAACATTACATTTCAAGCTGCTATGTGAACAAAGATCTTCGTAATCGTGTCAGAGTAAAAGTGTTATTCATAAAATAGTATCCGAAAATAATATTTATTACGAATTCTTACAATTAATGATTTTCTTGTATTCGGTTTATCTCTAAAACTGTTGCGGAGTAAGTATTTTTTAAATGTTAATATGAACCTTACTTGAATGTGAATGAATTAATGACTTACAGTATTGTTCCGTATTCATTTTGTTTATATTATGTGATTTTATGAATATTTAATCAGTCAGACTAACAAAACCTATTCTTACATGCATTATTTACTTTCATTCTTAGGTTTTATGATACAAAAACTATTTTAGTCGTACACTAAAACAAAAAAATCTGACAATAACTACCTTCGATAACTCTGTATAGTTCATTATTGCAGTAATTTAAACAATTCTCTAAAAACTCAAAACTTCAAAGAACATAATTTAAAATCTCTTCATTATAAACTCGCAGTATATATGCATGCATGCGTGCACGCACACACGAAGATGCTACGTAGATCACGAAGATATGCACATAAGAAGATCTTGCGAAATTTTTTCGACCTCTGACGGTCGAACGGTCCAGTCCTCGAATAGTTGTGCATCGTCTGAATGCTCTATTGGAAATAGAAACTAGATGAAAATTTATAGAAAGAAAATAAAACGGCTGTGTGGATAATATATACAGGCATATAAATATATATATATATATATATATATATATATATATATATACATGCATGCGCATCAAGCACTCGAATGGTCTATACACGCATATCTCTTTCTATATCTCTCTTTTCCTCCCTCTCTCTCCCTCTCTCCCTCTCTCTCTCTCTCTCCCTCTCTCTCTCTCCCTCCCTCTCTTTCGCGAATTTTTCCAGAACTCCGTCGAGACATCGTCCAGAACCGGCGCGAGATTGTCAAAGCTCGACGACGCTTTTCGAGGCGTTCCGACCGGTCGAGCGGAAAATAATTCCTTCCCTCCCCGGGCCCCGTTCCATTATTGGGAATACATTAGCGCTGGGACGTTGGAAATCGAATATCGAGCGGCGTGGGCGCCAGGAGCGGGATACGAGATTTTGGAAGACGGAATAACCGAAGACTAGGACTGATTCGCGCGTCGGACTTTTTAGCTCTCGCCGGCGTTCGCGAAGGAAGCGCATCGAATGTACGCCCGAAAGATTTGCGAGAATCTCATGCCGCGGTACTTGCGATTTCTGTTCCGTGCGCACGATACTTCGTAATCGATACCGTAAATCATCCACCGGCGTATAATTTCGAAATTCCAACAATTAGGTCGAAGCTACCGAGTTCCTATTAAAAAAAAAAAAAAAAAAAAAAAAAAAAAAAAAACAGAAAAAACAAAAACGCACTAAACAAACAAAAATAAACGAACAAATAATGAAAAACAAGCCACTGCAAAAGGCTGCACTTTACCGGCTCCGCTCTTTGTAAAGCGGAAAATTTACGACGGCCTCGGTCGATATATGTGTTTCCGCGTTATAAAGGAAACAAGAACGATACGGATTGAACCGAAGGCCATTACGCAAATGCCATTGAATCATTTATCAAAATCTGGGGAGGGTTCGGAACGCCAACTGGTCCGAGTCGCGAGTTCGCGGCAGCGCCGCGGAAAAGGATCTCCCGCCCGGCGAGGCGTGCGCTTCGCGTTTGCCTCCTGGCGAAAAAATATTTACCCCCCCCCCCAAACGCCCCTACCACTCGCCCTCGTTGCGCAGCCTTCGTCAAACATCGGACGAAAGCCCAAATAAAACGTTGAGAAAACGAAGTTTATAAACTGAAAGCTCATGCATAATTTACTTTAATGGCACTCTGCGAGAGCAAAAGCTACTCTCTCTCTCTCTCTCTCTCTCTCTCTCTCTCTCTCTCTCATTCATTCACTCTCTGTCTCTCGCATCGGAGCTGGATATAAACAAGTCCGGCCGGGCTAATGTTAAAGGTATAATATTAATAATTGCGTTATTATTTACGAATAAATGGTGGATTAAAAAGGATTCGAAAAGTAGATAATGATTATATTAAAATTCATTTTGCTCTTTTCAATAAGCTGCCGGGATAAATTGGCAAACGCGATAGCTTTATCAAAAAATATGAATCAATGGTAAGTCATTGTGCGTTGTGCGGTTTTCTTCGTTAGTTCCATTCAATCGTCAATGTAAAGGGCAAGAAAATTTTTAGAAACATAAATTTCCGTAATAAGTTTACTCGAAGCCTATCGAATGTTCGGTCGATTGTAAAAGAAAGTTACGACTAGAACAAAGCGAGTATTAAAGAAAGTTCCCTTATACCATATAATAAGAATTTTTCTAATGAACTCCGTGTCACAGGATTAACTTCTCAGCGCTAATTAATTGATATCGAACGGCGTCAATGCTCACCAGCCAATCACGGCGACGTCATCAGGCGTCAGACGGCGATTTTCAAGCATTTTCGGTCAAGAACGGAAGGACACCGACGAACGACGCAGTCTTTTTATTTCAGAGAAATCAATTTTCACAGCGCCGCCGGTCCTCTTCTCGCTATTCGTTCTCACGAGTATTGCGCGCCTGCAACGCTGAGACGTTACTTCTACCGCGCACTGCGCAATAATTGGTACAACTGCCTGTCTAACTTGGCCGCGTGATTTAAACTAAAACCTCGCTTAGCGTAGAATAATTTATAGAGAAAAAAGAACTTTAAATGTGTAAATAGCTAGAAAAAAATATAAATTGTACGAAGTACATATTTGCCTGCCGGGACATTCTTTACAATTTTTTTTTAAACCCCTCTCAATTCCGCGTGGAGAGCGGCAATCTTTCCCCCGTCGCCGAATCCCAGAAAGATGAACTCCGGTCGCGGGGCTCGACGAAAGCGCAAAATAAAACGCCCCCTCGCTTTCACGCTCCCCGGAGGCTCCTTCGCGATCGTTCCTCGAGGCGGAGAGATGCCTCTCTTTCTCTCTCTCTCTCTCTATATATATATATATATATATATATATATATATATATATTCGAGGGTGGAGCGACGATGCGCGTATTATATAGCCACAGGGGACCGCTCGATGGATCATCTTCGAGCGAGGGTTGAAATCTACCACCCGTCTCACCCCCCTCCCCCATCGGGTGGGATCGTTTACAATACTTCTCCCCGGCGCGAGGGAACCGCAATCCTTTCGAATCGATGCCTCACCCCCCTCCCACCGCCCCTCCCAGCCTGCCTCCCCCTGCTTTGTGAAAGATAAGCGCTCACCTCCGCCGCATCCCACCTCGCCCGCGTAAATCTCTCATCCCGCGAGGCGAATGCGGGAGAAGAATGAAGAGAGCGATGCGGACCGGCTCTTTTCTCCCCGTCTCGCTCCCTTCGCGGATCGATGATTAATGACGCGAAGACAGACAAAGCGACAGTTCCGACATCGCAGTAATATATATATATATATATATATATATAGGGATGGAGCGACGTGAGCCACGGTTTATCGGGGCAGGTGGAGGGGGAAGGGGAGTCGCAGACGCCTCACCGATCTTTCGGAGATGACGGATCGAGCCTATACGGTCGATGAACCTCGAACGGGGGGGAGAGGGGTATAAGTCGATGGGCTACTCGGGAGTTGTTTTAGAGTAATGAGCCAGGGGTCTATTTGTCGAAGGGTTCTTGAACTCACAACCTGCGCGACGTGAACATTGCGTCAGTTATTCTGTATACTTTGCACCTATACTATATTTATTTCGTTGCTGAGCATACTCGTGAAAATAACATATTCTTTATGTCGGACGGTCGGTCTATATTTTTGGCCTGTTTGAGAACGATCTTAATTAATCACACTTGATCGGATCGTTATGGTATTTCGTCTTGCGACCTGGATAAAGAGCCTGAAAAATTATCACATGAAAGATTGAATTGTAACGACAGTTCGCTTTTCTCATACGTCCCTTTGCGAACTATTGTTTGCCCCACAATCGGAGTATCTCAAGTGTATAGCATTGATTTTAATGAAATGAATTCGCTGTTATTCGTTATATCTGATATTTTGATTCTAAAGCCCCAAAACTTATGCTGGTATTTGATTTCTATACGACTACACATCGTGCCAATTGTATTATAAATGCGTGAATCCATTTGTCCATATTTCGAATGCAGTCAAATTTAATAAATAAAGGAATTGATAAATGATAAGATGCTTAGATGAAAATGTGAT
This sequence comes from Sycobia sp. Sy_11, assembly GCA_018907035.1. Lineage (NCBI taxonomy): Eukaryota > Metazoa > Arthropoda > Insecta > Hymenoptera > Epichrysomallidae > Sycobia > Sycobia sp. Sy_11. The sequence goes on from JACCIC010000019.1 coordinate 3,675,586, forward strand.
TCTTACACTGCAATTATCGTATTGTAAACTTGAATAATTTATATACTACATTGATACTTCATTGGTACAATACGGAAAATGAATACAACATTTATTAAATAAAAAGCTCAGTTCGTAAATAATAGCACCGATTATAAAAAAAAATAATTTTATCTTAAAAATTAGTTGTTCAACGAATCTTCTCTTTCAATTTATTGTCCTCATCTCGCCACAATGCGTTTCATTCGATTTTTCCTTTTCTTTTTTTTTTCTTTTTTTTATTTGCTCAAGCTACTCTCCAAGTTTTCTTTCGCAAGAGCATTTAGGAGCTCGGCCAATTTTCCATTCATCCCCCCTCCCGTCGATTCCAATCGGGCTTTGTTTCTCCTGCGGCAGACTCTACGGATCTGCGGATACGGTCGCAGAGGACAGGAGCGCGCCAAATCGCGCGAACGCGGCACGCAATCGAGGAGCCGGCTCCAACGACGCTCCGCGAGCGGCGCCTCACGGCCAGGCGCCGAGTGCCGATCGTCAGAGCCAGGATTCGCTTCCGCGGCGAATTATTTATTTTCACGGTGTACAGATTGCCCGGACGAATGGGGTTTGTTGGCCGTCTCGCCCGATCATTCGGAACGTTGATAGGACGAGCTCGGCAGCGCAGAATTTTCCCGGATTTCAGAGGGAGCTCGATCTGGACCTCGGCCACGTCGCGTGTTTCGCCGCGTTACAGAGCACTGCTTATACCGTTCGAGAGCACTCGTCAGCTATAGAAAATCCACATCTCAGGCCGCTCTCAATAACTTATAGCACTCGGTTAAGGACTTGTTTTCTCTTAACTCACTGAGAAATTTAACATAAATATTGCAAAGACAAACGGTTTTCGGTATTGCGATAGCGGATGATTCTGCCTATTCAACGCTGCATTTGATAATTCTTATACCTGCCTGCTATTTTTGTTTCATGACTGAAATTTGCATAGTTGCAATGATGTAACGTAACGAGAAATCATTCGAATATACGTCCATCAATTGCTAGTCTCCTATCGTTGGCAAATTACGTATAATATAAAAACTCTTAACAATGTAATAAAGATTATCTACCAATTATCTATTGGTATGCCAAGAGCACAGGCAAATCAATTTTATTAAAATCCTAGATTCTGAATTGGTATTCTTTACTTTCATAATACTAGTTGATTTAGATGCAGTCGAGAAATCTGCACCTTCACTTCAAAGGTTCATGTTCATTTGACATAGAATCAGTAAATTATTGAATTTCCACTTGAAAACCATCATCCCTTATATTGATCGGCGTTCGACCCGACCCCTATACATACAGTTCGAGCGAGTCCTCGAATGTAATTTTACCAAACCAAGAGCTAATTACCCATGATTAAAGAAAGAAACAAAAGAAAAAAGAAGAAGAATCCGCCGTCAAACCCGTTGACTCTGGTAGAATAATAAGTGAGAGGGACGAGAGATCGAAAGGTGAGCAAACGAAGCCCGAGCGTACCGTCAAAGGGAGCCATAAGAGAATCAACGGCGCAGCCCCCGTCCTGATAATTGCGCGGTCGTTCGCCGCCTCCGCCTCCGCCCCCGCCGCCAAACCTGACCCGGAGCAAAAGAGCACACAGATGGACGGGTGGGACGATCGGCGACGCTAATTGCAGGCGCGGTTAAAACTGCGCGGTCGACGCGAGCTCCGCCAGACGTTAAAGGGGAGCGGGCGAAGGCCCGGCGGACCGGGTCACGCGGCCTGCCCGGGTAATCCGGTCACGACCCCCCCCCCCCATACGCGCCGCCACGGCGATCTCTAGTAGGCGGCCGACGTCGGGGCGAGCGCGCGCGCGTTTTTTTTTTTTTTTTTTTTTTGACGCACCGGACGAACGTTTGATCCCGGTGACCGAGAAGGGTGCTTAGGAGTAGGAGGGGGGGAGGAGTTGCACACTCGGGGCGACTGCTTCGGAATTCCGCGGGCGCGCTTTTCAAGCCGCATGTAGGGGGGGGGGGAGGAGGGTACGCGAGCGCGGTCGAACGTTTTTCCGGGCACGTAACTGTCGCAGAGGGGAGAGAGAGAGAAAAGAGAAAGAAAGTATAATATATATATATATATATATATATATTAAAAAACGTTGTGGACGGGAAATGGCCCAATTTACTCAACGAGAATTCGGTAAATTGAGCTGTGTTTAAAAAGGTAGGAGGTGAAAGGGTCTTAGGCTGGAGAATGGTGATTTTTAGAAATATCCCCGCATCGAGGAAGGAAGTTTCCGTATAGAATAGATAATATCCCGTATAGAAATTTGTTTTATCCCACATTAGAATAAATAAACATCTTAGATATAGAAGATAGAACATTATTTATACCGATATTCTCAATAAAATAAAACAAAAAATTGAAATCGATCTACTTACATCTTCTTGATCCAATGCTTATTTATTTTAAATGTTAAAATTGTACTTATATTGTCAATTAAAGACGTTGGACGAAGATATAATAACAGGTGTGGGTAAATATAATGGGCAATCAAATTATACTTTGCTAACAGTTTTATATTGATGTTTTTTATTATTATTTTTTTAGCAGCAGCTTTTTATATCAGACTGTATGGCAGTGATTGTAAGCAAAGACAGATTGATTGTCGTTTTCGTCGTTCGAATTAATTATATTAATTATTTTATAAAGACTATGAAACTAAAATACATAAAATATTTACTAATAATATATATTGATAAGAATCTTCATTAGTCTATATATTTTTCAACGTTGACAATGTTAATCTTCAAATTATGAGACTTATTTTACAAATTATCCAGAGAGAATTATACATTATTGCTCTTCACTACAATTTTATATTATTAGTTAATTGGTCGTTTGCTGGATTTTTGCATGTAATGAATAAATCAATAAGTTTTGGTTTCTTTGTCGTCAATTTTTCTGAAAAAGGTAATATTGCAACTGCTCCTGATCTATAAAAAATTATCTGACGAGTTCGATGCATTATCAACGAAATTCTATTAATAAACATTAACGTAAGACAGTTTGTATGTTGAGACTGACAATAATTGTTAAGCATTTAAAAATTTAAAAAAATATATATATATATATATATACATCCCCTTCATCCTTATACAAAATTTAGAGTGTCGCTGCTCCAGTAAATGAATTCGTTGACCCCCGCGTGCGGAGTGGGAGGCGATATCGACAGAGGCGGAAGAGATAAAAAAAGAAGAAGAAGATGAAAAAGGAAAAGCATCTGACAGATTTGACGGATTGAGTTCGTACTCGAGCAACGCCTCGAGAAGCTCCGTGGACGAGCGACTTTCACGCGAACACCCTCCCCCTCCCGGAAATTCGATCGGAGACGCATAGCGGCGCTCGATTGAACCTGTGTGTATAGCAGACGACCAGTAACCCCCTCCACCGCCGTCCAAAAATGCAAAACTTTTTGGCTTTTAGTCAAAAGTTAGTTTACAATTTGTTTTCTACCGATACGACTGACTGTATGTGCGTGCGAGCGCGCGCGCGCGCGTGTGCGTCTGTGTAGTGTGGGAATATAATTCATCGGCTCTGGTCAGTTGCCGCTCGAAGTCACTTTAGAATGATGCATTATTATGCGCTGTTCGTCGGTTCAATGATTCGGGGAAAAATCGTTATAGGAAGTGTTTCGGACAAATTCGAAAAATGTATGCGCGTTCCAATTGAAATATGCGCCGTTCCAACGAGAAGAATATGGCTGAATAATAAAAAGTTGCCGCTAAATTTTCTACAAAAAATCGTTATTTATTCATGGATTCAAAATTTCACGGTCTGAAATAAATAATGTAAAGGTAAATACCGCCGCAAGGAGGAGCGCAGCGGTGGAAACACGGCAGGACAATATTCCATACTGTCTAGCCCCGTCTTAGGCTTATTCCTCCAATGGTTTTCGAAACGATCAGGCTATTAACAGGTGGAAGGTCGACTTCTGGCCGCGTTCACAAATTAAAATAATATAAGATTACTCTCTTCCGATATTTGCTTTATATATAATGCTTATTTCGTCATTTCATATATTTAAGTATATATATCTATATATGTGTGTGTGTTATTATTATTACATCGAAATAGTATTTGATTATTTGTCTTTTCCAAATCAATTTTGCAGTTTATTACGTGAACGCATTTCTTATATACTCGTCACAAAATAAGCCGATTGTATAGGACTATTAGGAATGGTGAACTAATAAAATATAAAACAGTCTTATTTACTAGTTAAAGAATTACTTAAATTAAAGTCACAATCTTACATCAATATAAGAAATAATAATTAAAATTCGTAAACCTGTTGAAAAACTATAATGCACGTATAGAATGTATCAGAAAATCAGTATTATTATGCTCAGGAATTAGCATAAAGCAAAAAAAAAGTATAATGTTAGTTACGATTAATTGTGATGATCCTGTAAGCCCTTGTATATGTGACATTTAAATTATTCTCAGCGACGTAAATCGTCTTATCTAAACAAAGCGTTATATTCATTACTTACAAACTGTTCTTGCCCGCTTATTACTGGTTGTACTTTTTCTTTTATTAAACGCAAATACTCATTTTATACGTTTAATGAAAAGACGCATAAAAAAGTTGAGATAGAAGCAGGATGTTTAATATTCTACAACCATAATTTTTTTAATTTCGCACGAATGATAAGACGAACGTCTTTTTAACTGCGCGCGAAAAGTTTTATATAGATAACGCCTCGCAAGTGCTCGAAACGCCTCGAAAGTTTTTTGCAAAAAAAAAAGAGAGAGAAAAAAAAAGAGAAGAAAAAAAAGGACAATGAAAAACTATGCGCACCAGCAAGAAGTTAAAGTCGGAAATATATAAGTTTGCCGGGATAAAAGATAATTCCGTATAATTAAAAAAAGAAAAAACCAAACAAAAACGAAGAACAAAAAGGGGAAGAAGAGGAGCAAGAAGAAGCGAAGGAAATTCCCGAGGTAAGTTTACGGGTGTATATACGCGAGGCATTATATACACATAGGTCCCGGGCAAAAGCCGCCTGGCACTTATCTCGAGAACACGGGCGTCTCGACGCTCCGGTTGGGTGGTGGGGGGACGGGGGGGACGTGGCAGTAGCGTTGGTCGTGGCACGGAAAAGAAAAAGGGCCGATAAAGACCCGCGGGCGGAAAAGTAAAATAGCGCCCGTGGCGGTCGTCGTGCCGGCGCTCCCTCCACCCCCCCCCCAAACCCGACCCGTGTCACGGGGTCTCGAGGAGTGTAAACTCGGAGAAGAGCACTCGAAGGACCGACGTCAATGAAAATCTCATATCCTGCCACTTCGTTTGACGGGCTCGCGGGCCGTGAAAGCCGACCGCGGCGGCGGCGGCGGCGGCGGTGGTGGCCCTTCTCGAGCCGAGCCGGACGAGATAAAAAGAGGAAAATATGACGAGGAGGACGACCCTGCTTTACGCTCGAATTATTCCATATACTTTTCTTTTCTGCGTTTTTACCGAATAAAGCTGAAATTTTTCAGTCCAAACAAAAAAAAAAAAAAAAAAAAAAAAAAAAATTTGGCGATGGAAAGGCAAGGCGGAGGCTGAGAATTAACGTGGCTATCGAAGAAATGAAATTCGGTTAGCTCAATTATTGCAATCGTTTGATTTAGCGTGCAGAAAGGTACATTGACATAATCCTTTTTTTATGTGGAAAATCGAGTAAAATTTTTCATTTAATGTTAAATAAAGAGAGGATTTGGCTGTTTCGTTATTGTTTTAATATATATCTTTCTAAATTGCTTCTACACAATCGTTTTTCATTAAAATCTTCGAAGCTTATTTTCTCCCGTATTTAGCGTCCGCCAATCATTACGAAGTGTCAGAAGTTCATGTATGATAAGTAGTCCACTAATCGAAATAAACTAAAAGTTGTTGGTTTGTACTTTATTTTCTCTGGTATTGGAACTAAAAAGATTTAAAAAAAGAACATCTTTTAATTGTTTGAGCAAAGTAAAGTAAATTACTTTTCTATAAAAAAAAGCATTTCTCAAACTTAAAGTAATTATAACTTTTATCATTTTATCAACTCGTTAGTTACTTTTTTAGTTCTTGAAGAAAAATGTATGAAGATTAAAATTAGATTTGTATATTTTACTAACGAATATACGTCTGCATTTTTCCTATGATTGTGAGGCTTCAATTGTAAAATAATCGATACTGTTTTATTTAGCTCGCAGCAATTTTTTTTGTATACAGTGCTCAAAAACATATCAAAAGATTTGCCTAAGTCTTAAGAGATAGCCAAAAACAAACATATAGCTACCCAAACATATATCTTAGCCTGTATATTAGACATTCATATATCCTATAGATTGATACTTATTTTGAAGGTCAGTTTCAGCCCATCACATGATGATCACGTTCTTTTCAATGTTGGACAGGGATTAACCTTATAAAAACATTGATTCTAATGCCGTGAGATGAAACTGGCCCGCAAATGCCTGAAAATATCTTTGTAAACTTTGCAGTAGATTTAAAATAAACAAATGCCGCAACGAAGTAACAAACACTTTTTTAAGGCTTTCGAAGCCGACGTTCCTCTTCACTTCCACTGCTTTTGCAAATCGCAATCAAATGATTTCGCGCCCCATTGCTTATAGCTGTAAAATATATTAAAAAAGAACACGCCGCAAAATTTTAATTATCTCGTAAAAAAGGCTAAAGCTTTGGCGAGAAGGCAAGAAGAAGGTCAACCATCGCTCTAGCAATGATATTATATCTATATATATATATATATATATATATATATATATATATATATATATATATATACACATAAAGAAATTTCCTGTAAGTCCCGCAAACGGCCGAAAGTTTCGGGTGCCGAATTACACGCAAAGTTCCTCGGAACCGCTAATGTTGCCGAGTGCGCTCAAATAATCATACCGCGATTGATACAGTGAAACTACGAAAGTTTTTTCTAATTAGTTGAAAGTGCGCGCGACCCGGCGAATTGCTCGTCGCGCCTTATCTCGATCGCCGGGCCGCCCGGCGATAGACCGAGCGCGAGCCCCGCGGAAGTTTCTGCGGCGGCCCCGCTCCGCCGGGCAGAGGCTTACGTGGCGAATGGACTTCGTCGCCGAGGACGCCGTCTATCGTACAACCGTACGTAGCCCGAGGCGTCTCCGCGCGAGGCGACTTCGGTCGGCGCGTCTCGCCCGGGCGTCGGCTCGGGCTCCGCGGCGGAACTCCCCGGGTGGAGATAGCATAGGGGAGGGTCGTTAAAAAAGTTGCCCGCGCCGCCCCGGCAACGACGCGGCCGACGGGGTCGCTCGGTTGCCGCGGGAAGCCCGAGCCGCGGGGAGGGAAATTAACGAGCATCGCGAGGGGTTTGGCGAGGGAGGGGGGGCAGAGGGGCGTGAAAAAAGCGCACTCTTACGCGCGACGCAAGAAGGGCGCGAGAATCGCGGAGAGCTCATTTGCGGTCGGGAATTTTCGTACCTCCCCACCCCTCCCCTCACGTTTCCAGAGGGATGCGAATGACTTTTCGGCGTGTGCACGGAGGGGTGGGGGGAGGGCGAGCGAAATTACCCGAAATTATCAAATTTACGAGGGGATTTTACGTACGCGCTAGACCCGTGGGGAGAGTTCATCGTTTTTTTCCCCCCCCCACGAAATGCATCTCCTGTTATAGTAGAGAATAATACGGTAGAAATCGGCGCGTCACGAGAATAACCGTGTTATGCAAATTACTCGGCTTTATTTCCATGCCCTATTAAAGATTAAAATCAAAGGTTACAAATGAAACATGTAAATTTTTCCATCGTTTTCGTTTCAGTCATGATAACAAAAAGAAAATGAGCACGCGTATAATTGTAATTGCAAATTACAAAACTCAAACGAATTTTTTTACATTGGAATTTTTAATCTACATAATAATTCTAAACTGCACTTTCGTAAGAATTTCTCGCGCTTAATTAAAATAATGGCTAATATCGTTTTATGCTGGGGAAAAAGAGAACTTTTTAACTTCAATACATTGAGTTTCCATAAAGAAACATTTTGAAAAAATATTATTAAAATGCAAACAGCTTTCTTACAGGAAATTCAATCCTGTAATCTTTTGCATTTTTTACTGCTCTTTTTGTAAAAAATTCAGTTACGAGATAAACTTTATCAACATCCTTTTTACTAGGGCAGTTTTCCCAACTTTTGTTAAAAAAAATTTCATAGAATTTATTTACCTTTACTCTTGATGTCTAAGTAGATATTTCTTAAAATAATATCATATGAGTGCATTAATCCACTTTAAATAAATACATTAATTACTTCTACTTGCATTATTTCAATATAGATATACTGATCAAATCAATCTCACAAATAAATTTTAGATAAGAATATTAAGTCTATGATTAACGTAATAACTATAATTGAGAAAAATAGTTTGTTTTATCAAGAAAATATTTTCTTTAGTTGCATTAACCACATACTGTCTTATATGAAGAGCTTAACTTAAATCAAATGAGTTAATTTTAATTTTAATAAATATTTCTTTTAATATTACACATAATATTTGCATGGCAGACTTTTCAAAAATGCTTACTTGACAAGAGAATTATCTATTTGAACATCGATAAAAAATTATTAAAAATTTCATTGAAACCTGCAATCTAAAGTTGCTAATCTCATCTTTGTTAATGCGTTGGTTATGAATAAAATCGAACGTGCCCATGTATCACACTCGAATGAAATTCTAAAGTAAAAAGGGCGAGAATATATGCACGGATGTATATATATACATATATATATATATATATATATATATATATATATATATATATATATATATACATATATATGTACGTATATACGTATATGTTGAATTAGGTATACTCGGTAGTAAATTATAAAGAAACATTCTCAACAATCTCGCTTTAAAGCTGCATACTTTTTACAGCGCACCGCTGTAAAACTGGAGCCTCTTAAAATTGATTTATATAAAAAGCACTTTCGCCGGGCAAAAAATAGATTGCAACTCGTTAATTACCCTGACACCCCATGTGTGCTCCATCTTAATCGTCACAAATTCCCGCGCAATATATATATATATATATATATATATATATATATATATATATATATATATTCAGATGGTTAAATCTTCTTTTATCGAACAAATGTAAATCGCAATGAACGGCAAAGGGAGAGAAAGGAGGGGTGAGAGAGAAAATTCATATAAAGGGGCATTAAAAATCTGCTCTTATCTCAGGGTAAGGGGAGGGGGTGCACTTCCTTCATATACATAGCGTGCGTTCCTTAAATGAAGCGATAGATTGAGGGAGCTATGCGCAGCTCCGCTTTAAAATGAATTCACAAACAAGTTATATAGTAATACTAATACTAATAATAATAATAATAATAATAATAATAATAATAATAATAATAATAATAATAATAATAATAATAATAATGTTATTTGGTAGAGATTAATAAATGCTCGTATAGATAATTTATTATTAGCATAGAAACCACTGTATGCGGAACAGATTGCGCGGATGGCCCTGGCATCGGTAGAAATTTCCGCGCGCTCGGACGGGCGATACAAAGCAGCTGGGCATAACTGCAACGTACCCGTTAAAATTTCCCGGGCGGAATTAGGCATTTTTGGAACGAATTTAATTTTGGGCGCCGTTGCGTTTAACGACCCCGAAATAAAAGTATCATACGGCCATGCGTAATCGAATCCCAGGACGGTGTGCTTTGGGTAAAATCTTACGAAGGCCGCGGCATTCGACGATGCTGTCTTCGTAGAAAAATGTTTGTTTAATACGTTGATCCGGCCCGTGTTCCAGATCGCCCCATTACGAAGTCTCTTATCACGAGGCTAAAGGAGTACGGGAAACCAGAAATTTTTCACAATGTATAGAATGAAAATCGTACTGTGCGTTAAGATATAGTTACAAGTAACGTCACTTGCAATAGAAATAAAATTGTGCAGTTGAGGAGAGATTGTACGTCAATGTGACAGTGAAGTTTGATTAACAATCGTATAAAATGTCATGTAAATTACAGAATTGACAATAAGACAGGTGTACTAGTGAGCTTATATCTGGTAAAATCTCGTATTTATCAGAATAAGTTCGATTACGTTATAGGTAGTAGTTAAAATTCACATTTTCGTGTTTAGAGTAAAAACGAATTTTTTATTAAAAATATCTAATCTATCTACGAGATATTAGATACGTATATTAATGAAACTTAATAGATATATAACGTAATAAAGTTTTCATGTTCATAATTTAAGTTGTTTTTTTCGATTGATGATTTAAATGGGTTACTTCGTTAATTACTAATATGAGTCATTTTTTAAAATAATCTTGTCTCTCATTTTTTGTCGTTGAAGGATGGCTTGTAACCTAATAAATATAGAAGGAAATTGTCGCGAAAGTCAGTTTATTATGATGAAATTTACATAGAGAAACTAGGTGAAGATCGAGATAGAACGAGAGAGAGAGAGAGAGAGAGAGAGAGAGAGAGAGAGAGAGACCGAGAGATAGCTCTGGCGAGGCAAAGTTACAGAGACTATTAACGTCTTATCTTACAGCGGGAGCTGCTTTTACCGCTCGCTGGCTCCGAACTATGCACTTATACTTACCTTGTATCCTTAGTGGGAAACGCGCGGGGGTAGGGGGGAAGGAGGAGGGAATTTCTAATCGCAACGAAACTCGGACGCCCCGGCATCGTCCTCGATTTCCTCGGCGTAATGGTATTCCTTCGCGTAAGGAGGGACACGTCTCTCGCTGCGACCGGCATCTTCCCATTCAACGGTGACGGTTCGGCGAGGGGTTTGCAGCGGATGGCGGGTCGCGGGGAGGGTTGAGGGGTTGGTTTCGAGAGAGCGCGAGGCAGCCTTAATTCGAACGAAGAACACTCCGCCCGTTTCCGAGCGAGCGGCGCAGTCCGCTGATTCTGCTGACCCCGCCCCTTTATTTCCCCGTTCCAGTTATTCCGGAACAAGACGCGATATCTATACGGTAAGACGGGCGGGGGGGGGGGATGGGCGCCGGGAGTGGTAGAGGACAATAAAAGCGAGGGTGTACCGCAAGACAAAAGCCCCGGGAATCGGGATCGCGACATCTCGCCGCGTAGGAAGCGTTGCCTTGACGGCGTTCTCTCGTCAGCGTCCCGTCTCGATGCTGGATCCGTGTTCCCCGGTGCTCCGTGCACTGGAATTATGTCGACTCTCCCTTACTCGCCCTCGCCGACCCCTCTGCCGCCCCTCTCGCACTCTCTCTCTCTCTCTCTCGCTCCCTCTCGTCCTCGCCCCCGCGTCCTCGCCAGATCGATGCGGACAATGGACATCTGGGGAACACTGCCTCGCGCAACCGAACCGTGCGCCAGATTAAACGCGCGTCGGGTCGGTGGAAGAGCGGGGGTGGGCGGGGGCGGGGGTATTTTGGCGGATTTCATTCGTAATGAGAAGTATGCGGAGACTTGGGAAATCGGACTTGGTAACGATTTTCCCCTTTCGTGCCCTTATACCGCCGAATAATCCGAACGTTGCAGTTTAAAAATAAGATTTTTACATATTTGTCGCCATGCGAATGCTTCGTGTATAAGATTCTTCAATTAGGCGAAACTTTTTGTTTAGAGTTCATACTACGATATGAAGCTATTGTAAATTTAATTCAGTCGGGTTTTCATTCGATACTTACTTTATTGGGAATAAATGAAAATTCATCCGTCTGATTATCTTCGTGTCTTTTTCATATAACTGTATTATATATTTGACGAAGTTTAACAAATTTTCAACAGTATCCTAATATGATCTCGTATAAATCAAACCTATAGTTAAACTGCATAAAGCTTCTAGAGAAAAGTCTTTTTTTCACCTGTAATTGAGCGTACAAAGAAATAATGGAAATGAGTAGTTAACCGTTGTTAAAAGCATCGGCTGAGAGGTAAAGGAGAAAGGATTGTATCGAAGCTTAAAAAAGAAGCGAGAAGTATAGTGGAAGTGGAAAGAGAAAGAGAGAGAGAGAGAGAGAGAGAGAGAATAATGAAAGGGGAAGATAAAGTCAGCGCGAAATCGACGGTGAAGTGAAATGTACATCGGACGTCCGGGAACTTTGCCCGGATCCGCCAGTCACTCTTCGGGCGAGAAATCAATGAAAGAAAAGGATATAGAAAAGTTGCCCGACTCTTCCGTGTGCCTGGGAAAGAAAAAAGGCCGAAAGAGAGAAAGAGAGAGAGAGAGAGAGAGAGAGAGAGAGAGAGTGGAGGGGTGGAAAAATGGAAGAAAAATTGAATAATTCATTATATCGTTCGTAAAATCTATAATTGGATTCTCGTCGAATCGCGAGTTTTCGACGCGTTTCACGAAATCCGGCTCGCCTCACCTCCAAGACGCCTGTAATACAAAGCGCGGTAATTTCGCAATAACGTCGTTCAGAAGGGGCTAACTGGAATTTTTCGAAAAGTTTATGCGAAATTCGTACGATAAATCGATAATGCAATTCGACTGCGCGTAATTAACGGCTCGATTTTTCCTTCCCACAAGAGGGGGGTGGGGGAAACAACGCACTTCGCAATCATCCGCACTAACCAGGAGACGGAATCGGGGAAAAGTTGCCCGACCGTCAGAGCGCGTCGGCGATTGGCGCGGATGGGAGGGCGGATGACGAGCACACCCGACCGCATATAATATCGCCGCGGGCGGCCCTGGTATCCCGGAAAAGAGATCGCCTGTACTGCATGTGTATATATATATATATATATATATATATATATATATATATATATATGCGCGAGCCTCGGCGGTCGGTTCGCGGAGCACGCTAGAATCGCGAAATCGAGTTATCAGTTGCGACCACTCTCGGGGCCATCCTCCGGCCCACGGTCTCTTTCTCTCTTTCCCCCCTCTCACTCATTGGATTGTAGATACGGGGGGGAGGGAGGATAGCGGAGCGGACACCTTTTGTGGCAAGCCGCGGGCATACGTCCCGAACTCGTCGCGGACGCTAATCCGTAAGCTCGCGCGCCCTCCTCTGCCCTCCCGCTCCCCCCTCCCCCAAGGACCGTTCTCCGTCTGAATGTACCCATATCGGGGGGGGGATGAAGGTGGGGAGGGGGATGGGGGAGATCGGATAAGCCGGGGCACCCACCCCTCGAGACCTCAAACCTCGTATGCAGAGCTCGGAAAGCTCCCGGATATTTCAATAACGCGTGTGTGCTCTGTGTGTCTGTGTCTCTTTCTCTCTCTAGTTTGGCTTCGCGAATTGCCACAATTCAGAGTCCCCGTAGCCCCATTATCTCGTCATTCAAGTTAGAATCGAATTTTACGCCCTTCTTTTACTAGACCATTAAGCGGTAGATTGCGAATTATCTTTTAGATTTTGATTAACACTATAGAATATTCACAGCCACTTATGTAAAATTAACTATTTAATGTCAACTTGATAATTTAGATCGTTGGCTAAGTTTTAATATTCTTATATTTTGCTTTTTAAGGAAGTACAATTATTATTTTACCGTTTACTAGAGCACTCGATAAAGAAAGAAAATAATATGCAAAATTCGATTCAAATCATAGTACAGATTGTAAACCTTTTTCGTTGACGAGCGTGACAATGAAACCATGAATAGAGAGGCATTAAAAAATATACACAAAAGAAATTTCTGAATAATACATTCTCAATTATGTTCCAATTATGATTCATGCTAATAAATATTATATATAAATCAACAATAACATTTGTTTGATTTCACATCAAACCACATGACCTTAAATGATTATTCGCTTCAATTGTCTAAATTATTATAGAAATAGGCATAAAAAAGTTTCGAAACATAAGAGAATTAAAACTCTACTATAAAAGCTTCGAAACTTTTCAGACATTTTGCCAAAATATTCGTCCACGGCTTTCCGTGCTTAAATCATGGACAATCGTGATTTGAAATAATTTTTATAAATGACTCAATGATTTAATACCGTTCACAATTAAGTGCTTCTAACCAGCGTTGATTTTGTATTAGTATTTCTTATTCGATGATCTCAATTTATTAGAAAGAAAAGGAAGAATTGAAAACACAATATATATTCCCAATAACTGTTACTGTTACTTTCGTCTGAAAAAATTACCAAGACAACAATAGTAGATATTGATATGATACTCATCTATCGTTCAAACTTTAACCGTTCCATTAATTAAACACGAAAGATTTTAAACGTATCGTTTTCATGAGAAAGAGCAAATTTGTAGATCTGCAGTTAAATATATCGGATATAAATTAAATAATACAACATGTTGTTAAATAAGCTAACAAATATTTTTAACAATCTTTTCAAAATAATATAATTATAATTATAATGAGGCAGTCATACTATTATATATACCTCATACATATTATTTTTTTGCAGTAGCTTAAATATTACAGATTCTACGGCGGTGGCCCGAAACAAGGACTGTTTAACTCTCATCACAATTATAAGTATATTATTTTACAAAAGCTGTTAGGCCAATGAAAATATTTGTCAGTTTGATGCAAAATAATATAGAGATTCTTCAACGAACCATATCGCGTATCCTCGCAATCCTTTGGATAAACGGTTGCCTGACCTTTCGATCATCCTTCATTTTTAAATTGAAATGATCGGATTGCAATATAATACGCGCCAGTCCAGGCTGCCCGTAAGATCAATTAATAAGATCATCTTTAATGTCATCGGCATCCGCCGATACTACGGGGGCCGGGATTCCCTCCCTTCCCCATCCGATCCACTCACCTCGCCCGTTCCAGCCGCGATCCCACCCCAGTCAGCCCGCGCAGCGCGCCCGAAATCTGGCGATCCGCCAAAATTTCGTTCAATGCTCCGCTCGCGCGGCAGAGCTGCTTCGCGTCTTACCCCTTCCAATCTCCCTCTCGCCCCCCCCCCGCTGCCCACCCCTCTTATTATTAGCGCAGTCAGTCGCGCGTTCTTTACGCCTCGGACCCGAGTGGAAACCGCGTTCGTTCCCGCTGAAAGTTGTTCCGTTCCGTTCGTGGGCGAACTGCGCGGCCCGAGAGGGGCGACGAGCAGCAATACCGCGACTTAAATCCGCCCCCCCTCCCCCCTCGTACGAATCCAGAGTTGCCGTGGCAGCGAATTGATTCGATTCGGTGCCCGGTCTTTTCGAGGAGGGGGTGGGGCGGTATTGCGAGCGAGAAAAAAGGAGGAGGCAGCTCGGATGAAAGAAGACGTTCGACGGTAAAATCTCGATGAATTTCTCCTTGAAAACCAATTGGAAGAGCTAGAGGGCGAGAATTGGCTTTTTTTTGTGCCCTGTGCCTTGTACTTCGGAAAAGTATATATATCTTTATTGTTAAAAAAACTCTTTTTATAAGAAAATTAATTATGTAAGAAATTGTTTAATGTTCTGTTTAAATTATGACTATTATAACATCTCATTGAAAACCACGTAGAAATTATTTGGATTGCGATTAATAATATTGAAAAAATTCAAAACTGCAATAGCTGACTAAACGTGCAAACAACGATATAGAATTACAACAGACTTCTGACAGATGAACTTATGCCCGATGAATCTCCGAACATGGAGCACGTACTCGATACTAACTCGTCCAAAGATCTAAATTTATGAAATGATCCATATCATCAAATGACATAGTTGATTATTTTATCCAAGACAACTCTCTTAGATCAGTGAGTTTCCATCGTTGATCTGGATGTAAGATTGATTTAAAATTGATCTAAGATTGATTACAATGAATAACTCAAAGATCACCATCTTCTTCCAAAATACCATCCAAAATTTCATCAACCTTATTTCGAAAAAATTAATTTCGCCTCCCATAAAAAAATTCATGAATTATTCGTAATATTTTTTCATATGTAAGATGATACACGCTATTATTTTTCCAGACAATATTTCTCCTTTAACTCTTAGATCGCCTCGTCATAACAGCCGTTACCCTATAATTGTTCAAGAAAACTTTCGCACTTCTAGCTCTTATGGAAATGTACCCGGTTCCGCGTCTTAGGAACTTATGGTACTTATTATACTTCGCCTACGTTCGCAATAAGAATTTATTCATTTTTCTGCCGAACTGGTTAATGTTTTCAGTTCTTTTGTTTAATTATTTCCATAAAAACTCTTAGGTACTTTATTTGCTTCGAATTTATTTAACGTTTTAATTGTATTTTTATGCCTAACACAATTGTTTCTCTTCGAGTATATATTTTCATTCGTATTTAAAACACTAAAAACAACGCTGATGCACTTCTGATGCTTTTAGTTCGCTTGATTCATATTTGGCATATATTATTCTGAACTGACTATTACTGAACGCTCTATAAAAATTACTCAATTCCACGATACTCAACCTCAATACTCTAAAATCCATTTTTTATGACAAATATATTATGCACACATTTTTGAATGTGTGTGCATTTGTTACATTAATATTTCGAGTCGGAACACAACAGCCATGAACTTTAATTTCAGCGCAATCGCAGCCGATCAAACGTCCTTAACGAAATTTACTTTCCATAGAGCTTTTTCATCGGCCCTAGTTACCTCGTTGGTGCTTTCAGCCGTTACGTGATTTGCCAAGCGTCATTAGTGCGTTTTACTGATTTTAATTCGCCGTCTCGGTAATTTACATATACACGAGCTCCGTTCTCTCTTTTTCGGCTTGCGCGCGACACGTGCAATTTACGCTCGTTAAATTTAAATTACAAATTTCACTTAATCATCGATTAAATGCTTTATTTTTTTCTTTTTTAAGCCGATTCATTAAATCCGTTCTCCATCGGTCACAGTTTTTTATTTCAATGTTTATAAATTTCACATTAATTGAGGAAAAAAAGCTATTAATTTAAATTTTGAAAAAGAAAATCGAAATTCGAAAAGAGTCGATACAATTTAAGACTTTATATGTGATTATTGTAATTAAAATTATTTCTGTATCCTCTATACTCATTATTCTTTATTTATCAATAACAGATCTCAATTTAATGAAATTCTACGACTGTGAAAAATTAAATCTATATTAAGCTAAACTGACACACAAAAATACTTTATCAACATAATCGATTCGAATAAAAAACTTTATAGAAACGTTTTCATACTTACGCGGTTCATTCCCTTTTCAAAACATTCTCTGCAAGTGATTCAGAATAAACTAAAAATGGCAGAATATTCAAATGGAGAAATGTACCATTCTGGATCTCAGAAATCAATAAATTGTAGACTAAGACGATGGAAAAAAGTTTAACTACTCCATCGATCACCACCTAAAAACAGGTATACTTCTTCTCCAAAATTTCAATAAAAACTTGTCGAACGATATTCGCTGTTTATTATTAACATAGGCAAACGATGGTTATAGTTTCAAAGAAGCTGGAGCATACGTTTCCAGCCAACGATAAAAATAAATACAGATACATTAATAGATACTTTGGATACTTGTCATTTATCAACATTGGACACTCGAGTTGATGTAGCCATGAAAATAAAATAAAGCGAGTGGAACTATTGGCTGTTCCGCATAATTTCAATAATAATTTTTCAAAAAATTTCTCTCATTTTTCTGGACAATTGCCGACTTCTCTGTCGCCCATTCGCGGCGTTCGAATTTCCCCGAAATCGACCCGTACGAATTGTGCACGAAGTTCAGATATAATTCCGAGTACCCCGACTAAAACGACAGATCAGCTTTGTAGCGTATCCAGCAATACAGTATGCGCAAACTTTGTATAAGACTCGTCGACGCGTCGCGGGCGCGAAAGTTTCGTTCACATATTACCGTTAACAATGCCGTTCTCAAGTTTCTCCGACGTCACGACGGAGGGAGGGGGGGGAGATCTCGAAAGGGGCTCAATTACAACGCTTTAGTATGATAATATAAGATCGACTGACCGAGTTAAGTCCTATCTCACACCCGTTTTGCCCGAACTTCACATTATAGGTTCCATATATATATATATATGTATATGTATATGGATCATCAAACATTCCACACTCACTGGATGAGCTTATTGAAAATTTCTAATCTCGAGCTTTAATAATTATTATTATCAGTTCGTATAACTGGAGTCGGAGTTGAATTATTATTTTCGTGGAAACTTCGCGCACAGCAATCCCTGCCAGACTATATATAATATATATAATTGTTTGAGGAATCCTACGTGTATATATAATGAAGCCCGAGGTACGAATTATACGGGCTGAGCTCGATAGATATGACAAACGTGTGTGTGTGTTGTGTGTGTGTGTGTGTGTGTGTGTGTGTGTGTGCGCGCGCGCGCGCGCGTGGTGCGACAAAGACGATCTTAACCATCACCTCGCGCAGATAAACTACTTCGGCGCCGAGTATCTCTCGCTTTATTCGCGGGCAAACTAATGGAACGAAGCGCGCTCGCGTCACTTTATTAAAGTCAGCCCGCCGCGGGATGTGAAAACATTCGAAGCGCCACCGCCATCCTGTTTCCGTTATAAAAGACGTCTCGGTGCCCGTGGCGAAAGCGCGCTTATTATACGGCGTATCACGTATAGTGCGCAGGAACGACTGAATGTTTCGTCGGATTTTGCGAAATCGTTATCTGATTAATATATAGGGTGGAATCAATTGAAAGTGAGCTCACGTTTGTAAGATTAATAATGAGAATAATCAAAAAAAAAAGGATCATATGTAGCGATACTTATTCAGTAACTGATATGATAATGTATTCAAACATTAATCTGAGGCCAGGATCGTTTATTTTTATTGAGTCATAAATTATTTGAAAAAACGTAACTTTTAAACATCGCCCGAATAACTAACGTAGTAGCACATTTAAGTACAAGATTATTCGATTATATTGTTCAAGCTACGCTAAACAGCTATAAAGAAAATATGTATCTGAAACATAAAATGATTTCGAAATAATCTGATCTAGTCAAGACTACTTTATAAAAAGTTCGTAAAAAATTAAAAAAGTGCAAGAAACACTCCGCTCATATGTGACAGCTGGCATTATTAGACTAATCAGACGAGCCCTTCTTCACTGCACTGACGACACTTTTATGAATTCTCCTTGATTTTCTGTACAACCGTCTATATCTCCGTTCCGTAGAGCATGATCATCATGGATGATAATAATATTCGTTCTGATGTTTATAAAAGTGATCCATATATTTATATTATTACTATATCAAGAATTAATATGTCAATGTCTATGTCAATCTATGTAAAAAAGATAACTGTATAAGTAGAAGTACGAAGTTTACCTTACAAGTTATGATATCCTACTTTTATTAGCTGAAAAATTTATATATAAACTCTTTTCATTGTTATTTTCATCTAAAATCATCGAACAATTTGTACTATTCTCTTCATTTTATTTCTGCCTTTGGCTTTTTTCACTAACACCGAAAAAACGTGGTCGCAATCATTAGCGTCTATTGTACGGCGACTAATATTTGGGTGTATTGGTAATATATACAGAAGAACTTTGCACCAGATCCATTGAAGCGTGAATTTCAAGAACACTTGTTTCAAAATTATTGAACAACTTACTAAAAAAAAAAAAAAAAAAAAAACAGAAAAAGGATCGTGAAAAAATATCTTAGAACGCGCGATAGTATTATATCGCACCCCTCGTATGCCTGCCGCGCGCCTAAGTCGTCATAATCCCGGAGCCAGTCGCCATTGTTGTCGACGCCCATAAATTAACGCCCCATTCTCGCGGTATCACCGCGGGCCCAATCTCAAAACGCGCCGCCGAGTAATTGCTCGCATAATAGGCCTACATAATACATGGATAATACACAGTGGAGAGCGACGAGTAACGCTCCGTGCGGCCGCGCTAACGTCCGCGGGGCTTTTAAGCAAATGACGCGCAGGCCAAACAATGGAGGGTGGGAGGTACCGGAGTCGTTTCCTCATAATTACGCATTGGCGCGGCGTCTCCGCGCTCTCGCGAATTGACCCTGCCTGTAGAGAGAGAGAGAGAGAGAGAGAGAGAGAGGGGAGTCGCCCTCGCGAAGCGCGGGGACGACTTATACCCGAGCATTGTCGATGTTTCCCCCATCCCCGTCGCGACTCCGTTCCTCCGGAGAAAATCGATCTCTCGACGGTCTCCGCTCCATCTCCTTTTATCCTCGCGCTCTCGGCCCCTCCCTTTGCGAGCTATTATCCCCCCATTGACGCGAGCCCCGGACAATGGGGGTAGGCAAGGAGCTCTTCAAAAATAAATCAGTTCATTTCCACTAATGGCCAGTGAATAATTACTGATTGGAGTGGCCGCGAAGTCAAACACTGGGAATCGATGAGTAGTTACTGATTGAATTAGCTGCTGCTGGATTATTCAGGGCTTGCCTAAAGAACGCATCCGCAACCTCTTCAGGAACGAACAGCCGAGTAAACTCTTACAAGATTGTGAACCGATGGGTTCGATTACGGTCTGCGTCTCCGCACTTTGTAATAATACGCATCGCAGTGGTTCAGAACTCTTGATTTGAAAAGAGTTTAGTTAGTCTTCGGGCGCTCCTCCTCGTCGACAGAAGTTCCTTCCTCCTGTTAAATAAATTAATTTGATAAAGTATTTCTCGAGTCGAATATTTTACTTTCTAGTACTCGGCACCACGATATGTGAACTTCTAATGATTGCTTGAAAAGCTCTGTGATTCATTAATAGAGATTACTATTGTAAGTAACAATGATTTAGTTTCTTACCTTAATTCAATCAGTGTCATTAAGTATTAAGCAATTGCATTGACATAAGCACTGATTCGCGACTATTAATGTTTTTGTAAATTCTTTACCTCTAAATGCAATTTGAACGACGCATGCATAGATTTCATCAAATTCAACTCATCCTAGAGAATTCGAATATATTATTGCTAGAGAACGAAAATCGAGCATTCTTATACATTTGCGGACCGATATAAACTGAACCAATTGCAGAGGACTCGTGGAACAGAATTTGTGTTGAGCAATAATTTATCGCGATTGCTCGTCGCCAGTGTAAAGAACAAGTGTTTAAGAGTAAAAGATCGCTGACGAAGAGAAAGGCAATGTAAGTTTCACTGATTTAATTTTAAAAAGATAATTTAACAATGCTACGACCAGGGTTTCTATATTTCCATAGCGAACGCTGTTCCTCTATTCATCTCATTATTCTTGAAGTTGATTATGCATATTTCAATTTTTAACTTTACGCAAAAGTTCTTATATTCATATAAACTTACTATAAAATCATTTTACGATAATATTCCTTTTTTAAAGAAATGCAATGAAGAATATCCTATATTATAAGGGAAAAAGTAGCAACGAAGTAAAAATAAAAATTAATTAAATATTGAGGAAAAAATCCTGGCCCCGGAAGAAAATTAAATTTCATCCTGCAATTATTAATAAATTTCGCGTAAGACACTTTTCTCAATACTTTCAACAAAAAAAAAAAAAAAAAAAAAATTCTCTTCCCAGTTAATAAGCTATCGGCGCATTTATTTAATCGCCATCGTATCGATGAAAAAAACTATCCAAGACGTCGCGTTTTCTTCCGCTTTCGAAAAGCTCAAAAAGGCCGAGGTCGTAACGCTCGGTTATGGCTCGAGTTTGAGAAATCCGAGAGGTCCATTATCTACGTATAGAGTAAGCGTGTCGGGCTTCGATCGCGGCAAAAGGGCGTCAGCTCGACGGACGTCCAAGTCTGTTAAATTGGAAAATATAATTTTAACAGTTATTGCCCGGGAAAATGATAATTAGCTACGGTCGAGGCGCCGGGGAGCGTTAAAGTTCACGAACGGGGCGTAAAGATCGGGATCGGGCGAGTAATACGCTTTCAATGACGCTTAATTAGCAGGTGTTTCGGCAAGGGGCTCGTCGCCCACCCCCATCTCTCCCTCTCGCGAACCCTCCTTATGAGTCTCAAATATCAATATCCTCTCTATCTCTCTCTCTCTCTCTCTCTCTCTCCCTCCCTCTCGCTCTCCTTCGCTCCCTCTATCCCATCCCATATCGTGCAGTTGACTTTCCATCCCCCTTCTCCCAACATCTTTCAACTCGACTGAAAGAGGGGCAACTGTGCCAAGTGTTTACTCTTTACTTCTCGATGGGTATTAACAGTCTCTTGGAATTAGTCGCGAGCGATGGTGCGATTCCTCGACTTCTCTCATTCTCACTCTCTCCCTCTCTCTCTCTCTCTCTCTCTCTCTCTCTCTCTCTCTCTATCCTTTCTCACTTCCTTTTTACACATCCCTCGCAAGATTTATCTCTCTCCTTCGCTTCGAGATTGATTAACATTCCCTCCCCCCCCCCAATGAGCGCCTCTTTTTTTTACCTCGTCGGCAAGCACTGAAAAAGGAGGGCGGGAGGCGGTTGATTCTGACAAGAACTAATTGCCCCTTTGTTAAGCTCCCGGGCGCACTTAAAGGAAAGG
The DNA here is from genome assembly GCA_018907035.1 of Sycobia sp. Sy_11. Classification (NCBI taxonomy): domain Eukaryota; kingdom Metazoa; phylum Arthropoda; class Insecta; order Hymenoptera; family Epichrysomallidae; genus Sycobia; species Sycobia sp. Sy_11. The sequence goes on from JACCIC010000019.1 coordinate 3,697,971, forward strand.
GGCTTAATATCGGCTGTGCGTATTTTCGAACGAATTGCATTTTTCAGCTCGTTTATCACACTTACGTTATACTTGCGGTGCCCGGGGGATGAGCCAGTTGAAATTTTCGAAAATGAAAACTTAAGCCCGTAACAAACGAGCGAGCTCAAGCTTTGCATGTGAATTGCATTTACTTCGGAGTCTGCAGTTTATTGCTGATTTGTGAAATTAACGGTACAGTCCTTAATATTGAGGGTAAAAGTGTAGACGGTTAAAGTTGGACGCAGCATGATTAATGAAAAATCTATTAGCAAGATTTCTTGCCTATTTGTAAGGCTTAAGTAATTTCATTGGCAAAGCATTAATCAATTACTAAAATAATTATCGAACCAAGTTTAATAATATGAAAATATATCGGATTTTAAAAATACATTGAAAACCAAGTTGATAGAGAAGAAACAATTGATCTAAAGATCGGTTATACACCCGAAACCTTCTGAGAGACTGCTTGTTTACAGATATTAAAACCCTGCCAAGATTAGACATCGAGTGCAGGGAAATTCTGCATTCTGAAACTGTAAACTAGTCTGAAAAATATTTTTATCGGCTCTACAGTCGCATAAAATAAAATTTTTATAATTTTATAATGATTCCCAAACTGTCCTTGTTTATAATCATTCCCCTGGAGTCTGAAATAAAAATAAAATTAATCAATACACCGTTCTCAGGAAAAGACAGCGTGACTACCTGCACCACCATTACTGAATCGATGTATAGGCTGTTGCCCAATGTTTCGAACTACCATCGTTCATCTGCAGAGACTGAAATCGAATTCTAATTGATCGGGTGGAGAAGGTTCAATATTTTTCAAAAATTATGGAAAGTAAATTTTAGTATAAATATTTTTGTCGGCTACGTAATATACAGATAGGGATGGGCATAGAGAATATATATATTTTTATTCTTAGAAGTTTTTTCAGTCCCTGAAGTTGAACCGAGGCGATTCGATATTTGTTGACCGAGAAAAATATTTGTTTGAGAAAAAAGTACAAAACTTATTGATTGTTTGCACTATATAATAGACTATGAGTCTCTGTACAATAAGAAGAAGAAAAATACTGCGATATAACTACCGTACTCTATATATACGATACGATGCCTATTTCAATTTCAATTGTACATATTCTAGATAAACTTCGATATGAAATACTAGATATTTCACGAGGAATACTGAATAATCAATCAAACCTACTTAATATTAAAAAACTTTTTTATTAAAACACTTAAATGACTCGAATTATACTTTCTTCCACGAAGCTGGAAAAATCATCAATTTTAAAGGAACATTTTTGTTAGCCAAAAAAAAAAAAAAAAAAATGCCCGACCTCGTAACGCCCGCGAATAAAAAGTCCCGTATACGATCGACGCGCAGCGCCGGGCAACGTGGAAAAAAACATCAGCGGCGAAGCTTGAGAATCCCATCGGCCCGAGGGAAGAAATGAGAGAAGCAGCGAGAGAGAGAGAGAGAGAGAGAGACCATCGAAACTGCATCGTCCGCGCCGCGGAATGGTTATAGCGAGCCCCATAACCGTAAGCGGAAAGTACGCCTGGCTGGCCGTACCGTACCTACCGTACGAACTCGGTCCGCGCAGCCTCTGTCCCGCGAGAATGCCCCCGACCGATCTCGCTCGCCGTCGAATGCAAAGAGAGCCTTCGGCGGCCCGAAGCGGCGGGTGGGGCGGGGTGGGGGGAGAGGCAGAAGAGGGCAATAGCGCTTAGCTCGGGATACCGAGCGCGATCCTCCTCACCGAGCCCCGCTCCTCGCCGACGGAAGAATATCGCGCTGTCGCGCGTGGAAAAGCGCGTATCTCCGCGACGGCTGTCGGAAGGAGGAGGGGAGGGGGGGGGCTCAACAATAGGCGAAACAGGCCGCTCGGCGAATCTTTCGGTAGCGCTCGAGAGCCGGCAACAACAATGGATGGTGCCGGCGCTCGCGCGTTGGCGCAAGTCCGACCTGCGTATATCGTGCTCTTACCGCGCTTCCCGGGAAATCCCTAAACAAAACAGCCTTTGTTGAGCAGTTGGCCGACTCGAGTCCTCGGAGGGGAAAGAGAGCTCGAGCTCGCTCTCTCTCACTCTCTCTCTCTCTCTCTCTCTCTCTCTCTCTCTCTCGAAAAATCAGCGAAGCTTTTTTTGCCACGAACGGCCGACTTTCGAGATTTATAGCTGTGATGAATAGACCGCTATGTGGGCAAGGGAGGGGGAGCGGAAAGAAGGATTAGAATTATTGACGCGCGGTCGACAAAAATCAACGCTTATGTGGTTCGACAGTACGTCGGCACTGCTTTTTTGCTTTCCCCTCTTGAGCCTCGGCTTCTCAGCCTGAAATGTCGGCTGTCAGCGGTCGAATGACGTATTTTCCAAGCGAATTTTTTGAAGGATATTATATCATTAGCTGAATCAAAAGGAATTATTAAGAATTTCTATGAAAAAACTAATAATAAGTCTTATAAATTTACAATACAAATTATTTATTATTATTTTATTATTTATAAATTTAAAATACAAATATGATACATTTCGGTATGATACATACAGGTTTAGCCTTAAATAATGTAAAATGTCTAATTAGATAAGAATAATTGATAATCTTTAAAAAAAAATTGTGTGAACGCAGAATAATAAATAACAATAAATTTACAATAAATTGTGAAAATAAAACACTAATTTTAATGGGAAATTTATGGATACCATATCAATAGAATTATTTGAATTTTAATGGGAGCAAATCGAATATCCAATTTTCGACTTTCTCGTAGTGATCGAATAGCTGCTCAGCCAATGCGTTTTCCATCGATGATAACAAATGGTAATCGAAAACAGCCAAGTCTGGTGAATTCGGTGGATGGAGTAGCAGCTCCCAGCCATGTACTTTGATTGTATAATTAACACATTTTGCTTTATTTGTATTAACGGTTTTACAGGGTTATAACGACTTGTAATACAAGACGCTATTCTAGCCTCACCAAACACACAGTATTGCCTTCTTGCCGAATCGATCTTGTTCTCCATTCAATGTTCAAGGTTTTCCCGGATTAACCCATGATTTTTTCCATATCTGATTCTTGAACTAGATTCATTTCTCATCGACAGTAATAATTCGATGCAAAATTGATTTTCTTTCGTGTCTTTAACGCAAAAGTGTTTTTTCGGTTTTCCATCTGCCTTTCATTCAACTCGTGTGACACTCCTCTATACTTTTCGATTTTTCATAGATGCAAAGAATAATGTTACAGAAATTAGTTTATATTTATATTATCGAGGAAGATTATATAGTGCTTTTTCAATTTAGAATTTCGAGGTGTCTGTTCATATTATTTTTGTCGCGATAAATAGACAATTTATTAGATACGATCGTCTCTTCTTTTTGCTTAGTACTTTAATCATTGGTCTGTGCGTTAGAGAAATTAAGAAAAGTGTGGAGTAGATTTTTGAGTTTTTTTTTATCAAAAGTCAATACTTTTGTATTTTTTATCCTATGCACATCCTTATTCAAACGCAATAATAATTTTATTTTTAAACACGAAAATGTAATTCTGTACTAAATATTATTTTTCTTTTTTATTCCACAATTATCCGGATCGCTAAGTACAATCTATAACAAAGCAGCGTGAGGTGGAGTTCAGACCGGTAAAAGTAAAATATAAATCGATATATAAATATTGATCCGATCAATAAACGGTGCTTTATACGAATTTATATAACATTACCGTGTACACGATTTAGCATTTAGTCACCATCGCTGCTAATAACGCGAAAGCGTAGGATAAAAGAATGGGAAATTTTTGGTTCATGTCCCGAAGTTATTCCATCACAGTAATTAAACCGTCAAAAATTAAATTTGTATTAAAAATTATCTCATAATTCACGTGTCACAGAAATCCCGCTGAAGGTCTCAAAACATTTATATTAGACATTTCCAAAAAGCTTTTGAAATAGAAATTGACAAAATAAGTTAGAAAATCGAATTATTTACGATACTTTGCAAAGCAGTAGTTCATTATCGAAAAGAAACGTTTTCCCGCTTCATGTTCAGTCGACACTAACTCTACACCATTTGCTCATGATACACGCTATTTCCAAATATGTTTTAGGAAATAATGCTTTATCCAGAAAAACTTGATGTTTATCGACACTAGAATTAAAATTATGCCTTTTTAGTTTAATAACTCGAACGTATGAGCTTTCGTCTCAATCATAAATATAGCACTTGACAAATTCTAATTCCTCTGTGCTCTACGATACTTATAATAAAATGTCATCTCCCAGTCGAACACATTGCATTGTCCCCTGAAAAATTCAATCCTACCCGAATATACCGGTAAATCAAAGTCCCATGAATCCAACAGTATACACATGCATGCATATATATATATATATATATATATATATATATATATACATATGCGCCGAAAAGCTCGTACATCGGAAGAGGTATCGTCAGTACTCGCCATTAATTCTCCTTGTGTATTTGTGTGCAGGTAACGTGTTCGTGATAGCGGCCATACTGCTCGAGCGACATCTGCAATCGGTGTCGAACTACCTGATCCTGTCGTTGGCGGTCGCCGATCTCTTGGTCGCCCTCCTAGTCATGCCTCTGGGTAAGTGTCTTCCTTTTGTGTCTGTAGACATATAATGCATGGATCTTTGAACAGATTGATTTGAACAGAAACAACAGTTGAATTTATATATATATATATATATATATATATATATATATATATATATATATAAATTCAATGAAGGGTGAGTGACGCGAACATACGCTCGGTTGGAGAGGGAGTAAATTTCTTTCGCGCTACCCAGTAACGATCGTATCGCCTATATAGCACGACCATTGGGTGAGAGTTTACGGCGCGAACACAGCGACGCGTACTTTGTATATTTCGCAATTAAGTTATACCTACGCTCTCGAATATAATCCGGACTGTATATTGCACTGAGCTACACACACACACACACACACACACACACATATGCACGCGCGAGCTCGGTAACTTGGCGTGATCACCCCGGGTCAACAAAGGGGATTATTCAAACGGCTTTAATGGCCTCGTCTTTATTCGGACTGCCTCCTTCCTCCGCCGCGCCATTAACGGTCCGACTGTGATGTTTATTGTTTACCCGAACACTGTAAAATTGTTTGTTGCAAGCGGAACATACGCGTATAGAAATTGATTTTGAAAAGATACCGTGATTAACCTGTACAGTGCATACGCAACGGAAGTACGTTGAGTATAAAAGAGACCCGGAAAATTAAGAAAACCTTATATTGATTTTCTTGTTTAACCAATTTAAATGTTTTTCGAGGCGCTGACGAGGAATATGGTAGTGAAAAAGAAAATCGTATCGTTTTTCACATTTCTGAATATTTATAAAACTATTGCATAGTACAATTTATAGATCTTACTCTCATCATCTCGTGTTGCTGTATAAGATTACATTTCGTAACTAATATTCTCTGATAAATACGATAAACAAACACACATGACCACTCTTTACATTTTAGCACTCAGAAGTTTATTGTACCTAATTTATCATTGGGCAATTGATTGTTGCTAAGTTTCAACAGGCAATGGTTATTATTTATTTCATTAGACTGAAAAATATATATGTAAATATAATATAACTATTTTTTGAAATTTGAGCAAGTTTATTTAAAAGCTTTTTGTGGAAGAATATTGTTTGATACACCATGAATTAGATGCTCATGACTATAAGAATTTTTCGCAATGATAGTCCTAGCCAGCACCTCAAAATACGTAAACTTATCCAATTTCTTCGGTATCGTCAAAATATCCCTTTTGCGAACTAAACTCATTGCAATTACCGATGAAAAATCGAAAAATCCGTGAAAAATAACACGAACGGTGCAAAATTATTTCAAACGCTTTCCGATCGGTGACCGCAACGAGCGTCTTGCGCGCGTCTATTCGTATTTTTCTGCGTTGCCCGCCTACGTAAGCGTACCCGCGAGTTCGCGCGCGCGCGCCGCGCATTGGCGCGTGACGCGCCTCGCCCCGAAACCACGGGACAAGTCGTTTTAGTGGCGGCATTGTTGGCAGGAGCCGTGTACGAGGTGGCCCATGAATGGGCTCTGGGTCCTGAATTATGCGACATGTGGACAAGCAGCGACGTATTGTGCTGCACCGCTTCCATTCTCCACTTGGTGGCCATAGCTCTCGACAGGTTTGTACGACGTTTTTCTCTATTCCCCGCAACTTTTCTACCATAGTCTACATTTCTACAGTGTGCGCGTGTAAATATATGGGGTCTTTTTGTATTATTTTCTTAATACTGAACACTAGCGCTCTTACATATATATATACACACGCACACACACATATACCATATAAATCTCACTCTGTCCCGCGGTTTTTTGCATTGTATGCCGATATATGTCCCTGTACCACACACACACACACACACACACACGTGGCAAAGACAAAGCTCTCGCCCGTGATTAAAGCGCTAGTACGCCAGCGCTACTATGTACTGCCCATACGCATTGATAGAGTGCTGGCTGTCGAGGTCCAGAAGGAAGCACGCGTACTTTCAAAAAAAAAAAAAATGCTTTGATTAAGAATGGAACTCGACAGACGTGCGCGAGAAGTGCGCGTAAAAAATTTAAATTAATAAAATAATTCGTTTGTTACATAAAATAAGCGATATTTTTTGTAATATTTACAATGTATTATAATTTGAGCTGCATTCGTTCGCTCGTAACAATGATGACTGAGCCGAATTATGTTAAACGTTGAAATAAAGAACAAGAATAGAGGGTTTTTTGATAGTGGAGCAAATTATACATATCAATATGATTTACGATTAAGATTTAAGTTCTCTCCTGAAATTTTCTGTAAATGATAGATTAAATAAGATACAATGAATACAATGTAAATAAGATACAAATCAAAAGCAATCTATTTTTCTAATACAGCAGCAGATCACCTCAGTTTCGAATCGGTTGATTATATTGACAATTGATGATCATTAATGATCGACAAGAATTACTCGATTTCTCGACGGCTCGTTTATACGAAATTTAAAGCAATTGGTTAACTCGCAAACGACAGCAGACCTTTATCCCGAAAATTAACCCGTTTGCTGAAAAAACCAAAATAATCGATATATCTAATGCGGCGAGAGTTGCGCTAATGAAAAGAGAATACAATGTTCCCTATGACGACGAATCGCTACGCGTGAAATGGATAATAAAGAGGGGACTAAATCACTAAAGCCCCGCTGTACTTACAATTACCGATCGCACGAAAATGCCAAAAAAGTTTCTCCGTAGATAATATGTAAAGCATGATTCGCCGGCTAAGATAAATTCTAGATAACGTAAAAGTTCTAATAAAACTGTTTACTACACGGATCAAAAGCGTTCGCTAAACTTTACTACATTCTCCCCTACCGAATAGAGAAGACTGTAACTGATAAAGAACTTTTTTATAGTTACAGTTGTCAATTTATGCTTATAAATGTCTACTGATAGAATCGTGGCGCTGTTTGAACATCGTGACATGCAAAATTCTATTGCTTATTGAAATGTAAATTAGACAGAAATAGCAAGCAAAAAATACGATCGATCGCTCCAGTGTTTACTGGGTGAATTATAGATGGCGTCTACCCAAAATATATAAAACTCACAAATTATAGAAGACATCCTAAATTAATCCATATAATGAATTTTTATAGAATGATCGGCCACAATTGAGTTTACACCTTAATAAAATTTATATTTAATTCTATAGATGCGTGATTGCAAAGAATCAATTAAGATTTAAAAACAAACATGTCATAATATTCAGATATTCAAATATTACAACTTATGTTACAATTGAGTTGCAAACTAATGTATTGTGCGATTAAACGTAACCTCTATTCGAATTATTAAAAAAAATCCAAATTTCCCTTCAATATTTTCCTTAATATCGATGTCTCTGTCGCCAATTCCAAATTCCGAATCGAAAATTCGTAGAATTGAAATAAATGTATTGCTTTATAAATTATGAACAATACTCCTGAACATCGTGGCCACTTGATCTTTATCTGCAACCAAATTCGCCGACTCCTCCCGCTTTGTAATACACCGAACAAGGTCGGCAGTAAACAATAATAGATACGAATTCGTAATTACCGCTCCGCATATTTCTCGACCATAATCTACCGTAACGGCGCGACGACGGCCCCTGTTTCCCGATGCGCGCGTCTGGCGAGAACGCGGACGTGATCTTCGATTTCCTTTGGCTAATTCGCCCCACGATCCCCCCTCCAACCCCGCCTACCCGCTCCCGCGCATTTTTAGCCAACCGCACGCGCGAACCCCTCCCCCCCCCTCGACCCGCCCCAATTACGCTTTATTCCTAATTCAGAAGTAGGATGGGCGCAACCCGTGTAATCGACGGACGACAATACGCGCGTATATATATATATATATATATATATATATATATATATATACACATATATACATATAGTATGGGTACAAATCCCCTCGCCGGCGTCGCCGCAGACACGAGAGGATCGAGGCGCCCTTGGCGCGCGCGGGCGAGGTCAGTAATCAAGCGTCGCGTATGCGCGGAGGGCGCGAGCGCGCGCGCACCCATTGAACTTTGATCAATTATGCAGTTCGGGATCTGGCGCATTGTTCAATTTAATGCGATTGTCCCGGATGCGGCGCGGTCGCGGAGCTTTTTGAAATGCGCCCGCCCCCTCGCCCGCCGCCGCCCGATGCCCGGATTGATTTTGCGCGATTATTCGGCGGATTACCCGGCCCCTCCCCCCTCACTTGCCCCCTCGTCGCATCGCGGGGCCTGCGGCAGAAATTCCGTTCGCGCTTTATATTTGCGACGGCAATTAAGCCGTTTCACGGGCTCTGTTTAGGCTAACGATGTATATATGTATGTATGTATTATGTGTATAAATGCCGCCGGCAGTTTTACCATGTATGTATATTTTCGCAGATTGCGCGCGAAATTGCGGAAGCTTTATAATGAAACGTGTACCGACGAAAAGCGCCGTAATGTATGACTCTGTATATTTTATTGGAATTAACGAGTTCGGTATTTGTGGTTAATATCTAACTAGTTTTTTTTTTGTTTTCTTTTTGTTTTTTAATCGATACTACCATCTGGTTGATTACCGAAACGGCGCAACGAATTCAAAGTGGATTCACTTTGAATACATGATTTGCCTACTGAATTCATAATGAATGTGGAAAACTAATCGAATCGAATGCGTTCAATATTCTCTAGATAAACAGATTGACTATATCGATGAGAGTAAATTGTCAGGAAACGGACAAAAATGTTTCATTCTTTCGAATCCACTTCTCTTTATCAACCACAGGTTTTGCATTTATTTTTGTCAGTTCATTAGCTATACGTTTTGATGATAGACAAAAGGAATGGCTTAAAGTACCATAAATATTTACCTGGAATGTTTTTATTTATTTCATATATATACTAGTAGAAGTGCTTCATTGCTTTTGCGAAATAGTCAATAAGACTAGACTATAATTATTTTGACATTTAAGAAATAGTAACTGAAGAGAACCTTGCTGTACACAATCTTTGCAACGCTGTCTCGCATTCATTTTCCATTCATATTTCATTAATTTTTCCATTCTAGAATTTTGAATTATCGAATATGACAAAGATAACGTAAACATGAATTCTTCTTGAATGCTTTGCGAAAATTTTTATCCGTCAATGTTAAAATAGTATTATGCGTTGTATTTATCGATCTAATATAAATTAGAAAAAAATCTGCTCAAAAATTAAAAACAGCTATGCCTCTGTAGGCAAACTACGTAAATAAAACGTAAATTTGTTGACAAAGGAAACGTTGTTTGCAAATCGTCGTTTATCGGTTAAAATCGAGCAAACACGTCAACGGCTCCAAAAAATTCTTTTCGGTGTAATATTTGCGCTTTTATCACTCACTCACTCTCTCTCTCTCTCTCTCTCTCTCTCTCTCTCTCTCTCTCTCTCTCTCTCTCTCTATCCCATTCCTTCTTATACCAAAATTCACAATAAGAATGACGACGACCTATCTCGGGAATATAAGCTGAAATATCGGATTTTCAATTTCATTCCTCGATTGTTCCTTTCAGGCTATACTTTTCTACGTATAATCGAATTATTCCTTAATAGATACGTATTATGTAATTCTTGAGATAATTTAATATATCGCGTTTTTCAATTATCTATCCGACAAAAGAACGTTAATCTAACGCTTATTACTATAATACCTTATTATTTTCCTCAAATGTTCAAGACTCTATTCTTCGCAAATAATTTTTACGACTAATTTCATCGTGTATCAGAAAAATATCCCGCGGCAAAATAATTTGATCGGTAGGAAGTCGTTTCAAAATTTTGCAAAGAACAAAAAAAAAAAAAAAATCAATCAATTCGAAAATGAACAATTCCGCTGAACGACCCGTATACCTCGGCCGACGAGGTTTATTGATACAGGCGACCAATTCTGTTTCATCGCGCCAAGCAATTGGCAAAATTTTCAATTTATCGGTCCCGTTACGCGCATAAGTCGCTACGTAAGCCCGGCCGAACAAAACTATAATGTGTGTGTATATATATATACGGACGTGCATTTATACACAAGTGCAAGTCTCTCGCTTCCCCTCTCGTCGCTCGATGAGTGGGGGGGGGGGGCGACGCCGCGGGATTAGCCTGCGTCTAGGGATAAATATCGAAAGTAACGAGTGGCACACGCGGCAGTGGCGGCACGCGGTACACGCGCTGCCGGATGCGAATTCTCCGAGGCGGCGGCAACTCTTACCGCGCGAGGTGCGTCACCGCGAGCTCGAGCGTCGCATCGCGCTCGTATTGAGGGCGCAAAAATGGAAGATTCGCCGAGTCGGCTTTTGTCCCCCTCCCCCCTGCCCCGCCCCGTACTCTCCCAGACACCACCCGCCCTTCCGCGCCGCACTGGAAATCCATGTCTCGGGGCCCCCACCACCCTCCGCTCTCCGCGGCAGCTTCCGCCCATTCGCCGACGCGCGTGCAGCTGTCTCGCGGTGCGTCTTGATTTAGAACTTCCTCTTTACCGGCTCGAAGGAACATACCACCTCCCCCTCTCTCTCTCTCTCTCTCTCTCGCTCACCCGTCGTCTGCTTCCACGACACACTGACTAATTCGCGCGTGGTTCACGATGAAGAAGAAAAGAAACATTTGGAAAATAGCGTTTACACGTGCCGTACCGTAATTTATTTTGTTTTTTTTTTTTTCTAGCAAACTGTTTATTTATCAATGGTCGCGCAATGAGTGCTCAGGGCATTAAGGCTGATACAATTCCGCGGCCGATAAAAGATTAAACCGATGGGGTCGGTCGAGGAGTGAAATTAAAAATCGAATTTTCCAATTTAAATCCACGGCGCGGCTCTTCCGCTCTTATTGCGATTGTCGCGATTGAGGGAGGGGAGAGAGGAGCGCGGATATTAAATCGAAAGGAATTTTATCGGGCCGTCGAGGCGATATAACTCCCCCTCCTCCGCCCAACCCCGCGATACAGAAGGCGACGGGCGCACAAATCTTATAATTTCGCCCGTCGCGATACTTGCCAGCCACCGAACGCCTTCTCAACACCCCTGCCAATGATCGATGTTGCAATTGACGCGCGTCGCTCCGTGTTCACTTCTGCGCCTTTGCTTATGAATGTATCCAAGCCATATTTTACCCCAATTGTAAGAGCGCTGAAATGAAATAACCGCGGTCCGTGCGTGAAATGCAAATGCATGGAACATAGGAAAACGCTAACATAAAGCGCTAACGCGAGAATTAATCCAAATAAAATGTTGCATTTAATGGATTAATTTTTATCATCAACTGTAACAGGAGGCGCTCGTAAGCTTGGCCCTTCGTTTCTGCTCGTACGGGCGCTTACACTTATGGAAAATCCCCTCGAATCCGGAATCAGTAGATTAATCAATCTAATAGATTCGCGAAAACTTAATAAAAAAATTATATCCATTGTTTCTGTGATATCTACGGAGAAGTGACACAATAAAAAGTAATTGGCAACTTTTACGCATCGGAATCGAAATGTTATCAAAGTATCCGTATTAATGTTTCACGATCGTAGGAATAAAATCTTTAATTTAATACAGTTCGTAAGGGAAAATATGAAGAATATGACTAGTTTATGCGAACGGGTTCAAATTATCTCCAAAGTATACGAACTAAAATATTCATTTTATTTCTAGAAACTCTTGCGAAAATTTCACTGTCAGTTCAAGGCAACGGGAAACAATGATAGATTACTACAGACAAATAATCACACCGTCTAGTAATTAAAATCTTTATTTGCCTAATACAGTTATAGGCGAATGTTCGTATGTCTAATTATAAGTGCTTTGTTTCCCTCGCTTCCTTGTAATTACTCACAGTTATTTCCTTCGCTGCCTACCTAAAGAAATTAATGAACTATTTTACTTTAAATTTCTATCTTTCGAACGAATGTCCTCGGCAAGAAAGTTGTACTTGAAGAATTCTCGACATAAGTTATAAATAAGAAGTGATCAATAATGTTTTCTCTCGATTTAAAGTAATTATTTATATTCTGTTAACATAGCTGATTCTTCGATATTATTATATTATATCATTGACATTTCTTTGTAGCATATATATGAGAAACTCCTGTAAGATAAACTTGGTAAACGTGGAGTTCATAAATCTATTACATAGATATACATATCTATGAAATGATAATTGCACAGATATGTATAAAATATAAAATTAAATTTAAAAAAAAATCATAACCTATGCATTGACGTAACTGATCTATCGATTAATCGGTCCTAGTCAAACAGCTCGTATCCCACACTAACGCTTCGCATACTCTCACGGTCGCGGTGCTTCCCAGGGGCGCATCTGCATCAACCGAACGGGGCCCTAAATCACATAAAAATTAAGCGCTCGAGATATCCGCCCCTCCCCCCACACGATTCTTTGGTCACGCGAAGTGAAGAAACTCTGACATTAACGATAATAAGAGAGAATTGGAGAGAATGAAAGGTTGTAACTAAGAGAGGGCGGGCGCTCGGCTTATAGTCTGAACCCTTCCTCGCCCCCCTCCTCCCGCGCGCATTATACGGCATCAAATTTGCTTCACTCTCGCCATTTGCATTTGAGCATGCTCTCGGGTGCGGGTGGAGCGAGGGGAGGGGGGGTGTTGAAGTGTATATAGAGGCGAGCCGAGAATTAAAGATGAGTGGATTTCGAAATAAAGAGATATAGAATAGACCGGAGCCGAGCGCGGGAGGGATGGTAGGGCGAGGGGGGAGGGAGAAATCTACTTACATATACCCGGAGAGGGGACTCGCTTATCTTGATAGGAGCTCGGCGTTCCGGGGACACTTTTCGGAGCGACTTGATTCTTTGGCTTCGCGAGCCAGCGAGCAAGGAAGGGGAACTCTCGAGTTTTGCGGGTGAGGTGGAGGGCTGAGGGGCGGCGGGGGGGCAAAATGCGGAAGAGCAAGTCTAATTGCAGGAGGGTCGCGGCTATTAAAATGTATTAGCTTCTGGAAACGAAGAAAAGAAGAGAGGAAAATTGAAGGAAAAAAACAAGCATAAAAGCTAACAAGTTAGACGGACTGTACGTCCATGCAACCAAAAAAAAAAAAAAAAAAACAATCCCGGAATTAGCAAAAGTACGTTCGAGTAACTTTAATTTTGCTCTTAAATTAATGGGAAAACCTGTAGGGGGATGAGGAAAGGTTCTCTCCGTCTATCTTCTGGCGATATAGAAAAAGGCAGGGCGTAAACATAATAATCGGCCAAGCGTTCGACGTCGAGCCGAGTCGCATTTTTCTCCTCCGGGCCCATTAACAAATTAATTTTTCTCTAATTTCTCACAGCCTCGATGATAAAAAAAAAAATGGTCGAGGAGGCGACTATAAAAATATCCCCGGCTTACTCGGTAATACATCCGGCTTTATAAACGCGAAAACCTCTCCTATATCCGTAACCGGCGCCGTTCTCGGTGCCTCACTTTTTTTCTCCTTTGCTCCTTTGCTTTTTTACAATTACACGATATGACAATTGTGCCGAGCTGAAACGCATTGGGATTCGCTCGGGGCAAATGAAAAAGCGAAGACCGGGTTAGCGGTGATTATTTCGGGACCGAAGTAAGTGGTAAAGGTAAAAAATTACAACGCGAGCTATAGTTCGCAGTGGCATATTTTATTTTTTATTATTTATTTTTGCTTTACATTGGATACGTGCACAGCGCGATTATTGACGTCAGTTAGAACTGCGCGATATTTACAAGCGAGATCGGAAAACATTTCGCCGTGTATTCAAAAAAAAAAAAAAAAAAAAAAAATAATGCATTTCACGCTTATTTATATCGCAAATAGGATGGATGTGGCAATGACCTATGTTTTAAAAAAAATTTTTTGTTGAAAAAATCTCATCTCCCAATCTGTCTCGTGTATCGATCGATTTTACAAGCAGTCGTATTTTTCTTCAACGAAAATATACTTCGAAAATCTAAACATACTTTAGTTAAGCTTTAGAAGAAATTTTTATTCCCGATTCAGCTAAAGTGCTCGTTTTCTACTTAAGATATGAAAATACAAATACTACAAAAGTAGTTTTTCAAAATATATCCTTCAATTTATTATATAAATTTATTTTTATATATTTTTCGGGATTTACAAATGGGACATGGAAATGGTAGGATTTTCGAGAAACATATTCGGTTGAAAAATAGGATTATTCGTAAAAGTTTTCAAGAAATTCTTCATGTTTTTATTAAATTAGAAACAATGATATTTTAGAAATATTATATAAGTCAAGTTTTGTAATACATCGAAATGTCAATCATGTAAATCATGTAATTTTTCTATCAACGTCTTTTATATAATAGGCTGAAACGATCCCACACAACAGCGAGTCCTGAGAGTAAACAAAATAAAAAATTATGGTTTCTTCCACTCATTCTGGTGAGACAAAATTTTCGTATTCATATTTTTGATATTTTAAATGAGATTTCCAAAATAATAATTTTGAACAATATTGAGATCTCAGAATGAATAAATAATCCAAAAATTAGTAATTAATATTTCAATAAATAGTAATATATATATTATTGAATATTGATGTTCATCTCGTATAAAATTACTGTTAACAAATACCAGCACTGGAAATTAAGCCTCTGACACAATGATGTATATGATACATGTACTATGGGCGAAAAAATTTACTTCATCGACTTAAATAAATATTTAATTAGGGCTATTTGCACAATTATTTATTTCAACTTAACAGGTAATTAAAAAGAAAATATTATTTCAGTATGAATTTCAGTTAATTTCCCATCTCAGAAATTCCAATGTATTTCTAATTGACGAGAAATTATTTTAAATGATAATTTAAACAAACGTGCTGCTTTAAATGTTAATTGAAATTAACCTAGAAATCATTAAGTTACATTACTACTTCTATTACTTTATAGTATATTTTTACTGTATATAGAGGTTTACTTATTACTCTTCTCAATTTTCTATGTAAAAATGCATTATAAAGTAATTTTAGTGATTAGCAACCGATAATCGAAAGCTTGTGGCTTAAGTGAATTCATTATTACACCGTAAAATCATGTAGTTTACGCGAAGTGCGGGTTTGGATTACGCAGCGCTACAAATATATTGTATTTCGTCAAATACAAACAATCTGTCGCCGAAAAAAAAACTTTTACATTGATAATACGAGATTATTTATCGATAAATTATTGATATCCGATGAAATCCAATATTTTTATTTTCATCCATTACGTAGGAATTATAACGAAAGAAAAGAATGGGATCTATTTCACTCTCTGAAATTATTCAATTATTAACAAAAATATATGTTATTCTTATAGACGCCCATGAATTTTTTGATATGCTATTTATCAGAAGTTATCCAATCAGTTGTTGCAAAAGATAATTGAATATTAATACTTTAACGGGCAAGCATATGGAAAATATTATACGGAATTTTTATAAATTAGCATAGAAATATAATGTGGATGATATTTCATGGGAATCATATTCAAAACTGATCTGACGAGCTTTAAAAATTTGCATTAAAAAATAGGCGTGGTTGCGATTTCGAAAAGATAAAGGAAAAACAGCTGTTCTAAGTAATAAATTGAAACTAACATATAAAAGTGAAAAATTACAAATTAATCAAACGGTGGATGAATAAATCAATATTACAATTTTTATCATGAAAAATAGAGAAATAAATTATACTTGTAAGCGATGGCTATGACAAGATTTTATCAAATAATTCCATCGGCATGATTTGTCGTTTACTATTTAATGGAAAATCTACGATAAACCATCAGAATACTAAATATACGCAATGTCGGAATACGAACAACTTTTTCGGGTCTTCGGAACGATTACAATCTGGATGAATTAGCTTTTGAGCGAATACACAAAAAAACTGCTCTCTTATCAAACCCGAATTATATCGATCATCGATGGCGCAATGATTACGACCGGCCGTACCTCGCGCCCTGTCCTCTCTGCGTACCTGGCTATAATATATATATATATATATATATATATATATATATATATATATATATATATACGACGACAATCGAGACCGCGCCTCACTCAAATCACGAATCGGTTTATCGCTTAAGTTTTGGTTCGATTTCTTGCATCTCTATTCCCTCCGTGCCGCTACTCCACCCCATCTACAAACTATTGGGCATACCGCTATATATATATATATATATATATATATATATATATATATATATACATATATATACACGAGTCGCAACGCCTGATCTCGCTTTAACCGAGGCGCCCGGGAATGTTCTGATTTAATGCGCACGCTCGGCTGATTCCCGAAAAATTCATTTGACTTATTGGAATAGTTGGAGGGGCCTGCGTGCGCGGGCTTTTTTTCCCCTAACTAAGTCGGAATGACGAGTTTGGCATTCGAGACACGTCACACACACAACAATGTAGTTGGCGTCGCGATCAAGTTTATTTGTGCGTGTATGTATGTGTATGTGAGTGTGGTGGAAATTGTTCTTTTGGAAATCAACTAAGTTAGTCATAGCACATTAGTAAAGGAGATGAAGTAATTTTTAATTTCATAATTCTACTTCCCCCAATTGATATGAGAGTCGGATTATCATCATAATTATTATAAGCATATTATTTTACTTTGCTAAAAAATGTAAGATCGACAAAAAATTTTTTAGTTAAATAACGTAGATCAAAGAAAATAATAAATAGCAGATTCATTTCAGCATTGTGCATTATATATGAAAATGTATATAATACTAGTGAAAAAAATTTTGTTCGATCAGTTTTGAACCATTAAATTCTCATGCTTTTCGAGTTTACAAGATTTCTACATTTAGCTATCGTCGATACTCTTCGTGAAGATCTCTTCATTTTGCTATCGACGGTATTCTGGCAATTTTCTGGCGATATTCTGGCAAAAGAAAAATCACTTTTATATATTTATCACGTTATCGAGAAGATTCATAAATAAACCGAGACTAATCAGAAATCGAATTTGTACAATTACAATTCACAATGAACTGTGAATAAAACATCAAGAAGCCGCAATGAGTATATATGACGAAAGTAATAAGCTCTGGATGTAAGCCAGCTGCTCAAAATTTTTAAATGCAAAATCCAAAGTTACATCACGATGATGCGGTATACAAAAACACTTTTATTACCAATGCAACTTCTCATTATTGAGCAAGCCTTCGTAAACTATACGAAAGTAATCAAACTATTTTAATTCGATCGCGCGTATCGGATTATTTTATCCCACGGTCAATAATCCACCAATTTGTCGGAAGATATCGATACAGTGCAATTATAGGAAACAATATCTCATTCCGGGATTCCGTGATAAGCCCCCTTCCCCCCCAGCCCTTCTCTATCATTCTTCCTCTCATCCTAATAAAGCGTGAATGGAGCGGAATCAAGTTCATTTCCGGGCACGCGCTTCTCTAACAAGCTCGGGGGCGTCCCTTAATTCGCAAAAGGAGGACACCGAAACAGAGAACACCGCTCCAGGCGCACTAAGGGATCTGTAACTCCTGCTAGTGTGTGTGTGTATATATATATATATATATATATATATATATATATATATATACCCGGTCGGAGCAGCCGAGTGAGGTTCTTAGTCGCTGTACTAGATGTCCTTATTACAATTTGGTTGAAGCCTTAAATACATATATATATATATATATATATATATACATATACATACACATACATCCATACATCCATCCATCCATACATACATACATACATACATACATACATACATACATACGTACGTACATATATATACTATATATAGTATTCAAGTGCACGGAGAATTAAGCCTGATTACAACTAACTGGCTTTAGATCGCTGACAACGCAGAACGAAGTACATCTGTGTAATATCCATTTGCGTTAATTCTCTAAAGCTGGGGCATCGCAATGCTTTTGTGCGGAAAAAGGAGTTATTGGCCTTTAATCGATTACAATAAAAGAATAATAATTTATTGTATGCGATAACCTGTTTTTTGCAATCGTTTGAAAGTAAGGCTATAGAATTTCCATCGCTGATACGCTTTATATTTTTATTCGAAAAAAAAAAGAATAATAACTTTCCATATTCAACGGATGTAATGAAGAATGTTTTCGGTAGAAAAGATTTATGGAATTCATTTATAAAACATCAAAAGTGTATCGCTTCACGTTTTTATATTTACCTTATCCGCTCTTTTTTATCTCTCAATGTTATAAATGCACAGCTCAAAAGTTATATTTCCGACTGTATTTTAAGCTTATTCGGCGATTCAGCTTGTAAATTGGTACCGGTGGAGCTTTTTCCATTAATTTTGGTTACCGGATTCATAAAATCATATAAATATAGAAAAAAGGTATTGGAATCGGCCTTTATATATGTAAGTTTTGCAATTCGTAGATGTCTTACGGGTCTTATAATTAATTACTTTATTCGTTGTAATTTTCCTTGCTATTGAATATCATTAAATAGATTCATTACTCTATAAATTTTTTTGATACCACGTATTCGATGTAAACGTCTGTCTTAAATATCCCCGTCTTGTAAGCTAACATAACCTAAACCTCAAGCCCACCGTCGACTCCGCATTCAGCCCGGCGTTCCGCCGGTGCAGCGGGGAACACCCACGGCCAAACCCAGTACGACGAATGCCGATTAGGAAAATCCGCCCGGGTCTGTTCGGTGCATTGATACCGCCCGAATTCGACATGCCCGTGTCACATTTCGTAAGGCCGGGCTACCGAGCATTTGTCGATGTACCGCCTGCTGCTCGCATCGTTGAGCGCGAAGGGATGCGCGAGCGAACCAGCCAAAACGGCAAAGTCCGAGCGATCGCGCGTGCGATTAGCGCTCGCTGCGAGTGTCGCTTGAGCTGGCTGAGCGCCCGAGTTTTGACTTGGCCACTCCGCCAAGGCGTCGCTCATTCCCTGCGATATATTATATAACTGTCGAATTTACGTCGGTATATTAAAAAATCTCAACGGATAGTTTTACTGACCGCTAATGTTTATTAACGGTTCTGTCAAGGAGTCCCCTTTTATAGTAATACACGAAAGACTTTTCGCTACGATACGTGATATATATATATATATATATATATATATATATATATGTATGTATGTTCCTTTAGATCCTCTAAGCCCTCTATTTTTAAAAAGGATTCGTAATTGCTTGCAGACAAACAACAAAGATTTGACTCAGTCAATGGCGTTTTCATTGCGAGCCACAAACCTCGTTCCCCGAAGCTCGGTCCTCCGTGGGTCTACAAAACAGCCAGTAGCCATTGAAGAACGGATCTAAAGAAATTCCGATCGGCGAAAAAGAAGCAATTAGATAGCGCGATTCATTCGATTCGGCCCTCGATTTCGCGGCTGCATTATCCGGATAACGGAGCGATTTTACTTTTGCGCATAAAATCCTTTTTATTCCTTCATTCGCCTCGCCCGATCGAGGCAATAAAGCCGTCTAAAACGCTCGTTGTCGGCGATTTTTTTCGCTTTCCAAATAATAAGTAAAGATAATTCTACGAGCGTCCAAAAATACGAAGATTGCGATCTTCTCACGCGTTTGGATTTTTGACTTTTGGGTTTAATGGCTCTCATTGTCGGCCTATTCTTTTTTTGCCTGCTTTCACTCAGTCGAAGATCTTTTTTGAGTCTAGCGAGTATAGTCATGGGTCCACGCTCGATCCGTCTTTATATATCGTCACGGGTTTTTGACTTCGGGCAGATTCTCGTGGGATAATGTTCGCGCAAAGTAGCCAATACAGCGGATACTACGTGCTGATATCTTCAATTCGCTATCGGTCTAATGATTTTATGGCATTTTCCTCGTGTTATCTGCGATAACGATGATAATGAACTTTCGCATAAAGTCGTCGCGTTCAAACGTCACAGTAATAAGATTTCGATAAAAATAATCCGATCTTCACCGCTTGATTGGATGCAACGCAAAGTAATAAATCTAATTGACGCACGCTTATACGCGTTCTGTAACATTTCGGTAAAGCCTATCGCGCAAGAAATAACGCTCTCGCCAAACTTGTAAAAATAGATATAGGCGTACAAGTCCGAAACCAAGTTCGGGGCAAAAAGACGAAACGGCCAAAAAATTCGCCGAACGCGTGTGAGCGCAACTGGTAAAAGAAAGAAGCGCGTGCCGAGTGAAAACGCGAAAAAAAGAGAAGAAGAAAAAAAAACAAAAAACAACTGTTTTCCACAACAGTTGGCAAAGCTCCGAGACGGTGTGCGCGAGCGCTCCTCCGCCCCGTCCCCTCCCCCACACAGCGCCCGTCCTCGCGCCGAACTTTTTATACGGCAGCGCCGAAACGCGCGTTTACAGCGTTCGATCGAAGAGTCTCCGGGCGGGAGGTGGCGGGCGCGAGGAATAGGAGGAGGAGGAGGAGGAGGAAGAGGGGGATCGGAGCTGGCCACATACAAGCATAGGCAACGACGAAAAAAAATATCTCCCCCCCCCCTCCTTCAGCCCCGGGAGCGGAGCAATTCGATTCCGCACAGCTCTTTGCGCATTCGCATCTGTGGATTTGATAGTCCGATCGGGCTCGAGCTCCGGTCGTCACCCCAGTTCGCCAGCTCCTTGTCGACGAAAAAAGCAACACACACACACACACACATACACACAGAGAGTGAATGAGAAAGAGATAGAGAGAGACAAAAAGAAGCTCGTGGACTCGACTTTTTCTTTTATTACTTTCCCTTTCCTCCTCCGCGGCCGGGCCTTTGCACTCGACTATACGCTGGACGACTGACGGCCTCGCGGTGACAGCGAAGGCAAATACGTTCGTGTAGCTTTAACTGGTAGTTACGGGGAATTGGAATTAGGAGCGCGGCGCGAAGGCGTAATTTCGATCTCGGCCAAGGGCTTTCGATCGACTGATCGAGATTTCTCAATTCGGATTGTGGACGAAGTTCTTGCGTTGCTAGCGGATCGAGTGATCTTTGGCGCATGTATAGAAGATTTTTTATTTTTCAATAGTAAAACAAAATGACTTTTTGGTGAAGAAATTCGCCAAACAGTTGAACAGTATGTTTCTTGTCGCCTGATCGAATTGTCGAAGTAAAATTTCACGTTTATTTAATCGGCCGTATGAAAACGTCATTATTTACACGCTTATATGGCATAGAGATTAAACGAATAAATGTAAATTGAATTATTTTTTAAAAATATATTAACGTATATAGATTATAAAAAATTGCATTTAATTACCAAAATAAATAAACTGTCCATAAATAACGTTTTACTTTTTCAACGTTATTGCCCTTTTGTTAATTTCATACGCAGTAAGCTAGTTTTATATTTACCCAATATTCCAATATATCGCAATTTTTCATGGAATTTAAAAAAAAAAAAAGAGACTATATTTTTGAAAATGAAGTTAAAAATAAGGTATCTTCTTTCAAAAACCTGTAAATAATAAATTAATTAATTAAAGAATGTGCTAACTAATATAAATAAATAAATAAAATAATAAGTAAGTTAAGAATGCCAGTTTACTTAAATATTTTATTTCAATGCCGAATTTCTCGTTAAGTACGTGCTTGGTTTTTATAGCAAATATGTCAAATAACGAATTGATGGAGTTTTAGATCTTGAAAGAATGCCAACAATGTACTGTAAACACAAAGTTTTCCTTGTAAGAATCGTGAAAAATTAAACTTCAAGTCTTGTTTCGTTATAACAAAAATACAAAAACGTTTGAAAATTTTTTAATTAATATTTTTACTAAAAAGCCAGACGGTAAATATGAGCTTTCTAATATCTTGCAATTACTTACAATAAAGGAAGATTTATATCCCATACGTATTACGTACTTTTAACATCAACCCCCTCCCCTCCTGCTTTCACGGTAAAGAGACAAAAAGAACCATCAAAACTTTTTAAATATTTTTGTAAATGCCGAAATTTTCCGATTGCCGGACGTTCGGGCCACAGGCAACTTTATCCAAGAGGGGGGGGGGGGTAAACATTTGCACAAACTAGCAGAGCCAAGTATATAATACGATTTTTATTTCCGACCTATTTATTCCGACTAAATCTGACCCAACTTCTTTATGAAATTTCTCCGTTGAATAAAAAACAATTTACCGGTAAACTCGGCTTCGCTCTGCACTGCGCTGCTTCCAGAATAATAATATCTTCATTTATGTGTACATATAAATACATAAGTGTGGGTATATATATAATCATTCGAGCAACCTCCGCAAAGCCCTATTGCCGAAGAACTGCGAAATCCGCCCTGTCGCCGGGGGTAATAAAACGGAGCGAGAAAGTTCGCACGGCGTTCAATTAGTGAAGTAGCAGAAGACCATATCGCTCGTGTTTTCCCTCGTCCGTATCTTCGGTGGTAATTTAACGGGGGAGTAAAAGTGGCCGAGGACAGGGCGGCGAGACTAAACGCGGACGGAGGTATATATAGTATGATATATATATATATATATATATATATATATATATATATATATATGCAGGGAGAAAGATGAGCGGCAGCAACGCGCGTCTTGATCGTGTACTGTACGCGCGACTTTTTGAACGACTTTTGGGAATTTCGCGACGGATATTCTTCCCCTAACGCATTGCCAAGTTAGATAATGGTAAAGGCTTGAAAGTGATTAAAAATGTTATTTCGATAGGGTGTTTTTTTTGCAAAGGCTAAGAGTTTACGTATTATTAATGTAACCTAATTTCACACTGCTCCGCGGTTGAACTTGTAATGATAAAAATATTTGATGCTATGTATAAAATGCAAATATGTGTGCTTAAATATAGTCGTAATTTTTCTAATTGTATACTTGTTGTATAGTCATGGTTGGGTAAAGTGAAATCGAGGTGTTAAAGGATAGCGTCAACAATTTTTATTACTGATCCCGATAACTTGACGATGACTAAGCGATAACGATCAAAGTTTGGAAATATAGAAAAATTATACTGATTATATAAAAAGATCTCATGTATATACTAATATATATATATATATATATATATATATATATATATATATATTAAAGTATTTTTAAATATCGTCGTTAAGATTTAACTTTTATTTTCTCCTTTAATTTTATGTTAAATTTTAAATAATGCAAGGTACTAACCCCAAACAAACACCAATGAATCTTCTAAGAATTTATACAGATATTTCAAATTATCCAAGATTTAAAAATCTAAAATCATTTGCCTGTTATTGTTTACAGGCTTATCGACACGAATGACTTGAATCTCAAATGTAATCATTATCTGAAAATTAGACAGCGGCAAACCTATTAATTTTAGGAGGGCTTATGAAATATTTTTATGTTCTTTTGGCATCATACTAACCTCATTTCCTGAATCAAAATAACTTTCTTTATCAGTCATAATTTCTTCATACTCGTTCTCTATTTACTTCAAATTCTACCTTAACTATCCAAACATGAATCAGGCATTCCTATTAAGTATTGTTCAGAAGAATTCTTTTTTAACCATATTTTGTTTATATTGTTCATCAGACAATTTTAACAGCAAAGATCCCAATCAGCGCTCGGTAACTGTTGCAGTCACGCAAGGATCGAATAGCCAATTTAGCCGAGCGAAGAATCGAATTTGCTGTTATGCATCCGGAAAAAATCATACGCACAATTTATCGTCAAAGTTCAAAGACGAAATTTTCGCCACCGCACCCTCGTAGGGTTGCGCGCGATCAACTCGAAGAGGAGCCGCGATCCCGCGTCGACTGGAAATCTCCGTGACAATCGAGCGCGCGGGGCGCAAAAGATCGGTGGGGAAAAAAGAATTTGGCGCGTAGTCGCTGACAAACCTCCCCCCCCCCCTCACCCGCAGACCGTCTCGCGGAAACATTTCCCGCGAGCGCAGTTTCGCGGCGCGCAGAATGCCGTCCGATTAAGGCGCGCTCGCGTGCGCGACACCAATGGCCAATCTCGCCCCGCGGGACGCGCGCCACCGCACCCTCTCCCAGGTGCCTCGTATATTTTATATATATATATATATATATATATATATATATATATATAGTGGGCTCGCTTTTTCCCCGTCCGTGGGAACGCACACAATTCCCCCGCCCACCGCCAGTCCGAGGCCAGTCTCTCGGCTGTAGAAGGTCCCCGAGCGAGTAATTCTTTAAACGTCCAGCTTATTATGTGCCCGGTGAGAGATGCGAGGTCTAATGGGCTCGCTGACGAGCAACGATTGCCCGACGGCGGAGTGAAAATTTCAGGTTCGCTTTGGAATTCGGACCTTTATCCGGGACGCGAACGATTCTTGTATTTTCTGCCGTTTCGATAATGTAAAGCAACGGCGACGCGCGAAGAAACTGTCTCTAAGTTGCTGCAAGAGTATCGATTACTGATTACATCGATTACGCGACCAAGTCGTGAAAGAAATTAAATTTACACTCCCGTCGATTTATCACGAAACATATAAACCAATTGATGAAACAATGATTTTTCGACAATTTGCGAGATGTTCTATACTGGATTCGGCATTGACTGTGGCAATACGTAAACGAGGTTTTCATTTCGAGCAAGTACTAATATGGATTATGCAGGTGATTAAAAAATAACACGTACTTTATCGTACAGTCTACAGAATTAATTTGCTATAGTTTTCAAATGAATTTTTATACGACATAAGTACTTGATTCTTATATCTAGTACTGATCAAAATGTAACATTCGATTCAATAATCTAAGAAATCGAAAAAAATAAAGTTGTTTTTTTGCGCACTTATCGCGCGCCGATGCGTAGATTTTGACGTAAAGTCTAACGTTTGAAATTCCGCGCAGTCGTGACAAAAAAGTAATTTCACCCGAACGAGCTTCTGCACAGCGAGAGGCGATTGAACGTGCGTTCAATCTTCGGCTACGCGCATTGCAATAAGTACAAAACGTCGGCGTAAAACTAATGAGGGCGATGTCGCGACCGCCTAACTCTCGTCCTCGTGGTATACGCGACGATTAAAGTTGCGCAAAAGTGCAACAATAAGCACGAGAATCTATTCAGCGGGAGATGGGAAAATCTATTTACGTCCGTAAACGATGAGTCGACCTCCCCGGGATAAAAAAAAAAAAAAAAAAAAAAAAACGGAACTCGCGTCGCGACAGCTGAAAAAACGAGCGACTCATTCGCTCGGGGGCAACGAGCCCCGTGCAATCCTTTCCCTTGGCGCCTCCAAAGTTCTAGAATCGAAGCGTGGCCGAGTCGCGCGTACCAAAGAACGCCACGTGTAGCTGGCCTATTTTTTCGACCATTCCCTCGTCTCCCCTTCGCAGTACGTATCGATAAGCGGAACAATATAAACGTTCCGTTCCCCATCTTTTCCCGAGGTTTTTCGAAAGTAAATTTTCACACTTTCATCGTCATGACTCTAAAGCGCTAAATAGCCCCTTACAGATAATCATGCTATTTTATTCTCTACGCATTCGCCCAATTTCGTCCACGATCCAGCACGAAATTGGCTTGCACCTGCACCATAGGCGTACATTTAAATTATCGTGAGAATTTTGAATTTTTTTTTACACAGTTTCGCGCGTCACATCTTGCCTCGCATCGCCGATGCCCCTTTCGATCCCCGCAAGCGGCATCTACGGTTGAGCCCACGGGGCTCAACGATTCGCGAGACAAATGTCCCGGTCTTTCGTCAGTCCAGACCTATACATCCGCAATAATTCCTCGTGCACACACGAGGCAGACCTTACGTCACGTTTTGCTCGAGCCCAGCGCGCCCACGGGCACCGGAAGTGTGAGGCTAATACGGCGGTAAAATTGAAGAAGGATCGAAGGGGGAGGCATCGTTCCACTGCCTCTCGCCACGAGCCGTTTCTTTGTTTATTTACTTTTTCTTTTTTCTTATTCCCGCGCGGGCTCGGCCGAAGATCGGAAGAAATGCCGCGTCGGGCGCGGAAAAATTATGGCCGGGAGGGGCTGACTTATCGTTGTTTGTACGCGCCTGCTCGGGGTTGACGCGGGGTTTGGGTTCGGCGCGTGCGTGCGTTCGCGCTCACACACGCACAGGCGCATAAAGGAATTACACGGCGAAGCGCCGCGACGGCTCACCGAAATCCTAAGCTAATATAATCGTCGGATATTTCACGCCACCTTTATGCCACGACCGTATATTCGGGTTTAGTTTAATGCGGACTGATGCCCGGCGCAAGCTGAATTCCTCGGGAAATTTCAATTTTGTCCGCTGTAATGGAAAAGTGTAGTCGGTGGAATTGAATGGGGAAAAAAAGAAGAAGAAGATGAGGGAAAAAAAGTTCTTTATTTCATACGTTCATTCGCAGCCTCGAGTTTATTCACGTTACCAGTTCACGTTTGAAAATTATTTTACAACGAATAGATGGAAAATTGCGTTATTGGTGCGAGGTTTTTTTTTGTTCTTTTTTTTTTGTTTTTATTTTTAAAGATTCTTTCTAAAATAGGGTTGAATGAGCTGATGTATTCCAGGGCGTCAAAGTGCACTGAATAATTTAAGAGAGTGTATCTTCAATTTTACAAATTGGCCCGAAATTATAATTACATTAAGTATGACCCTCATTAAATGCCACTCTACCTGCGCTGGTATAAACTTGTTTTACGATCTACTACATGTAATAATGTCTTCTTTCATCTTATCAAATATATACAGACCTTATACATATCTTATGACAATCTTCTTTAGCGATTTTATCTGCGCGAAAAGACGACTGAAAGTTTTACGAAACATCGAGTATTTTCTAATTATCCAACAATATATTTTTATGGAAACGTTCTTATCGAATCTTCAACTGATGGCAAATTAAAGTAAATGTGAATTTTTTTTTTTTAATATCCAAGTAATCTAATTTATCTAAAGCCTTTTCCAACTTATATGAAATACACTCTTTTTTTGCATTCAAAACGATTCGTGTCTGGAAACTGACATAATGAACTCGTTGCCTTACAAATCTTTCTAGGAGCCTATCAAGACGTTCAGCCAATCGTCCGCGAACCTGTAATGAAATCCAGCCGTTTGTAAATTCTGTTCTATCGATGGGATTACGCGAAGCTACTTAAACTTTTCCTTCAAAGTACG
Organism: Sycobia sp. Sy_11; assembly: GCA_018907035.1. Lineage (NCBI taxonomy): Eukaryota > Metazoa > Arthropoda > Insecta > Hymenoptera > Epichrysomallidae > Sycobia > Sycobia sp. Sy_11. The sequence continues at coordinate 3,725,656 of JACCIC010000019.1, forward strand.
CGCGTAACTTTCTTACGTCCTTCTATATATATATATGTGTATGTGTGTGTGTGTGTGTGTGTGTACGAAGAAAGTGTCAAATTTGCGCCTTTCGCGCAAGACGCTGTATCTCCCTACATTCAGCGACGAACTGACTTGGTACTCTGCGCGTTTACAGGTGCACGGCGTGCAACTTTCTAGCTTTTTTTTAGCGTTAATAAAGGAAAACGGGATTCCGAGTCCGGGGCAGTACGGGGGAAGGGTAGGAGGGGCATTGTTGTAAACTACCACCACGGCCGGTGTTATCGCTACTCGTCGGCTTGCTTCCCGTGCGAGCGTTAAGCGGGCTTCTGCGATGCGGCAGCTCGTATTTTTTCTTTTGTCTCGTCTTTTTTCTTCCTCTTCGTTTGTTTTTTTTTTTATGCCCATAGTTTGGCAAGTATCTCGCCGCTTGTCGCCGAGTCGCTTGACTCGCTTATCATTTTTTCAAGATATACTTGTAAGTTTCAGAATTGGGCCGTTCTTTGGGAAAAAAAAACCGAGAGATGCCGTTAGTTCAAAAGAAGGAAAATACGTTTTTTCTTCTTGCGTTCTGATATGGCGCGGATGACGTTTCGCGGTGAAAAATTTCAAGTAAATTTTAAAAACGTACGTACAGACTGATTTTGGGGAGATATGGAACAATAAAATGTCCTCGTTATAAGATTAAACATTATTTTTATACCTTGCATCGGATCATTTTTTTTTCGGATCCCCCACTTTCCTGAATTGAAAAAAAATTACAATCGAAAATCGAAAAAATGTTACAAGCTTAAACTATGTTCTTTTAGCCCGGATGTACAATTCGTGCTTCGTAAGCTATACTGATGCTCGTGCATTCTTTATTTTAGGTATTTATTCGTTTGTATGAAATATTTGTCACAGTCTTTACAATTTATTTTGTATACCACTCCTGCTTTTAAACGTTTATCATCCTTATCTTGACAATTATTAAATAGGCTTCTTATATCATTATCATTTAAAGTAGACTGGAATATAGTGTTTTTTTATAATATTTCTAATTCTTTTGACAAACCTTTTACATATGGTAACACTGCGGTTTTATTATTATTGTTTTTATCTTTTATATTATGCTTTACAGTATTATTGTAAATCTCATCTGCTCTCACTGCAATCATTTTATCTATAAGATCTGCTGGATAAACATTATTAATGAATATCTCTTTAACTAATTTTAAATTACCTTTTCTAAAATCTTTCTGTGATAATTTCACTGCTCTGTCAATGACTTCCTGTTACAGTACCTAATCTTATTTCCGAATTCATAGTGTGAGTTAAAATATTGATAACCTACCTGACCATGACGTCCAAAAAACTTAATTTATTTGTTTCATTCTATTTCTTTTGTAAATTTAATTTTATCATGGATGGAATGAAAAAGATCCACCATTTCGTCTACACACCTTTCTGGTACAATTGTAAAGACGTCAGCTTTTGGTTCACAATTTAACTTGTTTAATGCAATATTTTCTCATTTTTCCATTACCAAATTAGCAATGACCGATGAGAGAGGTGATCCGACTGGACATCCATATCTTTGTTCATAAAAATTATTTTGGAAAGACAAAATTGTGTTATCAAAAACCAAATATTTAACTTTAATAAATTTATATTTTGTCAATTTTATGTCTGTACTAATATCTGTCGATTTATCTTCTATAATCTCTTTAAATAAATCTAATGGTATATTCGTAAATAAAGATGCTACATCCAATGAAATCATTTCATAAAACTCAAACTATCTTTAATTTAGTTAAAGATTATGATGAATATAACTCTTGAAATTATATGATAAAGTTAAGTAGGGAATGAGAAACGTATAACCAGATATAAGAATAATTATATTTATATATAAGATCCTTAAGCAAGGGTTATTGAGATTATTATCAATATGTGATATTTCATCAACTGCAATTACTACGGCAAAAATAAAGTGCCTTTTATCGAATTCAAACTAATTAACTAAATGTCTTTTTTTCAGCTATTACTCAAAATCAGAAAACAAACCAGAATACGTGATATCAAAATTTTTAAAGTAAATATTTACATAGTTGAAACAAAATTACATAAAAAGTCGAGAAAAGACGATTAATTTTTAAATTTTTCCATTTTCTTACAAATTTATGTGCTTCAACTCTTATATAAAAATCATAATTAATATTCGGATCCTCAACGAGGAACTTTAAATCTGTCGTCTATCATTTTTTTTTTTTTTTTTAAATAACTCAATCGACCTAACAAGCAATTAAACGATGATATTGTTTAATGGAATGCATTTTCGTCACCCATAGATATATTTACTTCTTACAGCAATTAAACTGGTTTAATCTACTTCGTAAATACAAGTCGAGCCGCGCTTTCGCGGCTGGCTTCGATGAAAGAAGCTGTCGCCGGTGCACCCCAATCCAATAACACAAAGGCTAAAAGCGATTGCGATAGAAATTGAATTACGCGCTGCACTATATGTATAGAACCAAACCTTTAAGGTAAACGAGGGACGGGGAAGCGATTAAAAAGTTCTTTTAATCCTCTCCCTATCTCTCTCTCTCTCTCTCTCTCTCTCTCTCCTCTGACATTCCTCCCCTCCTCCGCACAGTCTGGGACCGCGTCTATAAGTTGGCCAAAAGACTATTATACGAATCACCGGCGCGCGAATCTCCGTCGAGCTCATTGACCCCCCTTCCACCGCTTCGCGATACACAAAGAGATAAACCACAAAATCCCTTCAAAGGAAAATGTATACGCGTACGAGGCGGTGTGCACGCACGCGCAAAGGGGGAGGGATGGGGGGGGAGGGCTGAAACCGCAGTCGCGCCGCGGCAAAACTCAGCCGGGGCGCGCGCGGAACGCGAAACTTGCCTAATTGCACGTGAGCGCGGAGTGTATACCAGCGCAAGAGTAGATTTATCTCTCTCTCTCTCTCCCTCTCTCTCTCTCTCCCTCTCTATTGCACTTGACATACCTGGATTCTGGATTGAGTTTTTATCCTGCATCAGCGCCCGGAGAATACTCTGAATGCCTCCTCCTGGAAATTAGACGCACAGCCACCGCTCGCGTATGAAGACGGTTATATAATCTCATTACTATTACTTTGACGAATGCCATCCAACTCTATTAATAATTTCTCCCATTATAACTTTGAATCCCATAATTCGCGCGGAAGACTCGCGCGCGGGAAAGAAAACGTCGGCAACAAGACATTATTACCCCCCCCCTAATTACCGAAGTTCAGAATTCTGCCCCTTTGGAGGGTTTCGCATGCTTCGTATGATTTTTCTCCCCCCCCCCTGGCTTATCTCTTTGAAATTGCACAGACGCGTCTTTGTCAATATCTAGAATTACCTTTGATTTCGTTAGATGTAGGAGGCTATCGTAAATCAGGTCCACTTTGATTTTGCCCAGATTGTAAGGGAGTATGCACTTTTAAGGCTACTTGGCCATTGTGAGCGGGGCATTGAAGAGCGATGAAATACCAGTTCGTTGCTGTATTATACACTAAAAATCCCCGTTTGGATTTTGCCCGAGATGATTACCTTTACGACGACTGTACTTAAAATTATTTTTATGGAATATATGAAAGCCGACACATGTTCATCAAGGTAATAAACATGTAATGTTTCGATCACAGTATATAACATTATCTTTTGGACTTTTATTTTATGGCGTAACAAGAATAAAGTTTTTTCCTGAGTTTTTGACTCCTTATAAGTATCGAATATAATTAGCCATGTGAAAACTGTGTGAATAAAAACTTATTTATTTTGATTTAAAAATGTTTTTTCGTTTATTGGCCATTCTAAAAGCAAACCTATCACACGCTGATCCCGGAAAATCAAAATTATACTCCGTCAAAAGTAGTTTTCAAGATTGTTCTGGCCATAAAAACGAACGGCACCTTTAGATTATACTACTATAGATATCGAAGGTTTTCAATAAATCTTGCTACGTTACCGAGTTCAAATAGTTCAAAATTATAGAATCGTCCTATTAAAAAAAAAAAATTTCTTCTTTATTCTAAGAAAAATCTATTCATATTATTTTATAGTTCTCAAGTGTATTTGCAAAATTGTAAAGTAATTTATATTGAACGTATTGTTTAGAATTATATAGATGTGGGAGAATGTTTGCGTGTGTATATGAATCCATTTATGCATGTATAACTGCTATCTTTGTCTTTCACTCTATTTTTCTCGTAATGTCGACTATTTAAAATCTGCGTGTACTTTTTCCTCCTTAGCATTGCACGGATTTGACGCGTTAGACTCTCCACACGATTTAATCTGACATACCCCCTCCATAAGAAGCAAACTCTCAGATATTGCTGGTTGCTACTTTAACCCTTCTCTCTCTCTCTCTCTCTCTCTCTCTCTCTCTAATATCTGTATTATTATTGTCAATAAGAATCAGATAGGCTTTTAACTCGTCACTGCAATAGATAATTCAATCAATCAATCTCCAACTCTATTCCAACTCTATCTAATACTTTCCAGATGATGCTGCGCTCTTTAGATGCCTGTCGTCTCTCTCTCTCTCTCTCTCTCTCTGTCTGTCTGTCTGTCTGTCTTTTTCCCTCAATCTCTGTTTGCCTTCCCCCTTCCCGCCCCTCCGTATAAAACACCCGCGCCACTGAAATCGCGCCGACGCTGCTCAAGCGCTTCGCCGGATTTCGGAAGCCGTTTTTCAAGCCCCCGCCGTCTATTTGCCGCCTCGCGATACCGGCAATTTTAACGGCTTTTGTCGGGATTTTGCGCGTGCGACGGCGTACGAATGAGTTCGTGCGTTGCAATAAACATCGGTTACGCTATATATATATATATATATATATGAATGCGAATGGATTCATTATACGAAGCAAATGGTCGACGCGTGCTCGCGTTATTTTCTCTTTATATATGTATGCCTTGTTCGAGCGAACGCGTGTGATTTCAATGCATAAGGATTCGGATTTATGCACCGGTGCGGTATGGCATACTGCCGCCTTGTTTGCTTTGATTTTATCTGATATATATATATATATACATATATATAAACATATATATATAAAGACTACCATTATCGTTAGTACGGTAAAATAGCGTTCAAAGTTTCTTTTCTTTATATACTATTCCTGATGTTCATCGTTTATCATCCTTATCCTTATAATTATTAAATAACTTCTCTAAATTATTACATATTATCATATGGCAAAACAAGAACTGCACGCTTTTTCCAATAATATTACATTTACCTTATCAACATTGATATTATCGATAAATTTTATTGGAAAATTATTATTCATGAATATTTCTTTACATGACAATTTGATTGTTCTTAATAATAGTGTAAGTAGTGTGAATTTAAATCTAGCAATCGAACAAACCATATGGATTTTCTATACAAATTTATTTTCACTCTAATCTAAGTAACTCTAATAACTTTCATAGCCAACTTGATTTTATTTCATGTGTAAATTTAATTTTAACGTGGACGGAATTAAAAAAACTCTACGATTTCATTAAAAAAATATCCAGAAATATAAAAAAATGTCGTAAAAAATCTATAGATTTATCAAATTGTTTTTTTTTTTATTCTTCTGCATAAATATTTCGGATCTTAATGCAATATTCGAAACCGTTGAGTTTCCAAAAAGGCAGTAAAGGAAAAAGAAAAAGGAAAAAAAATAAATACGAATCTCGTCTGCTTAATGAACTATCCGTTTAGAAAAATTGTTTGTCATATATATCATTGCAGAAAATAATAAACTTTATTCACGCAGTTGAAAGTTCAAACAATGCAGGAATTATAATGTTATGCTCGTAGAGTGTAATGTAATATTCTACAATCAATTACTGCAAATTCTAAAATATTTTGTGGAATTAATTTTTGTAACAAATTAACAAACTGAAATGAGTTCGAATCGTGCTCTTGATCAATTTTTTCAATGTTTAAGTACAACATTAATGTATAACTAATTATGGAGACTTGCAGAAAAAGCAATGATTAGTAAGCTATAATCTTCATAATAGACTCAATGACATTATGGCATAAATGATGAACTCTGCAAAGATTTAATGTAATAATTTGTCGAGGTAATAGGTTAAAAATTTTGAGCGAAGAAAGGAAAAACGACAGCGCAATTATCTAACTGTATAATTTGTATTTGGCAACTTCCCGAAGTCGTGGCTTTAACTCGCCCCTACATAGTAAAATACATTAATCACAATTATCTCTCGACGGCTGGTTTTCCCGCCCGGTCTTTCCGAAATTCACGGTGCGTGAAATTCAATTCATCCTCGATGTTTTATTCAAATTTCAATTAAACCGCGCCGAGCTTAACCGCATATGTCTCCAAAACAATCGTTTAATAATTCAGTCAGTGTGTGGCAAGGGTATTCGGTCTTTTTCCTCTCGCTCTCTGTCTCTCTCTCTCTCTCTTTCCGCGAGAACGTTCCGTAATTCTTATTACTTTATATAGGTGAATAATTAATGCGTAAATTTTATCGTATTAATTTTTTATTTCAAACCGAGTCTCAAATTTTCAAGGAAAGAAAAGCAGGGAGCGAAATTTATCAGACTTTCTTATCTAACTAAAAAGACGAGAAGGAATTTTCTATCGAATGAATATTTAAGATTGTTTTCTGCCCGGATTACAAAATGGCTCGGTAATTCTCGCGTTTTATCGACATTCGGTTTAAGTTTGATTGAAGATTGGCTGTAAACTTGGTTAAGTACAAATAAATGAATCAAACTTACAAAAACTAAGATAAACATTTTCAAAACTTAAATAGGTTTTTAAATATTCAAGTGCCATTTCAGCGGTCGGAACATTTTTCAAGATAATCGTCAATATGCGTAAATAAAGATACATAAAGAATTATGACGTAAATAGTGATACGATACAGAGCGATTGAAAATGACGCGTCAAGATGAATTTAATCTTGACAATGATATGACCAATGCAACAGCTTTCGATTATGATGAAATGTTCTTGTTGCGGGAGTATTCAAATGTTTTTAATTTATTATATTTCACTAGTCCTTAATATTACGTTCAATTGAGATATAAGCAATGTTTCTTTCAATTTTTTTATGGTTCTTTCAATTTTCATTATCTATTGTATTTTGATTTATTTGAACCGAAACCCGTATCTCTCAGGACATCTAATAACCCCTGCTAACTGCTTGGCATTCACTCAATTATATTATAATTAATTCTGAAATTTGATGATTGTATGATTTACACATGACATAATCCTCCGACTGTCCGCCAGTTCTATAAGCACTGCAGACATTTAGTTAGTAATACACGAATTAAGTAACAGACTTGAATAAGCTTCATTCGCATACGTATATTAAAGTTAACTGCACAAGTTGACTAATGCTTCGAAGAATATTAAACCCTCGCAGTATACAGATTTCGACCCAGAACCGGGGACATACATTAAGAAGAGCGAAAATCTACGAAACTCTCTCCAGCTAGTTCATGTGGACTAACCAGAGCGAGTGCAAACTATGTATATATATATATATATATATATATATATATATATATATATACATATATGTATGTATATACACATATATACGGTAGACGTCTAATTTTAGAAATGTTAACTCCTGCAGAGCTACGATAGTTCCCAGCCCCCGTCCCCAGCTTTCTCTCCCAAATCAAATCCAAATGGGAACATCCACACCCCTCCCTCTGATGAATAAAAGAAATTTCATAGAGATTTAAGCAGCTAGCTCTTCGACGAGGAGTTCGACGTGGCGCACGATTGATTTTAAGACTCGCTTGACGTATCGCGCATCGCCGCAACGACGAAGACAACGACCAAAAACACAGCCCCCTGTAATCGGCCAAACGACGCGCCCGCGCGAACGCCGACTCGCGCTACTCACGGCCCGACCGACGGCCGTTTAACCGGCTGGGGAGGGGGCTCGGGGCGTCGTCGCGGCACGCGAGCCAGCCCCGTCCGGATAGCGCGGCCGAAAACGTCGGAGCGCGCTCGCGATAAGCGGGAGGCGGCCGTGCGCCGACGAGATTAGAGCGCAGGCTGCGGCGGCCTGTTGCGAGGCGCACGATGTAATTTATTTAAGCCCGGGTCGACAGAGAGAGAGAGAGTGAGAGAGAGAGAGCCAAAAAAAGACTCTTTCTCGGTCTTTCGGGGGTTTTCGGTATCGGGCGGGGCGCGCAGTGGCCGAATTCGTGCGCCGAGTTCCTGGGACAGGACTCTTTCGCTTATCCTTGGTTTTTGCTCCTTAAGCTTTTTCTTTTTCTTTTTGGTTTTTATATCTTCGATAGTTCCTTCGACGAACGCACTCCCATGATCTGGCTTCGTTACGCTATACTGTGTAATTTATCAGAGCTTCCCTGACTGAGGTGTAAATCTGAAATTCATGCAAGAAAAAATGAACGTAATACGTAGACTTCTGATTAATTTATGCAGAGACTAAATTCAATTTCCCGTTCGAATAAATTTCTTGCCCCCCCCCCCTCATCCCGGCAAAAATCGGAAGGATTGTTTTTGAGACTTTAGACTCGCAATCTACTTGGTGACATATGGTAATTTAATTTAGCCGGGAAAGAAAAGTAAATTATACAGCAAATTAATGTAACTGTATATTTGCACCGGGTCGTGAGACGCTTGCAAATCTACATGAGAATACGAAAGTTTTATTATCAGGAAAAGAAAGAGACAGACAGAAAGAAAGAGAATAATTATTTACGTAAACAAGAATGTCTTGAAAACTAAATATTTTTAAAGGTTCTAAAGTATATAAAACTTTTAGCTTAGCGTTCAATGTGGAAAGTGTACCGAGAGCCATTCTAAAATTTTGACACTTTTGCGCATTTTTATTAAAATCGCCCGTTCTCTATGAGAAATTTAAAATCGACGTAAAATAGTTCAGTAATTATTGCAACTTATTAAACAGAAGTCTCGTAAAAATTTAATTATCTTCAAATACTCCTACCATGCCCGCCTGCATAATTGAAAACTTTCATTCGTCACTGTACACTTCTAAACTTATTGTCATTAATGTATATTTATACACATATATATATATATATATATATATATATATATATATATATATATCTACACACACGAATGTATCGGTATAATGAAAGAGGGAAAAAAATTGGAAAGGTTCGACAATGCTCGTAGTCTTCGTGTCATTTCCTCTCTCTCTCTCTCTTTCAGTCGTCCCTTCCCGGCCTTTTTTTCAATTTCCGCTCTTCCTAAAACGAAAGCCCTTTTTAATTAAAGAAGAAAAATAACGGTGAAAATTTACACTCCTGCATCGAGGGAGAGAGTGCGAGGGAGGGCAAGAGGGTACAGGGGGTTTGAAGGAGGGACAGTATACCGCGAGCAAAGGTCTTTTGAAATCCCAACGGTCGCGGAGCGCGGAGAGTCCGGCTCGGCGCCACGGCGGCTCGTGAAAAGCCCTGGCGAAGGGCCCGGGCACTCGGTAAGAGCGCGACGGGACGGACACAAAGATTCGTTCATTAATTTCCGCCTCTCGATTGGCCGATGCTGCTGCTGCTGTACCGCTAGCTAAGAGAGACAGAGACAGAGAGCAAAAGAGGGCCGATTTCAAAGGGAAGGGGAATAGATCGATATATAGGCGAACGCGAGAGCCCGGCGACCATCAATGCTCTTCCCTCTTCGGTTATCCTCTGCGTGTATGCGCCAGCTTTGGCCATAGGTCGCTGAAGGAATTACGGTGGAAGGGGGAAGAATGGAGACGCTTCCCTCTCTCTCTCTCTCTCTCCCTCTCGCTCGCCGTCCCTGTCCGTCCTCAAACTGGGTCAGCGCTTAATTAACGCCCCCCCCCCGGATTCGCGGATAATGTATCTATACGTATACGCGCAGTCCAGCGCTAATAAAGATTTGTGCAACGCATTAATTACTTTTCGGCGATAATCAAACTTTCCTCGTTATAAACGGATTCGCCGCTCGCGGCTTAAACCGAGATTGAGGCGTCCAGTGCGGTGACTGCCGCTCTACTGCTGTCCAATAACTCCCAGCATTTTGCGCTCGGCCGTGAGAAGCCAGACATGAATCATACGCGTTACCGGCAATTTTCCGTGATGTCGCCTTATGTATCATTGTTGTGATGAGAATTTCGTGGCAAAGCACGGACGTATATGGCGATACGCTATATTCAGATTACTCTCGATGTTTAATCATCTTAAATACATTGGTAAAGTCTCGACGACCTTATCCTCCGCTCTATCAATTAGATATTTCTATGAAGTAAAGAATTTTTTCACCACTTCAAGGAAGAGTTATATGATACTGCGGATGAACGACTATTGGAGTGCAATTCTTTCTAATCGTCTGAACTCTTAATAAAATCTGCTTCAATTTATTTAAAAACTAATAATTTATTAATTCAATCGTATAATGAAAAATCTAGCAATGTCGATAAAAGTATAAGGTTCTGTAGTAAAAACTTTATTTTCTACCAAAGGTTATTAAAATCACTTAAGCACAGATGGACAACGGATTTTTCAACTTTATCTTTATAAGAGGGACTAAGCCATAACGCCCTATTTCATCTCTAGAGCTGCGTTAAGCAGGAATTATCCTTTTTGTAGGAGATCTCCATCTGTATTTCATCTGTGTTTCTACACATAACATTTTAAAATTTAACGGTTCACGATGTAGTTCAGTAGAATTCACTCAGTTCGACTGCTTTTATAAAAAAAACTCTCCATATATATATATATATATATATATATATATATATATATATATATATATATGAAACCCATATTATTATTAATGTAACATTACTACTTGAATAAGTTTGCACATTGTTCAAGTCTATCTATGCCCAACGTCAGTTTATCAGAAAGATTTCTCCTGCTTCATTGGCAAATTAATTATCTTCACAATTATCTGACCGGCCTTTTCAAAACACGATAAATATCATCATTTATCATTGTACAAAAGTTATTTTTGGAAATTAAATCGAAACAAAAAACTTTTTTATGTAATTTTTTCCCTTCGGCATGGACTTCATATTCGGCCTTTGTAATTTTGCTTTTGTCCTTAACAAACGTATTGGAAATAAAAAAAAAGCAGCGCAGCGTATCATCCTAGGCTCGGATACGTCGTATATATTGCGCGAGCCGAAAAAAAAGATAATCAAAATAAAGGAAATTTCCCTATACATATTGATGTCCGGAACAAAAAACAATAGGAGGACGCTGACAGCGCGTGTATAATAGCATTCCTGTCTGTCGCAATTTTGGTGGCCCCTCCCCTCTCTCTCTCCTCTCTCTCTCTCTCTCTCTCTTCTCTCTTTCTCTCTCCCTCACTTCACTCTCGTGGGAGTAAAGCAAAATATTCCACAGTATCAAAAAAACGAATTGACCCTGACAGCCAGGGCACGCCCGATATGCCGCCTCCGCTATTTCGCGCGCACTACCGCGTCGACGAGTACTATTGCCTTTCTTACTCCATCCCTCACTCTCTCTCTCTCCCTCTCTCTCTCTCGTTCTTATTCAAAATCAACTGGGCGGATAGGGGAGGAGGGACGAGAAAAGTGACAACTGGCGTCGCGAGATGCCGTTGCTCGAGTCCTACCGTAATTCCGGAGCACAGGTTGCCAGGGGACGGAATTAATAACGTTTCGTTCCGCAATTCGAGCCATCCGCAAAATCGCGCAAAACAATGCGCGCTGCATATAATTCCAGGCCGTTTCGCTGTGTGTGACGTGTGTGTGTTTGTGTACGTCTGTGTTTGTGTACGCACGCGTCCTCATAACTTGGATGATTAACAGAGGTGGCGAAGTGCGCCGTGGATTTTTTTGCCCCGGCCCACGGAACAAAAACCTCGAAGTCCCGGCGAGAGCCGGTCGAGCCACGAGCTTAATTAAACAAAAAAAGTTGAATTACATTAAGACAAATATTTTGCCGCTGCTGTTGCTGCTGCTCACCCCGCCCCCCCCCCTTCCCAGGCCACCCTTCATCACAGTCGCTCCAACGCCCAAAGTCGCGCTCCGTCATTAATTCCTCCGGGAGATGTATGCGTAGCGTGGTCGACCGAAACTGTGTCGAGGCTTTGATAACAATGAATTTACATATTCCGAAAAAGCGAACCACCACCACCACCACCACAAGCACAGTCGCCGCCGCGCATCACAGCCCCGTGCGCGTTCTGCGATAAAAAAAAATCCCCCTCGAGGGCGCTTTCTAATTGGAATCGCGCACGTCCTGGACGGCTTTAAGATTTCAATGGGGAGAAAAGGTTAAGGAGAGAAATAAATTCTATCGTCCGCGCGTAAGAACGAAATGTAGGTTGAGCGGCGTGGATTCCGGGGAATGCGAAGGGCCTGGATTATTATTTAAATGTAAAAAAGAGAAGTGACTTTTTGATAAAGATTATTCTTTGAAAACTGGAGAATTCATTTTGAGATTGTATGCAGCAGTCAGACTGTCGAAATAAAATTCAAACTCTAAGAATTAAAGAAGAAAAAACTGTAATTCACCCACGTTTATGAAAAGCAAATAGGAAAAATAACATTACAGTATATAAGAATAAATATTGATTTAAAACCATAAAATAATTACGAAAGATAAATAATTTATATTTTTTGAAAATAACATTTTAACATTTATCTCCGCTTCCATAAACACTAATTAAGATTTTTTTCAATGCAGTATGCTAATATTAATACAAAAATTAATAATTTATATTCCAAACAAAAGTCGTTTCCATATTTTGTATTTCACAATGTTCTATGTCATTGAAAACAGATTATAAATAAATTTTCCCGCATTTCAAATAGAATCGTTTTATCTATCAATTAATCAACTCCCGTGGTTATCGATTTAAATTTCATTTTAAGTTTTAGTTATCGGCGTGCTTCATAAAAGCTTCGCACACAAAGCTAAAAAATTTTTCTCAAAGAAATTAATCGAGCGATCGGCCTTACTGCGCATTGCAAACAAAAGGTATATCCAAACATAGCGTCTTTTTCGAATCGCCCCAAATGCTCTCCCTTGCGAATTGGTCGTTTAATAAATTTCAAATCTAGAAATTCGAACGACAGCGCTACCATCTATAGAGAATTCGTACAATTTCCGCCGTCGCAAAAAAGAAGCTCGTGGACGCTGGAAATTATACGGTCTAAGTAAATCATTTCATACGCGAAGCCTTCTACGGAAAAAGGTGTCGAACTCTATGTACGGTACATGCTTGTAGCTATATATATAGACACGGCTCACTGATCTCATTGTTCCAGCACAATGCCGAAGCGCGAGCGCGCAGCACGACGTGTAGACGCGCTCCGACGCGCCCGCGACGCAAAGGAGTTCCCTCAATTACCGAGCTTTCCCGGCTGTCCCTGCGCCTCTTTTTCCCCCTCTTTTTAATTCCATCCGCCCCCTCTCACCCCCGGATGACAGCGTCGGAGCCAGTGGTCAGTAGCCAGTAGCTCAGCACTGGCGAGCAAGACTCGTCGAGCGAATGTTAATTTTAAGTCCGTGCGGTTTGAAAGAGCGAGCAAAAAAAAACAAGAGAGAGAAGAGGAAAAGTTCATTTTTTAATTTGTCGGAGCTTCGCCCGGCTAATCCGCAAAGGGCGCCGGTGTGAATAATTTCGCGAGGTTCGCGGCTGGCGCGAAAAAAAAAAATATATTTTGCCCCGGTCCAGATTTTATTTCGTTTATTCTCGAGTTGCTCCAGCCCGCACCTCGCGCGGGCACGACAAAAGCATTTCTCAAATCGACAAAGCGGCGACACGGGTACTTCATAATTAACATTCGCGCACTGGCGAGCTTAATTATTCCTTTAATAATCCGTTGCGTGCTTTTTACGTAGGCAAAAACTCGATTTTTCCGTTGAATAATTCACGATTTTTGCTCTATATTCCATTAAGAATATTATCATATTTTTCGTATACCCGATTTAATTTTATATCAATAAGACATTGTATTAATAAATTTTTAAATATATAATGAAACCAAAGTTTCGAAATCGTGTGTTTAAGTTTATTCACGAAACTGTTTATGAAAAATTTAAATAATTGAAACGTATACTAGTAATCGATCTGCACGAAGAGGTAATGAAAATTCACTTGATGTATCATCGGTCCCTGCTCGATAACGATTGAATAACAAATGCTTTGATTTAAATGATATTTTATGTCAACAGTAAATTATTGCAGATATTTTTATCTACAAAGTTCCAAGTAGATTCGGAAAGCGAAATGAACAATAGAACATTTCGAACAACTCATGGCCAAAAATTACATTGTATAAAAATTTTATACAATCATCAAAATATTAGCATTTTTACACTGTTTGACAAATCTGCTTCAAATTTACAATAATTTATAGTTTAATGTAAATAAAATTCAGCTATAAGTGAATGTATAGATTTGAATGTATTATATATTATATATCTTATACTATATATCTATACTTGAATGTATAGATATATAATATGAGGCACAGTACTTTTTCCCCGATTCGTAACGACTGAATATTTTTAAAATAACCTCACAATTTAAAAATTCCCAAATTTCAATAAAAAATAACATTTTACGTGCACTGAAATTGAAAAAAAAACTTCGCTTTCTTCATAAAAAAAAAAACCAAAGAACCAATGAAAACAGCAGTCGGCCGGTAAATCGGTACATATGCATTGTGGCCCAAGTAGTCGAGCTCGAGATTACATCTGACATACAAGGCAGCAAGAATAAACAAGAACAAAAACAAGACGATACGATATAGCTCACGGGAAACGACATAGGCCGCTTTAACTGACCGAGTGCTCTACTGCCGCGAGCTCATGCATGTGTACCAGCCGTATGAGTTGGAGAGAGAGAGAGAGAGAGAGAGAGTGAGAGAGAAAGAATGAAAAAGAGAGAAAGACGGGTCGCAGTATAAAAGGACAAATGGCGCGACGTAGAAGAGTGCATGAAGAGGAAAGGCCGCCCCGGCAAGGGCGTCAGGCCAAGCGCGAAAAGAGCGCCGCGGGAGAGGGGAATTACCCGAAGCGGAGAGTCGCTGGACGTCTTGTCGATCCAATTTTGAGATATGTGTCTCCCGTGAAGGGGAGGGGAGAAAAAGAAAGAGAGATAGATAGAGAGAGAGTGAGAAAGAACAGGTCGTAAGATCCGAAATGCCCGTAAATATATAAGGACGCAAATCAAAATGTGACTCGATGCTAGAGCCCATATATCCTCTTTTACTCTACTCTTTTCTATTTACCGTTCCGTCGTGCTCGTGTGAAATTTTGTCTCTGTGTTAAATAATCACGATCCAAGTGTAAACTTTAATATAATCTTCCACTTAAAGATCGGGGTTACAAAAAAAAATTACGGTCCTATAAATTACTTTTCATTGAATTCATAGGAAATCAAGATTGTTAAGATATTTTTTACTCTTTCTTTTTCTCATATACTCATAGCAAATGCGAGCTAATAAATCAATGCTGCGATGCGCCATTAGAATTCATAATACCTACAAGTCAGAAAGAAAATGGATTAGAAAGCAATATCAATATCTCGCCTCCTATGAGAAAAATTATAAGAAATATCAGGATTGAGAGTAAACGAATAGAATATTCGCTACAGATCGGTGGAACATAATTATAGTAATAATTGAGATAATAGATGTAGTACTTACGAATATTTATTTTCTTACTGACAGCTGTTTCGACTTTTACGTTGTCCTCCGAGCTACAGAATAAAACAAGTTCAGACTTTCAACGTACCAACTCGCTCGGACAGGAATTCAAGCATGGCGATGGCGAGACAACATTTTGAATTTCGACTACTAGAATGACAAACCAGAAATATCTCGTATCAATATTGATTTTAAATAAGGGCCACGTTTTCGCTCGCTCGGCAAACCCACTATCGAAGCGTTTCATGCATTCGTACATTACATACGGCTATGTAATTTTTAATAAAGGTAGATCAAAAATATGTTCTGTGTACAGGGAGAGACGCTTTCGCGCAAATTTGCGCAGAGCGCGTAGATCGACTGCGGCAAAAGCTTGGCAAACAATGTCACTTTTTATCAATTTAAAATGTTTTTCTTTTTTTCTTTGGAAAATCTGTCTCCTAAAACTGGGGGGGGGGGCGTGAAAAGATAAAACCAATTATTTCTGGAATCTTTGTGCACTAAGTCGACTGAAATAGATGAGCGATCGATCTGACGCCGACTGCGAAAGTGGCTGCCAAATTTCTCCGTGTGCTAATTATATTATTTCACCTACAATGACGAGATTTTATTAATGAAATATTTGAAAAGAGCATAAATAATCATTACCTTATTGCACTCCCGTCGAATTCAATTCGAAGATTGCGTACGAGCTTAGCTTCGTGAAAAAGAACAAAGAAAAAAAAAGTACCGTCAATTTATTGATCATTGGACAAACGCAAACTAATCCGATCAATGGCGGAGCTATAGAATCGAAAACTTATTGCGGAAATTCGATACCAAGACGAAAAGTTCGGCCTCTGTCCGAAGGCAAGAGCGCAATAGAGAACTCGCTAAATCTTACAGAACCGGAAGCAACTTCGAGGGCGCACGTGAATGCTAATTGATACAAGAGCCGAACGTCTAATAGAGAGAGTGTGTGTGTGTATGTGAGAGAGAAAGAGAGAGAGAGAGCGGTGGGACAGAGAGGAGAGCACGCAGATGCCGGGGAATCGGGCGGAAGAACTGACACGGTCGAACTTCGCTCGGGCAATCCGGCCGCCAGGAGCGCGCCCTGTACAGGACTCATTGACTATTCAATTCCGAAGTAAACGTCATTCGACGGAAGATTGGGGGGGTGGAGGGAAGGGGGTAGCCATTAGTTTCCGCATTAAATAGCGCGCCCGGCCGAACTGTCCGATCTGTTGAAGCGGCCCGGGAGCCCCGGCCGTGTCGCTATCCAGTTCCGCCGGGTAGGAACTTCGCGCCGGAAGCGGAGTGGTGCACAGCCCAGCCCCCCCCCCCGCCGTCCCACACATCCAAACCCGACCAAATATTCGACCGAGCGGCTAAATGTAGGGCTCGCGAACGTCTTACGCAGGATGAGCGACGAAGACGGGGGACTTTCGCATCGGGCTTGTACGGAAAATGTACGTATCGATTGCAAGATCCATATTTGCAGTCATTTGTGTGGGGATTGTTTGTTTATTTTGGTTTATTACGATATTATTGCTTGGTTCGGGCACGTGAGTTTCTCGATTCCCATGATTTTGGTTGGATTGATAAATATTATAATGTTCGATCATAAGGATTAGACTCTAAAAATTATTCACTGCAGCCAACCAATATTTGATTGTAATGGCTCGTTTAAAAGAGCCATTTAAATAGGTGCCGGCTACATTTGAATACTAAAACTTATACACTAAATTCTTTATTAGACTGAATCAAGACACAAAGAACTAACTACAATGAGTTTTTCAATAAAACAATAAAACGTAAAAAAAAAATTTAACAATGAGAATAATCGATACATTAGATTCAAGGAGTATAGAAACTATGTATATATATTTATAATGACAAGTTAAGCTCAGCAGCGCGGTAAAACACTATTAATAAGGTAGGCAAAAATATATTTAGTGCGTTCATTTACAGTTTTTAAAATTTTTTCATTTCGATTTCTCTATGAATAATACATCTGTTTAGATTATGAAAGAGAACTACAGATCATTTTCCTCGAAAACGACTAGCTCTTCTCTGAAAAAAACGAATTTTATCAAAATTTCAACAAAAAAAGAAGAAACACTTTTTTGTGACTGACAGCATAACTAGCAAAGATAGATCTTTCGTCGGAAGTTAGGATCAATTTTCTGTATTGATAAATCGTTCTTTTTAAAGTTTTCCTAATTCAACTAATTAATGTTCTACGAGTGCGGCAATTAATTTTATAAAAGAATTTTTTTCCAAAATTAATTACAGAATCGGCGCTTAGTGTTATACATGGTAACGAGATTTGTTACTCCAAGGTACCTTATTAGGAATTTCTCACGCAATATATTTCATTTAGTTAAATGCATTAAATTCATAAAAAATCTAGTATAAATGGAAATTAAAACAAAATTCTGCTGAAAATTCTAAAGAAATCTATAGAACGTCTTTTAATTGAACTGCGAATAGTTCGGAACTAAGATGATCGCATATATATATGAATAGATTTATCGATATATATCCCTCAAGAGCACGAGGGAAACGGAAAATTTGATAATCGGAAGTACCTTCGATTAGCGAGAGCATGTCTGCAAAAAGTTTATAACTTTTGCCGCTGATATTAGAGAGAATCTGCCTCATTAAACCGACGTCGAACTTTTGCCCCTCCCCCCACCGCTCCTGCACATTCTCAACCCCTACCTAACGAAGCCTCGATCTAAAACACGAACTATAGAAACACCGAGTGTGCCTCCACTCTCGTCGATTCTTCACCCCCCCCCCCTATTTCCTCCCTAACGGTAGATACGAAGGAAACACGTCGAAGTCGAAGTCGCGGTTTGATCATACTGTCGATCCAGGGCTGCGGGTTAGAATCTACCTCGAAATCCTGCGTTATATTCGCCTCACCTTGCCGCGTATAAGTATCTACAATACCACATCGGTTATATACATACATATATATATATATATATATATATATATATATATGTATGTATGTATGTATGTATGTATGTATGTATGTATGTATGTATGTATGTATATATATGGCGTGTAACAAGGAGGTTGGGTTAAGTTCCGCCGCTGCGCTAATCATCGTCGACAGGACGGCACTATCGGCGAAATCGGTCCCTCGCGTGCGTCTGTACCGCGCCTCGCACATACGTCGTTTAGGGGGGGGAGGGATTTAATTCACTTGTATAATAAGGACGGATCGGCGCCATTTTAATAATGGACGTAAGTAATCGACTTTTTGTTTCATGTCAGAATTACGCACAATTTGTGCGTGATCGTAGACATCGTGAACGGAGACACAGTAATACTCCTCAGATAATTTACGAGACATTGTAATGCCCGCAGTATGTGAAGTCACGCTGATTTAATTAAAAAAGAAATAAATATTATTATAAAGATAAATTAAATCGGCAAATTGTTTTGTTTTTGTGCTCTTCGATTTAAAAAAACTGAAAGGCATTCCTATAATGGCAATGATATAAAAGCAGCAGTTTGTGGTATCGAGGTACTAATACGTTACAAAAGATTTTAGCATGCTGTTTACATATGTAAAGTAAAGTTATGATATAAGCATAAATATGGTATGAGATACGCATCTGAGAAGAGGATTGATGAATATAGAAATTAAGCATGCGCAGCCAATTTAGTTCTGGACAAAATTATTAACGTAATAAAATTTTAAGAGTGTTTTTGTTTACATTGTTTTACATTATTTTATCAGAACTACGCTATTTTATTAACATTATTTTATTAAAAAAGAAACTATGTAAGCTTGTGCCTAGGTACTTTAAGAAAGTGAGCAAATTTGTCTTTCATTTTTTTAATTTTGAGGTACACACAAGGATTGGCCAGTGATCTTACTTTGCGCGTGCACAGGCACAAAGTTTCTAATGCGCCTGTATATAAAGATAGCTTCTTATACATACACCCAGCTTCCCGCGCGTCCTTTCAAATTTACAAATAAAAGTGAAATACCGCATACATTTAAAAAAGTTCTAGAAGCTATTTTTATCCTGATATTTATATAAGACATATAATATGTAATATGTAATTTATCTGTTTTCATATTCTTCGACATAATAAAATATAGAAACAAAACAAAAAAAGATTTATTTATAATCGATTTTAGAAACTCATGGTGCAGTTTGACAAGTCGAAGATAGCGCGTGCAAGACTTTTTAACAACGAAGTTAAATAAATAAATAAATTTATCTTCTTATTGATCTCATATAACAGAGAGCTGAGATATAATTAATCTTCGCTTGCTATTGTAATTCATAAGTCAGGCGATGAAACATTTACTGTTTTTCACAAGGTAAATTATAGGCGTGAGATTTTCAAGTACTGATTAATCGAAACATCAGGTTCTTGGAATATTCAAAAATTAAAAATTTACGAGAACTGCTCGGAGGTATTTTGGGTTCATATTATGGATGAAAGTTATTTACAAAAAAAAAAAAAGTAATACTCATTAATAATACGTTTTATATAAAATGATAAGTTTTATAATGTCAATATTCATAAATATATAAATATTTATTTTTATCTTAAATTTTTTTATATAAAATGTCGATTGCATTATTATCTCGGGCGACATCGACACGGAAGAATTATTATGATTATTATAGTAGTAGTATTATACGAAAGAACGTTAACTTTTATAAGCTACTTCAAAGTAATATAAAGTATTATGCGAAGCTTTAATTTCAAGTCGTTCGCATAATGATGAAGGAGCGAACCCTCAAACAAAATTAAATATGCGATAGACTTTATTATATTGCCGTACTCTCGTCTCGTCAAAAAAAAAAAATTAAAAATAATGCAACGGATCCGGGACTTAGTTTCGGAAATAAATTATTCAGCGATACCGCCGTGAGCGAGGCAACGGAGCCCCGTCTAAGGGCTGACAAGAGAGTCCCTTACCGAGTGCGAAGGCTCATGAGAAATTCGTGGCGAGGCAGCCTCGTTGCATCGCATCTTTAATAGACCGTCGAGGCGATTTTGAAATTTTCGCTCCGTACTGTCTAATATTTGTACAAGCTTTTTTTTTTTATCCGTATATAATTAACTTTTTCCACATTGCTAAAAGTTAACTAAAGAGCGCTCGTCGTATAAATTAGGAATATTGTATACGAATACCGTAATGCTTAATAAAGTTAAATAAAATCATTGAAACACTTTTTACAAAAACAAAAATTTTTATTTCAATTGATAATGAATTTTTAAAATTAATTTTTATAGAACTTTTAAGACATTACCGATTCCTAACTAAGCAGAATATTCTCGACTTCTTCATTTATATTCTTTGAGTAAAAATATTTCTTAGCTTTATTCATCACTAAGAATCATTACATAAGAACGGCAATTTCAATCGATAAATATAACATTATCCACACATTAACATATTATATGCATCTGTTTCAAGCACAGGCTCGTATTTCGAGATCATTATCAAAGATTTTAAATGTTCAACGTGTTTACTGCTTTTATTGACATGCAATATTTGAAGAAAAAAAAAACATTTGAATGATAATTATTATGAATGTATTAGTTAAAAATATTCTTTAACGTCATGACACAAACATTATTATAAACGTATCAATCCGACAAATTCATACGCGTTCACGTTTCGAAAAAAAAAAAAAAAAAAAAAAACTCCAATTGAAAGAGAACAATGCAAAAAACCATCCTACGGACGCTACGGCTCCGTGCGTCCTTCAAAAACAGAAGTTCCTGCCGCTCCCCCCCCCCCATCTATCTTCCCCATCTACATGTACACATGGAATGAAACGTTTACCTTCCCCCCCTCCTCCCGCCCCGTCACCCGCGGCGGGGAGGGGGGCAATGATTATTATCCGCAGGTACTGGGCCGTCACGAACATCGACTACATTCATCACAGGACGGCCCGTCGTATAGGCATGATGATAGCCGTGGTCTGGCTTGTCGCCTTCCTCGTCTGCATCGCCCCGCTCCTCGGCTGGAAGGATGACCAGTGGGAGAAGCGCGTCGTCCTCGACAGGTCCTGCATCGTCAGCCAGGACGTCTATTACCAGGTGCGTATATATTTCTTGTGTATATATATATATATATACACACACACATATAATGTCACGTACGACGCGAAAGTGAAGTGTCAGCGTATCCGCGATACGAGTACCGGTCTCAAAGAAGCGAGCAAGTCTCCAATGAGTGACATCCGTTTGCCACCCCACTTCCACCCCCGATCTTCTTGCCTCGTTCATTTGATTAATTACTTAACGTTACTCGGCGCAACGATAAATATGCATGCGGACACATTCGCCCTCCACCCTCTCTCTCTCTCTCTCTCCCCTGCGCTCTTTTCACGGTTCGTTCAATAATACCTCTACCCTCCCACCGCTTCTTTTCCATCACCTTCGCCCCCCGAGCAAGCGGAAGAGATAATCCGATCGGGTGAGGAGGAAGGGTACTGGGAATTCGTACGCGGGAACTAACGAGCGTCAAAAGATCCGGCGCCTATACGCCTCGCGACTTTCATAATAATGATAATGATAATGATAATTGTGATGATGACGATACGACGAGCCGTGAATCCGGACGGGAAAGGGGCGCGAGAACTCCGCGCTCTCCATTTATTTTGTATCTCGAATTTCGAGTATACCGTAGCGCGAGTTTTAATGGGCTGCGCGCTCGTCGCGCGTGTAACGTAACTGCATCGCGGGCGAGAGAAGGGAAAGAGCGAGAAACAGAGAGAGAGAGAGAGAGAGAGAGAGAGGGAGAACGACAGCGGTGATTTCGAGCTTGCGCGGACAATTAGCTTTTTGAATTGGATACTACCGGTTGCATAAGCGTACGGTCGGAGTGTCGAAGTTTGCACGAGGAGCACGCATATATGTGTATATATATATATATATATATATATATATATATATATATATCGCTAAAATATGCATGGCTCTCGCTTATCTTTTCAATTTGACATGTAGATTATACTTTGAGAAAAATTGCTCTACAGATCGACGGTAAATTGTATACGCGTAAGGGGAAAAAAATTAATTCCTTATGCAAAGCTCGACTACGCTGTGAAACGATAAAAGCAGCGTACGACAAAGAGTTGAATTTTAATAACCAATGCTCATAGAGAAGCGATAAGAAGAGCTTAACCCATTTTAACCTGAAATGATAATTTTCGACAGTGAATTTTGATCGTTGGATTTGGATGTTATACATGTCATAATAATTTCGTTCTAAAATCCGAAATTAAATACGTAATTGATAGAGATTTACGCGAATTAAATTAAAAGGAAATACCCTTTCAACCTTAAATTTTCAACAAGGATTTTTTTCTAAAATAAAATTGTCAATTGAAAATATGCTTCAAGTTCAACAAAAACATTTACCTTGGGATAATCGGGGGTATAAAATACCCTTAAATATTTTAGAATATCCAAGCAGTATTTAATGAATTTTGACTTTTAAAAGAATAATCTATTGTCAAAAATGTCTTGAGCTTTTTAGAAATTGTTTTGTCGTCAACGTATCAACAGCTGTCAATTAATTACATCCTAAATACCACGCTCTAAAGGATGAAAGTGGAATAAAATAAAATATTTTTCACAAAAAATTTCACTTTTAAAATTATTTTCTATGTTTTTTGATAATACTGGCAGTAATTATACACTAGGTAGATAAAAGAAATTCATGCAACACAAAATTGGCATTCGTAGATTAAACGAAAATTGGTCTATTTTCTCCAATTTGTCCATTTTCAAAAGATATTTCCAATCGAAAATCCAATATTTTCAAGATAATGGGCTTATTAAACATAATTGTTCATTTCAATACAAAATTTCAAGCGTAAGGGCTAATTCTTTGACACTCAAATTCACCCAACGATGGAAACCTACTAGCAACAATTACCATTTCAAAGGTATATCGATCGTCGTTAAAACATAATCATCGGTGACCTTTAAAATATAAGCATCGCTTTACGCATTATTACCGGTAGAATACCCGGTCCCAATTACACTTTATCAAAAACACAGCGCACCGTTTATCTCGCCTTTAAGGCGCGGCGCAACAATGGCCAAAACACAAAGCGATGCCATCGAGCTGGGAGGGGGGGGGACTCTCCTCGATAATTCACCGGTCGCTCGAATTTCGCGCGATAAATTTCACGTAATGGCCCGCCGTAAAACTGACGAGCTGTCCCCCACCCCGCCCGTCCCTCTCGTTCAGCCCCCTCCCCGCCCCACAGCCCCTGGCATCAAAATAACCGTACAACACTTTCGCGGGCAGCGGCGCGCTTCGTTCGGCTGTATTTTATTCTTTCGCGAGCCTGGCGCGAAACTTAATTACCGCCGAATCTGGAAGTAAGGATGAGATAGTGGGGGAAACGTGAGTGAGAACGAATGAGAGATAGTGTAAAGGGAAAAGAAAAATAATGCGCAGCCGAACCGGGGAGGCGAAGAATCGGATTTTATGGGAAAGCTCCGTAAAGTTCTAGAAAATCCGGAACAACGTGGGTCCGGAGCGGATTTTCAGAATTCGGAATCGCCCTATATCCCCGCGTCCCGCGAGGAGGGAGGAGGGCTGCCGTAAAAGTCAAATCTAATGTGCTCGGGTGCAAAATCTCGTATAGGACAGAAACAAGAGCATCGAGTCTATTTTTCCGTAAGCTCGGAAACAACGTCGGGCGCTCTTAGAAAACGAAAGGGCGACTTTTTGGATGCCGTCTAACTGCTTTCTTCAATCTTATCGCATGCTTCATTATACCTGAGAAATAATTATTGTCACTATCGCGTTTACATATATATATATATATATATATATATATATATATATATATATATATACATTAAATAACGGTCGTTTTGAGCAAGCAGGCAGCTATTTCATTTAAATACAAATTCCCTTCTTATCTGTGTATAATTTCCTTGCTTTGCAGTTTGCATTTATGACAAACAGCAAATGAACGTTTTGCGCACACATTATATATATATATATATATATATATATATATATATATATATATATATATATTCTTATGTATATACATATATAGGAGTATGGAACAATCTCAAGTCATATAATTCACGTCTACCTTTGCTCTTTACCTTTTAACGGCAATAAATGTCCAACGATAAATAAATTCCATACCAACGAGATATTAAGCATATCTCGTAGCCGAGTTACGTCCTCGAAAAGCATTACAAATCATAGTAATTAACACATTAACCTTTGTTATACGTGGTGCGCATATGTTTCCGAATTTCCGAAGTACAAGTCCATTATATATATATATATATATATATATATATATATATATATATATATATATATTAGATAAACAAAACGATCTAGAATTTCGTTCGTAAAATATCCGCGCGGATCGAGCAAAATGCCTAAATCACGCCCGGATAGACAGAGAGAAAGTGAGAGAGTCAGCGAAGAACGTGAACTTCAAAAATACTTTCCCCGTTCGTGGGAGATTCCGGAAATATGTCGCACATAACAGTGGAAAATTATTTTCCAACCGCACTCACGAATAATTTACGTACGTTATTCTCCGGTGTTAAAGAGATATAATCATATTGTTCGGTATAATCATATATATATATACAAATATAGAGCTTACTCAGTGAGCAGTTTTTTTCGGGAGTCCCCCCCTCCCACGCCTTACACATACGGCATCGGTTTCTCTAGTGCCCGATGCACAAATTTCAATTGCTATATGGATTTTTTGAAGGACGACGTTTCGAAATTTGAATAACTTTTCATTGTCGAAGATTATAACGGGTGGGGGGGGCGGCGCCACAACGGGGCAGGCAGGCCGCGGGAAAATAATCCCGAGCCCCGGGGCAGGTTTTACTATCGCGTTTTTTCGCTCGACCCCTCTCGCCGCCAGTCTGTATCCGGAAGATATGCGGGGTGTAAAAGCGAAATATGCCCCATACATTGATTAGATTTATTACTTTTCGTATTGAATATAGTGTTTGTGAATACAACACTATGGACAGCTGATAATCCGTTCAAACTGGTAATAATAAAAAAAATTTTATTTTTTTAATAATTTTTAATACTTTTATTTTTTTTGAAAAAAGTACAATTAAATATAATAGAACAGCACTGTTAGGATCAGTTGTAACAGGCCCGATCTGCCATGACTTGTAAAACACAAGACCCAGGTATATAGCTTAATTTAAAATCAAGATTCTCGAAGTCGTTTAGTCTGTTGTAAAAAGGTTATTAAAGTGTCAGATCCAGAGTATCATGATCACAATGTAAAATTTATAACGAATTTCTTACCTGCAAATAATTAGCCTGAATCCTTTACAACGAAAGCTAATAAACTGTTCGGCAAATTACAATATTGTCCAATAAATAACAAAAACGATAGCAAATCAAAAATTCATAGCATGAAAATAAGAAAACTTTATACTATATTAAAAATTTAAGGAAAAAATTTGAAATACTTTAAGATCCTTCTGTATCGATATTTTTAATCGTCGAAACAATAAATTTAACAGTCGCATAAAATTAAATTAATTGAAAAAAAAAACATTTAATAAATCAACGATTATACGATTGTATTCCGTTTCGCTGAGGGCATAGAGGTTTAAAGAAATCAGAGTTAACTATAAGTTAATTTAATATCGAAATAAAACGTGGAATTTTGTTCACTAATCAATATGATGCATTACAATAATGTACGTTGTATTATACATCGATAGAACAATAGAAGCGATAATAGAGGATTTATTTATAAGGCATTATCACGATGCTTAGTATTGACTGCTGAACGAAAATTCCACGATTGACGTTGACGTCGGATTAAATTACGTTTATCTCTGGATTTTTATAAATTCTCATATACATGTCAACCCTATAGTGTTTGTCGAGGTACTGCAGTTGTAGATTCAGTTTTATCGTCTTCGTTTCATTGTCATTGGCCGGACTCGATGAGGAGCGCATCGATCTTTCCGAAGCCTCGCTAATAAATCATTAAAAATATCTAGCATAAACCAACGGCTCCCTTATCGACGACATCATTCCAGAATATAATATAATTCTAAACTAGAATACCGATAAAATCGCCGAGCGGCCTTTTGGCTTACATGATTAATTTCACGATATGTCCCGCTTGGACGCGATTATGACGAGAGGGGCAAAATCGATCTGTGCGGGGCTCGAAAAAAAATTCTACGATAAAAAGAGAAGACGACGATGCGTCTTAGAAATCGGATACGTCGTCGAGTCTTGATTCGTTGGCGCGTTACGTGACTCGATTATGCGCTTCTAATAATGTACGGAAACGAATGAAACAAAAAAAAAAGAAGAAGAGACAAGAGAGACTCCGCCGTAATAACCTAGAAGCAAAAAGACGCGAATAAAAACTTTCTCCGACGTTCCCGTATAATTCGGGGTGGGGCGGGGGAGAGAAATTGCGCGCTGCGAGACGCTCTTTCGCCCCCCCCCCCACACACACTCCCTGTTGATACACATCCCGAGCACCCGGCTTGAGATATCGCGTTAAATTGCCGTTCGGCGGAAGGGGGGCGGGGGGGGGGGGGAAGGAGGGCATTATTCAATTCCCGACGCGTCCGTGGCGCGAGCCCACCCGCTGCTTCACGCATTCCTCGACGGAAAATAATGTACTTCCGCGATGGATGGGACGGTCGTTCGGCGCATTTCACTCGCCCGCGCGCGGACGCGTAAACGGGCACGCTTTTCAGCATTTGTCCAGATTTTACGAGTATACTGGATGGTCGTGCCAGTCGCGGGGAACTCACCGTGCCGCTGCCTCCGCACATAGAGACACCGAGCGTGCGCGGTGTCGTTTATTATTCCCCGCCCCCTCCCATTGTTATATATATATATACAATAGAATTATGAGAAGCGCAATAGGAGTCGCGATAATCGCGCCATTGAATCGCTATACGACGCGGAATGTGGTAATAGATTGCAGAAAAATATCGAACTCAAAATGTATTTTTCTTAAATATATCTAGATATATATATATAGCTTTTTTTTTAACGAAATACCCGTCCGCGGAGCTGAGCCCGCGCCGAGTCGGCTTACCAAGCTCTTCTCTTCTCCTGCCTTCTGTTTCAGATTTTCGCCACAGTCTCGTCGTTTTACCTGCCACTCTTCGTCATTCTCATTCTTTACTGGCGAATATTTCAGACCGCGCGGAAGCGCATTAGGAAGAGAGTGGGTCAACCTGTAAATACGCAAGGTACTTGTTAAATCTGCATTATTTTTAAGCTAGATACTTTTTTTTTTGGTCGTATATTAGAATACCATTGTAATTTCATTGGTTTGTGACTGTTGACAATTTTAATGCTCAACGTAAGATTTTTTTTCTGTTATCGTTGAAAATGAATATAAACATTTTTGTTATTTTCTTCGTATCAAAATTTATAGAATTATCAAAAAATATTATTCGCAAAGTGTTGAAATTATTGCCGACGGGGAGAGTATCTCAACTGCGGATGACAGCTTCATTTCAAATTAATTCACCCTTATTCTTCACATCTGCATAGTTGATTCGAAGAATAACTAATTCACGCGCTGAAAACTTCCTTTGTTATGCAGATACGCTCTATTCGCATTAAATTGCACACCTTCCCACCGAAAGGCGATTACATTACACCATCGTCGCATAACTTCGGATGATTTTTATCTGCTCGCATTAGATCAATGTAAATACATTTGATAAAAAAAATCGATGAATAACAATAACATTCGAGACATAATATAAAGTTTACACTGTAATTACCGTTCTCTACAATTGAATAAACATGTACAACCGAATAAACATTAAACAGTTACTAACAGTTTGAACATAATTAAATAATTGACGTTATTTGTTATTTCGATTTTATTTACACTATAAAATGTGTATTCTTTCTTTTTTTTAATGCCGTTTAAACAAAAACAAACTTTTTTAATTCAACGATAAATTATGGAATAAACATATGGATCCAATAATTTTCTTGTGTAATGATTATCTTAGTTATTAAATATATTTACATCGATACAATGTAGGTAGAAATTAAATGTAACTAAAAATCGATCATATATTTAATTGACAAAGTTTGCACTTCTATAAAAAGAATTACGTATGTATAAAGCATCAGAAATTTGGAACGTTGGAATTAGCCACTCTAGGAATTCTTTATTGAGATATCAAGAATAAATATGATTTCACGTCGATAAAATCTCTAATCCAAAGTCGAGATACTCTCCTTGTGATTTCGTACAATTTAAAAAATAATTCTTTAACATATTAACAATTTTTAGAAAAATCAAACCTGATTATAACTTGTGTACCTGATTACCACTTCAAAGTTCATTTTTCCAATGGATTTAAATATAATTTGACAATGACTTTCTAAGTCCGATGCATGCATTAATGAAATTCATTGGAATTTTCACGGGCCTGCGCATCCAAAAATAATAGACAAAAAATCACAATGACATTCCTCGTCCTCATCCGTGCCAAGTCCACGCCAAAATGTGCCTAACATATAATGCCGCGCATCGATCAAGCCCGCCGTCAGCGGGGCGAATTAAACCCTCGCTTTTTTCCTTTCACGCCGATCCGCGAATGCCAGCCACGAGGCCGATGGGCGGACCGCCGAAGCAGATGGGCAGCAGCCACGCGGTGGGCGGCGCACTGGCCCAGGCCCAGGTCAGCGGCGGCATCGCCGCGGCAGTCGTCGCGGTTATCGGGCGGCCCCTGCCCACGATATCCGGTGAGTCTACCCAGGCCCCCAACCCCCCCCATCCCCACCCACCCCAGCCAGCCGTCCAGCCGTATCTGCGCGACACTCGCATCCCCGGCGCGAATCTACGGCCGACCGAGGAGCTGACCCCACCCCCCATCCCCTCCGCCGTCCCATCCGCGGCCGCTTTATCTTTTCGCGATATTTCAAAGTCCGCGCGCGGACAGTCGAGATTTAGGACGGGGTGGCGGGCCGAAGGGGGAGAGGGACGCACGTGTGCGCGTATACCGTTTCGCCGCGCGATTCGCCGGTATATATATATATATATATATATATATATATATATATATATACACACGGCTCGCGGACGGGTGTATGAGCTCCGGCGATGCGCGATCCCGCGCTCTTATATTTACGAGCGTTCGATTTCGGGCTCGTCGATTTGCGACGATGGCGGCTGGTAATAATTTCGTGCGCGCGGGATACCCTCATGCTCGATGGCGCGCGATTAACCGTGAAACAAAGATTAGTTTCGAATAGAAATTATTGAACGATAATGCGCGAGGATGATTTTTTTCACTTTACAAAGGTGCGTTGAAAATTATTAATTAAGGCGTATAGTAGAGAGCTCGTGAATAAAAGAATATTTCAACTTTCGATTCGTTTGATAATTTTGAAAAAATATTTATCGCATTAAACATTGTAAATGTATAATAAGCCTATAAACATAATTCTATACAGGCGGACGAACATGTTCAATCTTGTTTTCATTATCGAAATTTGAGGGCGGCATTAATATTAGAAAATTTGAAAATTAATTCTGAAATGCTTCTTTAATTAGACGAATTGAAATTCATTTTACAAAAAATTACACAAACATCACTTATTTATCTTTTCAAGATTAGTACGATTTAGTATGAGTAGTTATTTTACGATTTTTTATCTGTTTCATAAAATAATTTCAGTTTCCATTCCAAAGTTCGAACTTCTCCAGGCTCGAGTATCGAAACAATTCGATGCGACAATTTCATTTATTTATTGTTTTATCGTTTCATATTTTTTAGAAAATAATTTCAGTTTCAATTCCGAAGTTAGAACTGCTCGAGGCTCGAGTATCGAAACAATACGAACAATGTAATCTTTCCAGCTCCAAACTCGATACTCTATAAATGAATTGCATAATAGAACGTGCTGGGAGGGGGGGGGGAAGATCATATTATTCGCGGATAATTTGAATACGAATTAGAGTCGTTGTTAAATTGATAATTAAAAAGTTTCAAAGATGAAGATAAAAGAAAATTTCGCTATCCATTTCGATTACTATTTGTTAACTTATCACACCTGTCAATTAATAGTGTAAAAGACTGAACAAACAAATATAATTAGTTACGCACGTCAAAATAAACTGTCCGCTGAATAATGCTGCAAACGATCACCGACTTTGCAGCTTATTTTCTAAAAAAAAACAAGATGAACGAAAAGCCTATCTCGCTAAAAAAACCCTTCAATTACATTCCCTCCACCCGCTTCCCTCGACCAGCCCTCGATATGTATTTCATCGAGGCGGATATGCGGGACGCTGGGATTCCGCGCGGTATATATATATATATATATATATATATATATATATATATATATTATCCACATACATACGGTCAAAGGGAAGGGAGGTACCCGGCAATATTAATAATAATGCCGAGAAGGGTGCTGAGGGCGCGCGCCCTCGGTGCCAAGCACGCGAGGCTACGGCGGCGCGGCGGCGTTTGCGGGGGCGTCGGCGAAATTCCTCCTCCGCGCGTACGCGAGCTAATGGATCCGGAGCGTTGGGCGACGCGCGCTCGCGAACCAGCGCGGAGTTAATCGGCCAAGGGCGCTTGTGTTTGCGCGACGGCGATGCACCCTTCCGACGCGCACGCGCTATATTGCATCGTGCCTATTATATATATATATATATATATATATATATATATATATATATTAACAAGGGCTGGAGGGCACGGTACCTTTTGCCCCGGACGGTGACGCGATTGTTAAAGCACGCGCGGCGGTGGCTCGGTCAAGTTCGAAATTGTTGTCGACGTTTCGTTGACAATGAATATATTTGCCTTTTTTTTCTTTGAAAGTAAATTTATTTAATAGACCACAGTGCATAAGAATTTTTGAGTGTCAGACACCGTTAGTCGATCAATTGGAAGATATATTCAAATACTGCTTGTATATAAAGAAAACAAGATTCTGTCTTCACGAAGTATTGTTAACTAGGATGATTTGTAAAAATAAATTTCAGTCTAATGAAAACTATCTTATTTTTTTTTAATCTATCTTATTTTTCAATTATTTAATACATCTATTATTAATTCACTTTATTTATGATGCATAATTATCCCTCTGTTTCTAAACTTTATGTAACAGAAAGCCATTCATGACTGTTTTACATACATAAACTGACGCTGTAATAAGTGCACCTAAAATTTTAGTTATTCTATTCAAATTCAAAATAGTCTTTTCAGCTAACAAATAGTAGCCGATAAAATATTTTAGATAAGTAATTAAAGTTCATGAATAGGGGGTCTTTTAAGAAATAAATTTAAAATACCATTATAAATAAATCACAGCAGCATAGCTATATACAAGCGGTATTCTTGTACTCTATCAATAAATTTACTTGCACTTTAAATAATATTTTTACAGACGCTGTACTTTTAACATTTAACAATGTATGAATAGACTATTTGTATATCAAAATCGTTCAATATTCAAAATTTTATATTTTATTTTTACAAAATTTTTGTTCGATATACCACGGCTGAACCAATACGGCCGATTGAAAAATCCGAGATTTCGAGTAATTTTCTAATATATAAATATATATATATATATTTTGATATTAATCGTCAATATCACAATTCGAAAATCCCGACCCAGAAAATCGCCAATCGCGAGAAATGCGCCCGACCCTCGACTTAACTGCAAAAGAGATTTAAAAAAAAAATATTAACGAAAAAAAAAATAAAATAAAACATCGCGCCAATAACCAGAAACCACGACGACGGCGTTCACGAACGTGAGCTCGACCAACACCTCGCCGGAGAAGACGTCCTATCACAACGGCCTCGAGCCCGAGCCCTCGATGATGGAGGCCTCGCCGAGGCCGCAGGTGACGAGGCGCAAGAAGATCGCAGCCGACTCGAAGCGGGAGCGCAAGGCAGCCAAGACCCTGGTGATCATCACCGGCGCCTTCGTCGTCTGCTGGCTGCCCTTCTTCATCATCGCGATACTGCTGCCGGTCTGCCAGTCCTGCAACATAAACGATTACTTAGTGGCCTTCTGTCAATGGCTGGGGTGAGTATTCCACATTATACCTGCACACCGGGTTTTCATCCCACAACCTTCGGGGACGGCGATTTTTCGCTCTCGAAAAATTCAGAATATCGAAAAATTCAGCGCATTCAGGCTAGTTTTCGAATCCCAAACGATATATCGACAGTTCCATTCATTATGTTTCGAGCAATATTATATTTCTTACTTTTTTCTCTTAGTTTTTTCGATGAAGTTCAGCCTTCGAAAAAATTGTCGAAGAAAATCCCGTAGGTACCTTTTATATCACAAATAGTGATACCAAAGTCCGATTCATTTGTTCTCCTATTTGGCATCTAGAAATGTTATAATTCTAACTTCTATTTCCTAAGATATCTTCAAAAAAATATTATTCTTAGATTTGTATAAGAGCGTTAATTACTTTGAATTGCGCTAGTAAAGATAAGAACTCGTTTAGAATTTTCGAAGAAACGTGAATGCTAACTTTAACTTAATAGCTTTAGCAATTAAAAAAACTAAATTAAAATTTTAGATCTACTTTAGAAAATTTTTTTTCAATAAATTTAGATAAACTGTTTTAGTAAAAAATCATTAATGATAATGATTTGTAAAATATCGAAAAGAAAAAAAGTAAATGTTCTCGATAATATATTAAAAAGAATGTAATAAGTTCTAACATAAACGTAAAAATAAATTGATATTTTATTTATGTTGCATTTCTTAGACAGTTACGTGCAAATTTATTAACTTCAATGTCAATTGGACGATCAATACTATTAATTACAAAACAATATCTGACTAAACGATCGCTATTATATGTTGGTAATGTTAAATATTACACGGTTTATCGAGCTACACTTTTAAAACGATTTGGTATATTAATTTTAAATTTTACAGCAATCAGATCTATTTCTTCTTCTGTTATTCAAAATTTCAAGAAATTCTCAATACTCAATCGGGCAAAATTACGACTTATGAGCAAAATTGAATTAAAATAAATCAAAGCCCAGATTGAATCATTTATATTAATATGCAGTTGTGGCTAGCTATAGAATGATCAATATACTTCGTGTCGATGCGAAAGAAGTCGAGCATTTTCAAATCTGTGCTTTCAAAAGATCGGATATTTTAAGTTACACACTCAACCTTCTTAACCTCCAAATTACTTTTTTCGCGTAAACACCAATATATATATATATATATACCAACCACCTGGGCTGCATTATCTTGCCCGTATACAGTCCCGAACGACATCGTCGTCGCGCCCGCGAATCGTTAAAACCGCGCGGTAGATTAATGACGCTTGAAAATCTCTGCCCTCCCCGCCCCACCCCCCATCGCCGTCCAGCCCATTTCGCTACTCAAGCTCGGCGGCCCCCACCGGGCCCGCCATCTCTGTTCGCAGGTATTTCAATTCCACCCTGAATCCGGCGATCTACACGGTGTTCTCGCCGGAATTCCGGAACGCCTTCAAGAGGCTGCTCTGCGGACACCGGCGCGGCATGGGCCGACGAATGGGCGTGCGCCATTACATGTAGAGAGACAGAGAGAGAGAGAGAAAAGAAACCGGAAGGAAATTCTACCCGTTGAGCACTCGCGCGGGGCGTGAGCTTTGTAACAGAGACACGCAAAGAGAGCGAAAGAGAGAGGGAGGAAGCGTGTATTTTACAGCCGGCCTGCGTCGAAGGAGTAACGAGGGGAGGGCATCGACACTTCGGGGACGAAGAGCCACGCCTGAATTCCGCTGGACGCAATGAGACGCCGGCAACGGCGTTATTACGATCCTGGCGCGCGCACCCGCGCGCCGTTGCGCCCGAGCTGGGCATGATGAGGAAAAAGGTATACATGTATATATATAAATATATACACTCGCGAGATCTCTCGATTACTTTGTTTATCCATTGTCGAGCGATGACGGGGTGTTCTGTTAAGATTCAATCGCTCGTAAATGCGGCATACGTGCACGTATGTTGAGCGGCGTTGGAGAAAATCAAAAGAGGCCCAGCACCCGCTTCGCCGAAGATCCAGCAAAAATTTCGAATTTGTGCCATCCGCCACGGAAACCAAAGAATTATCGACGTCGCGTAAAAGTGCTTGCCCGTTGGAGAGGGATAAAGTTGGTTGTTAAAAATTGCAGATGTTCGAGGACTGATTGTCATTTTATTTGCTTTGGGTTTTTGTTTTTTTTCAGAAAAAGCGGTACATAGGTGTTTCCTTGTCGTTTCTTTTGACATGGTCAATTACAGATCCGAACTAAGATTATTAAAAATTAAAATGTCTATAAGAAAAATTCAAGAATTGCGATTTTTTTGCTTAAAATTATACATGCGGGATGATTGTCGGATCGTTAAATTATAAATTTGAGCTGAGATTTATGAGTTTTGTAATCAGCGTCCCTTGAAAGCTGAAACATGATCAATTCTGGCTAGAATCTACGAATGATCGAAATTATGATCACCGTTTAGAGACCGTCATTTTGAGTTTTAAAAATTTCATCTTCCATTATCCGACACGTTAAACAACCCATGCGTAAAAATTTAGCATATGCTTCCAAACATTCGAATGTTTCGACGTCATTTTTCCTGCTGATTTATTTATATAATAAATTGCAGAAATAATGCTCGTGCATATTTCATGTCGAGTTCGCTACCGGAATCCTACTGAAATGAAATTTTTAAAGAAGCGGACGGAAATACGTAGTATCGTCACGGATTGGCTCCAAATCCCGAACAGATTTCGACGAATAATATAATATTGATCGTGCAACGAAGGATTAAAGGTAATAAAGTCCCATTAACGTTTCAGCATTGAAAAATAAACGCCGAATCATAGAAGTAATATTTACGTTTCGCGAAACTTGATTACCGGCAAAATTTTTCATTATCCCACCGATACGCGCATATACTATACTAGCTCGTTCCGTACTTTTACGCTCTATCGACGAACGAAACGTCAAATTCTGCCGACTGATTCGAGGATCGCTCGGAGCCGTTTGTTTTATGGCTGTGAAGGGAGGAGGAAAATTTCTCTCTCTCTCTCGCTGTCTCTCTCCCGCGGAGGTAAAATAGACTTTGTAGACCAGGCAGGCAAAAAAAAAACAATGAGAGCGAAGCACGCCGAATAAGAAGCGGAAGGGAGAGCGGAAGGGAGAAAAGCACCTCCAGTTCCATTTGCCATTCCGTCTGTCTCGCGCGCGTTCTCTTTGCGTATATATATATATATATATA
Source organism: Sycobia sp. Sy_11 (assembly GCA_018907035.1). Taxonomy (NCBI): domain Eukaryota; kingdom Metazoa; phylum Arthropoda; class Insecta; order Hymenoptera; family Epichrysomallidae; genus Sycobia; species Sycobia sp. Sy_11. The sequence goes on from JACCIC010000019.1 coordinate 3,761,589, forward strand.
TATATATATATATATATATATATATATATACACCTGGCACACGCGAACTTATAGTAGCAGGACCTCTCTGTTTTTCGAAAGTTTCGCCGTGTACGCGTCGATCGCAGTGCTACATCCATTCGCCCTTTCGATGAAAGAAGGGATTCGATTGATCTAGCGCCGCGACAGAGAAATTCTCACATAGAGAATTTGGATATCCGCGATTTTACGCGTAAAAAGGAGAGAAGCGAATTCTTTTTCGTGACGGATGCGATAACACGATAATTAAGATTGCGCCAGCGTGGTTTTCTAATTTTTTTGTTTTTTTTTTTTTTTAAAGGGTTCGCGTGCCGGGGGCGACTCGCGTACGCCCGGAAAATACGATCGTTTCATTCTCGGCATCGTCGAAATCCCGCCCGCGAGCTTTCTACAGGACTCCGCCGGGACGGGAGGGGGGGCGGTGCTTTTGAGCTTTTAGCCGATGACCCAAAAGCGGATTATAATGCATTCGTACTCTAAGTTTCGCATTTGTAGCACTCGTTTTTAAGTCACTTTGAAAGGATGCGTTCATCGGCCGATCCTTTGTGTACGCATGAAATACAAAAAGCCAGAAATCAATCGTCTGCGAGTAGAGCGTGAAAAAAGAATACCAGCTGTATTCCGCTTCTTTTGAAACTTTTCAAAAAAATTCTTTTTAAACAAACGAAAGAGATCGGGTACGTTAAAAAGGACGTATATCCGTGGAATAACGCGCGAGAGATTATTAACGCAATTATAATTACCTACACGGGCCAAAAGAAGCGCGAGCTACGGCCTGGAGGGAGGGAGGCGCGGTGGAAAATTCGCCCGCCTCAGAGACAACCGTCTTTGCGCCAACTCCCGACGGGTATACGCGCCCTTTGACTTATACGGCGGCTTATTGTACAAGAGCGAGAGGGGCTACGGGGGAGGAGGGACGGTACAGCAGAAAAGAAATAATGGAGCGTGACCGACCTTAAATGCCTCGGGCACATGTTCCGTGAAATTCATGCGCAGCTGCGCTCGTGAAACGCGCGGATCATCGGGAGAAAGGCGCCGGGACAAAAGAATGACGGAGAGGGAGGGGGGGAGAGAGAGAGAGATGATCTCTAACCGTATATACGGACGCATACACAGGCGCATAAGCACATACTCCGCGCTCATGCAATAAAGGGAAGAGTGGTGGCAGCAGGAGCAGCAGGTCTCTCTTGCGTTATGCGTGTGCGTGCGTGTGTGTCGGTGAAGTGATTTCGAGGCTAGCTCGCTGTTTTCTCTTTTTTTCGTTTCCTCCTCTGGCTGTCCGTTTTTTTCTCTCTATCTCTCGCTCTTTCCTGTCTAGCTCCTTCATCCCCGCACTCCCTCGAATAGCCATGGATATTCACGCACACGCATTTTTCCACGGAGATCCTACTTCTCGTCTATATATATATATATATATATATATATATATATATATATATATATATATTTATACAGGAATCGTCGTAGAACCGCGCCCTCTCATCCTCTTACTCATGAGGCTCGATTCTCTCTTTTAAAATTTTTTCTCCCGGCTCATTGGCTAGAGAAGCAGGGACCAGAGATGCAAGAACAAAAGTGGGCGGTAAAAACCGATGGGTTGAATTGAAAAACAGCCGGCGACGGCGGCGTCGATGGTGGAATAAGTAGATCGGCTGCGCGCGAGGGAAACGGAAAAAGGTAGCTTTTGTTTCTCGAGTATGGAGAACGGTTTGCACGAGGCTCGCGGCCCGACGTCGGACTCGAATGCGAAAGTCAAGGCGAGCTCGGTGGAAAATTTTTTGTCTACTTGTTTTTTATTCGTCTTTTCTATACTTTATTCTTTTTCTGTGGTGGGCGAACGTTCCGTTAGTTTCATATAGAGATAGTAAGAATTTTCTGCACTTGTGTAAGCATTTCCGAGATAACCTGACTGATCTTCCATAACGCCTCTATTAATTTCAGAATAGTTGGTTGAACCAGACTTTGCTTCATCTATCTGTACATATTTTACATCGTTTGTTTTTCTACTGAGATATTTTTTCAGGCCATGAAATGAGAAATAAAGATTTTTTATAATTACCGCTCACTGTTGTTCTTGATGTCTTCATTTTTTTATTGAGATAGTGATTCATATGTCAAAACGACGAAACCTTTTTTTAATTTCCAACAAATTCATTTGTGAAATAATAAAATTTAATATTGCTAAATAATAAATTGTTACAATAGAATTGTAGTTTCATTTAACAACTTCAAATTTTGTACTAATGAATTCTTTTTTGAAAAAAATTTTTCGGTTCTCTCACAAGTAGAACATATTGTGATATGGTCAGCCGGAGGATAGAAATACTAAATGTTAAACTTCGAAACGATGTTTATAAAAGTTCCTATCGATATTTGTTTTAAAACTATATTTCTGATTATTACATATATAGAACATATTTTTATTAACAGTAATCTATAATGATTTATTTGGGATATGAAAAAAAAAACTAAATAACGAAACATTGCGAGAATCCTTTCACTTCATCGAACCTATTCTAAAAGAAGTTGTCAACTCAATGCTATCGACTCATTGCCGTTTACTAAGAAAATTACCCCATCGACAAAAAAAAAAACAATTCCTCTCGTCACGTACGTTTGTACAAGTTTCGTACGAGTTATCCTGCCGCTCCGGTTGAGCTGCTCGGCGAGAGCATTTTGATGGGCGTATATGCAAGAACTGACATTTACCATGCACGACCGATATAAACGTAATTCAGTGTAAATGGAAAAATACCTACATTAGAAGAAATAAAATTGTTAAAGTGGAGAATTCTTTGCGCGTTGGAGCGAACGAATTTGCGATTAAGCGCGAAATTCAATGTCTCTGTGCTCAATATTGTTCGAACACTCTGACCTGTAAATAATCGCCCAATCCCGCTGAAATCTCGATCCAAATAAGTACAATACTCTCTTTTGTGTGTGTGTGATATATATATATATATATATATATATATATATATATATATATATATATATAGGTAGATATAGTGAGAGGGAGAGAGAGGGAAAGAGCGAACTTTATGGAAATACGCTGAGCGGCTGTGCTTCTTTATATAAATCGATTTTTCAGCAAAATTTAATTTTGCGAAACATCGCGCCTCTCAACCGCTCGTTAAGGCAGAGCTCCAGTGGCACAATTTTTACGGCTCTATATCGATCATCCCGGCGCCACGGAATTTCCCCACATTTCTTCGCGTTAAAGAGACGTATTTGCATTTGGCGAGGCGAACGCTTCGTAAAACTCCCCCCTCGGGGAGGATGGATATCTGAAATATGCAAACTCGCGGATATTCGAGAAATGTCTATCTGATCTTCGTGCGGCGGAGAGGGAGGGGGGGGCGGGGAAGAGAGTTCGCGAGAGCGAACTGCAGGAACTGAATGCACTTGTAGGGTTCGGGAAACCATCCAACTTTTCCGTCAGCGCGTCTGTGTATATTTTGAGATCCTCGAGTGTGGAATATTTTGAACTGGCTATCGAAAGAACAGATCGCTTTTATCAGCTCGCACCAGAATCATAATTCCGATGGAAATCATTCTTCAAATAAAACACTTTTTATCGGCAACATTTATCTCGCAATTTTTAATCATTACTTACTGTTAGAATGTAAATTTCATCTAGACCTTAAGCAAGTAGTTGTTCGTTAATCTTACAATATTATTCAATTATCTTCCTAAATTAACTTTTATCTTTAATTATTATTCATTGCGTCCCGTTAAAAATAAATAATATTTGCTAAAAATTTGTCTATAAAATATGTGAAAGAATAATAAAATGACGGCTGTTTAAATAAAAATAACCAATTAATTCGGATTTCTTTGGCCATATGCCGTGTAAAAAAAGAATGAAACACAAAAATTATACTTTTCGCCACAGATAGCCATATATATATATAACAAATAACTGTTTAAAAATTCATGAGATTCAGTCTGGTCGTTTCGAAAAGACAATTCAGCAACAACAACAAAAAAGTGTCGTTTTAAGAAAAACGCTTTTAAACTTTTCCTTTACTGCCCCACAGACAAGAGCGTGCCGAAATAAAATGGGAAAAACATACGGTTAAACTACCACGGACTCGCTGAAATTCTTCGGAGAATATGCTTGGAGGCGCGATGAAAGATAATTTTGTCAAAGTTTAGCAGGATCTGATTTACTTTTTAAGCTCGTAGATCCTCGGAACATTTGAAATGAGTTCCGTGCTTAAAATTCTTAACGCAATGATCGCGAAGGGCCGCAAATGCCGTCGGCCGCTATTTAACAATTTTCTCATTTTACAAAATCCATCCGAGTATTGAATTAACATTAATAATCCACGATTGTACACAGCCATTTATTAAGCTTAGGACATCAATACAATTATTAATTATATTTCACCGAATTCAATTCAGCCGCTGTTTAATTAATATCAGTACCATCATTGTTGAAGATCGTATCGAGGAATAATCAAAGTACGAAAATTATCGTGATATCGACGCGGCAAATTAAAACAGAGCCGAGCGATACGGACAGGGCGAGCGCTGAAAATCTTCCGGAGCCGGATTGCCGCGCTCGCCCCTGCCCGACGCCATCTCCGCCGACCGCTACAGGACGTAGTGCACGCGAACCGACACCGATAAGGGCCGCAGGGCGCGACCCTTTGCTTTCTTCTTCGAACGACCGACGCCTCCGCCTACCCTCGCCCGGACTGCGCATATGCATTTTCATCTATCTCATGTCTTCGTCCTCTCGCTCGATCATTCCCTCGGACGTTTCTCGTTCGCATAACCCACCGCCCCCTCCCCCCGATCCACGCGCGTACTCCGTCGCGAGTCTTAACGCCTGGAGGGGGCAAGAGGGGCGATCGAGCGCTCTCGCCGCTGACGATCGCTTTTTCGAATTTTCGATTGCGCTGGTGGCTTAAGCCGGAGTAGGCGTGAACTTTTCCGTAAATCGAATCCTTCGTCGAGATATTAGACTCCGTGTCCCAGTGATGGAATTAATAATTGAAGAGCGACGATACTCTATGGCTCTTGTGTTATTTGTCGTCGGACGATATTATGAAAGGATCGTTTGATAAGCAATCGAAAGCATTCCCCCGTGAATTTTGAAAAAAGAATAATTAAGAGATAGATTGAAGGATTTTTTTTTACATATAAAATTCAAGTATTTAAATTAGTGTCTGGACGAAGGCGTGATTAGTTCAGTATCTCCTACAATACATATTAGCACTCTATCCAAAAGCTTAATTGACACAATAAAAATACTACATTTTCAATTATTTTCTTTTCTTGAAATCAATTTTTCTATTTTTCAAATTAGATTTTTTTTCTAAATTATCAAATACAATATTTTATATAACGTTCACTTTATTTAAATATACTGTCTAACTATATGCTGTCATTACAAATTCTAATTAAACTACATATCTTTATGATAATAGATCCGTAGTGATAAATAATACTATTTGTTTCTTACATTAATAATGTTATTATTGTTTTAAAGTTAACCTTATACATTGTATAAATTATATCTTCTTCCTTTGCTTTTAGTAATACTTGTATGACGATTAGTTTTATGTAAGTGCAATAGAATAAAAATTATTTGAAATAAGAATACAATATCCAGAATATTGTATATTATCTAGTACGACTGGTGATCATGCCAAAACCTTTAAATGCGAACGCAAAAAAATACCAAATTGTATTCATCTCAATTTATTCATTGTATAAGAAATAAAAAATTTGACATTATTATTTCGTATAAAAATTTGATAATGAGCCAAATTGGGATAAAACAAATTTTATTGAAAATGTAGTTTCTCTCTGGATTCGTATTTGAAAAAATTAGATATCGTGACCAGCTGCTCCAAAATATCAAGCAATTTAATAAAAATACATATAATTTCAAACTCTGTCGAAATGATTTGAAACCGTCTGAAATCGCACGAAATAAATTCGAAAGCGAAAATCATTTAGACCCTTCTGCTCTTTTGGGTGAATATCGCCCGTCCTTTCCGACGTCTCCGAGGTCCTTGGCCATTCATATAGAAATCCATATATATATATATATATATATTTGAGTAAAAAGGGAAAGAGAATTTTTCAATAGCAAAAGTAGGGTCTATATCATTGTCAGAGAAGGGAAATACTCGGACCTTGGGTACGAAAAGGGATTCCTTGCAAAAAGCACGGGGACCCCTCGTGACATTCTCATTCTACTATTGTAGAGAGAACGCATATATATATATATATATATATATATATATATATATATATAGAGAGAGAGAGAGAGAGAGAGAGAGAGAGAGAGTTGAAAACGCGTCCTTTACCGTGATCTTTATTTTTCAAAAATTTTACCTCTCTCCCTCTCTCGTCGGAAATTCAATTTTATACGCTCCAAGGGATAAAAGCGAAGTCTGAATTTTCTTAAAATAAAATCGTGGAGGCGAAGCCTTGGCTTTTTCGCCTCCGTCCGTCCGCGGCCGAACAGCTGTTCCCGAGTTTAATTAAGAAACGCGGAGGGGGTTCTGGTGTTTTGTTGCTGACGATCGAATCATCGCGAACGGGCGGCCAGCCCTCTCCGTGGCTCGTTTTAACCGAGCCAAGCGGCTATTCCGAATCGGTCGGTCGACCGGCCGACTTGCGCGCCCCCGCGAAACCCGACGAGCCCCGCCGCCACCCCACCCCCCTCCCGACGCCCAATGGTCCGCTGTATCGTTTAACCCGAGGCTTCGTTACCGTTACGCAAACTTCTCGAGCGCTGATGTTATTTCAATTTTGCCCCATTATTTGCTTAAACAAGATTTAAGGATGCCCCCTTGTTTTTCCATCGGATTAATATCAAATTCTGCCCGTGGCCCATCCCGCGACCGATTCGACGAGGAGAGGCTCATTAGTGCGCCGAGAAGATGGAGGGGGAAGAGAGAGAAAATCTCATATACTTTACAAGACCTCTCACCCACTCCTTTATCTCTCTCTCTCTCTCTCTCTCTCCCTCCCTCGTTCCGATATTCCCGACAACAATGTCAGAGTATTGCGAGGATCTTCGCGTTTTTTGCGCCTCGCGGTTTATCATGGTGGCTATACGCCGCATATTATAAGGAAAGAAAAATGCGCGAAATTCCGCTTTGTAAATAACGGGGAGAACGGAGGAAAAGTTTTTTTTTTTGTTTTATTTACCTTTTTCTTTTCGTCGCCCCTCCTCCCCGTCCCGATGAATTATTCATAAACTTTCATCCGTCGTCTCTATAATATTTGCCACGCTCGAGAGAGCCGTCTGAGGAGGAAAGAAAAAAAGGAGGGAGGAGGGTGAAAAACGGAATCAAGTAATAGCTCGTTCATTAGGACGGTGAAAAGAAAATGTGAAACTGACGATAAAGCACGCTGAGCGCTTATCGTTTCTTAAAGACGCGCGCCGTAATTAAGCGAACTTCGTCTGCTCTAAATTCCTCTTGCCCCTTGTGCGTGTGTGTGTGTGTGTGTGTGTGTGTGTGTGTGTGTGTGTGTGTGTGTGTGTGTGTGTGTGTGTGTGTGTGTGTGTGTGTGTGTGTGTGTGTGTGTGTGTGTGTGATGTATGTTTGTGTATATATATATATATATATATATATATATATATATATATATATATACGTATAAAGAAGAATCAATAAAGCGATACACGTGAGTGATAAAACTCGTTCGTCTAAATCGAAATCTAATTCCCCGGGAATTCGGCAAAAACAATATTGGCTCCTACTACGTCGGGATGTACACGAGTCCGATACACACTCGCGCGGACAAAGGGCAAGAAATAACGAGACGGCTCTTCTCTCGCTTCGCCCCCGTCGCCTTCGACAAATCCGCAAGGGTGAGAGGGTGGAGGGAGGAGGCGGAAAACACATACACAACGAGGGCCAGAACTACTTTAATGGCTCCCGGGCTTTCGAGGGAGGCGCGAGAAAAAAAGGGTCTGGCGGCGAATTCTAAATGAAATATTCCAAAGGGGGGGGGGAAGGGTGGAGGCAGGGAGGGAGCATAATGTATCGAGGTCGCAATTTCCGGGCGTCGGGCGCGCGAAAAAGCTTCGCCGACTCTCTCTCTCCCTCTCTCTCTCTCTCTCTCTCTCTCTCTCCCAGTCTCCCTCTCTCTTCGAAGAATAAACTTCGCTTAAAATGGCAAAGCAGAAGGTATTAGGGGCGGGCGAGAGGATGAATAAAGCTACAATACGCGCTCCCGCCCTCGAGCGCGCGATTAACAATAATATACCTTGGGATTTGTTTTAATTTGATCCTGCGTTCATTTATACAGACGGCGGTCTGCTGAGACGATCCCGTTCGAGTTGAATATTAATAGGCCGGCCGAAGAATTATTCTGTAGAATTCGCGGTACGATGTAATTTCTGGATTTTTTGTATTTGGTAAAATACTTCCATCGTTTTTAAAAGAAATGTAAGTTACTGTTGAGCAATTATTTTTTTTTTTGTTTGTTTTTAACGAGAATTTTTTAACAAAAGTTAGAATTGAACTCTCGTTGAGTACTAACGTAAGTTTAGTTATGTCTACTTATAACGTAATGATTTGATAAATTTAATAAACAAACAAACTTTTCCTTTCTTATTATGAATCTGTGAAGCATTGAACTTTATCTCCGTCCAACTTTTATTATAGGGCAAGCAATTAAAATTCTTCTTAAAAGAAAAGAAATAACATTTTTGCACAGTCTTCGAAAAGCGGGAGCTGCTCGTATTTAAGTAAGGTTTGTTATTTTAATTAAGTTTTGAGTCTGTTAAGATTTATATTATGTTTGGGAAAAATGGACTTTGTACATAAATGAAATAAGATATAAAATTATTGGAAAAAATAGTTTTTCCGTCAATGGACCACATTACCACTGTTTAAAATAAAATACAAATAATAATAAATGGTGTACTTAAAAGATTCCTTACATCTTGTACATTGAGCATGGGATAGCTACACCAAATTTATGAATAAATAAATTTTAAAAAAAAAGACCTTCTTCAAAGTAAAATGGCGACAAAAATTTCCATCATTTTTCTATCACTGCAGCAGAGTATCAAAAACAAAAAAAAAAGTCAATATATAATAACTCAGCGAAGTAACCAAATATCTAGTACTTTACGCAACAATTTGTTTATTTCAACAACAAGAGCAACAACAGCAGCAACAAGAATCGATCCGCCTTTGTATCAAGCATTAAATCAAACGAGCGCGTTATGCCATTCGTGCTACTCCAGCACTCAAACTGAGAAAACTGTAAATATATAACTGAACGTTATAATCTAAATGTTAAGTAGTTGGTAGAGGACAAAAGGGAGAGAGAGAGTGAGAGAGTGATAGAAGAAAATCAAAGGAATACTGGCTATTCGACTAGTTAAATTTACTTTTCCAGCTACAGATATAAAAGGAGGAAAGAAAAAACTGATGTCACAAGTGTTTATTATAACACCACTGAAAATCGAAGCAATTTATTTCAACAAATCATTCCTGTTCAAAGCAATCTTGATGTTTCGAAGCACTCGTAGTTTTCAAATTCACCATATTCAGGTCAAATTCTAGATATATATATATTTTTTTTTTTTGACATACAAAGATCAATAACGCATTCCGGTAAACCGTTATGAAAATAAAAAAAAATACATCAAGTTCCAAATGAATGATTAATAAAAGAACAAATCTTTTACACAGTGAAAAACCTTTAGTGCAACAGCTCGCACGCGAAATAAAATTGCCACAATTTCACGTCGCTGACACAGTGCGGAGCGATTGTTTTAAAGTCTCTCGGGCGAATTGCTCGCAAAAATCCAGCGAGTAAGCGAGTTAATTTTAAGTTCGGCCAGTGATTGGGCGAAAAGTATAAAAAGATCGTAATGTCGAATCAGAGGTTAAACTTTCTTATTCACGAACGCTTCGTACGCGAGGTTTTGCGCAAAGGTATTTCAACGTGTACGCCCGAATTCTTTCGCATATATATTTTTCGCTAAAGCATGTAACAAACTTTCTCTGTACAGCAAATTACCGACACCGCAGTAGCGCCGATGGTGTAATTAATCGAACGTGCATCAGCGACGAAACTTAATGGCAATAAACCACATTTGACTTCCCTATAGCCGTTTATAAAGCAAACATTTTTTATTTTCTTACTTATTCAACTTAAATAACAATTGATAAAATAAGGTGGTGTACGAACAATACGTTAAAACATCAATACATAATGCTTAGAAAACTTGATTAAACGAAACGCGCGTTAAGCAAAATCGAAGTGAAAACGAACGCGCACTCTTTAGCTCTGTATATGCGATGCAAAAAAGTGGGGGGTGGAGAGGGAGGGTATTTAATTAAAAAAAAATCGAGTATATACAATAAAAAAAAAGCAACAATGTATATTTTATCGCTAATCTCGCATCTCGACTCAGAGATTAATGGTCGATTAACTACGCCACACCAGCCCTCCATTATATTATACATATACTTATTGCATTGTCCGACTTGATATTATATATATATATATATATATATATATATATATATATATATATATATATTATGTGGGCTTTCGTGCAGCGCGCGAACCCACGATTCAACACACTCACTTCACCCCCCCCCCCATCGTTGGCGTGTATATATATATATCTAATAGAAAATTCGTTAGAATAACCCGAGTCATCGTCCTCGTCGTGTGAAACAAAACAGAAAAAAGAAGACAACAAAATAATTCTAAATGTATATCGTGTTTGTAAGAATAATCGATGTACGTATGTATAATTAAGTTATATATTTGTGATACTGATAAGCATGCTAGCGTGCGTCTTTGCGAGAACCTCGAGAGAAAGGGAGTGTATGTGCGTGTGTGTGTGTGTGTGTGAGAGAGAGAGAGAGAGAGAGAGAGAGACAGAGAGAGCATAAATTGTAAATGTGTTAATGTACGTTATTGTCATGAGTATATTCTTGGATCACGAAAAAGAAAGAGAGAAAGAGGAGAGGGGGAGAGGGACTGAGACAGAATAATGAGGAGTCAAATTTTATCACTGTTACGTCTTTAAATTTATGCGCATCGCTGTTTTCTATATAACTCGTCGAACAAAATGTGTGTAAGGAAAAAACATATTGTTTAATATAGCCGTAAGATGTTGGATGATGCAAAAGGATAATGATACATCACATAGTTATATATTATATATTATATTATATATATATATATATATATATATATATATATATATACACGCGTGCGCTACAATGAATTTAAACAAGGGAGGTATAGGGTTACATCCATATGCGAAGTTCGTCGGTTTATGTATCGAAATCTTGCGTATATATAAAGTACAGCCACGAATTATAAAGTCTATATCGGACTGGAGCGGAGTGGGCAGTAATCCCGTAAGTTTCGAATTCGCTGGGCAACGGTGTATGACGTGGATTATTATTATTATTATTATTATTATTATTATTATTATTATTATTATCATTCAAATATGTGTGTAGAAGTGAGGCAGAAATTTAAAATTTACTAAAAGTCAGGAGTGATTAGATACGTGTATATATATATATAAATATCTATATATATATATAATATATATATATATAATATATATATATATATATATATATATATATAACTAGCCGTACAGAATTCGACCTGCGGGATTGATAAAAATCTTTGTAAATACATAGAGTGCAGTTGCATCGGGTCGTATAAAACGAGAAGATGTGATGAATGCAGAATGGACGGGATTCAGGCGCCAAGTTATATATCCCGATCGGGTGTTATCGCAAAAATTCTTCCGCACGACCCATTCTGGAAAAATTCTACAGGGCGAAAATGTGAATTAACGTGGCGAGGAGGTTTTCTCAAATATGGATCATGTCGCTTCTTGTTTTTTTTTTTTTTTCTTTAGTTAATTCACCGTTTTTCTTGATATCTAATCTTTGAAATTTTCTTCGTGACACAGACCCCATTCTACTTTTCCAATAGTACGGATAACTTCGTGATTTTATTTTAGATCTCTGCACGGCTTCTACTTACATGGGATTAATTCATTAATTTAATATGAATTCATGAATTCATTAATCAAAGTGCAAAATAGTCTGTTTATAAGAAGAATATTCAATAAAATGTTGCTAGACGCCAATTCCAAATAATAATACAAAAATGATTTAATCTAGTTACATATTATTGAAAAACTATAGTCTTACAATTTTGAGGTTTAACCTTAGCCGATCCAGATATTATGCATTCAGGCATCAATAATCAAATCAGCGATCCTCGGTCGAGATACTCTCCTTGCAAATGTAAAAAAATCCAATCCGGAGTACGCGCCTGAACAAACCCGGACATCGTCTACTGATTTGGTAAAAAAAAAAAAGTCCCGTTACTCTTTCGTCGGCTCGTTAGTTCGCCTCGATGCAATTGTCGCGTATCACCGATCGGCGCTGGCGTCGACGATCGTTTCAATTCGTGATGGAGCAATCTTATAGCCATGTCCTTTCAAAATCGAATTACAATCATTTCAGATTCATTCTTTACCTTCCTCTCTCGAACCCATGCGCAATCACGATTTATTTCTTTGTTCGGCTTCGGTTTCGCAACAATTGCGAATAATTCAACGCTTTAATCCATCGCCCTCTAGAGGCAACAACGCTGTAGTTTCAATGAGAACCGCAAGAGCCATCTCAACAGGACGTGCATAAAACTTACAAATGGCGCGGCGTCGCGTAGCGGGTGGGTTGGGAGACGGGGGGGGGAGGTATTAAAAATCCTACGGTAAAACAGCCGACGAGCTCTCGTCGCGCGCGCGAGTGTCGAGTGTCGTCGTTATCGTCCGAGAGAGCGCGAGAGGGTGACGGAAGGCGGAAGGGGGTAGCCGTAACAAATACAACCCAAAATAGCCACGTCGAACGAAACAGTCGTATGCATGCCTCTCGTTAAAAGCCCGCAAGTACCATCGGACCTTCGTGCAGGACGACTTGTGCAATCGTGTGCTAGCTCTCGCTGAATGCGCTGTGCGTATATTTACATATATATCCATATATATATATATATATATATATATATATATATATATATTATATATATACGTGAAAGGGAAGTGAAATTCATGCTTGGCCGTTAAAAAGCCTATGAAATCGTTATCAGTGCGACTAATTTGAAAATATAAATGGAAAAGCACGGCTGCTTTGTGGGCACTGCTAATGGAAAATATATATATATATATATATATATATATATATATATACCACCAATGATCGAACAAACATCAGAAGGAATAATAAGCTCGTGTTTACTCTCCATTTTACAAGCGCCACAGTTTCGAAACGATTTTACGCGCACGCATTCCTCACTTCCCGCTTATTGATGTGTGTATATACATATATATATATATATATATATATATATATATATATATATATATATATATATATAGTTTTTATACTTATATCCAGACATGCGAGTCCACGCACAAACCGACTCCGAGAGAGCGATATGAGAGATAAAAATTTCGAAGCTCGCAACGAAATCGATTTCAGATTTACAGGAGGCGCGGTGCGCCTAGCAATTCAGCGTGCGTGGTGTGCGCGAAAAATCGAGGTTTTACACACACACACACACATATATATAGACTTTAATGCATACGTGGCTCTACTGTACTTTATATCTACATATATATTTGCATACGAAACCAGAAACCGGGACTGCGAATCGTGCGAGCGCGCGCGCAAGGCAAAGGTGAGAAAGAGGGTGGGAATTGGGACGATTGTTCTTATATCGAGAACGAATAAACTACGGCTTGCATAAGTCGATGAAACAGATTCGCATTGACTTTTATTTTCACCCCATTTTCACTGGCCCATCCCTTCAGTATCCTTCAGCAGCGTCTTTAAAGGTAAGTACGATTTGAGATACTTTTTAATCCATTGACTGATAGCTTACTTCTTGGTAAGTTTAATGAAAAAAAAGTCAGCAGTTCACCTATTAAAAAAAAAAAAAAAACGCATTGTCGTGAATAACATTATTCTGAATAACATTGTAAGAAGTTCGATAGGAATAACTATTCCGTCGTAACAATTTTGTTAATACTCTTGATGATCATGAACTAAACACTTCGTTAAAACATTCGCATAAATCACGTGTTATATTTTATATTTATTTTTTTATGTATTAAACTTTTTGCCGTATTTGCCACAGTGGAGCAAAATAAAAATCTGGCATACTAGAATAATTCAGCGTATAATTTTACGACTGGGCATAATTGCGCTTGTAATAAAATGCCGGGTAACGAGCTTAAGAGGAACAAAACTATCCTGCGACAAGCTCGGGAGAATTTCCACTCTCGCCGTGATATCTCGGAAGAAAGTTTACTCGGCTTATTATAGACGCGGAGGTCAAACAAAGTTTATAAGTCTCTCCGCGTCCAATGGAATAAATTTCGCATCCGCGTATAAGGAAAGCAAATATCCCCGCTCCATAAACGATTTCGAATCCCGATTCATATAAGTAAGCAAAAGAAATCTCAGCATTGAATAAAATAGATATTTTTCGGAGTATGCATAATCACAGAAAAATCGAATTAATCGTCGAGCATTGACTAAACGATTATTTTACCGGGTAATATGCCGTTGCTGTGAGCATTGTAGAAAATTATCTCTCAAAAAACAATTACTATCCTTATATTTCAATATCCGGATCTATATATATATAGATCTATTATATATATATATATATATATATATATATATATATATATATATATATATATATATATACATTGATAACTTTAATTCATTTGGTTTCACGGCTTTCGCCAAATCAGAAAACAACGAGGCAAAGAAGAGCCGCAGAAACTCAAATGCATTCTCGTGTAAAAGTTTAAATTGCCTTTTGACATTCTACCCCTCGATATCCGAGAAGAAATGCTGCTTTCTCCCAAAGTAAATATTCCCGCTCGATAATAAAACTTTTCTGATTCTCTTACATTACTCTTGAAAAATTTTTCCTCCACTCTTTTACTGTTTACTTATAGTGTTAAGCCGGGATTCCATGTATTTCGATAGCAACTATATGAGCCTCACCGAAATCGTAAAATATTTATGAATTGAATTATTTATTTGAAAAAATTAATTGACGAGAAATATTTAATTTTAATTTTAATTATCAAAATAAAAAACATAATAAAAATCAAAGTTTATCTGTTATTTTCAAACAAGTTTGTCGAAATCTAAAGGCAAAAGCCAAAAAGAAATAGTGAAAAATTCAAAGCCCAATCTTAACAATATAAAACATCCAATAATATACAATTACTGCTGAAGAAACTGAGGAAAATATTATAAAACTTAATTAGAAATAAAATAAATTACGCGTAGACCAACGAAAAACCAAAAGTTTTCATTTTTTTTAAACCAGCGTCTGTACCCAAACTCGCCAATTCACGAACGAACCATCGTAATCGCTCCGGAATAAGTAACTCAAAAAAAAATCACCGAGGACATTATGTATTCTGATTCTATCGAACTATTGTACCCGGCTCCCTCATAAACATACGCATCCCTTTATCCGACCTAGTAATTACAAAACAAAAAATTGTATATGTCATAATAGCATTAAATATATTAACAATACCATGTCGTTGTAATTATATTGGAATTATTTCAATTATCTATGCTAGCTTTCTATAGGCATATATAAGAAATAGATGTCTATTACGAAACGAATATTTTGCAAATTTACATTCACGCTACGGTGTCGAGATAAAGTAATTCTCAGCCCTGACGTGTTCTCGATTGTGGACGTCTCACGTAGCGCACTCTATAGGACGCGACGTCGTAATGATGACTAAAGTTGACAAACGCCGCATTAGGAGCATTGAATTTCTTGACTACACATGATCTATTATATTTTTATTGGCTGTAGAAAATGCATAGAGTAAGTATCTATTAGTTCGTTTAGTTCAATAAAATAGGTAAGTATCTAATCTAAAATCTAACTTACTTCGTTATTGTTATTATGATTACTATTGGGTTATACCGACGGAACAACATTACACATCGAGCAATAATTCGACCGTAACTTATCAATCGGTCAGAGGCATTTCAGCAAATGATTTCAAAAATTACGTTATAGCTATCACTTTAGTTGTCGCCGGCAGAGATCTCGCCCAGGGTCCCCTCCCCAACACTATGTCCAATAAAAATAATATTTATTATAAGAATATTGTTAGAACTAAATTAAAAGTAAATCTGATCGTTTAATTATTTTATTACTAAATGTATAATTCTTAACACATTGTAAAAGTCCGTCAAAGTGCTGGGATATTTTCAAAAGAAAAGGAACAATTCGAAAATCAAGATCGGACGGATTTAATGTATAAAATTAGACTGATAACAGAAACGATATTAACCTGAACGGAGACGAGAAAATAACGGGCAGGCTTACGCTCGCGCGGCGCGTTTATAAAGACTCCGCGCCCCTGCGAGCGGGGATCGAATCGAAAGTAAAATTCTCGCGCGACTTGACGCTCGGGAGCCCGAGGCGAAACGCCGTGTAACGTCAGCTTCTTACGAAATCCTCGGGTTCCCCTCAAAGCCAGAACACGGCTGAAATTTCCATGAAAATCTGAGGGAACTCTTGTTCGAAGGAGAAACGAAACGAGACTTTTGTTAGGCGATTTTTTCGTTTATGCCTCCGAGTACAGGCGCTAATCGACGACGGGGATCTGCGATGCCTTCGTAAACAAAGCACGCGTGATGTTTTACAGCGGTGCTCGCGTCGATCGGCCGAGAACGGGACCTCAACTCGGATCAACGAATTAGCGATCGAGCCCTTGTAAACGTCTTTTTCCGATAATTATCGTCGAATTTACCAACGAATCGTTACTTCTTTTAGGAAGCGTGTAGCCAATTTAAGTCTAAAGAAAACCTCGTGATTTTCGCATAGCGAGTATTTGGCCACCCTTGAGGAAACCCTAGAAGTGCTGATTTACAGGAAAAACTTTAGTCTTCGACGGTACATAAACGCGTATCTATTTGCACGTATTATCTTGGCCTGTAACGCCTGTAAAAGGACTTAATTTTATCGATAAAACTGTTTTCTATATTTTTAATTTTATGAATTAGAAATATTTAGAAAAAAGGCAATGAGTTAAATAAACAAAAAAAAACGAGGTTAAGTTTATAACATATTTGAGTTTATTATTTTAAAATTCTTTTATTAAACATACCTTTTCTTTGTGATACTACACGGTGTTATAGATAAATATTGTTTTCGACCCAAAATCAAAATTCTATAGATGAGCAAAATAATCCAGTAATAGTCATAAAAAGAAATTCGTAAAAATTGAACAGAAGAAATTAAAAAGTATTATTGATTATCTGAATGAGGATGAAGGCAAGATAATTAATGAATCTTGACTGAAATTTTTGATTTACGTGAATGGTGATTGAAGTCTTTTGAAATGCCAATAGTTGATTGATTTAATAAAAAATTAAGAAAATTTTCAATATTTCAATAATAATTTAACTTTGATTGCATTGCTGCACTACTAATTTCCAAATCAAAAGGTGTTCAATTGGTCGATACTACTTTTAATGGAAATTGATAGATTCTCTTATTAGTTAATATAGGGGAAAGGATGGGCAACAAAGACAAAGTAAACGTCTTCATTCGATGATTCAAACATTATTAAAAATAAGTAAGATGTAATTGTTTGTGGATTAACAAGTGATTTGAATGTAGAACATTCTAGGGCAAAATATGTTTTTCTAAATATAAATACTGTTTTAAAAAAAGATTATGAAAAAATTTCAAAATTAAAAATATGTGAAAATATTCAAGATTTACTAGATGATGCAAGATTTTCCAATAATGATTAAACAGATAAAAATGTTAAAAGCTAAAAATATGATATTTTTAGTGATTTATGTATTGCAATCATTCAAATAGTACATTTCTTACCGGGTACAGAAAGGCTTTATGAACGAAACGGGAAGTTTGTAACGAGGTTCGTAAAGAAGCCTTTCCGTACTAGGTAAGGACTATTTTTTCCTGATGAGAACTGGGATGGGAAAAAAGACTGGAAAACACGACAGACTGTCCCTATCTTTAATAACCTCCTTAGAATCTAACATTTGAAAATTACGATTTAATATAATTATTGAAGGTTAAAATCCGAATGTGGCAAATACTTTATACTTTTTTATTATGTATTAACGAGATTGGAATGAAAGTAGTCTTTATTGAGAGAAAATTATATATAAACATAAAAATTACTCGTACAACTTTTTATCAGTTCGATATGCATTAAGAACCGTTGATGCAAAGATAACATGCGATTCTCAATGATGAAGTTGAGATAAAGCTTTACAATAAGCAATGTAATCTCCTCGTTCGCTTAAAAGTAGCACTTAAAATCTAAAACGCTAATTATAAAAAAAAATCCACAACGATCATTATCGAGCCTGTTGCTGTTTAATCTTCACTGCATCGCCACCGTCAAGATTCGTTAGCGAATGTTTCACCTTGACCGTATATTTTCCAATAGTTGAAAATTAATGGGGCTAACATGGCTTTTGCACGCCCCGTCCTGAAGAGAAAGAGCGGCCAATTAACGAATTTACTTGCCATACGAAATGTTCGTTGTATAAAAACTACAGTATAGAAGCAAGCGTCATTCCTTTTTTTTCCCAGTTGTAATTGTAACGCTGTTATGTGAGCGAATAGACGCAGCGATTGCGCGACAAGGCATACATTTACGATAATACAGTTAAAATTTTGTCGAAAGAGAGCGCGTTCCTCATACTCTGCTCATTTGAATCTTGGCGGATTGTCGCGGATTAAACTAAAATTTATATATACATACAGCAGTTCGAGACGTGCATATTTAAGATCCTTATACTTCAATATATATATATATATATATATATATATATATATATATATATATATATATATACACGACTCACTCAGCACCAGTTCCGAAGGGAAAATAAGTCAGCGAATATAGCCGGCTGTATCAGCATTCTCGAGTGCGAGAATCCGAGCAAGAACGCTGATCTCGCGAATATTGTAATTTTATGATAAAATCGCTAATTTCTCCCATTAGACGACTGTACTGATTCCCGTGAATGATAAATTAAAGCTCGTTTCCGATGTCGATATTTGATCAATTATTGCATGATCTTCGAATATAATCACCAAATAGTCGGATATACCAGCTAAAAAAGTCTTTTTTGTGTAGCTTGCGCTCTGATTTAAGCAGAAATTTTATTATTATTTAGATTTATCGTGTTCAGCGCACTACAGAAAAAAATCGAAATAAATTTAAAAGTCATGCTAAAATTAAGTTTGCGAATCATTTCGATTGGGTGAAAACTATTATTATTGTTCTATTAATATCGCTTCTAATTGCAAGTAGGCATCCATAAATTTATCAAATCGTTTAGGACTCTATAAAAAATTTTCTTTTCATTTCAAAAATAGTAATTTTACTATTAATAATTAAAAAATGGCACAATAACAATAACAGTTAACAAAAAACTAGACTGTTTTTTTTCTAACAGTAAAAGCTTCTATTTTCTTATTTTTTTTTTTTTTTTAATTTTATATTTTATTTTCTTCTTTATTTTCTTCTTATTTTCTTGAAAAAAAATCGCATCGATTAAAAAAAAAAATAATTTTAATGTAATCTACGAATTTAGAATCACATTGGTGTCCGTCGTTTCGAACCGCTACGGTTTTTCGTCAGGAACTAAACTGATACTTATTTTTATTTTTATTTTATTATTAATTTCATATTAATTTTATTTTTCATTTTAATTTATTGTAGTAATAAGTTTTATTTTAGATTCTACGAGGATGAATATAAACAAGGACAGTCTGAATGTCATTGTTTTAGCTAATATATTGTATTAGAAAAACTGTAAGACCGATAAAAATATTTATTAATTTAAATTTGTCTTTAAAAATTACGTAACAGCCGAGACAGTTGTGAATATATATAATAAATTTCAATTTTGTGCAGAGAACAAAGTCTTTTTATTTCTTGAATGATATTTTTTTTTATGAAAATCTTTCCTATACAAACGATCCTACGTTTTATCGATGAGACAAAATTACTTTTACAAGAAAAAAGTACCTATTAAAAAATTATACGAATTCAATTTGTTCGAAAGTCCAACACCGAGGTTTTCATTAGTTCGGCCATTCAGAGCTGAGGTATATATACCGGCGCGCAACCGTGTGTTATCGACAGGAAATATAAGTAATTGAAAATAATTAGAAACCGTAATTCGTAATCCCCTCGTGTATTACGAGTGAAAGAGCGAGGGGCGGAAGAAAGGAGCGGCAGCGGAAATATATATATAGAAGCTCGACCGGATGAAAAATCGACGTTTCAACGTCACGTATATTGGGCGTATACGCCCTCGGTATATATATATATATATATATATATATATATATATATATATATATATATAGGCGGGTATATAGAGACGCGACGTAACGCTAATTTGTCAGACTGCGGTTTTACGCCGCAGCACCCCTCGATTCATCCTAAACGAGATCATCCCCTCCCCTCACTTTCTCTCGCGCGACCATCGAACGAAGCGGATTTTTCTCATATATATATTTAAACGCGCACTTGCGTCGGTTATTTAGAATAATATCAAATCTTACCTTTTTGTCTGCGGAGCACGCCTTCCTGTAATGACGGAAGGGAGTATATATGTATACCAAGACGTCTATTTCTTAGACTAATACTAACAACTTTATTAAATACTTAGGTAATAATTATACATGTGGACCGGCGAGGTTTCTGTTGGGCGCCAAGCTGAGAAACAGTTCTCAGCGCGAGCTGTACGCAGCTCCCTTTTTGTTCCCGTCGGTTGCACAGCACTGCCTGATCGCGAGATCGCCTCGGCAGGCTCTCCAGGGCGGCGGATTCCACGCGGTGTGGATCAAATCGCGGCACGCGTCGCGAACGCTTCCAGTCGCGCTCACGTGAAACTTACTTCACTAATCCTGATCTCAGGGTGGTTACCTGTCGATCTCCTGAAATCGCGGCTCGAGAACGGAACGGGGAAGAAGCACTTACCTTGCGCTCTCCACTCGCCCCTCACTCCTCGGCGATGGCTCGCACGCCGTGGCAGGCGTCTCGGGATGGCAATTCCCGAGCTGAATTTGTAGACTACCGGCTGGCCTCTCGCACGGGACTTGCTGTTGTCCTCGTGCACGGGATACGGAGGTCACCCTCACCGCTTGCTAGCCGTTGCAGGCTTCTTGCGGCCCCGCTGTTTGGCTACCTCGTGCCGAAAAACAGCTCGAAGAGAGAGCTGTTGCTCGCTCGCGCTTCAAAACGGAAGAGAGAGGAAAATTCCTTTAGACCCGACACCGGCCGCAGCCCTCCCGAAACGGCGCAGCGGGGAAGAGTATGTCTCCCCCCACCCGTCTCCGCTCGGTATGGCTCGCGACTCGCGGGTAATGTGGTTAAGTAACGAAGACGCCACATATATTGATATGTTAAATATCGGCTAAGTTTCATATAACGGCTGTCTAATTTCGACAGACGTGCTGTAACGCATTTTCCGCATTACAAACTCCCCGCGGCTAGACCGAAGCCGGGTACCGGCTGAGCCAAAATAAACGCGACCCGTGTTTTCATTCGCTATTGAATTGCCGTGGTACCGAGTCAGTCCCAGGAGTGAGGTTCACAAATCTTGTTCCGTTCGAACTTCCCTTCGAATTTTTTATATTTATGAGGCGAGTGACGCTTCACTCGTTTCTAACCTAGAGCTAGCTATGTGTCCCGTTTAACAATTTTCGGAACCATAGTGTCCGCGGGACATTGGTGGTTTTATAGGGACCAACCTCCCTGTTTCTATTTTAATTCTTAATACTAAGACTGAGCTATCCGCCGTCTCGGTTGCCCGAATTACCTACGCGAAAAGAAAATCCGACAATTCTACGCTAGCTGTGCTGGTAGACGCGTAAAATATACATAAACAAAATAGAAGTGTATATCATGCCGCTTTCGGTCTCCTGTGGTACAAAAAACATAATGGAACTTATAAATAAATAAATGTTTATGCAGCTGTTTTGCTGCCTGAAGCGGGACATGCCTTGTCACCTTTATGTTACGCATAAGATGATATTTACACATAATAATCCTGATATTTCTATGGTACACTTAAAAGAGAAAAGAAAAAAAAATGTATAACGTTTGTAACTTATAGCTAAAATATTAATAATAATGATAAGGTATATTAATATAAGATATGTATAAAAGTTTCTTATTTCTAATATACTATTACTAAAAGTCTTTTTCACTTATAATTTCTTGATGATCATACGGCGCTTCTCGACGTCATCTTCTTCTTCAGCTTGGCCTAATTTGAGACTACCTCGTTTTCGGTTTTGCTTCAGGATAGCGCTGATTAGGGCTAAATAACTAACCGCCCTTCCTCATGGTGGTTTTCTTGGATTTGAATCTCACCCTGCTCAGATAAGAATTATTATTGTCCTCTTTCTCTTAGGATCCATTGATCTTGCCCGCCTCTGCAGGTCTGTGTATCGGGGCTTCTGTAAGCAGCTGTCATGATTTAGTGCTGACGGAATAGAGCTTAGGCGGGGATGCACTGGTAGCTGGGAGAGTCGCGAGAGCGCAAAGGTCTCCCCAATCCCCGCTCCATTCTCGAGTAATTTCACGTGCCATTGTCGCACTCACGGACTCTATGTTCCGTCATAGACCGTCGCGAAAACCGAACGCGCCACTGCGGTTTGTGTGCTATGTCCCCGTCATTATACTCGTTTTCTAACGGGAATTTACCCGTTACTAGCGCTGGGTATTGGTTCCTATCTTCCTGTATCTTTTCCTACTTTATCATCACGAGTAGCTCTCTCAAGACTATTCTAACCTAACGCTGTGATATTTTTAACTTACTCTACCGAGACTATATACTAATGACACTATTCTAAACTAACCTTCTTATCTCCTATTAATATATTAATAGTCCTGCCTGGGGTTGCTTCTTTCCCTGCCCCTCTCGACTCCTGTGCTGGGATGACTGCTGCTACCGTCTCCCCCCTCCCTAGACTACGATTGTTTAATGTAATTAGTTAAATTTGTATTATTTATTATTTAACTGTTAAATAATCTAACTTAATTTATTTTTAATTAGATTCTTAATTTGTTTTACTTAATTGTACTCTTCTATCAATGATTATTAATCAATTTAATTTAATTTAATAAACTTCTATTAATTGATTATTAATCAATTAATTTATTTAAATGATTAAACTTGATAATTAATTCTAACTATCTAATTTCTATTATTTAATTAATTAATTTTTGTTCGTTGATTCTATTTGTTAGTTTATTATAGTAAATTAATTATTCCCTTGCTTTATTCATAATCAACTATGTTCCAAACAGCTGATTGGGAATATACGTTTAGTTGCCCCACTTCTAATCATTTTAGGTATATCACAATTATTAATTTATTATTATTGTAAATTTAATTAAATTTAATTACTTAACCTAGATATCTAGTATTTTAATCATAAATTATTAATAATAACCAAAAATGAGCTTTTAATGCTTATAATTATTAATTATTTTCGAGATTTATTTAATTATTTTAATTAAACATTATTTTGAATAACACTTTAAATGCTTATAATTGTTAATTAGTTTATATATTTATTTAATTATGTTAATTATAATGTTTATAATTAACTTCTTAGCTGCAATGGTTTCATTGACATTACATATCTCCCCATATGACAAAACGCATCTATTTAATCAATCATGTATTACAATCACTGAAGTGTAATTAAGTCTGCAGCGCTGTTACTCAATCCCTTTTATGATATTCACTAAATGGCTATCTTCGTACTTATCCCTTGAACAGCAGGCGCCACGCGCCTATCTTCTACTCTATAGGTACCTCTCTGTGTCAGTGAGGTTTTGCGGTTATGTTGCTAAGGCAACTGTCATCTGGCTTCTTGCTGGGCAAGCAATTCCCTTTTTATATGGCATGCAACCATCCACGTTATAATTGTCTCTAATAAAGAGACTGCATAAATAGCTCTCTTTTTGTATGGCTAGTGACACTCCTAATATAGTGTTTCACTTTATATGTGGAATGCCATAAAACTAATCTCTTTATATAAGGGGAAAGAAAGACAATCTTTCAACTTATAGGATAAAACATGTAAGAAGTTAATTATAAATAAAATTTAATTTCATTATAAAATATAGAGCATTTAATATTAATAATAAAGTGAATAAGTAAATGATTATGCTGTATGGCACAGTCTCATACAATCCTGACACTATTTGAACCTTATTGACCTTTCGTCGCTTACTTACTCTTTACTCCCATGAGAATTTTATTAAATTAGTATATAGCCTATACTGTTATATTATCCTATATATTCTATTATATACTATATATTCCTTTTTATTTAAAAAAAAAACCCGGTATATAAGTAATAGCAGCACTGAACAAAAACTTTTTCTTTTACATTAATTCATGATACCTACATTTGATTAACAAAATTTGAAATTAAATAAGTGTTTAAAAAATGAAATTAAATAGTTTTACTTTACTTTACTAAGAATAATTAATTAATACTATTATTGTAAAGAAAAATCCCTTTTAAGTTTTTCAAACGAAGAATATAACTTAAACTAGCAACTATAAGTTTATTTATGTTTAGTGAGATACATGTTTTTAAAAATATTTTAAGTACTACATATGATCTCAAGTATCGCTAATAAATTATTGCTCAATTGTTCAATCTGCAAGATCTGAATATTTATACGTTAAAGACCAGTTGTCAAACCAGACTTATAGTCATTACAAAAATACTTTACAAATAATTGCCAGTTTTCCAACAAATAAATTTCGCAAACCATTAGGATTAATGTAACTATTTATTACAAATACAGAAGACTATAAACTACTAATACTAATTATACGACAATTGAGAAGAATTAGAACTTGTAAATAATAATATCCTCTTATCTTTTGATCTTCTACAGAATAGTCATTTTTTTTAGCATTCTGAATTTGACAGCAACATTACAAATGTGAAATTTTATTACACGATACTGAATTTCAAAAACATTTTAGTTTATTTAAACTCGCTATAATGCTCAGTTATATTGATTAATATCACATTAGAAAGTATTCCTCCCTACCAATACAACAAATCCTATATGTCTTCAAAAACCTTTTATTTCATCAGTAAGTATAATGTCACTATATTTATGTAGCATGAGAAATCTTGAAAAAAATTTTTTCACTTCCATAATTATTTATACATTATTTAATTAAAATTTTTTATATGTTAATAATTGAACGTTCACATGAAACTGAAAAGAAAAAAAAAACAGTTGTTCAAAAAGACATATGATAAATATACATTATCAAAGGTATGTTTACTGTATCAGGTAAGATTCCCTGCAAAATTTAATTTTACTTCACTTCGTACAAGGAAAATCAATGGCATGCTAAGTATAACTATGTCATTTTCTTTGTACGCATTTTTTTTTTTTTTTGTACATATCATTAAGTTGTGTTGTTGAATGGCTGTGTCTGCCGTCCACAGCCGGTCTCTCTCTTTCTCTCTCTCCTTTCTCTTTCTCTCTTCTTTTTCTCTCTCTCCCTCACAACTGCCACGTGGCGTCTCCCCCTAACCTAACTCTCGCGCTCACTTTCTTTATTCTACACTACTTACGCTAACCTACTACTAACACTATAAACTAACTATTATTAACTATATACTTATCCTAACTAATCCTAATTATTAACTATCTACTTATTATTAACTATATTGCTAACTATATACTTATCCTAACTAATCCTAATTATTCTATACTCTAATCTACCTTATTATTTTATTACTTTTAAAATATTTCGAAATCTTTATATAACTGCTCGACTACTACTAATGTATACGTGCGTGTGCAGCTCGAATGCTAATTGTGAGCATCTCCGTGCGCATCCTGTATTCGCTCAAACGGCCTATTCGTACGCGTCTACGCTTTTACTATGCGCGGTTGCTCGGCAACGCTTGCTCCAATTTTCGCGATTTCTTTTACGGCGTCGGGCCCCACGTTCTGGGCGCCATTTTATAACGCGCACTTGCGTCGGTTATTTAGAATAATATTAAATCTTATCTTTTTGTCTATTTCTTAGACTAATACTAACAACTTTATTAAATACTTAGGTAATAATTATACATGTGGACCGGCGAGGTTTCTGTTGGTCGCCAGCTGAGAAACAGTTCTCAGCGCGAGCTGTACGCAGCTCCCTTTTTGTTCCCGTCGGTCGCACAGCACTGCCTGATCGCGAGATCGCCTCGGCAGGCTCTCCAGGGCGGCGGATTCCACGCGGTGTGGATCAAATCGCGGCACGCATCGCGAACGCTTCCAGTCGCGCTCACGTGAAACTTACTTGACTAATTCTGATCTCAGGGCGGTTACCTGTCGATCTCCTGAAATCGCGGCTCGAGAACGGAACGGGGAAGAAGCACTTACCTTGCGCTCTCCACTCGCCCCTCACTCCTCGGCGATGGCTCGCACGCCGTGGCAGGCGTCTCGGGATGGCAATTCCCGAGCTGAATTTGTAGACTACCGGCTGGCCTCTCGCACGGGACTTGCTGTTGTCCTCGTGCACGGGATACGGAGGTCACCCTCACCGCTTGCTAGCCGTTGCAGGCTTCTTGCGGCCCCGCTGTTTGGCTACCTCGTGCCGAAAAACAGCTCGAAGAGAGAGCTGTTGCTCGCTCGCGCTTCAAAACGGAAGAGAGAGGAAAATTCCTTTAGACCCGACACCGGCCGCAGCCCTCCCGAAACGACGTAGCGGAGAAGAGTATGTCTCCCCCCACCCATCTCCGCTCGATATGGCTCGCGACTCGCGGGTAATGTGGTTAAGTAACGAAGACGCGACATATATTGATATGTTAAATATCTGCTAATTTTCATATAACGGCTGTCTAATTTCGACAGACGTGTTGTAACGCATTTTCCGCATTACAATATATATATATATATATATATATATATATATATATATATATATATGACTGCCTTGACTCCCGCTCTCGACCGATCATACCGTGAAGATGCTCGAACTTATTATATGAGAAATTTGCCAAGGGACTTAATATAAGAAATTTTTAATTAATTGGCGCGCCGTAATTATATGGCTATCTTTGAGAAATAGGCTGCACGAAGAGGTAAGCTCGTTGTAAAAAAAAATTTTAAGCGCCCCAGTCAATTGCGCTTGTCCGATAAGCTCGGTCTTTTTTTACACACTTTATATATTAAAATATATTAATTTTTCTGTGTCTGACATTTTTTCACCCCCCCCCCTTCCTCAGACTTTTCAACTCAAACCTATAAGTCTTAAAACTCGTCAATATTTCGCGCAGAATATAATACAAATAATATATAATAATACAATAATCGATCAAAAACAAATGCAAATGTATCAGAGAAAACTAAATTTAGTTCATTTGAAAGCAAATGTTCGCAAGCTTAAATAACAAACTTTATTCGAAATTCGTTCGATAAATATTTAAGATCCCAAACGTCGATTTTTCATTTAATCGTTGTTCTCACATCGATAATAGTAAATATGAATTTAATTGTCGAAGAGTCGAAAAAGGTGGCCTGACCAAAATAAAATCTTAGTCGATCCAAGCAGAATCTGCTCGAATTTTTTTCTCAGTATATAGGTGGTCCATTTAAAAGTCGTTTCTTCACAACATGAAATATTCATGGCAATGGACACATAAGTTCAGAAAATTTCATGTACTGGAATAGTTCAGAGTTTGGGACCATTGAAGGTACATACCGACAATTTTTTAAATGGGTTCCTGTCTCTGATCTTCCATACTCTCAGTACTCTTTGAAGCCCCTATTAACAACCATAAACTTTTTCACATTATCGAATCACGTACTGTATTCGTATAATTCTACCTGTGCTTTAAATATTACTTGATAAAGGAGACAATGTTAACGTTTATTATAATTTATTCCAAAAAAGAATATTACAGATTTCAATATTATTTTAATACCAATTTTATTAAATAAATTGGAACAAAAAAGAGCAAAATATTAATTTGTATACAAGCATTATTTTTTGTTGTCATAGGCGTAAAATGTGTATTTTACGTCCTTATTTGGCAAACGTAAAATACTTATTTTTATTGCTTCTGCATTCTCTGTTCTTGCCCACTGTTCAATAAACTATATTTATAATGATGAGAGATGCACTACGATATTGATAATGAGAGAAAGTAGAATTGACGAAAATACTACGTTAATAAATTTAGAATTGAAAACAAAAATCACGCACCTTAACCGATTTAACGTTGTTCTTGCACTATCATGTGATTGTTGTAAAAGTAATATAATTTAAAATGATAAATATAAAATACAATATGAATTTAAACTAAGTACCACGAAACTGTAAAAGAAAAACCAAGCATAATTTCCCGTTTTTAATACAATAATTACTATTCTGATCCAAATGTAAAGAGTACTCATAATGATAAATATTTTATTCCATCAGCCTAGGCGCAAAATAAAAATTAAATTTTGTACACATCAAGAAGAGAAATGCACGTTTTCTTCTCACAAAACAGGGCGCAAAATGCGCATTTTGTAGTGAATCGAAAGAATTATTTCTTTTCGAATATTGTTCAATGATGCACTCTATTGTATTATAACGTATCTATTAAAATAATAATAGAAGTCTTATAAATGATGAGCATAACAAGCTTGTTATTGCACAGAAAAATAAAGCCTTGAAATTTTTTTATCCTTTTTTGTCGGCCCCGACAAATACTTTTTTTCTTATTTTTCTACCTGCTCCAATTCAATTAAAAGGTGTATAATTAGCGTGAAAAATATATAAATATTATTGAAAAAGATTTAACTTGTTAACTTGAAATAAAAGAGGAAACTCTACAAAGAAATTATTCAGATTTATTTTACTTTCTCTCCATTTACGTGCATTGCTTGGTGAATCGCTGTAGTAATAAGACTGGCAATGGCACGACTATGAAGCCTATTGCTTATTAATCTATTTATTTCAAGCATTGCGCATCTTATAACTTTTGACTATACATGTAGTTGATGGGTAAGTTTAAAAAAGATGTGTTGAAATGATTTCTATTAGCATAATCAAGTAAAATAATAAGTTTAATATTATAAAGTGTGTCTTATAAATAAAAATTAAAATGTATTAAATATACATTTATCGTTTTTCAAATTATAAATAATTATAGTCATCAAAATTTATAAATTACGATTTTGTACATAATAGTTATAATGCGTTTTTAATAACAAATAAGTTTTAATCTGTAATAATGGATTGAAATTCACTGATGATGTAAGATAACTAAAAAAAAGCAGTTTATTATATTGATAAGTTTATATCGAAACTACAGTTTTCAAAGTAAAGCATTTTGTAACGCGAATACAAATTAAAAAGATTTTTTCAAAGCAAAGAAAAGAAAAGTTTCTGTCAAGAATATACTTGCTTTAAATAAAGTGCTAAACTAATTATTTTTCCACATGTTCATGTACAAAGCATACAGACTATTGGTTACAGTCGCAGTATAACTATATAGCTATCTAAAAGATCGTTTTCAGTATTTAAAATGAATAAAGAAATTAAATACGTTTTCCATATTACCGATCGAATGCCATTTAAATCGAACGATTGATGAAAAAAAATTTAATTTTAAAATTAATTTAGAACAATAAATTTAAAAAAAAAAGAGTTCAAAAGAGGCACAATGAGAAGGCCTACATATTCATTTGCATTTATGCTTCGTGTCTATGCAAAGGTATATCATTAGTATCAATTGAAAATTGACATGACAGGGCTTATTTCAATTTTTGGTGCCCTTCATGCCCTACCTTCTAGGTGCAGGCTGCAATGCAAAGCTTTATCATGGCTTTAACCTATAACCTGCAACTGCAACCGGCTGCTACTACACTACGAACCAAATGTATATGCTTATATTGGCAACAATGGCAACTTAGCAACAAGTCGGCATAAGGTAGCAGCTGCAGCTCTGGTAGCAGAACAGAAAAGAACACAACAGAAAATAAAGAACACATGTTCATGAAGGATCCCTTTTTATAGAGGTTATAAATTAACGTAAACAACCGACATTTTTATTCCAGTAATCTTTATAATTAAACAAATATAATAATGAGTGAAATAATTAATGACGGACTTAATGAAAATTCAGAAAATAATTTAATAAATAAAGAATCATTTAAAAATATAATAAACGAAATGCCAAAAATCGAGAACAAAGTGGATGTGGCAATTGAAAAATCAGATGAAAATATAGTAAGTGAAAAGCTAGTGGAAAATGCAAGTAGTGAACTTACAACAGAAAATTCAACAAAAGACAAAGAGCTTTATGCTTATTTAGAAAGAGATGATTTTACTACAGAAAAATTTAAAATAGAAGTTAGAGGATTACCTAAATTTTATGGTATTGGTGAATTCCGAAAGTTTTTAAATGAAAAGCTTCAGTTAAATGCCAGTAAAATTAAACCATTAAAAAAAGGTAATGGCTGGGCATATATTTGCTTTCGAAATGAAGAATCTCGAGAGAAGGCAATTAGTGCACTGCATGGTATTGAGTGGAAACGTGCAAAATTAACAGCTCATGTAAGATATAAATTCAAGTAAATTCATTTTACTTTAGAAATATTACAATTTAATCTGTTTTTAGAAAAAATATTATTTTTTAGTCTGCAAATCCTGCTCCAGATCCATATATTAAAAGGAAACTGGAGAGAATATCTGAGTCCAATAAAAAAATGAAATTAGATTCCACAGTGGAATCTGTGTCACCAGAAGATCAAATAAAATTGAATACAACACCACTTTGGAATATGCCTTATGAAGAACAGGTAAATCATAATTACTTGTTATTTTTTAAAAATTACACAGTATATATATATATATATTTATATATATATATATATATATATATATATATATATATATATAAATTTTTTATGAAATCTTGCGTTTAAATATTTACATTATTTTCTATTTAGTTGGAACTTAAACAAAAAGAAATGAGAAACATTATAAGCAGATTAGGTCAAGAAATTTCAAAAGTTAATAAAGATCTTAATGAATGGATGAATAAGCAAAAATGTAAATATGATGGTCTACCTTGCGAATTAGATAAGATTGTTCACACTGATGTAATAGATGGTTATAGGAATAAATGTGAATTCACTATTGGTAAGAAACAAATTAATTAATTTGATGTATTCAATAAAGATTTTACGTATAATGATTACATAAATGTCATTTGAAGGTTTGGATATAACTGGTAAAAAAAAAATGATTGGATTCAGACTTTCAAGTTATGCTGCAGGATCAACCGCTGTAGGACCAATACATCATCTTTGTCATATACCTCAAAATATGAAAACTGCTATCAAAGTATAAATTTAGAATTATTCAACTCTATTTGACTCAGATCTGAATATTTTAATTTTTATAGATATTAGAAAAATTTATTCAAGACTCATCATTAGATGTATTTGATCCAGTAACCCATAAAGGCTATTGGAGGCAAATAACTGCTAGAACAACACAATTAAATCATTTAATGTTGATAATTGCAATACATCCTCAAAATATGACCAGTGAAGAAAAGAAAAAATTACAAATTGCTTTAAAAGAATTCTTTGAGCAAGATAGTAACTTGGAAGCTGGAGTTACATCTCTATATTTTCAAACAATTGAAAAAAAGTAATATTTTTAAAATAATTTACTTGTGCATAAAATAACTAACACATACGAATATTAATATTATTTTAGAGAAGCTGGTGGAGAAGGAGGTGGAACAATAGAATATATCAGTGGAACACCATATATAGAAGAAATGTTGATGGGAATGAAATTTAGGATTTCTCCAGAAGCATTTTTTCAAATAAACAGTTTAGGAGCAGAAGTCTTATACAAAAAGGCTATAGAGTTAGCTCAACCTTCAGGTGATACTGCTTTACTAGATGTGTGCTGCGGTACTGGAACAATTGGACTTAGTTTTGCAAAAGTAAAAAAGATTAATAAATACTGTTTATTTTTTTTCTTAATTTTTTATCATATTATATTTATATGTATATATATATATATTAAAATTGATAGCATTGCGATGAAGTTTTTGGTATAGAAATGGTATCAAACGCAATAAAAGATGCAAAAGTAAATGCTAAGGAAAATAATATAACGAACTGTGAATTTTTTATTGGAAAAGCAGAAGATATTTTAGTTCCAGTAATGAATAGAATAACAAACTCAAATATTATTGCTGTTGTAGATCCACCAAGGGCTGGCTTACGTAAGAATTATTTTTATATTTCACTTAAAAAATAATTTACATTAAGTAATAAAAGATTTTTTATTTATTTAGATCAAAAAGCATTAGTGGCTCTTCGTAAGGCTAAAAAATTAAATAAACTTGTATATATTTCTTGTGATCCTAAGGCAGCAATTAGAAATTTAGTTGATTTAGCCAGACCAAATTCGAAGCAATATTTTGGTGAGCCATTAGTGCCTGTAAAAGCTGTACCTGTGGATATGTTCCCTTACACGAAACATTGTGAACTGATTTTGTATCTTGAAAGATTTTCTCTTTTAAAAGAATCGAAAAATGAATTATGATGTGTATCTCATGTAAATATTTTTATAATAATATTTATAATAAAATATTTTTCCATATATATAAAATAAATATATGAATTAGATTATGAAAAAATTATGTGAATATATTAAGTTATTAAAAAAAAAATTAACATTAATTATTTTAATTAAAATAATTTTTAAATAAATGTTATTTCTGCAAGTACTCAGAAGATTTTTCGAATTTTTCCTAATGATCCTGTTGGAATTCTAATGCAATGAAGGGTAGTAAGGTGCACAATTTCAAAAATATATTCAGTACATGTAAATTTGCAATACGTATTAAATCTTTTTTATAAAATATATTTAACATAAAAAACATTTGGTTCTTCTTAAAAAGTAAATTCATTCAAATATTACTTAAATTAAATGTTTCTATTGACTGTTTTGAATAAATTTTGTCTTAAAAGAATAATAAATTGATACATTTTAACAAAGTTTAATATTCCAATTTTGTTTCGAATTCGGCAAATTAATTTGTAAATATATCATTCAATATAAATTTTTATATTATCTAAAAATTTCCGTGAATAAAATCTGATATAAAAAAATTATAATGTATAATAGGAGCGTAACATAAAACGTAATATAAAAACTTACTGTATAAAAAAGATCTACAAGTGGTTTTTTCCATAACTAATTAAATTGGTTATTTATTCAACCATAGATAATGACAATAAAATAATCATATAAAGGTAATATGGTAAATATTGGTTTAAATTCTCTTTTTTCTAGAACATGTTTAGATTGTCTTTATAGAAGATCAAAATTAATTATTTAACGGAATTATAACAAAACATAATGTATCAAATGCCCTACTTAACAATGCTTAAAAATGAAATCTGTATATTAGGGATGGATTGATCTCGGTAGTCGATCGGTACAATCACGAAGACCTGATTTATTACATAAAGGACTTTGGAAGACTTAATTTTTGAGTCACGTTTGATTTTAATAAAATTTAAAAGATTTTATTAAACATATCTAAAATCTCAATATAACATATTACGTATACCTTCATAAATATTGCTAGGCTTTAGCTGAAGTTGTTATAGATTTTTCTTATAAACGTTCCCCTCAAAACTGATCTTTCACCTTTTCAACAACAAAGTCTGACAACTTTGAACGAAGTTTATTAGCAAGAAATTTTTCTCTATTAGGATTCGATCTGAATAGCGTATAAAAATTTGTTTAAAATTTCGTGGAATTTGATGAGCTATCGGCAAATAGTCCGATGGCTATTGTTAGCTATCATCTATATGTTTTATCGATATAGACTGGTACAAAAACTGTAACTAAAAAGTTGACAATTTTATTCGATTTTTGTTTTTATAATTTCATTAATATAGAGGATATTTCAAAGATTTACCATAAATCTCATCGATATAAATATATATATATGACGGGCATATAGATATATATTGATAATAGCAGCGCAGTTCTTATTGACAAAAAAAAAGATCAGATATATATCTATATATATATATTCGAAACATGTTAAAATGAAGTTAATTGTCGCTATTGTTTATTATTAATTAACTATCATTTGTTATGCATTTACTTAAACATAATATCTTTCCAGCACATAATTACTCTTTAAGTTGTGTGTACTCGATACCCTTATTATATTTATGAAATAAAAAATCTATACATTATTCAATCCTTCTTTCTTTCGGGCCGTTTTAAACTTGCCAGTCCGCCTCTGCACTGCAAAAGATTTACTCTAAACTCGAAACCGCAGTGAACCAGTTGCAGCGAGAATCCCGTTATGTGCGCCAAGTCATTCTAATTATTATTATCATTGTAATTTTATTTACTATAATTTAATTTTGCAATGTTTTTATTAAATTAATTTATTATAATCAATATATGTGTGTCTTTTCAAATATTCGGTAAAAACGATAATTTTATTATTGTTTGTACACATAAAAATTTCGATACATATTTAAAATAAACGCATATTTTTTATGTATATATTTACATAATTAAATAATTATGAAATTTTTCTGTATGGAAATAATAATAAAATTACTGCGATTATTAGAAGATAATACAATTCCTCGAGCTTTATAATTGCTATAGAAGTATAATACATTTATAGTTTATCGATATAGATTTGCATTACAATTGGTGGACCATCCAAAGAACAATACACAATATAGAAAAGAGCACGCGCATATAATATAAGAGAGCGGATTTTTTTTATTTGTGCCGCAGTTGATGCACCCAGGATGCACGGTGCATTTGTGCAACCACCAAACGATCACTCTGCAGGTCTTCTCAATAGGGAAGAGAATCGAAAGAAGAAAGAACGGGCGAGGGGGGGAGGGTGGGAGGGAGAAAGGGCGAACGCGCGCGCGGGTGTCGAGGGAAACGAGTTTACGCCACGCCGGGGCCCCGAGACGGCGATCGAGCATGAGAGGGATCGACGAGAGTCGCGAGTCTTGAGTTTTGAGAGATGGTCTTGGGACGCTGAGACCGCAGGACCCAGCCGCACCAGGCCATCGCGGGCCAGAGCCGCGCGAGGGGATCGCGTAGCGGACGACCAACCGCAGATTCCTCGAACGGATATTTACTTGATTTCGCCTTTTTTTTTTTTGTTGCT
The DNA here is from genome assembly GCA_018907035.1 of Sycobia sp. Sy_11. Taxonomy (NCBI): domain Eukaryota; kingdom Metazoa; phylum Arthropoda; class Insecta; order Hymenoptera; family Epichrysomallidae; genus Sycobia; species Sycobia sp. Sy_11. Next base: position 3,796,941 of record JACCIC010000019.1, read on the forward strand.
CGACGTCGTGAATCGTGATATCGGTATCGAGTTCAAGAGTATCACACACACGCGCACACAGACTCGTATGTATATAATAAGAAACAGAAGAGTGAGGAAGAGGTGGAGGGGAATAACAAGAGAGGGCACCTATACAGAGGGACAAGTTTGAACTTTGAATTGGCCGTGTGTGAATAAAGTATATATATATATCCGTATATATATTTCGCTTGCTTCGTGCATATCGATATACATATGTAGTCTTTTTCTTTTGCGAAACGCGAAATGATCGTCTTGATATAAGCAGGATCAACAACCGAGCGACACCCGGTCCATCGACCAATAAATACAGCTATATATTATATACATACACATACATACACACACACACACACACATATATATATATATATATATATATATATATATATATATATATCAAGGATGCTGTTAGTTTTGAAGCAGTAAAAGAACGGGTTCTCCACCAGCGCAGTGTCACCGGAGCCATGTAGTAATATACGCGCGTGTGCACATCGGCGCAGCGCGGCGTGCCAGGAGAACGAGAGCCCACACGGGTCCATAACCGCACGGGGCCAGAATTTTCGAGGAACTGAATCTCGGGAGGGATGGCTTTCCTCTGCCCGGTGCGCATACGCCGTGGCAAGAAGAAGAAACGTGAGTGAAGTGACCTGTGCCGTGGTGCCTGTGTCATACTCGTGGGGGGATTTTTCTTTTTTGTCGTTGTATACTTTACAGTCATCGTTCTTCCAACTCCCATCTTCTTCCTTTTCATTCTTTTTTTATCGTTCTTTTTCCCTTCGAATCGCAGCCGTTACGTATATGCGTGTGAGTTCACGCGTGCGTATGTAAAGCTATATGTATGTATGCATATATATATATATATATATATATATATATATATATATATATATATTCAAATTAGAACCTTGCCGTATTTTGAAGCACAAATTTTTTTGTTTAATATTTAAATTTTCAATGTATATTTGTTTTGAAGAAATTTTTTATTACAACTGTATATGTATATATATATACACAATATAATTATTTTCTTATGCTACAACCAATAACTGACGTTCGAATATTTCAAATTGAAAACAGTTATTTATTTATTTAGCTTATAATGTTATAATTTATCATGTATAAGAATCGACTGATTTTTTAGACACATAAAGATAGTCTTTAAAATATAATATATTTGCTTGTAATATATTAATTTAAAAATTAATATATTTATATATTAATTAAAAATTATTTTATTAATTTTTTACTATCATTTTCTAATAATTGCAATGATAATCGTAATAGAATTTAGATAAAATCAAAGATAGTAAAGTAATGATGGTATAGAAAATGATTTAAGTTTATTTTTATTTAAATTCATTATTTCTGTGGCTATATTTTCAGTATATAAATAGGGTTTTAATAAAACAATTCTTATTCTTACTATTTTTATTAAAGTAATTTATTTCTATATACATTTATCGAAATCTAGCTGGTGCACATAATTTCACTTTGGAAAAAGATGGTCTCAATGGACAAGGAATGGGTATATCTACAAGAGCTTCATTACCACCAGGTCGTATAACTGGAAGTGCCAGCATTGAAACACTTGTAAGAGTTGGAATTGAAAAGGAAAATGGTCTTTCTCCAGACAGTAAAATGGTTATTATACATGATTTTACTCCATGTGTTGATGATGAACTTCAAGTAAAGCGAGGCCAGGTAAGTTGTCATTTACCTGTTTTTTATTTATTATATATAATATTGTTTATTGTATAAATTTTTTATTCAGTGTACTTCTAAAAAGTATGGTGTTTATTATTGTAGTAGATAATACATTTGAAATATATTTTTACAGGTAATAAATGTACTGTATAGAGAAAATGACTGGGTCTATGTTATTGCTGCTGACACTCGTATGGAAGGTTTCGTTCCTCATTCATATTGTGCTCCCTATACATCTCAGTTAGCCGAGTCGACACTAGCTCTTATAAACAATGTAAAAAAAAAATTACCTCGTTCAATAGATGATACAGATTTAGTGAATACAGAAAGATCACAAGGTCCAGATAATCAACAAACTGATACTGGTTCTGCTTCAGATTGTGAGAGTTATGCTCGTAATATTATAACTGCTGACATAAATGTGAGTCAGTCGATATCTCAGTCACAGAATTCAATTCAAACTGTACAGTCTCAACCTGATGTTCATCCATTTTTTAAAGTATATCTTTTATGGAAATATATCAAAGATATAAACTATATGAAATAATATTTACAGCAAATATATCTATTTTCTAGGATCCATCAGCTGGGCGATACATTGTTTTGTATACTTTCGTGGCTAGAGATGAAAATGATGTTAGTGTAGAAAGAGGAGAATTTGTAACCGTGTTAAATAGAGATGATCCAGATTGGTTTTGGGTACTTCGACACTGCGATGGTAATGAAGGTTTTGTACCATCTGGTTTTGTTTACCCAGGCCATGTACTTCATTCTTATGCTACTACTGGGACAACAACAACAACAACTACCACTTCAGGTTCTGGGGAACCACATAATATAGGTATATATAGATTAAATTAATTAAATTATTCGAACTAGTTAATTAAATTAAGCACCAATATGGGCCTTAATAACAAAAAATAAAAAATTCTCTAGTGCAAAAGTTAGAATGAAACGATAAAATAAGTATTCATTTTTTCAAAAAAATATCCATTACCTGCACATTTATCATACAATTTTGTTTTTCTTCCAGTAATTAATTAATTTATATTTTTATTGTATAATAAATAATATTTAAAAAAATTAAAAATATTAAAAATATATATTTTATTAATTACAGCATGTATTTTTATTGATTTTCTAGTCTATTAATATAAAATTTATCTAGTTCAATACTCATAAAAAAAACTATAAAAAAATACAATTTTGTACCAAATACATTACAACAGGTGCTGGTAATGGAAACTCCATTAGTAATGAGCAGTTACAACAGAAGGACACAAGAGACTTTCGAGATGAAGCAACCGGTACCGAACTAGTTGTACTCTACGACTACAAGGCGCAGGCGCCAGATGATTTATCCGTAAGACGAGCAGATTGGATTTATGCAGACCTCGGCAATCAAACTGTCGACGGTTGGCTTTGGGCATATGCGCCAAAAACAAGAAAATACGGTTTCATTCCAAAGGCATACGCACGCCCTCCTGCAATGACCAGTCTGTAATAGATTTTGCAATTTGAATTACTTTATTTTTTATATATACATTGTTACAATGTAAAGTTTTTATGCTTTGATAGAAATGTTCAATTACGGTAATGAACATTTGAAAAACGTTACTTAAGAGAAACAAAATTTGATTGGATGGTAATTATTAATAGAAACAAATTTTTTTTAAACAAATTAAAATTTGGCAATCTTTGAACTTTTGACTGAAAGGCAAAATCAAAATTTAAAAAAATTTCTATTAATCTCTAAATATTCTAGTATAACTAGACTTACCAACATAAATAAATGTATAACAGTTTTGTCATCAATATATCGTTACGTTGACATTCAAATTTTCACAACCAGATATAATGTGATTAATGAATCCATCGTGTAGTATAACGCAATCGCCAATAAGAAAGACTTCTCTTGGTTTTTGGGCAGTGCGCAAGGAATTGATTGGACCAGTATATGTTAATGAGCGAAAGGCCTCACTATCGATCCTATCGATAGCCTGTATTATAAATGGACATTTAAAATTTTTATACTCGTTTTTAAATCTTTAAAGACTGATGCGATGCGTACGAATAATGTTATAAAGATTATCGCTAGAATTTTAAACATGATTATTCTGGTGATTTTTATCGTTGTTAGAGTAGCTATAGCACTTTGTCTATTTTTATAATCAAAACTTTGCGAAGAGCAGAAGTGCTCGGTAACTATATATATATATATACATATATATACATAGAAGGCTATTCGATGTATTGTAAAAATTCATTAGGGATTGAAAACCTGAATACTGCAGCGCAAGGCTCCCGTTGTCGCTTTACCGATATCGAGACCTGCCACCCACGCTATAACAACGTCTCCTCTGTCGTCGTGACCGCCCTCAAGCTCGCTGTTATCGTACGAAGAAGCATTGCAGTGTAGACGCGCCGCAAGTATGGGAAGCGGGAGTCGATTTTTGTAACGTGGGTGTATGTGATTTCCGTTGAATTGCTTGGCCGCTGGTTCTCTATATGCAGTTTCAATTAAAAATAAGATTAATTATTTTAGAAATTTTTCAAAGAAAGAAAATCTTGTTCACTTTAAAAGAGGATTGAAAATTTGTATTTTCTACATTTATAAATACTATTAGTATATTTATGATTTATTATAAAAAATTTATTCTTGTTATAAAGCGGGTTGCCTGGACTATAGTAGTTCGGTAACGCATCTAGTTTTAATTTTTTTTTCTTTCAAAATTTTGTATTTATAGCGCAATGTTTTTATTCATCTGTATAGTGTAATATATGTGGCGTAATTAATTTTCTTTTTGTGTTTTTCACTGAGTTTTTCACTGCCTTTTATACAAAAATCCTTCCCCTGCGCTTATGGAAAAATCATTAACATCTGATTTCAACCAATGAGATCGTACTATTTCGTTCGTTTGCCCTTTCCCAAAAAAGCATTTGCATTAGCCCTACGCAGGTACTTCAGGTGGAGGCAGGAGATTATTGCTTTTACGACTTTTCCGAGGCGTGAGATGGGATGAGTATGGCATGAGACACTTAACTATTAAACCTTCCAATCCATGTTTCCACTATGTGGTAAAAGTCTATTGGTAAAATTAACGTGAATATATTCTGTACTTTATTTAATTAGTTACAAAGTATCATTAATGCTTGCTTTGGAATCATAACTACAGCTTAAAAATTGTAGGAGTTACACTATTTATTTATAATATCTTCACGTTTTACAATGATTCCATATAAAAGTTCGATTCAGTTTAGCGATAGTTTATTTACAGTGTTACATATCTTACGTATATATCTATCGTTATATATCTTACGTATTAATTATTTAAATTTGTAAGATAGAAACATAGTAATTTAATTATTGGTTAATTTGTATTATTTAATTATGTATGGATTATTCTTATAAATAATTTATTATCTAAATGTTGCATGCTTACGACTATACTATAATATTATATATATAATATTAATAATTATTTAATATATATATATATATATATATATATATATATATATATATATACATATGTATGTATGTATTAAATAATTATGTTTTACATTACGTATTTATGCTTATACTTTAATTAATTAACTTATTAGCTTTTGAATAATACTAATAACGCTAATCGTAATAAGGATCATATTAATAATAATAATAATAACAATAACAACAACAACAACAATTATAATCGCAATAATAATAATATAATGATAATAATATGTAACGTGTTTCGTTATGTATGATCAATTTCACTGTTTGTAGTTATTTTCTAGTAATATATAATATAATGTTACATGGGTACATATATATATTGTACCCACATGTAGATACGCGGATATATGTGTACAACTACCAGTATCATATTTATTTAATACTTATATAAGTTTAGGAGAAAACTAAAAAAATAGGAAAGCGACGAACACCCTTCGTATATGCGTAGGCGTATATATATATATATACAAGCATACCCCGTCTCGGCTTCGCCCGAGATAATAATTTAACCGATTTCATAAACAATTTAACAATATCTAAGTAAAAAGTAGTCTATATATACAAATCTATATTTCGATAAATAATTAACCGTAATTTACCTATCGTCGCTTCTGTACAAAAAGCTGCTTCAATGTAGCGTCCACTTCAAAAAGTTGATATTTTGCCGACCATTTTATACAATATATATATATATATATATATATATATATATATATATATATATATATATATATATATATGTATGTATATGAAATATGGCTTCGATGGAGCAAATTGTACTTTCCATTTCGAGCGGTAGAAAAAGATGTGCAAGTGTCTCGGGACGACTGCTATAGAGAGTTTTGTGTTGGGGAGGTAGAATACAATGTCCAGGTATCCCGAGACGACTCTTATTGGGAGTGTGCGTGTTCGAATGATAGAATACGAATCTCTTCATACAAGTCGTACTGACATACCTGGACATTATTTCCCACCAAGTTCCCATCAGAAGTCGTTCCAAAACACCTGGAAATCGCATTCTATCATCCGAACACGAAACTCCCCGTAGTAGTTATCCCGACATACTTGCCCCCCCCCCCATACATATCGTTCCCTACCAACTAAACACGATTAAATATAATACCGACTAAACACAATACTCCCCGTAGAAGTCGTTCGGAAAGACCTAGATATCGTATTTTATCGTCCCTTCCCTCACGAATCCCATAGAAGTTGATTTCCTCATACTTGGACGTCGTTTTCTATCAACTAAATACAATATTCCCTGTAGAAATCGCCGACACCTGGACATCGCATTCTATCATCCGAACACAAAACTCCCAATAGAAATCGTCCTGAGGCAACGGGATAGTATTCAACCGCCTGCATACGCCAATACAATATTTCTCAGTAGAAACCACGCGCGCGCGCGCGCGCGTGTGTGTGTGTGTGTGTGTGTGTGTGTGTGTGTGTGTGTTTTCCTCTTCCATTAAAGTCACCTGGCATCACCAGAAAATCTTCAAGCAATGATTATTCATCAATCGGCCATTATACCGTTAAAACAAATAAGGAACCTCTTAATGAAGGACCAAAGTATTTGAATAATTGTTTATTTCATACCGTCGCTGGCCAACCTGGTATCGAACCAAATTTACTACATCGAGAAATAATAAAAAGACTAAGAAAATAATGGAATTGTCGATATTCTTCAAGTTCCATACAAACTTGTACTTATCAACCACGACTACAATGGATTAGATAATTTTTAAATAAAAAATATTTGACGAACTAAATGATTCACTTACATGTTAAATTTAATAATAAGATACTTGTCTCAAAAAAATTGTCCTTATAACATTAACAATAGTTGTTTTAATCTTATTTAATTAATTTTCCCATAAAAAAGTAAATTAAAAAAAAATATCATGCAAATATGAAAAACTGTTTATTATAGCTAAATTAATAAATATTTTTATCAATCTTATAGTAATAATAAAATAAAATAAAATAGAAATAATAAAAGTAATAAACTATATTCTATGTTAGTAAAGGACAACCCAACTGCCCACACCACCTTATTTTTTCCTTTGGTGTCCGACAGATTAGTTCCTAAGGATGAACTGTAACGGTTCGAAACATCGTACACCAAAGGAGAAAATAAGGTAGTGGGGACAGTTAGGTTACTAACATAGAATATCGTGTATTATTTTCATTATTTCTATTTTATTTTATTTTATTATTTTTAATATTTAATCTAATTTATTTTTAATAATAAGTTTTATTTCAGACTATTCGGGGGTAATAATAATCAAGGACAGTTTGACTTATTATTTTGGGTAACATATTATATTATAAAGACTGTAAACCGAAAAAAATATTTATTAATTTAATTAAAAACAGTCGATATAAGTTCAATTTTTAATTTAATTTTATTATACCTAATCTCCAAAAAAGAACTTTTAACAAAAATAAAAAAAAAATAGTTAGGCGAAAATTCATCTACTCGTATATTTTATAAAAAATTTATATAAAATACTTTCCGAAAGTGCAAAATATATTGACACAAAAAATATTTTATAGTTAAATTAAAAATTAGTTCAGTGATATTGTCTTATAAAACTTGTATATATTTTATAAAAACTTTATATAAAATATTTTTCTAATTTCAGTAATATATTAAGACAAAAATACAAACATATAATATATCTCTAAAAAAAAGTTAGTATAAAAATAGTTGGCGAGTTTGATATATTTTTCGCATATTATGAATTTCAAAACTTATAAATATAATCACGTGTTTTGTAAAACATGTATATAACAATTTTTTTCTTCTATAATGTTCTGAAAATATTCTTCTGAAATATACTTTAAAAATTATATTATATAGCGAAATTGAAAAACAAATTATTGAAACAGTTAGATGTCCTTGTCCTGATAAAAGAAAATATAATAATATTGTAATTACTAAAAAATAGAGGCATTCAAAAATATAGCAACATTTTATCTTATTTTTACATATAAAAACTACATACAAATATTTAAATTTAAATATTAAAAATAATATTGTAATATTTGACTAAATCATTAGTTAATTTTTTTGTTCTATTGTATAACGAAATCAAAAATCAGATAATTGAAATAGTCAGATGTCCTGTTTATGATGAAGGAAAGCAAAATAATACATACACACACACACACACACACACACACACACACACACACAGCTACTTGTTTAAATAATAATGAATTATCAAAATAAATATCAAAAGAATGTTCAATTGAAAACATCGATTATTCCAGATCCAGTCCATGCGTGAATAAAATAATGTGAAAATAAACTTGGCTATTTATAAAGGATCTTATGACTTTATTAAGCTGCATTTCGATTAAAACTATGTATTATTATTTTTTAGAGTTTTAGACATATTTGTGTAAACTAAGCATGCTGTTATTGATAGGGATACATTTAAAATGCACTTAGCCATTTGTTTTAATAGTCCAGTGTTTTGCTATTATTGTAAAACGTTATCGCGTTATATAATTTATTTTTTGATAATCTATATCGGAAGATTTTAGAAAAATATTTTGTATAAATATTGTTTTGGCATACAAACATTTTTTGTTTTACTGTGAAAGTATTTAGAATATAATTACATATATTATTATTTATGTATTTTTATCATAATATATTACTGAATTTAGAGAAATATTTTATATAAAGTTTTTATAAAATACACCTAAGACTTTTACGATTTCCATATGCAGCCTAGTTGGCTTTGCGCTCTCAGTTTTTTTTTTTTTTTTTTTTGTAGACGGACTGCGCGTACAACGCAGTTCGTCACATATACGCGAGCTCTGTTTTTTAATCATCGTTCAAAAAGCTGAAAAAACTGTTTGCTTTAAATTTCGCCGAATGACAGATGTAATTGTCACACGAGTAGCAAAAATATTTAAAAAATTATAAAAATTTATGTTACATGAAGAATTATTAATATTTTATCGCGCGCGCACGGGCACGCGTGCATGTGTGTGTGTGTGCGCACAAATTTCCTCTTTCCATTAATTAGATTCATTCAAGATTATCCTTTAAATATTTAATATTTTAAACAATTCTGCCTAAGCAATCATTTCTATTTATTTTATCCACAATTATTTATCGGTCATTTTCTGAATAATTAATTATTTAATAAAAAAAATTAATTTAATTTTTAAATAAACATTTAAATAAAAATGCACTTATAGCCGACAGTCAATGCGGGCGCGACGATTAACGTAAATACTAACGACAGTTTATTGGAAACGAGCAACAGCGCGAGGCAGCGACTTGAGTCGTAAAGGAGGCCGTCGAAATTCACGACCAGCGTGCTCTGCTCGCCCGGATCGACGTTCAGAATTGGGACCTCCGGATGGTCGAAAATAAAGTGGCTCGTCAGGGCCGAGAAAGCCACGTTCACCGCGCAGTCGAACCTCGGGCACTGGATGGGCCGTCGCGAGCACTCGGATAGCATTTGGGCGTCTATCTGCATGTTGATCGTCTGATAAAACTCCTGGTCGATGCTGCAGTAGCTCCGCTGCTTGCTCCCTGTCGGGCATCCGATCGATATCGAATAATCGATTTATTTATATATATATATAGATCCTGAATTAACGTCTGTATAACTTTTACACGATATTGCGCCGAGCGGTTAAAAAAGAAAAAAAAAAAAAGAAAGTTGCCGTCTCGATCGATGCGACGTTTATAAGAATTGCCCGTTAAAAAAATACCCAACCGTTTGAGATTTTTTCCTTCGCCTCGTCCTCGTACGCGAGGTCCTCTCGCTCGGCGTCGCCCCAGTTGTCCTCTAACGTGTCCACGGGACAATTGATCCCGGTATATCGGGACTCGACGTCCCCGTGGGAGCCGCCGATCGATGCCGGATAGTCACCGATTTCCTCGGTTCGCCTCGGCTCCCGCCGTGCGCGCGACGCCGCGGCCTTTTGATGCCGCCTCCTCGGCTTCGCGCTCCGGGCGCTGCTGCTGGCTGTCGAATCGGTCGACAGGGACTGCTGGGATTCCGAGGCGGCGCACAGTACGCAGCAGGTGTCTGTAAACGATGAACGGCGATTTAATTGTATCTACATTATCTTTTGTCGGCAAAGCCATTAAGAAGAAAGAAAAAAGAACCACAATCACCCGAGTAGCGCTAAAGCATGAAATAACCTATGTAATCGGAAAAAGAAATCGGTCGATTTCTTTGATATCGCCTCGACGTCATAATAGTAAAATATCGACTGTATAAGTACGTGATGATTAATTGGCAATTTCGTTGTTATCATACACACAATGTCATCAAATTGATATGTTTTTCACCACCGATTAAATCCTCGAATTATTTGGCAAAATATCCATCACCTTCTAGTTTTTCCGTTGTCGTTTAAATCCGTGTTAATTTGTCAAAAATATAATTTAACCTGAGGTGAAGGCAAATCGCTGCACGCATCGGTAGCACAGTAGATGGCCGTTGGAGCAGAGGAGCGCCTTCTCGAATTCGGACAGGGTCGCGCTGCTCTCCGTGAGGGAATAATGGCACACGCTGCAAATCCCCATTCTCGCGTCCGCGTAGCGCATCTCCTCAAGGCTCAGGCCGTCGTTCTCTTCGTTCTCCACTTCGTCGTCGAGGCACTCCGTCAGTTCGGTCGACGTGTGGCTTGGCCTGTCCTCTACTCTCTCGTCGACGTCCGATTTATTATTTTGATTATCCTCCGGTAGATTCTGAAAGCGGTGTAACTCTGTGACGAGGTTTCGACGTTTTGTTTTTTTTTTTTTTTTTTTTTTTGTTTTTTGTTTTTGCATCGCATGTGATGGTTTATAGGTTCTCGATGCTTATTTAATAAAATTAAGTTAACGAGTTAATTATCGACTACAGCTTCTAAACTATACATATGGTATAACATTAATTAAGTTACGTACATTCGAGCTCAAATTCACTTCAGCGACCTTAATCAGTATTAGAACAAATGAGCTGAGCTGGGCTAATTTATTATAAAATGAGAGCTAGTTAATGAAAGACAACAATGGGCTACTTTCGATAACATTGATTCACACTATTAATTTCCAATCTTATGTAAATTAGTATATATATTTATATATATATATATATACATATATGATGAGATGATTCGAATGTATAACCCTTAATGTCTTTCACATTAGCATGTAATGCGGTCTTGACAAATATAATGCATCAGCTTAATTGTAAACCTTAATCCTATTTTCTATATATGTGTATATATATATATATATATATATATATATATATATATATATATATATATATTCACAGCTTAGAACTCCGTTGAAGAAAATTTTGAAATAATCATCGCCGAACAAGTATTTTAACATATGATCCAGATATAAATAAAATTTATTTAAGGTACGTTCATCCCTTGAGCTATACTTAAACGTTTGCGTGTATAAATATGCGCACGAACCTTGTAGCTCGTATTTTTTGGGATCGAATAATCGCGATGCCCCGTCGGATCCGATTGATTCGTCTCGTGGTCCATAGTGCCAGGCTATTCTATAAATATACATACATACATATATATATATATATATATATATATATATATATATATATATATATGTATGTATATATATAAGGCTCAAACTGACAGCCGCTCAATGTTCGTTTCTTGCAGAATTTAGCTGAAAGGTAGATGCCACCGTCGATGTAAGCACCGCATCTTACGTCGAATTTTCGGATAGCACGCGACACATGTTACACTTACACGCGATTGCCGGTCTGCAGGTGTATGTGCGTGCGTGTGCGTTTCTGTGCGTTTATGTGTGCGTACATATATATACGCGTGTATTGGTGTGGTATACAATACGCTGCTCGCGTAAATTTAAGGGCGCGAACGAACGGACGACAGGGAGAATTGGGAGGACCGGAAAATTTTGTTGAGTGCGCTGGTGTAAGCGCAACGGCGGGACGTGTACTTTTTGTATCTAAAAAAAAAAAAACGTTTACCGGATTTAGACGAGGGCCATGATGGGTTTTAGGAAAACAAAAAATTTCGGAATTACGCGTCTTGCTTCACGCTGCTGAACTTTATAGCGTCTCCCTCGTCGTGCCCTCCCAGCTCCCTATGTTATTCATAATGTCTCGCATTTTAAGAGAGGTACAGGTGTGTGTCTATATATAGGTTGTTGGAAAGCAATGTGAAACGACAACTTTATAATATAACCTTGCAGCCCACCTACGGGAAACTTTACGCATCAGGTCATATAATAAACCAGTCAAAAGGTGGTTTTCAATTACAAAAATTAAAAGTTTTGATACAAAACTTTCCACATGATTTAAATTTTAATGTACAGAATTGCGATAACAAATTCCCAAAGACATATTATGCAAGTACATATGTCTTTTGATGTGACTTACATATAGCGCCCGAACAGACCATACCCTTTGTTTAAAAAAAAAAAATCACGTAACAACTCGCCTGCGAAATCAATTAGGAATGTTGGCATTACTCAAAGGTGATCCACAGGTGAGTTCTCGTATTCCATTCGTATTTTAAATGATCGACTAGCTCAGCAGGTGAATTCAGATATGATTTCGCATCAGGTGAGTTCTCACGTGCTTTTTTTAAGCAGGACAGATGTAATATATATATATTCACTTATAAATTAAATATAAAAAGAAAATGATACATGCGAAAGTGTTGAATTTTAGAATACGTATACAATATAAGGTGTCGATCCGATGTTGACCTTTAGCTGAATCTGAAGGTCATTTTTAACGTTTTAAATAACACAGCACCTGTTGGTTGGATTACGGGTTGGAAAATAACAAGCAATTTTTAGTTCAAATGCATTTCTGCACGGAGAAAACAGTTGAACAAAAATTACTACATCTTCTACGAAGGAAGAGGACAGTCACCGATTTAAGAATAATTACTATATTTATGTGTTATAAAATTTAGATATTAAAAATTTATGTTAAATTGATAAAATTTATAATAAAATGTGATGCATCTTTAATAATATTTCTGAAACTTCTCTGTCTATGTATTCGTTCTAAGAAGATTTAATCATTTTTTGTAAAGCGTTTTCTGCATGTATAATATCCAGAATTAGTCATTCATAATTATTATGTACAATTATTATTTCAGTCAGTATAAAATAATACTTCCATTAAAAAATTGCATTGCGCCTATATTCAAAATTGGATACAGAGTTTTATTGTTAGCGATTGTCAAATCGTAGTCTGAACTGATCACCCCGCGTTTCAGTGATATTTCGTGATTTTATCAGGTCCCGCAGGTGAACAATAGGTGCATCTGGGGCCAGTAAAGATAAAGAGCATCACCGGCGAATTACTTGTCGGTGTAACACAAGCAATGAATCCTAACACCAATAAGACGTAAGTATATTCTCTGGCGTTTCACTTATTATTACGTTATCTTTTGTTGAATTGCTCGCTTCATAACTAAAGGCGATATCTGAATTCAGAAATGTAGGCATAATACAACTGGCATCATGTGTTCGAAAATTACGTCCAGACGAGTCAAGATCGTAAATTTTATATATTCTGTTAAATTTCAACGCCTGTATTTTTTTATTCTAGACATGGAAATACATCAAGAAAGTCGCCAATTATAACTCGCGGCAAAAACTATATAACAATTATCTGAAATACTTTTCATTATACGATACATTTTGATATTTATCACATATATATATATATTGTATTGAAATACTTATAAAGTTAGGGTCGTCTTTGGCGTTGGCCTCAATACAAAGACGGCTCTGCTTAGAGGCACTCTGATCCAAGCTCAAATATGCATATAATGTACACGTATCTAAACGTAAATTTTTCCTGTCTTTTCCATTTCAGGAATAAATGCAAAAAAAAATTTTCCTGTAAACAATACGAATTGAAAAAAAGCGATGAACCGCCAATCAAAATCAGGGTAACCAATATTAATTCGCTGGAAAAAGTTATAAAATTTTTGCTTAAGCCTTTTTTTTCGAAAAAGGCAATCGATCCTGATAGAAAGTTTTATTTAAGAGTGTATCGTTAATTTCCTTACAATATCCTTCATATATATATATAAATAATATGTTGTCAATACTCTCACTAGCCGTCAGATCTAATTAGACCATCCACAGTACGGTCTATAATAGACTCCAATCACTGAATGGAGACGTGTGCAAGTTTTTTAATAGAGGGCAAAAGAAGAAAGAATTGTATATCTATATCCATCCCATGAATGGGTATATATATATATATATATATATATATATATATATATATCGTGCGCGACCATATCGCCACGCCCACTTATGTATAATTATAGTGCTATATAAAACTATATAGTAGGCATAATGTTATCTTTTTCAAAGATTATCCCGTTGCTCATAGCTTATTCGAGTATACTTCCCAAATAAATTTTGTTCATTATGAATATGATTTTTATTACAAAGTATATATATATATATAGAAGCCAAGAAGATTTTCCTAGTCCTGAAAAATCTATCAATCATAGTCACCAATCAAAAAATTCTAAATGTATTTTTGTGTACTGAGAATCACGCTTATTAAAATCGAAAGTTTTTTTAAGTTAATTTTTTTTTTTAGTTATTAACTTAAATTAATTTTTAAAACGCAACGTCGTGGATATGAAGTTTATTCGATAAGAGAATCGCGTTATTGATAAATTGAAATTATGTATTATATTTCTTTTTAAGATTCAATTCATATTTTTTACAGAATTTCATTCTTTTCAGAGCAACTCAACATATTGTTAATTTTAGTGACTATATCTTGTATATTTAAATTCCATGCTCAACACATGTATCTTATTGTTAAAAATAATTTTTTTTTCTCATTGATGAATTTTATAAAAAAGTTTTAAAAATAAAAACATTTATTTTATTTATAAGAATTAAAAACATTTCTGCTCACTTTGTTAATTTATAAATAACTTGTTAAAATAAAATTTTTTTTGCTTATTTCGTTAGCTTAAAAAGTATTGTTTATATAACATTTAATGTTAATTTTATGTTATCGACTTGATAGTGTATTACTTATACTGTAAAGTGGAACGCGATTAACACTATTTCAAGTTCTACTGAAAATTTCATTCCTATGAAAAGAAATATACATTATTTGCCGATCTGGTGTAGCTTTAAAACTGCATGTAGCTAGTTTTTAATTAACTAGGCATATAATATATAATTTGGTAATTTTATATATAAAATATAATTTGACTATTACCATCTGGTTTCTACTCAGCATATTTCTTATATTTCCACATTTTTTTATGTATAATATATATGAATTCATTATGTACATATTTGCCGACTTTGAAAAAGAAGTTTCAAAAAATAATATTTTAACAAGGAATATACATTTATATTTTTATATATTAAAGAAGTAAAATACTCCAAATTTCAAAGAAGTCCATTCAGCGATTCGTCACCCCATGGGAATTAATATGTATTGTAGAATAAATAAAATAAAGTTTCATTAAATAACTATACATTCATTTTTTTCAATAATATTTATTGCAACTTTCGAAATCTACAAAAGTATATGGACTTTAAAAGTACATTGACTATCATGCACAAAAAATATATTCAAAAATAACATATACATAGAAGACAGAATTTATTAAAATAAAAATTTAGAATAAAAGTGTATATAACATATCAGCAAACGCATATAATAAATACTTCTTATTCTTGAATATAAATATCGATTTTTTTATATATACTTAAACAATATTAATAACAGACTTTGTTATTTTTAATATATTTATTAGTTTTTAAAACTATTTGTTCGAAAAATATTTAGTAGAAAAGTTAAATTATTAGATATACATATTTAATTACAGAATAATTTGGCATTTTCATGTTGAAATGTTCAAATTTTGTTAATGCTAACTATGAATGCCACATAGTCTATAAACTATGTAACAATAACAACACATTTTATCGATTTCTTTTAAGAGTACATTTCCAATTTGGAGGAGATGATGTGAATGTATTACAATTAGATGGAGATGAAGCGATGACTTACAACTAATTGTTAACAATAATTTTGATTGAAGATGATTTGTGTATCTATCTACATGTTTCGTAAATATTTTTTTAACATGTAAATAAAAAATGTACCAATGTTAAAAAAATATCTACTTTTTTTAGGGTTTGCGCAAGTTTATGAACTATTTATAATTAACAATCTATACATCTGTGACCTTGCAGTTAAATTATACCTTTAAAAAGTATTTTAACAGAACCATAAAAAAAATCCAACAGTTCAAAACTGTTATTTTTACTTAGATGCCAAGTTAAGTCTTTATCTTATTTCACTTCTCGTTTTGGCAAGAATGTTAGACATATTTTTCTAATTTTCAGTTGATTCAATTAGAATTGAAAAAGCACTTATAAGGTTGAAGAAGTTATTATTACTTGTACAGTTATTAAAGCAAGCACTGCAAAGATTCGTTATTGTAATTAAAATACAACGGTGACAAAGGAACTTTGTTTGCAATTTGTGCCTAACTAAACTGCGCAAGTATTGTTTATTTATATGAAAAAACTATGGTTTAAATATTGTTATTTTCTATGAACACAAATAGTTACAGAGAAGGCTATATAAAAAATAAAACGGACTGAATTACATTAAACGTTTCAGCAATTCTAGGCTGGAAGTAAATTGATAAATTTAAAATTACGAATTTTATAAAAACTTCAGATATAATTAATTTATCACAATTGTAACATTTAGGTCTTTAATATATCTAAAATAAAGTCTAGCTATCTCCAACTAATTTATATCTTACATTTGCCAATTTTTCGATACTGACTGCTTGTATGTTGCCTAAACTAGAATTATCTAAAAGAGTTTTTAAATTTTGTTTCTCATTTAAGTTAATCATGCTACAGCTTTTATCTTTTGTTGGTTGAAAAACTGTTGATTTCTGCATAAATGATAGCAATGGCAGTTCCTTTGATTTAGATGACAAATAGTTTGACGATTTTATGGCATTTTCAACTTTTTGGATTTCACCATTTAAACTGTTATTGAAAGAATTTGTTAATGCTGAAGAAGATAAAGGATTGAAAGTCTTCACTTTTATAGGAGTAGAATCTAAACTATGAGTTGTTTTACATATATTTTGTAATTGAGTATCATCAATTGGTAGATTAGGAAGATTATTTTGAGATTCTACTTTAGTCAATAGGTGATTACTTTTATCTTGTGTTTGATAAACGTTATTTTGAGTATTAAGCTTCTCATTTAAATGTTTCTGATTATTATTACTGGTCTGCAATTGATCATGAATTTCACAGTTTTTATTAGATGTATCTCTAAAAGATAATTCATTCTTATACTGCAAATTAGTACCAAGTGTATTACTACTACATTGATCATTTATAGACGACTGCGTATTTGAATTCTTTGATTTTCCAAATGAAAAAGCAGCCATATTAACAGGACTATTGCTCAGAGATTTTGAGATACTGTTTTTAAGAGCCATCTTCGATCGATGAAATATAGAATTAATAGGGCTTTGTGTTAAAGACTGCCAACCTTGATAAATATCATTAAGCTGTTTTTGCTTATCATTTTTCCCATTCTTCACAAACTGTTCATTAGATATTACTATATTACCATTAGGTTCAGCACATTTTATGATTTTAACAGTCTTGGAGTCAAAATTATTTACACTGTTAATATTATCACTCTCACAAATTCTAAATGGCAAGCTATTCAACTTTTCCATGCTAGCTTGCAATTCTAATTCCCACTGATTTGAAGTTGATTCACTACCATCTACAGATCTTGCACTTAAATGATCCAATCTTCGTTTTAAATCTTTGACATCCTAAGAAAATAATCATCAATGAATTAACTTTAATTAATTTATACTATTAATTCATTTTTGTGTTAATTTTTTGTATAAGTTAAATTAAAAATATATAATTAGTAATTTGAATATTATATTGAATTGAAGTTATGTAATAATGTTTTTATTTTAGATTTTGATATACTTAAATATGTATTTATTTAATATAATATTTAAGCTTTATAAACTTACTTCAAAATCTTGATGCCTATCGTCTGCTTCCGGTTCACTACTGGCTACTGAATTAACTCTGCTGATTCTTACTTTATTTAATTCTTCTTCATAATTTAAACTTTCATCTGGAGTTACAAGCTCTGCTCCTACTCCAGGTTCCCGTGGTCCACTAGCTACAATATCTGCAATTACAATATTTAATAATTATACAAAATCTAGTTTCATTTCTAAATTTTATTTATTAAATATTTTAAAGTAAAAGTAGTAATATACTGATTTTTGTTATTTTACCGTAAACTCTTCTTTTCTCATGAATTTGATTACTAATTTCTTCCAAGGCACGAAGACTTGTTGCATAAGAACACTTTGCATCCTTTACTGCTTTTCTTAAACAATCAACAACTTCTTTTTGTATGGAGAGTTTTTGATCACAATGTACTTTTAAATCAAAATAAGGTTGTGCCTTGTTGATAGATCGCCGATATTTTTCTTCTAATTGCTGTACTTTCTTTTCTGCTTCATGAAATAATACTGTCCTTTTCTGATGTTCTCTCGCACATTCTGCCTTCTGATTTTCAGCGTCTCTAACCTAAAACACCATTATCAATTAAATAAAAAATTATTTTAATTATTTATTGAAACTAAAAATAGGAAATTTATTGTAGTTACTGTAGAACAAAATATATTTTCTATTTTTTAACATTAATTATTCGTAAATATTTGTACAAATATTAATTTCTTATTATTATTTACCTTAAGTGTTGCATGATTCAACATATCTTGCCATGCTTGGTCAAAGTTCCACTCATGCTGATGTGACATAAAACGAGTCTCTGCCAATGCAACAGTTTCTTTAGCTGCTGCATGAACAACATTAGCTCTTTGATATAGTTGAGCTTGTTGTTGACATTTCAGCTGAAAGTAGATCATTTTAACAATTATTTTAAAAGCATTGTAATTAAATTTAATTTATAAGCTTTTTAAATCTTTGTGTTACCCTAGCTTGATGTGCAATTTCAAAAGCTTCAAAATAACATCTTGCTTTATCTATGCAATTGTTACCCAATTTATTCATAAGCTCCTTTAACTGACTTGTAGACTGTGAAAGTAACTGACCATAGGCAGTATTAGCTTCCTGAAAGAGTATTATACTATAATTGGAATTCTTATATTAAATGTTTCATTATTTTTATTTATATCATTGTTAGCATACCTTTATATTATATATATATATATATATATATATATATATATATATATATATATATATATATAGCAGAAAAAAGTTTAATTTTAAAACTCATACTTACGTCTAATTCTAATTCAAGTTTGTTGATATCGTCAGTGGCATTGTTAAGATTTTCCAATTCAATCTACAATATTCAAACTTATTATGTTTTAGAAAGAAAATAACATTACAAACTTTATTATAAAATCATAATATTTTCAAGTATAGATAAGTGTATAAAATGACTCAATGATGTGGAACAAATATGAAGTTGTGTAGTCATAATACGTATACAATGTAATTGAACAATGCTTTTATGCATTAGTGAATAATACACTTAATCACTAAACTCCAATAAGCCAATGACTAAATTTTATAAATTGTTAATTGTACCAATTGAAAACTTAATAAAAATAGCCTCTTAAATTAATTTATGATTACAAAGTAGTAGAAATTGATACAATTCTTGAAAAGTAACTCTAAAACAATGTTTTTTGTTTTAATACTATCAATAATCACATAAATTAAATATTGGAATTAAGTAGGACAAGGTACCAGTCTGTACTAAGCATACCAAAACAAATTTGTTTTGAACAAACAAAAAACATCTCATATAAATAACAATCATACATTAATTTATGTATGAGTAAATATATAATTAAAATACTACGATTCCTACAATAAAGTATGAGAATGCAAAAGTCAAACTACCTGAATACGGGGATCCAGGGGCCCATCGGTGTCGTCCACGATGTTCATACTTCGCTTTGTACGACATCTAAATTCGTCAATCACACACTAGACGACATTTTTTGATTTAATTTACAAACCACAGTAGTGTAAATACAAAACCAGACTGTGCCATTTTTGTTCTGCACTCGTGAATTTTTGACTTCATGTGGAATGCAATTGACGCACTAAGTGAAGACGAGTCGACTCCATTTTGACGTTGACGTTTTGTATGTATATAAACGTAAGCGGAGGATTGACTGTGTGCACTGTGCACTTACTCGGGTCTCGCACTGGTGGAGCGCTGCAGGCTGCAGGAGATCTCTTTTTTACTTGTGTGTGAGAAACGCAAAGTGGACTGTATTATATCTTTATGAATGTGTGTACCTAATGCATATACATATACGAAAGAAAAGAGCGAGGCGTCGGCGAAAACTATAATGCTAGGTTAAGCTTGCTAAGAAGAAAAAAAGAAAAACGAAGGAAATATATACTAGTTATCAGCTAGTATCTGCTTCTGCTATATAGCTGCTTGGCTGCTGCCAGCTGCTATAGCAGATAGAATTACTCATGGTTGCGCATCTCTGGTTTAAGCTGATTACTAATTCATAAATCATAACATTAGTTTATTTTTTTGTTTGATTTTTCTCTATTATGTTATAAAAGCTGCAATGCATTCTATCATATTATATATATATATATATATATATCATTCTAATTATTAAAATTTTTAGAGATTATGAAATATATTATATATTATAAAACAATAGTACTTAAACAAATTATAAAACCCTTAATTAACGCAGATATAGAAAGTGTGATGACATTTGTATAAATTTAAATATATTATTTGTTAGGGAAAATCTCGGGAAATTGTAAATAATTATAAATAATTTTCTTAGTAATTTGCATTAAAAATTATTATTGTTGTTAGTGTTAGTGTTGTTAGTTAGTGTTGTTATTATCGTGATCATCATTATCTCTATATACGTATAAAAACAATTATATAATGCGTTGTACTATATCTCGATAAAATCTGATAACTTTGTTGACAATGAATAATATTATATGGTGCTTAGAAAAACATCTGCAGATTTATCAAATGATAAATGTTATCTGTTATTAATTGTTATTTTTTATACTATCAATAAGTATGATATTATAGTTATCGAAATTCAATTCTATTTTGTAATGAAAATTAAAAGATAATATATACACAGATTTCCTCGTGTATATATAGTAACATCCCAAAAGTGATCTACAAAAATAATTGAAGAAAAAAGAATGGCTCCAGCAAATGAGCATAAGTAGGTATAGCTTTATAATTATTTATATATAATAAAATATCGGGATACATAATGTTATTGAATTTTATTAAAATTCACGTACAAGTTAGTTCGATTTTCGTTGAAGCTACTACACTGTGTTGTAATCGGATATATAATATTAAAGTTAATAGTTAAATTACATAAGTACCGGTAAATATACTTTCCTACAAATTATATCTGTTTAAATTCTGGCTACTTTCACGTAACGGAACCTGGTTTTCATTTTAAGGATCCACAATCTCCGTCACATGCCACGCTAAGGCGGAACTCTCCTCAAATGATTTACGATCATTTATTCTACTTCGTCATCATCCAAATCCATTACATTCCACACGAATCATGATCCGTGGAATCAATAATCACACGCGAAAGTACGAGAGCATCGTCGTACGAATGCTTACAGTCATTGAAAGACTGTGCCTCGGCTCCAAACGTCTCATTCAACCGATTCGGCATATCAATAGCCGGACATCAAGCATCAAAGAGTTTGGTCCAAAGTCCTTTGGCTCAACATGGCCAATAAATTAGACCTTGAAAATTATTTTATTTACAGTGGCACTGCAATTTTAATAAAAAAAAAAAATTATCCTGCACAGTAACATTTATAAACAATTCTATTTTAATAATTTATAAATCATCAATATCGTGTTTCAAGTACAAGACAGTAAAAATTTTTACATTGTAAGTGTTTACACACTTTATAATTATAGATACAGGCTATGGGAAGATCTATTACAGTTGTGCAACAGTGAAAGTCCAAGAGCGAAATTCCTCTATAGTTTTTTACCTCGTCCTCATATCGTTTCTTATGTATCGAGTAAATTTTAACTATCGTCCAGCCCTTGATAATATCTTCTCCCTTAAATATTTCGATTAGATTATTTACTATCTCTCAATCCAATCGTCCCTTGGCAAATATTTTAGAAATTCTGCTGGGATTCCGTGCTCCCCAACTACCCAACGCTTTTTCTACCTCTTCTATTCCTATTTCTTTATCAAAATTCTCTTCTATTACCCCCCCCCCTGACAGTCCATTATTCTCCTCCGTTCTATTCTCTTCAAGCAGTTTTTGGAAGTGCTTAGCAATTTTTCTTTTTCTATATCTCTTCTTTCTTCTTCTTTTCTGTCTATATCCTCGTATTGATTTCCAAAATCTCTTAAAATTTTTGCTATTTTCTGATTTTTTCCGAATTTTTCTTCCTCCTTTTTACCTCCTAATTACTTTTAGTCCTCTCCTCTCCTTTTAAAAAATTCTTCTTTATCCTCCTCATTCTGCGATTTTAGCAACTTTCTAAAGCTATACTTTCCTTGTCATCATTATTTCTTTGCTTCTTAACTAATTTTAGTTCCCAGCATACTTCCCATATGCCTTTAGCTAATCTGTTTCATCTGATCATTTGATAAGAGCGGAATTGATTTTAGTAATTAAGAATACTTTTTTTCAGTTGTACGAGCTCGAAACTCATAGAGCTACCAGTGTAAAGCGGCTCCGATTGTGAATTACTTGCGGTTATTCGTTTTTTAACTGTTAAAGTTTAAAACAAATTCTTTGTTAGGAAGTGTCTTCAATTACAGCAACGAATTCTAATAGTTAGCGCATAAACAATGAAGTAATGTTTGCTTTTATCCTTTCCTATTATAATTTCCTTACTGCCTTTCGTTTTCTTTTGTTTGGATACAATAATGTTTGTTATTTGTGTTCAAAAGTAGGAAAATATATTTTTCTTTTCAGTAATAGTAATCCACATTGCGTCGCTGTAGTCTAATTGCCTCAGAGATCTTCTCCAGCGGATGACTCCGTTCACAGGATTTCTCCAGAAATAGAAAAATGTCTGAACTAAGTTTACCGGCCTAGAGAAAACTTAACCCGATTCAAATTCATATTACTTCCAATTTCTTAATTGAGAAGAGCAAAAGTACATGTGACCACATTTTATGATAGAACTATAATACTTCTAATTCTTAATTTTCTTCTGACATTTGTATTTGACATGTATAATCGTTTCCTATAAACCACTCCTGGATTCATGACCGTATCAAACTGGCAGATTCTACGCGGGTGATTGTAGATAAAAGATCATAATCAAACTGGCATTATAATTATTTTAGTTTACATAAAAAACATCTGTAATGGTAATCAAAATATTTTTTTAGTTTGTTTTATTTCTAAATAATTTAAATTTTGATACTTTTTACTGCGTTCCAACTGTTTTATTTAAATTTTTGAGTTATGTGCATACGCATGTGTATGTATGTGTTCATAATTTTTAGGGTTAATAAAATAATATTCTTCAGTATAGAGAGTACAAAATATAAATAAGATGTTAAATTAATTTCTGTTACCATTATAATATTGTCTACATTAAAATTGTACGATTAGCTATTTCCGATCGCGTGAGGATCTCCCGCGCAAAATCTCTTGGTTCGCGAGGTTCCCCTTGGAGGTGCAAGCACCTTTCACCTCCGCTCAGGCCACTGCAGGGTCTGATAATGGATGCCATTGTTTTCAGCAATCCTGAAAAGAGGGTGTAAAAGCATATATCTAAAATTGCAATAATTCAATTTTATAGTCGCATTTTAAAAAAATTATCATCTTAAAAGATCAAAATCATCTTTTTCTATTCCCAAAATATAAACAATTTCGCAATTTTTATAAAACCAAGTAACATAAATCAGGAAAACTATGGAAAACTTGTCAGAAAATTAGGAGAGCGATATAGCATTACAAAGCTAATTAGTTTTAACAACAAGAGACTAAACTATTTAATCTAAGATTTAAACAGATAATGCAAAAGATAATAAAAACAGAAAGTATTGCATACATTGTTCCAAATACTAAAATATGTATCCGTATGTTTTTATCAAAAATTATTATACAAAATCTAGTTAGTAGTAAAAGATAATTTTCTAGTCTGAAATGTATATTGAAAATACTAATTGTGTAAAAAGAACTGTTTTACAGAATATAATTTGTAAATATTATATTATAAAAAATTTTAGTTAATCTTATCCTTTATTTACGTTTAATTTACATCACTTCAAAGTTGCCACTAGATTCGTCAAGTCTTATGAAAATGAGAACGTTTTCAAAATTTTATCAGGGGCTATCCATAAACTACGTAGCTGATTCAGGGGAGGAAGTCTACTGAAAGCAGCTGAAAATCAACGATGAGCTACGTTGTGCTAGGAGGAGGGCTACGTCCACCTACGTAGTTAATTTTACTTTATACTTCTTTAAATGATTTAAAAAATATTCTGAAAATCACACACAAATAATGCGAATATATATATATATATATATATATTATAACGCGTACTTTCACAGTGGTCAGCCACCCACTAGCGCCGATTCTTTTAATGATAACTGACATCTTACCTGAATTTTAGCGGAGCTTTGAATTTTTCGGAACTTAGAGGAGCTTCCTGAAATGAGGGAAGAGGATGTATGCTGTGATAATGAAGCGTCTATTACCTAGACTAATAATTAAATATTTATTTAATTGTTCTTTAACAATTTTACACTCGGACCGGTGAAATAACCGTTGGTCGCCAGCTGAGACACGGCTCTCAGCGCGAGCTGTAGTTAGCACGTTTTATTTATTCACGTCGGTCACGCAGCACTGCACGAACGCGAGCTCCGCGTTAGGAAGGTGGCCACGGCAGGCTCTCCAGGCTGGCGAATTCCACGCGGTGTGGATGATATATTAGAAGCGCGTCGCGAATACTCCAAACCGAGCTGGCGCGATACTTACATAACTATAGCTATTAAACGATATGCATGATCCCAGGGCGGCCCCCTGTACACCTTGCGAAATACTCGCTGGAGAACAGACGTGAAGAGAAGGACTTACCCCGCGCTCTCCACTCGCCCCTTACTCCTCGGTAATGACTCGTGCGCCGTGGCAGGAGTCTCGGGATGACAGTTCCCGGCCTTATTTTCGAGTCCTCGCGCTCGCAGGATTGCCTCTCGCACGGGACCTGCACTTGTCCTCGTGCACGGGAATGGAGGTCATCCTCGCCGCTCGTGAGCCGTCGATGGCTTCTTGCGGCCCCGCTTCTTGGCTATTTGGCACCGAAATCTTTCCAAGAGAGAGCCGTTGGTCGCTCGGGCACCGAAAGGCAAGAAAGATAAATATATTCCTCGAAACCCGTCACCGGCCGCGGCCCTCCTGAAACGGCATAGCGGGGATAGAGTATTTCTCCCCAGCCATCTCCGCTCGGTATGGCTCGCGACTCGCGGGTAATATGGTCGAGTAAACGAGACCAAAATAATTTCTGTTTATCGTTCGAATTTACTCGGGACGATTATTCGGACTGATAATATTAAAATATGAAAAATGTCTGATTCGATGAAAGTGTTGTAAGGCATTTCCCGCGTTACAATATATATATATATATGCACGAGGACAAGAAATACAGAATTCGAATGAACAGGCCAACAGACACGAGCCTTCTCTCGTTCACGCACTAATTTGTTTCGACGATAATCCGTCAAGATTCCATAGGTAGTTTTATTTTAAACAACGACAACGCGTGGTCAGTATCAGCAGAGATAATAAGGATCCTTATTATTTCTGATATCAGTTAGTATTCTGGACTGATTAGGCTTGTTTTAATTCACAGGGCATTTAAAGTTGCACCTGTTTACACCAATAGTGGAATGGATTGAGCTGATTTGAGGAGATTTGATAAAGACGACGTCAAAGTAAATGTAAACAGTCAACAATTCGATTGTTAAATAGCGAACGAAGATGTACCTGTAACAAATGATTTATACAGGTGGCTTGTTTCACCATTGGTTCAATCTGATACCTTAAATAAATTATACATTTGCAATTTCTTTTCATGTCTTTATAATTCTAATCCATGAATCACATTTCTAATGAAAAAAAAACTACGTGCTTTTTAGATCTGGGATTGATTCTACGATGGGTTACATGTGGGGGGGGGGGATTAATGAACACCCCTAACCAAAAATTATAAATAAAATTTTAACAACCTGCTATCATTTCCACATCGTTAGACAAATCTGCTTGAAACATCGCAGTACAATAAACGTAAATAAAGGTCATAGTAAAACTTGGAAATAAATTTATGTTTAAATATATGATTTAAAATAGAGTATTTTTTCTTGATTGATAAAAATTGAATTCGCCTCTGTTAATTAAAGCTAATGCCTTCTTTTTATTCATAAAAAATTAATTATGTTATTAATATCGTACTATATCATTTCTAATGTATATTACAGTATAGTTTAAATATTTTTAATAACACTAAATTATGTTTTACTTGGCTCTGAAGGATCGTTAACGGTTTATTTTTACAATTAAAAGCCTCCTACCACTGCCGGGTCCAAACCCCAAACCTACTGGGAATTCTTACAATGACGCTCCTGAATACATCATCATTGCTTATAAATCAGGATAAATTGGCTGTAATGAAGCATTTAATAAAAACTGATCAGACCGTCGGATGAATCCTCAAGGTCAGACCGTATGTCTCGCCCACAGTCTTTGCTAACTTAGATCTTTCGTTTTAGTGGTGCTACTAGCGGTACTCACGGTATTCGCAGCGCTACGATAGACAGCGAAAAAAGTTTTTATTTAAATCTTCAAATCGTTCTACAAGTGGGAAAACTAACACTACTTACCAAACTAAACTGGCCTTACGAATAGTCTATTTTTGAGATTATTTGAAGAAAACTTTTATTGTGAAATCGACGCACTGCTTAAGCGCCTAATTCGAGCTTTCCCGGTTCGTAGAATAAAATAATGAATCGAATAAAATTTGTTTTATCGCTCTGCCTGTCATGCAGATTGAGCAAACAGAAAAAGTAAATTGCTTTTACAATGTAACCACATATATCTGAGAAATAATTATAACTGTAGTCGACAGACAAAAATATAGTTCCTGCATATTGACAGATGGCTATGAGGTGGCACAGCACGATTATGTCCAATATCATACGAATTCGATAAAATAAAGGGAGCCATGTGCTTTAAATTTTTTTAACTTTGATATGCATATACAGGATCAAATAACTATTATAGAGTTGTATATGTTGTATTGTAGGTTTTATAAATAAAGCTATATATTATTATACATTAGTCTCGAGTATATATAGCTTAAGAAGCCTGCAAATGAATTTCTATATTTTATTTTCCATATATGGTTATGATGAAAAGTTGAATGCTTCTAATGTTACTTTTATATATAAATTAAATTTTTGGCAGATTTCCGAAAAGTACTCATACCCATTTTGCTGAAAATTTGCACTCTTATGCTTTTTGGAGTGCTGATTACGAGAATTGTCGTGGTTTCTGTCGGGAATCGAATTTTCATGGCAAAATCCATTAAAACTCATTAAAAATCCATTAAAAATGATGCTGTTTTTGTAATTTATCTCGAAAAATAAAAAAAATTTTTAAAGATATTTCAAACCAAACTTGCAGTTCTCATCAAAATACATTGTTTTTATTCTATACATTTTTTCAGTACAAACGATATTTCTGAAGAAAATTTTAACAATTGCATCTAGAATTCTCCTCTGGAAGATCGGCGGTTTGTGGCTGTACTTCCGAAAAACATCCACACTCGATTTCACTGAAAATGTATGTACTTGTTTTTTTTTTTGGGCGCTGGTTACAAATATCATACGAGTGACTTTTAGCAGTGACTATGCAATATTGTGTCTGGATAAAAAAAACGTTCTTTACGTATTTTGACACATAGATCTCCTTTTGAAGAACAGAGTAGGACATTAGTTAAAACGCAATTGTTTCAATACATGGAAAAATTAACATTACAGACCGGAATTTTTTTATAAACACGCGTAATTTCCCTCAAAAAAAGCTTGCAAGGTATATTCTCGAAAAATCCATGATTAAAAAAATATGACAATGTCACGTCTGCTTCCTAACGTCCGCAAGGTTCTCGGGGCCATTGTCTCCAGAAAAGAGCAATCGGTGCACCTCTCGAGGGCCGGACAAACGACAGAAGTTCAGGCCTCTACGGCGAGTCAAGCGAATTCATTCTCGCCCCGTCATTTGTACACACAAGTTGTCTTATTAATCTAACAATTATTAATTAATCGCCTTTTATTTATCTCGCTTGTATTCGCCAGATAGACCCGAACTTCTGTCGTTCGTCCGAAGCTCGAAATAGACACCGATTGCTTTTTTCTGGGCACGATGGCCCGGCGTTCTGTCCGTAACAATAATAATCCATAATTACTAAGTTATCTTAAAAATTACGTTTATAATATCAAATTTATTATGTAAAATTTGATATTAATATAATTTATATTTTTTGCAACGCCTAATAAGAATAAAGGTTAATTTTTGTTTACAAATAAAATAAGAAATTAGTTAAAATTAATAAAAATCTATATCACATTTTTAAACATTAAATAATAAAAATAATATTTATATTGGAGGCTTCAACAATTTTTATTTATTGGAATGTATAAAAATATTTTAAATAGAAATATATAAAATATAATCTACATATATATATAATACAGATTTACTATAATACAGATTAGTTGAAAATAGACATTTTACTATAATCTAAACTTTTTTAATGCCAATAATCAGAATATATTAGTACAAATTAATTTGACGCGAAAAATGTTTTAAATTTATAATCATGTAAAAAATTATTTTCATAATTTTTATTGCCAAACAATTTTAAAAATGATAAATATTTGTATAATCATAGTTTCAAATTTCAAAAATCTTTTTGCTATAAAACATGAAGGCACTTTCAGCTTTTTGATTGTGTTAGTTGTAAACAAATATTTTAAAAAGATACAAATACGCTTTAAAAATCATAAAACTGAACAAATATTTTCAACAAATATAGAATAATTTATCCTTTTATTGATAAAAGTTTTTTTAAAAATAAAACTTTTTTTCAATAAAGGTAGTAATGTACAATGTAGTAATGTAAAGTAAAGCTTTCAATGTAAATCTTAGTAGAAATTAATAGAAATCATTTCTAACATTTAATGATTTTAATGATTCAAAACGTAAATATTAGAATAAGAAAGTTAGAATCTTAATGACTTTTGTTTCTACTTTCTTTGTACTAAAGTCATTCCAAGCATAATGTCAATTTAATAAAAAGAAAAAAAAATTAAAAAAAAATTTTTCTCTCAATACACTATTCTAAAATTTTTACAGTACTTATAATGTCTTAAAAACACTCTTAATAAATATTTTTTAATTTTTTTGATTTCTCATGGCTTAAGTTACAAGATCAAAATTTTAAGTTTGAATTTGATCCTTAGTTTTTACAAAATATACCTACAAGTATCATATAGCGAATTAAAAATCTTGTCTTACAAAAACTACTTTAATTTTTTAACAGCTAACTACTTTGCAAATCTTCTAGCTCTTTTAGACGTTTTTCAAGATCTAGAATTTTTCGGCCACGTTTTCTGCAGACCTCTTTCATGAAATTTCTTTCGTTCTCCATTTTCTTCAATTTCAGATGATCCTGCATTTAGAATTAATTATTAGACACAAAAATAATAATTTAAAAAAAAAACTAAAAAATATTTAACTTGTTCGATTTTATAAATTCATATTTTCATTTAATAATATATTTTGCTACTGGTGATATATCGACACTATTCAGTAAAATTTATGATAATTTCTTAATAATTTAAATATATTTTTATATCTGTGCCCCCACTATTACTAAAATATAAAAAATAACTGCTAAAAAAGCATTCATAAATGAATTATGCAATCGAATTAAATTAATAAATTATTTGGCATAACACAAAAGGTTTGCAGAAAAATTTTGGTAAAGAAATAACAAAAATTAATATTATATAATGAAAATTTGATTTTGTTAAAAAATAATTGAATGTGAATTTACACATTTACATAAACTTACTTCAACAATACCGCTACTCATTCCAGTTAGGCTAATTTTCTCTTCTAGATTAACTTGAACAGACTGATTTCTTTTATTAAGTTTGTTTCGTCTGCATACATGACATTCACGAGAACTATCCTCCATTAAAGCCCGTTGTAATTTTTGAATTTCCAATTTGAATTCTGTATTCTAAAAATATCATATTTTTATTAAAGGAAAGCATATATGACAAGATTAAAATATAAAAAAATTACCTTAGTCTCCAGCGACAATAATTTCTTTTGTAAATCATTGCATTTCATTTGATATGGGAAAGTCTTTGATTGTAGTTGAACTTCAAGCATTGTAATTTTATTGTTTCTTGACACAAGATCAATAGACAGATCATTTATTTGTTTTCTTAATTCTATACATTTAGTACATTCCTCGTTAATTGGTTGAATAGGTGAAGGAGACGGTGTAATCGATGGTGAATCAGTATCAGTTAGTTCCCTATTATCATTTTCACAATCTATATTTCTATTTTGATTGTAAACATCGCTACGTCTCCGACGTCTCCTTCCTTTCTGAGTAGTTGGACTATTACATTTTGAGCTATTGCGACTTGAATTTTTCAACTCAAGCTCTGCAATTTTACCATTTAAATCTTCTATTCTACTAATAAATAACTTTTTTTCTGAATTCAATCTAACTATTTCATTTTGCAGTGTTGTACGATTTAATTCGGTAACTCGAAGATCAATTTTTAATTTATCATTTTCTTCTTCCAAATGTTTAAACTTTTCTAAATTACCATTAAAAGATCCTGTAATTAATCGGTCTTGTAATTCTGCTATTTCACTATCTTGTTTGTGAATATGACGAACTAAGTCATCCATTTCTTCATCAAGCTCCTTATTTTTAATAACAAGCTGAAAATAAATTTTTTTAATTATATTAGTTTATTTGCAAAATGCAAAATTCATAGAATTATAACAACAAAACTTACTTCTGACATTTCTTTATGACAATGCTCAAGTTCACGAGAAATTTTACTTTTTTCATCTACAACAAGTTGGTATGCTGAGTCCTTCTCAGCATTGCAAATATCAATCTTTTCTTTCATTTTCTCACTGTTCAATAGTAGACCAGAAATTCTGTTTTCTAATAAAGATTTTTCCTTGTTTATGTTTTCAATCTCTTTCTGAAATATTTCTTTTTGTTTGTTCAAAGTATCCATTTCTATACTATACTCTACTAATTTTTGATCTTTATTAGCAATTAACATTTTCTTTTCTTCTATTTCTAGTATAATACTATTTTTCTCACGTAAAAGAATCTCATATTTTTCACAAAGTTTCTGGAGATTGACGTTATTATATTTTTCTCTTAAAGATTCTAGAGCGATTTTGGTTGTATTAAGTTCTTGTTCCAATAGCTCATACCTTCCTTGTGCTTCTATGAATTCTCGTTGCACTTGAGATTTAGATTCTTGAAGTTCTTTGATACGATTGTAAGAACCTTCCAAATTATTTTTCAGGGAACGATTTTCATCTTGCAATTTTTCCATTTCACATTCAACCCGTACTTTACTTGTACTATTCCTTACCTAGACATAAATAAATTAAAATATTCATAACGACACTATTTATTTTGTTAATAATAAATTATACTTTGAAATACTGAAAAAACATATCTATTCATTATTTCAACAACATTACCTTTCGCTGAAGATTTGTGTTATCCCTTTCGAGTTCTGCACAACGATCTTTGAACTCTTCTATTGTACTGCTTAATGCTGTATTTTTATTCTTTAATTCTGCAACCTGTTTATTTAAACCTGCTGATCTAATTTCTTCAGCTGAAAGTTTGTCATTTAAAATATCTAGCTGTCTCTTATTTTCTAATTTTAGATTATGTATTTCCTCTTTATATTTTTCAATGCATACTTTGCGATCAGCAATTTGAGCTTGCAGACTTTCATATTCTGGTTTCAAAGTTTCAACTTTCGTTTTGTATTCTGTGAGTAAATCACATTTAATTTTTAAAAGTCCAGTAATTTCGTGAACATTCTTGATCTTTTCTAAATTTTCATTTTTTAAATGTTGAATTGTTTCTTCCATGTTAACCATCTCTTGTTGTAATTCTTCAATTTTTCGTCCTGATGCTATAAATTCACTCGCTTTCATATCTATAGTATTCTTTAAATGTTCAATTTCAAGATCTAAACCTTCTACTGTACTTCTAAGATCTTCGTTTAATGATTTGTATGAATCTAATTGGACATTCAGTTCATTTACTTTCCGTTTATGTTCTTCTTTTTCAACTTTTAAGCGGTTTTCCCATTCTTCTTCTTTAGTTTTTGCTATTCTTTCTTTCTCTTGAGCGGCAATGATAACACAATTTCGGTCAATATTGGTTTTTAATTTTTTATCCAATTCGCTTTGTAAAGTATTCAAATCTGATTCTAAATTAACTATACTAGTATGTAACTGCTGATTTTCATGTTGTGCTTCTTTCAAATTTTCTTCAAGCCTGTAAACTTCTTCTCGAAGACGCCGATTTTTTTGTTCTTGTTCAGTCAGATCACCTTGAATTTTATCAAGATCATTTTCTAAAGTTTTAGCCCACATATTTGCACGCTTCTCTGCATCAATACTTTGCTGTTTTTCTTCTTCAAGTTTTCGCTTACTTTTTTCATATTTTGCTTCTAGTTGTTGAACAATTTCTCTTTCTTTTGATAAGATAATATTTAAGAAACTGAAGAAAATATCAGTAACAGATTTTTTTGGTAAATCTTTTAAATCATTTTCAGATATACTTCCCAGGCTTCTGATTTCTTTTATAATGCAAGTTTTTGCAGATTCAACTTCCTCCTGCAAGTTTTCTTCTAATTGATTTTCATTTTTTCCTTTTAAATGTTTTACAATATCTTTCAATTTCTGTATTTCATTTTTCAAATTCAAAATTTCCTTTTCATAATTATCTTTACAAACTTTATGATCTTCAAATTCTTTTTTAAATTTTTCGTCTGCATTATGTAATGAATTAATAAGTTCAGATTTTTCTTTTAATGAGCTTTCTAATTGAACCTCAATTTCTAATTTTTGTGTTTGCATTTCTTTTTCCACTATCTTACTTTTTTCTATTTGTTTGTATAAAGTAGCTATTTCTTCTTCCATAAGTTTTACTTTTTCTTCATAATTTAATATATTATTACAAGCACTGCTACTCTCTTTTTTCAGTTCTTCATTTTGTAATTTCAGTGACTCAATTTCTTGTGTCATTTCATTCCGTTCTGTCATAAAATTATTTAAAGTATTACTAACATTCGTATTAGACTTTTTCAGTTCTTGCAACTCACTACTAAGTTTATCAAGATTTTTTTGGAGGTTTTGTATTCTGATAGAGTTTTTACGAGATGTCGATTCTGATTTTGTAGGTCTATTTTCTTTTTCCTCATCTGCAGTAGAAAAAGCATTGTTGTCAATTTGTAGTTTTTCTAACTCGTTACATTTTTCTTTGTACTGGCTTGATAACTGATTGTGACTTTCCTTTAATTCTTCAAGTTCATAATGTAAATTTTGAACTTTTTCTTCTATAACTGTCACGTTCACTCCGTCACAAAGACTGCCATTAAGAGTTGAATCTATTAAAGATATACTTGCATTGAAATCTTCGTTTGCTTTTGTTCTCAAAAATTCAGTATCAACACATTTTTGCTCGAATTTCTTTTGAAGTTCTTTGAGTTTCTGATTTAAAGATTTTACTTCCAATTTGAGTTTCCTTCGACTTTCATTAAGTTCTTTCAAGTGAGCACACTGACTACAATTTGTTAATTTCAGTTCTCCAAGCTTCTTATTACAAAGTGTTAAAAATTCTACCTGCTCCTCTAAATTTTTAATCTTATTATTTAAAACTGAAATGTTATTTATTTCTGTAGACTTTTCTTCGGTTATTGATGTTTGTAGTGCAACTTTAGAAATAGAAGAGTTTTCATTGGTAGACTTATTATGTTCATCACTGTTATCCAGTACTAAATTCATTGATAAATTAGTATTTTCTGTAATCAATCGACTTAATTGTGCTTTCAATTCTATTAATTCGTTATTTAACCGTGCATTTTCATGCTTAAAGAATTCTAGATCTTGATCTGAATGTTCAGTTGAATATTGATTTGTATATGCTTCCAACTGCTGTTTCAAAACATCGGTTATATCTTTTAATTTATCACTTTCTTCAATTTGCTCAGTTAGTTGACTTGACAGTTCAATATTTTCTTTATTTAAAGATTCTATTTTTTCAATCAAAGATTCAGATTGTTCTCTGTAATGGCATTCATGGTCATAGGCTTGAATTTTATTTTGCTTTACTTTTTCAAGTTCTTCTATTTTTTCCATCAAATTATTTGACAAATCTATATTTTCATCATTTAATGCTTTTTGTTTTTCTTGATATTCTAAAATTTTTTGTTTTATTTCGTCATCAGTTATAACAGGAGTAGCAGCACGAATGTTGTCAAATTCTTCCTGCAAAATCGTTAATTCATTTTGCAAGGAAAGTTTTTCATCCATTATCATTGAAAGACGGGCTGTTAAAGAATCGATTTCTTTTTGAAGCTGGTCAGAAATTACGTTATTATTTTCTCTTGCTTCTGTTAATTGCTTTGACAAATCCATATTTTCAGTTGTTAATGTATAAATTGTTTGTTGAAGGTTTTCAAGATTTTCTTTAAATGTTGATTGAAAATCCTTAAATACTTTGTCAACTTCGTCAGTTTCTTTAATTTTTTTTTGAAGTTCATAACGTAATTGGACATTTTCTTTTTCTAAAGTAATTTTTATTTTTTCAAGCTCTTCAATTGTAAGTGGTACATTTGGCTTATTTTCAAGATAACTATCAGAAACAGTTTTAAGAGTTTCAGATTTACTAATATTTATATTTTCTTCTTCCACTTTGGATATATTTAATACAGACTCAGATACAGTTGTATGATGTACCTAAAAATGAAATAAATAAATAAATAAATACTAAAATTTATACTAAAAAATTATAAAAACTTACAATAATATTTTCAGTATTTGTTGAAATATTTAATATATTTTTACTTTCATCAAGTCCTGTTATTAAGCTAGTGCAATCTTGAATGAAAGATTGACTGACATCCATGTTATCAAAATAAGACGCATTTGCAAAAACACTACTTGATTCTAAATCAAACTTTTTATTTACAGGTTTTACAAAACTCTTATTTGCTACGACTGATTTTTTTGATTCTATGGGAGCTACAGTAATATCATTAGAACAATCTTTTGCAACACTATTTGGTTTGACAAAACATTCCTGCAATGCTACAACTGCATCTTGTTCTTCTGTAATTAAAGATACAGGTGGTTTAGTTTCTTCAAATTGTTGAATCACACTGTTTACAGAACTATTAATAATTTCTGTTGGCTTAATAAATTTATTAGGAGTTGTAAATAATAATGAATTTTCAGATACTGAGAAATTATTTTTATTTAGTTCTGTTTCATTTTCTTGTATATCATTTTGCAAAATATCCTTTTCTTGATTTAATTTCTGATTGATTTCCTTCAAATTTATAACTTCTTCTTCAAAATCCACTATATTATTACCACACACAGACTTCATTTTTTCAATTAATTTATTCCTTTCTAATGTTATATCATCAATTTTCTGTTCAAGTTCTTTCACTTTTATTTCCATAGTGTGCTTAAGATCGGAAATTTCTTTTGATTTTTCTTCAATTCCATTTTGTAGTTCATTATTTAAAGAACTCAATCCCTCTGAATATTTTATTTTTGAAAGCAATTCATCTTTCAGTGATTTAATTTTTATTTCAAGGTCTGCGGGCCCTTCTTTAAGAATTTCAGAGCATCGATTTAAAGTATCATGTTCCTTACAAGATATTTCTAATTCATTAGCTATTTTTGTATTATCATAAGCAAAATTCTCTTCTGTCTGAACTTCGCGAGATACTTTTTCTACCTTACTTACATTATCTGAATGTTCCAGCAAATGTAAATTTTCAATTCTTATTTTTTCTGTATCATAATCTTTATCAAATTCTGTTTGACAATCTTTTGATAATAATTGACCCTTTGTCATACCTTCTAAGCAATGTTGTAATCGTTCGATTTCTTTTTTTGTTTCTTCTTCTATCTGTTCATATCGTGCTATTATACTTTCCTTATCTTGAATAGTAATCATCAGACTAGAAATTTCTTGATCTTTTAGTTGAAGTATATTTGCATCACTACCCTTTTGATTATAAAATACATGTTCAGTGTGAGATTCTGACTGACTAATTTTACTTTGTTTTTCTTTGTCATTGTCATTACATTTTGGATTCTCTAAAGAATGTTCTTTAATAGCCTTTGATTGTTCAATAATTTCAATATATTTATCTTCATTTACATTAGCTTCAGTTATCTCATCAATACTGGTTACATGTTCTGTCTGACACTCAACAGATATGACTTGTATATTTTTGACATTTTCTAAACAATTCTGTAATCGAACAATCTCCTTTTCCATTTTGTCAATTGTTATTTTAAATTCTTCCACTTCTAACATTGTCTCACTACTAATTTCTGTTTGGATAGAAACGTCATTAATTTTGTTTTCGTTAATATTACAGTTTTTATATTCCATTGAAAGTTGTTCAATTCTATTAGAATTAGAAGTTTGTCCTACTTTTTCTGCATTTTCCGAAGAAAATTGTAATTGCTCTATTTTTTTTCTCATTTCTTCTTCAGATTTTCTATAATTTTCTAGTTCAATCGATTTTAACTGAACCATTTCCAGAAGTTCAGATATTTTATTGTTCTTATCTTGATATAAATCAGATCCTCTCCTATCAATCACATTGATATTGGATATATCTTCTGTTTGGCATTCACTAGAAGTTTTCTGAATTTTCTTCTCAACATTCAAACAAAGTTGTAAGTGTTCTATTTCTTTTCTTAATTCTTTTTCAGAGTTCATATATTTTGTAATTTCAAATGTTTTTTGTTCCAACATGCTTTTTAAGTTCACGAATTCTACAGTTTTTTCCAAATTAATAACATTTTCATTATTTTTCTCATCATTACTAATATATGTTTGGCATTCTTTAGAATTTTGTTCATTTTGTCCAACAGAATTTATAGTCTTTTCTAAACTAATTATATCTTCCTTCATTTGTTTTACCTTTTGTTCATAGTTTTCAATCAATGTATTTTTTTCTTTAATTATTTCTAACAGTTTAGAAATTTTCAACTCATCATTTGGTATCTCTAATAAGTTACTACAATTACTGTAGTCAATATCAGCTGGGCATGTTTGATATATACACTCATCTGCTATTATATCGCCTAAATTTTCTTGCAGCTTTTGGATGTTATCTTTTAGTTCAGTTTCACGTTTTTGATAATTTGAAATATCAAAAACTTTTTCTTGGATTACATTAAGTAGCTTAGAAACCTCTAAGTTTTTGTCCAAGTATTCAACTTTATTTTCATTATGATAGTTTTCTTTAGAATTTATAGAAGATGTTTCAGATGTTTCCTTAAATTTAATTGTATTGTCTATATATTGCTGCAATTCTTCAATTTTATTTTTCATGTCTTTTTCAAGTTGTTGATAATTTTTAATAGTCACAATGTTTTCATTAATTATTTTGGATAGTCTAGAAATTTCTCTTTCATCATTCTCTTCATTGTTACAATTTGGTGTCAAATCTGTCTGGCATTCTTGAGAGATTTTTTCAATTTCGTTTTGACTACTGAAACAAAGCTGTAAATTATCATTTTGCTGTTTCATTTCAGCTTCAAATTGTTGACATTGTATAACAGTAGAGGGTCCTTCTTTAGATGTAAGTAATGATTTAGAAATATTTATATTTTGCTGTTCGATTTCTGCTTGTTCTTTATATTTTTGTATATCTTTTGTTAAAATATCTAAAGATTGCTGCAGACGTTCATTTTCTATTTTCATGTCTTTTTCAAATTGCATGTATTTTGTAAGTTCAACAGTTTTTTCTTCAATTATTTCATTCAATTTTAGAACTGCATTATCTACATTTTGATTATCAACAGTAGAATTTAAATTTGTTATAACATTTAGTTCATTTTCTTTTTTTAATGAAACATTAATTGAATCATTGCACATGGATTTTTCCAAAACACGTTCCAATTCTACTATTTTTTCTTTTAATTTAGATAATTCATTATTTTTTTGTATTAGTTTTTCCATTAGACAATCAGTATCACGTCTCAAATTATTAACTAAGTCATTGGTACTTTTCAGTTTGTTTGATTCATCTATAAGTTTCTTTTTTATTTCAGTGTTTTCTGCAAATAAAAGTTCTTTCTGGGATCGAATCTGTTCTAATTCTAGAAGGCTCTCATTATATTCATTAGTTAATTTTTTTTCTAATGGTGTCAATAATACTTTTCCATAGTTATTTTCATTACTTTTCAAATCTGTAAATAATTCTTGAAGCTTCTTCAATTCATTATAAGTATTGATATCACCTTTTTCATGTCGAAGTATAAAAGGTTTCCAAGACTTCAAAATTTCTGGTGTTCTTGGACATAATTCATTAATACAAGTTAAAGAAAGTGTTAACTGCTCTTCGAGGTCTGTTTGATATTTACTACATTTATCATATCTTTTCAAAAGATCGTCCATCTGTCTCTGCATAAATGTTTTCTCCGTGGTAGATTCAAAGTCTCCCGTTTGAGCAGATAATACTTGCCTTTCTAAAATAGTAAATTCTTGCAGAGCATGATATTCTTCGGTAAGATAATTAAGTCTTTCTCGCAATACAGATTTAGGTGTTCCTGGTGAAGCTGGAGATTCTAGATTTTCGTCACCTTAAATTAATTAAATCACAATTAATTTAATTTTAAAAAC
The DNA here is from genome assembly GCA_018907035.1 of Sycobia sp. Sy_11. Lineage (NCBI taxonomy): Eukaryota > Metazoa > Arthropoda > Insecta > Hymenoptera > Epichrysomallidae > Sycobia > Sycobia sp. Sy_11. Next base: position 3,836,290 of record JACCIC010000019.1, read on the forward strand.
ATAAGTGAACAAATTAAAGTTATTATAACAAAAAATATCACAATAGTAATTCAAACGATTTTTTTATTATATGAAAGAGATGTTATTGTAAAACTTAAAAATTAAATGTTCAAATAAACAAATCACAATAATTTCAAAATAAAAATAAAAATACCACGATTTGAGTTGGATCTTTGTTTTTCAGGTGTTGAAATTTCACTATAATTAGTTTCATTACTAAATTGATGAATTTCCACATCATCCTGAAATTTTACACGATTTTCAGATTTAGGCTTTATTTTACAGAAATCTTTATCCTCTGTAAAATCATTATTGAAATCTGTTTCTTCTTCTCGTTCTTTTGCCATTTTTATTAATTCTAATTCAAAATCCATAAACTCTGTTTCAAATGATTCATCATTTAAATTAACTGTCTGTATAATACTTTTTCGACCCCTAATATTGGTAATCTTTTCAGAAAACTTTGATTCAGATTCAGGACTAGTGCATGATACTTCTTTAATTGTTGGTAACTTCAATGGACAAATTAATCTAGAATTTAATGCTCGATCACATGCCCAAGTACGTCTTCGTTTATTTTTAGGAATTTTGCTATTACTATCATATTTTGTAGTACTGTCTGCAGAAATAATGCCATTTTTTATTAACTGTATTCTTTCTTCCAAAAGCTGATTCAATCTATCTGTTTCTTGTAATTTATACTCTTTTTCTTGTAATTTAGACTCCATTTCTTCAACTTCAGCTATTCTACTTTCTTTCTTTAACTTCAAAAGTTCTTCGTTTAATTTTGCTAGTTGTTTCTTATAACGTTTTAACAGGGCAGCATCTGACATAACTTCATTTAACTGAGGTTTATTCTTGACACTTTTAGCTCTTGAAGCAAACCACAATGTACACTGAGTTTCTTCAAAAGCTACTGGTGTCACTGCACATATAATAGTTGTCATTGCATTTCCTCCTAAAGATGCTTGTAATAACCTTGTTAATTTACTGTCGCGAAAATTAATAAATTTGTTATTATTATCTGACTCGCTGAGTTGCTTAATAACAAGTCCTAAAGTCGATAATGACATATTTATGTGAGTTCCTTCTTTAAATCTTTCACCTGTTGCATTTGTTTGCCTTGCTCTCTCAGAACCTGCTAAATCTACTAAATTTAATTGTGAAACTTGAATAGCACCATCCGAATCACTACTCATATCTCTACTTTCAATGGTTATTCTATAAAAAAAAAATTATTACTCAGTTATTAAATTTGTCCTTGTATACAAAAAATTGTATACACTATGATTGAGTCTATGCCTTATAATGTCTAATTGATACATTATTTAGTATTTATGAAAGTTACAGTTGGATAAAATTTTAAATACATTGATATAATATTTTCTTACCATATTATAATATTTAACAGTTCTCAAAAAAATCATACCTAAATATTGAATGACTTCTGCTACTTTTTTCATTCATATCAGTTTCACCTATCCTTCGATTTTTATCTCCTTTCTTCATAATAGCCATAATAACTTCAGGACTAGTTGCAACTTCTTCTTTACATTTAAGAACTTGTACAAGACCATTATTGTCTTCTCTTAACTTTAAATCTATGCCAGAAGTATCTAACAAATCATTTACTTTTTCATTATAAATTTCTAAATATGAAACCCTTAGAAGAAATTCACGACCAGTAGTTTCAGCAATAGAATCAAACATTCTTTCCACTGCCATCGGAATAATCCCAGGTTCACTGGGAGTTCCCATCATTGTATAAGTTTTGCCAGAGCTTGTCTGACCATAAGCAAATACAGTACCATTGAAACCTTTGACTGCAGCATCAACTATAGGTCTAACAATTTCAAAAATGTCATTATTTGTTTTATCAATATCAAATATATGATCTGAAAAAACAAAAAATTGGGAAAATTAATGGAATATTACAAATGATTCATATAAACAAAAGACATAAATAAGTATTTTATAATCTACCAAATTGAAATACGCTCTCGCCCCGCTTTTTTTCAGCATCTGCTGGAACAATAGCATTATCAACTACTGCCCATTGTATTGGAAGGTTTTCGTCTTTTTCCCTTTTAATTAATGGTCGCACTTTAATCGCCACTTGTATACTATCAGACATTTTGGCATTGGAGTATTCAAAATTTTACTTTTGAAAAGTTATCACATAATTTCGCATAAAAGCAAGCTTCCTAACCACTGCTACACCGCAACGATACGTTAGCGAAACGCGAAACGCCCGAAAAATTGTGGATTTTTAACCCACCAGTGTTTTTCCGTTAAGTTTCAACAGGTTTCAAACTCTTCATTGGGATTGGACGAAAATACTCACATTTAACTTCTTTGAATTCATAGACGTTGATGGACTTTTTTATGCAATAATTATTACCAGATTTCAAAATATCTACGCAACTTAAAAAGATGCCATCAATTAATAATTCAACGAAAAGTTTCAATTGAAGTCCACGTAAATTTCATGAATATTAATCATAAATGACGACTGGGCTGAAGTATATTTTTACATTTTTCGTAAGCCGAGAGCGGGAGAGCCTAATAAGTGACCGTCTTAATACTTCATACGTAATTAAATTTGACGACCAAGTGACGACAAGTGATGATCTGGTGACGATCAATATGCGTAACCTGGCGTAGCTTGGCAAATTATCTCTGGCCAGCTCTGGCGTGACATTTTTTTACCACCAGCGCGCGCCGCATCGTCATTTACGAAATCAGCTGCTAACCGCTGAAGCGTATCTCTATGCATAAATTTATAATATATTTATTTATCATAATGATTTATCATTACACAGCAACACGTATAAAGTGAAATACTTAGTTGCCTAGTCTTAAATATCATGTGATAAAAATCAAATTCTTTTACCTGTATATAGGCACCAATCGATAATAAATAATAAATAGAAAAATTAATATATTCACTTGTAAGAAATCTATCGTACATGAAAAACTACTGAGAAAACCTCGAGAAAAATTTAATATAAGCAATTTTTTTCGATCTTGTATTACTGTGAAATTAATGAAGTTAGCATATTAATATAATTTACTAAAATTTTCTATAACTAAATATAGTAGCCACGAAATCTAATAAAATTAGATTCCAAACATGACCATAAATACATTTTCCAAAGTTGATATTATTTTTTAAGAAATTTCTATAGAATCTTAGTTAGTATCTTTTTTCGATTTTGATCTTCAACTAAAATTTCTAAAGGTTCTAAAGGAGTGCAATTTCGTTAAATAAGATACGTCTCTCCGAACTTTAATGGCATATATATTCTTATTAGCAACAAGTTCTGACAAGTCAAGATTATTTTTTAATGGCATAATCATGAAATCATAATAATGAAAATAAAATTCAAGCCCAAGTTCAATGAAAAATGACTGATACTTGCTGATACTAATCCCGTTAACACTTTGGCTCCATGCCACTTTATTTTTTAATATATCGATATTATTGCATGATTTACATGTGAAATTTTATGAGAATAATAAATGTACTTCATCGCGTATAACAACTGATGTGCTCCTTCATACTTAGATTGATCCGCGCATGAATTATCTTCCTGATTTTTTTCTTCCAATAAGTTTTGATAACAAAACTGTCAAAATTCTAAGATTTTTAACGATATTTTTAAATATACTACAGAATTATAATAAATCATAATAATATAAGATAATTAATATTCACGATTAGTGTAGTTCAACCTATAAAAAAGTGGAATCAAATTACAAAATAAATTAAATTATTGCCCCGAATCTATATCATATTATAAATTTTTTCGAAGATTTAATTTAAATATTATAAATTGTGTTTATAAAAGTACATAATAATAAAAATGTTTTATTATTACAAGATACACATTACTATTTATATTTCAATGGCAAAATGTCATAGGTAAAGTGGACTTATATAATCGTAAAAAATGTTTCCTCTATCATAGGTTTATTTGAACTATCATAATTAAGTTGCGAAAATAGTGCTATATTTCGAATTTGAATTGTGTACAAGTAAAAAAGAAGTTAAACATTTTTACTAATTGTGATTGGTATTTATTATAGAAATATTTATGCGTCCGGTTTGTTAATTTTCAATATACAATTACGATAGATTATTTATCTGAACACAAAGCATCATAAAATATTAAGAAAATACGTGCTTTAAAAATTAGAATTACTGTTTCCATTCTTAGAATTCTTTGAGTTCTGTTTGCAACACAATTTTTCTGCTTATATTACAGAAATAAGAACATTCATAAGTATTTACGAGTACTTTATAAATTTATATATAAAATTCTAAAAAAATGTATGATTTAAAAAGTGTTAGAAAAGGTATTAAGAAAAAGGGAAATAAATAAGAAAAAACATTTTGAGGCTACATGACTTTATTGACAGTATATTAAATACAATAAATCAATTATCGACGCGACGCAAATTTAATAATCATTCCAACATTATTTATATATAGTACGGAAGTACTACTAGATCAAAACGCATGGTTGTTGTAAGTTTTTACAACGAATATTCTTCATATTTTATAAGTTTTTATCATTTCTATATCTATGGTTCCTGAATTGATCAAGAACGTTTATAATATACGCTGATAACGTACGTGTAACATCGATAAGTTTTTATTTTTTAAATTGTGAATTCAATGAAGATACGATGACAACATATAAAATGAAATAAAATTCACTTTGCGCAAAAAATTAGCTGGTCCGTTGAACACTTATATACTTCTTAAATCAATACAGCAGCTACTATATAACAATTTCATGTCATAAACATATATGTATCACATTGGCGTGAAAATAATAAGTTAAATTTAATCAGAGATGTATGAAGCGATTATGATGTAAAAAATAATGAATATAATATTATCGTCATAATGTTACTTATAATTTAATTATAAAATAATTGTTAATAATTCATAATTGTCAATAAGTCTTTATATATCGTGTAGGAATTACGTCTGTGGCAGTCGAGTAATCGTCGACATGTCGGATCACAGCTGCGGATAAAAGGCAATGTAGTACAGATAATATTGTACACATTTTGTGTTGACCAAAATAGCACTGTATTATGCTTTCTTAGAATTTTTTTAATCTGTTAAAAATACGTGAGATAAACATGTTAGTTTTAGACACTTTATTACATTTTAAAAAACTACTGATGAGTTTTACGATTTGTCTCATTTGGCAGCTTCTGTTTAAATACCGTGACAAGAAAGGCGTCAGTCAAGAGTACGCATAGGCTTCCCAAGTGTGATTCCAAAAGTAATGACCTTACAGTCAAAATACTGGTTAGGTAAAAATATTCTCAGTCTATTAATTTTCCTACTATCTTCAGGAATGATAGATTTATATGTTTCTAAAAATGCCTTATAGTTAAATGCATTAAAAAAGGTTATGAATAGATATAAAAGTCTGTCTAAATTTTTCAAGATCTTAGAAGTCTCTTCCGCAGAAGCGATCCAACGATATTATGATCATGCAATTCGTTTTCCACTTTCTTCTAAGTGCTTTCTTTATTTAAGATAGATTATCAATTACGTGCGAAAGCGTGAGAATTTGATAAACAATAACGAATTACATTTCCATAAATTTAAAACTAGCTTACTATTAAAATCAGCACTTATGAACAGCAAAGAGAGTTTACGACATGTTACAATCAAGAATACTCTCAAAATTGTTGCATCGCAGCTTATGTGCTTACATCTTATACGAATCTGCATTGTTATTTATCTGTTTCCTATGCTAAGCTTGATTAATTTCCGTCTTTTCTTAGCATTTCCTTACCACCTCAATTTTTATTATTTTATAACACACATATATATATGTATAAATCTATATATGGTATATCAAATGATATATAAATATATACGTATATAGATGCTATCATCAATCATACCTAGTTTCTTTCCTCGCAATATATTACAATTTGATTCACATTTATACACATACATATTATAATTATTATGCCTTTCAAACCACATACTTTTACTAAATTGTATACGATAAAAATCTGTACATACAGATTTATGTTTATGTTTCAGATTTAAGAAGTAAAATAACTTCTAAAGTCTTAACAATTTTTTTATGTATCTGATGATTAATAAAATCATCATAATATAATCTCATATTTATGATCTAATTATTCACAAAAATGATATTGTTATTTAAAAACTTATTACTCTTAAAAAATATTGAAAAATTTACAAAATTGCAGTCAATTGTATATTAAATACATTAATTTTTAAATTATGAAACTAAATAAATAAAATTTAAATGAGAACTTTAAATGTACTTATCCTGAAAAACAATACATTATATCATGACATATGCAACTGAGGTTTTGTTAACAATGCTAACATTTTAGGCTGAATTCTTTAAAAAAATATTGTAAATTCCTATATGAATTATAAATAGTGTGTTTCAATGAATCGCTAATAGTAATTTCAGTTTCCAAATCGTTAAAAAAAGCAAAAAATGAAAGTCAGGCAAAATATAAATCAGCAAATCTCCAGAGTCGAAGACGATAAATGAGTTCTTTTTCCTTTGCATGTCTATTATTAGTCAATAGTACACGCAATTTTGATGCAATCACGTCCCATTATTGTGACACAAAAAAGTCGATTAACCAGCAACCGCTTAATCCACCCTTCCGTATGCCGGGACTATACTGTTGCCAACCCAGAGCTTGCAGTTCTCATAGCCAGCCATGGGCAGGACATCTTGATCAACGATAAGGATCCTCTGACCGCTGGTGACATCCTTCACTTCGCCGTGCCAGACGAAGTGTTTGAAGAGCTGCTGTATCGCCTGCAAGTGTCGCCTCTGCTCGGGCGTCTGAGACGGGAAGAAGCCAAGAATGGCAGCGGCGTCGCTGTCCGCATCCGCGACCACGTCGCGTGGGAAAGTCGATACGTAGAATGGAATGTCGGTTTTCATGGTGGCCACCGCCATTAATGGACAGACTACGCGGATGTCGGATATTATCGTGTGCAAGCCTTTCAAGGTCGCATTGTATTTTCTGCAAGAGGTCGAATGAAATAAAATTATGAAATAAAATAAAATCAAAGAAACTAAACTAAGAAGTTTAATAAAATAAACGATAATAAATTATATTAAATTCTGGACTAAAATTTCGAGATTCAATGTTAAGAAGAGAATCGTTTAAAAAAAAAAATAAAAAAAAATAAAAAAATAAAAGTATTCCGTGATACACCGAATTGTGACAATCAAACAAATGTGCAAAATATTTATTGTATAAGTTATTCCAAGATTCGAGTGGGAAGTTATTGTTAATTCGTGTACTTACGTGAAAATTTGATCGCGATATTCGAGGGTTCCAAGCAACGAATCGTTCTCAAAAACGACGCTCTTTATTTTCTCGGGATCGACGGTCATATTGTACGCGAATTGCTTGGGCAACTGTCCGGATTGCGCAGTCGTGCCCATAACAACCTTAACGGGCAGTTCCTTGGTGGAGAAGATTTCGCCAATGTGTTTTTGAATAATGATGTCGTCCTTGACCAGCCATTCGTGTTTCTTTTCGTCCGACTCTCTGATCTGTGGCAGTCCGTCGTTCACCGAAAACCACGAAGGCGGAACAGCTTCCATGACGTCCTCCGCTTTCTTGCTCTTAAGACATTTGGCATCTTGACACCTATTTTATACCAGTAATTAGTCAACGATAATCTTTATTTGTGAGACTAAGATTCCTTTTTTTTTTATGAGACGCGCGCGATAGCGTATCGAACTAAAAAGTTTAACACGATGGTTAAGTGATCGAGAAAAGCAATTTAAAAAAAAAAAAAAAAAAAAAAAAAAACCTATCGATTAGAGCATAATCATTGAATTGTTTTTCTAATATATACAAAAGCATCAAGGAATTATTTTTAAGAAAGGAAAGCATCGCAGCAACGCACTTGATAGCGTCCAGGAAGACGGCGTTCTGCTTCTCCGAGTCGCCGAGGTCGCGGGCGGGGAAGATGGCGCTGCCGCTCGAGATCCAGGCGCGCGAGAACAGGCCCTGGGCCTGACGGGAGCCGACCAGGGCGGTGACGAGAGTGCCACCGGCGCGGTGGCCCCAGAGGGTGACGCGGCTCTTGTCGCCGCCGAAGTGCTCGATGTTCAGCTGCACCCATTGCAGGACGGTGATGATGTCGGAGAGCCCGTAGTTGCCGGAGCTCGCGGGATGCGCGGCCCGCGAGAGGGGCTCCACGGCGAGGAAACCAAAGACGTCGAGACTGGAAGAAAAGGGGGAAAAAATAATTGAACGTGGCGCATAAGTATTTTATTGCGGTTCACGGTGAGTTTTGGCGATGCGTCGTAAAAATGGGCTTGAGCAACAATTTACAGTTATAATTATTATAATATTTAAGCAAGAAAAAAATACTTATTATATTTACTTAACGTAGTTTCTCAAGACTTGCAAAAGTGATCGACTTGCAATAGCATTAAATACAGTTAATTTTGAACTGTTCATTAATGCATCGGTGGCAATTAGTACACTGAAAAAAGATCTTCTGATATCGAGTAAATATTTACTTGTTTTGTATCAAGTAAATCATTATTTTAAATTAAGAAAATCTTTACTAGATTTTAGACGACGTGGTCTGATTTAAGTGGACTCTTCTTGCCTCAAGTAAATACTCTCCTCTCGTAATTTAAGAAGATACTTTCATAAATTAGGAAAATAACGTACTTGCAATAAAACGTATAATATTGACTTAATGACAGACATTTTTTTCAGCGTATAAATAAATTTTTAAATTTAAAATTGAAAGGTAGATATCGTGTACTGATAATTGGATTGATATGAAAAACGAGAGATCAAAAGAAAAATCAATTTTTATTAACATTTGTTGAACTGTAACCATAAACAGGGATATAGTTAGGCCTTTCATAATAATTCTTAATAATTCTGAATAATTCGGTTGCAAACTAAACTAGTAAATGTTCTTATGTTTTTATTGGCCTTGCAGTAGTTAATAATATAAAAAAAATCAATTTATACTATTGTTAAGAAATGATAATCTCACGCTGCATACGATATTTTTGTTCACTTAAACTGCCGAATCTATGTATCGGCTTCGTTCAACAATACTTTGATGATCGATATACTATTGTTATCCTTTACTAACATAGTAAAGGATATATTTTTTAATAGTAGTTATAATATTTCAGATGTTGAAGGGGTGATTATAAATAAGGTCACTGTCCGATTATCACAATCTAATTATAATTGCATTATTGTATAAATATTGTAAGGACCGATAAAAATATTTCTTAGTTTGCTTCATAAGTAATTGTCAGCTATAAATGTATATTGCACGATTTTTAACAAATTTTTCCTTCAACGTTCACTCGACCGTTGTTGTTGTTTTTTTTTTTTGTTGTTGCGCGGCAGCTGTATAACTGTCGTCTAACTCTAATCGCTTATTTCTCTATTAAAAAGCAAAAAAAGGAGAGAAAAAATTCTGTCGCATCGCCAATAGAGCACGCGCGCGATAGATGCACGGTGGGGGGGGGGGTCTCACCACCCATCGCATACTCACCGGAAGTTGGGCCTAACGTAGACCATGTCGCGCACGCGCGCCAGCTTGCCGGACGGTATCATGATGCCGGGCGACGGCCCGCTGAGCGTGTCGGCGCCGATCATTACGACTACGGCCAGCGGCTTCTCGTACAGCACCTGGGGCGTGTAAACGTCGAGATAGAGGCAGTCCTCGGAGCCGCTTATCGCGCCCGCGGCGCTGCGCTGCCAGCAGGCCTCGGACACGTTGTGGGCGAGATAGGTGCCGTTCCAGCACAGATCGATGCTGCTCAGCGTCTTGGACGGCTGCCAGCGCAGATGATTGACGGGCGGCACCGCGTACGGTATGCCCCGGAACACGAAGGCGTCCTCCTCGAGGAGGCCCTGGACGAGGCCGCACGACGTCTGGGTGACGACCTTGCCGTCCTTGATCGGCTGGGGCACGCTGCGCCGCGGGCCGGCGCACGCGACCAGTACCAGGACCAGGACCAGCACGCACACCAGGACGCTCACGCCTGCATGGAAAAGGGAAATGGAATCAATCGTGTTATATTTTTTATCGCGTCGATCGCGGCTGTTGATGGAAATTCGTCGCGCGGAAGAGGGGTAAAATGAGAACAGCAACAAAACAAAAAAAAAGAGATACACGTGCAATACAATCCTGAGAAAATTTTTTAAATGCGTGTCCAAATATGCGACGTGGTTGGATTTAACGACAGATCGTGTTGGATGAAAACTTCTATGAAGGTGCAAATAACGTTAAACGCCAACGTACATCTTTCACAACGCTACGCGTTTTGCTTTCTTTCATTTTTATTAATGCATTCCTTTATATATAAGGGATTAAAAAGTGTTTCAAACGTTTCGAAATCTATACAATATACATTAAAGCACGAAAATTCGATAAGGTGTATATTCTATTAGATTTTCACGGAGTCCCATATATTAATGTAAAAATAACTACATTTCGCGCCACCAAATCTACATTTTATTGAAAAATTTTTTTATGTACAATTTCAAATTGGCCGTCACACTTTAATACCGACAGTCGATCAAACATTTCGATACGTTTTCATATTGGGAACGTGTTTAAAAATATTTCAAATTTTATTCGTATATACGCGATTTTGTGTCTTAATAAATTTTCGTTTACGGTTCCCGTTATAGGAAAATTATCTTCGTGCATTCTGGACCCGAACACATCTTAATCTCAATAGTATTTTAAACGTAAGTAATCTAAATTTCTCACGCTAGACAATATAAGAACAAGTTTTTTTTTTTCCCAAAATTCGCGCACTGACCATGTAAACTATGCATATAATATCTCTCCTCGTATTTAGGTATCATAACGAATGCAACCTTCATCCTTCACATACGTCTCGGTTTACATGCACATAAAGTCGCCAGCCTCGCTCGTTCGACCAATACAACAGGCCGAAAGCTCCCCGCGGCGATCGCGATAACGCGGTCGCCACCGACAAGTACGACGAACGAGGATGAACGACGCAGCCCCCGGTATCGGGCGCGAAAAACGGGCCGCGAAGAAACGGGAAGTGAAAACAAAAAAAAAAAAAAACAAAAAAGAAAAACCACCACAGACGCCCACGTATAAACGCGCGCGTGTGGCGCTCGCCCCGCCGTTCTTACCGCTGACGATGATGTTACGCCTGGCTGCGGAGAGGCACTGGGCGTACGTCTGCGGCTTGACGGGCGGGCCCCCGTCAGCGGCCTCGGCGTCGAGGCAGACGGCCTCCATGCCGTCGCCCGCCGCCGCGCTCTTCTTCTCCTGCGCGCCGTCGTCCAGGGTCTCGACGCTGGCGAGGCCCGCGGCTGGACCGGTCGTACCCAACTCGGCGTCCGCCTCCTGAAACACGCGGGGTTAAGAAACGGTCAGATTCGATTAATGCACTCCAGCCATGATCGACGGGCTCTTTATTAATGATACATTTGAGGGGTCGAGGTGGGACGATAGTAGAGGCGTAAATTCTACAGGAATAAAAGAATAAAGGACTCGGCTTTTTTAACGATATATGTATACTTCATTTTATTAATGAACTGTCGACTGCTTTTCTATGCCGATTGAGTGGGGACTATTCTGTTTTAAAGATTATTATATATATATATAGTAAACCATCGTAAGCTCCCATTATAACTATTCTCTTTAGTCGCTGCTCCTTCGCACTGCTGTAACGTTTTCATTATACAATTAGGTCTTGAAAGCATTAATTTCCACACCGTTTGAAGAAAAAAAAAAACGTTTCCAATAAGCAGTTGGACGAATTTTCTTCGAATCCCGCAGTAAATTCGAAGGGGCGCAAACAAAGGGCGTGCTTAAATACGAAAATTGAAGCGATTTAATATTCGCGTGTATAGCGCTACTGAAAATAAAGAGGCGTTTTCTGCCCGATCGATGAAAATATCGTTGTCGACGGCCCCTTCGATTTTACATTATGTACATATCCTTCTTTATTACAAAGATTACGTCAACGAAAATTATTTTTACTTTATATAATCGTAGTCGCGTTATAGACGTTACTTTCCATTCATAAAACCTCCGACTCATCGGGCGATGAGAGAAAGTATGATTCGACGCTTTTCGTCTTTGTTTTTTTTTTTTTTTTTTTTTTTTTTTTATATACACGAGCACATTATTTTCCGATCTGATTAAAAGAAGTGGCGTTGAATAATTTACAAGTCTAGACTACTGGTAATACAAGAGGAATTTAGCGCATCGTTTTTAACGCTCGTTTAAAAGAAAAAACCTGCCCCCCCTCCCCTCGCCCCCTCGCCCGGCCGATTCGACTCGCTGATACGCGAACTCTTCCTTTTCCCGTGAATTATTTCACCGTATAAACGTCGGGCAACTTCCTGTTCCTAGACAATTGAAAATTACTATACGCCTGCCCCGCGTATATAAGGAAATCTTTTTATACTTTTAGTCGCGTCGGAGGCGAGTTTTACAGTAAAATCAGCGGCGTGTAATTTGGTTAAAGGAGAGGTTTGGTGGGAAGCGACTTTTTTCTTTAAAGCGAGCGATAATTATTAACGGCAGTTTTCTCTACATTAGTGCGTAATAATGCACCTGATGCGCGTCCGTATTAGATGACTATCTATACATAAGAAATTTAAGGTGAAAAATAATGGAAGATATAATTCTATGCACGCCTGACACAATGGACAGGTAAATGTGTTAAATCGTCCCGGACTCGTGAGACAACTTGAATATCTAATCCAATCTAAATAAACGCCAATGCATTGTCGCCGATAACGCGCCCAACAAAGCGAGATACACTTTACAAGCTTGCGAAGGGAGATCTTAAATTAAGATCGGGAACAATGTATCCGTAGGTTTCGTATACGTGGACTGTTGATAATCCGTTTTACACAATACATACCAAGTGTACGCACGAAAGTAGGCAGCGAATATCGTCCTTATATTACGAAAGAGGCACTACTCGCGAATGGAAACTCGGCCCAGCGCGATTCGAGCGAAAGCGGCCGAAAACGTGCACGCGGTTATGCGCGCGCGCTCGTATCCTCCACAGGCGAGCTGGTGGCGCTTTGCGCTAGCGGAAATTTTTTTTTTCTGAAAATAAAAAAAAAATATAGAAAGCAACCCGAAAACCTCCGCGGGCTTATGTATATGTAGTACGCGGAAACCAGCCGACGAAAGTACAACGCGGCGCGTCCACGGGAGAATTATCGTACGACGTCTCGACCGTCGAGTCGACGCGACGGAACTGACGCCGACGTGTATAGGTGTGCGGGACTAGGGTGGGGGCGCGGGATTCGGGGAGAGGGGCGCGGGAGGGCTCGAAAGCGAGAACCCCCCCGTCGTCGTCGGGTTGCGCGCGCGCGCGCGCGCCCGACCGTCCGCCCGCCCGCCCGGCCGGCGCACAGGTGCTGTAATCCACACCTGTGCAGAAAAGCGCGTCTACATTATGCCTCACGAAAATTACATGGCCGAGTCGCTTTCGTGTATATATATATATATATATATATATATATATATATATATACATACATACATACATATAACCCTCAGAGAACGGTCACGAACGAGAGAGGAAGAGAAACTGGAGAGGATAAGGGAGAAAGAGTGGGGTAAGGGGGTGAGAAGGAGGGCAAACGTGCCCGAGAGATCATCGTAGGGCTTCCGTGTACGCCACCGAAGTGAGCAGCAGCGCATATTACACACACACACACACACACACACACACACACACACACACACACACACACACACACACACACACACACACACACACACACACACACACACACACACACACACACACACACACACACACACACATGTACACGGCACTAAAATTATCACAACAATTGATTTACCCTTAAAAACATTGTCGGAAGAGAAAAAAGGTAACACAGTGTGAAAAATCATCGTAGCACCTCGATTTTCCTTCCGGATCTTAAACTTTGCAATTCCCTGATTCATCGTTACATTTGACATTATTACATTTGATTAGGTAAAATTTTCAAATTCAATATCTGATATTCTTCAAGAGAAACAAACATAATTTTTTTTTTCTTTCAATAATGAAAATTCTCGCTAAAGTTTTATTTATTTCTAGAAATAATTTCTATTTATAAAAAAGGAAATAGATTTGTGGGGTTTTTTTTTAAACATTCTACAACATTAAAATAAAAACTGAAAAATCAGATTATTTTGTGACAAATTCGATACTATGACGTGTTTAAAACAATGTCAATGGTAAAACCATTAAATCTGGCGGTATTAAATCCTCGATTAAATCTTTTATATCGATTATCTAATAGTCCATAAACTCATCGACAACCACGGTTAGAAATACAAATACAGCTATAAACTAACTCTATTAGAACGTGATTTTCCATTTTTTTTTTCAAAAAGTATGATATACTGAAAAATTGTCGAAAAAGTGATTTTTTTATGAACGAAAGAAACTTTAATGTTAATTACTCACCATCAAAATTCAGAGTAAAAAATTATCTCTATAATTGAAAATGTACATTTTTCAGTCTCACGCGATAATTTTTAATTTTTCAGAATCTCTTAATCTACGAGCATCTCAAAAATGTAAGGAAAAATTTACAACGTCGTAAATCTGCAAATTTAGGCTTTCAGGGGATGTCGGGAGTAATATTTACCGGACAGTAATACGAAGATTTTTCGTATATTAATGAAAAAAAGAGACAGAGAAAGGCAAATCTAACTGTCACAATATATATGTGGAAAACGAAAATTCGACTCGAACATCGCTGCCCCGACATCCCCTTAATATATAAGAAAATATTTGATGTGCTACGATGACGTGTCGCTATGCCATGCACGACCATCGGAAGTACGAAAACTCTTAGACAGAAATAAGTTATAGATGAAAATAAGAAAAATAAGCCGCCGCGCTCTTCTGATTTTATTCTACCGCGACCTCTACATATATATACACACACAAACACACACATTGGAGCGTACGGGGTTTTTTTTCACGCGCTGCGCAGTATCATATATATATATATTACATACACACACATGTATATGATTATGTATACATATACGGGGCCGTGTGCGCTAGAACGGCACACGCGCGCGCGAGATGAATAATGGCACCACGCTGAATAATTACGGAGTGGCCTACGGACGCAGGCCAGTCGATAGCGATCTTTCCCCGGTCTTCTAAGGCGAGAGGGAGAGAGAGAGAGAGAGAGAGAGAGAGAGAGAGCGTGTGAGGGAGATAGTGATGCCGAGCAGCTTTTCGCGGTAGAAGTATTAGTCTAAAAGTCTGCAGCTAATGGATTATGCTTGTGGTCATTATCGCTATACCAGCATGATATCGCAAGTGCGCGCTCTCTCTCTCGCTCGCTCTCTCTCTCTCTCTCTCTTTCGCACACGCATGCACCGACACACACGTCTTTCTTCGGTCGGTCATTTCCTTAATGTATAGCGAGATGGAGTTCTGGTTTTTAACGTAAAGTGAGGAAAGCGCGCAGCGCCCCATCCTGTAAAGTTTCGGATATATATATATATAATATGCACTTGACGCATGTACCTTTAACATTCGCGCAACATTTTTTATTCTGCATATCGAGGAATAATTTTGTCGCCGATTAAACGCACCGTACCCGACCGCTTTGAATTATTGAGAAAGCGATAAACCTTCTTCCTTTTTTTTTCATTTCACGCAAAGGTGGCAATTAAATTTGCATATATACTTTCATATCGGCTCCGTTGACTCTCGTTCATTATCCGATCTTTCATTATTTATGACGTATAATTATTTCGAATTAGCTTGATTATTAAGCGAAATTCGCCTTAATAGATAAGACCGTGAAAAAAAAAACATTTCGTTTTTTATTTCATACTTTATTTAACTCGATATTTCATTGTTATTTATATAGATAAAGACGGTTTTCAAAGAATTTCATTGAATTCAATTTATGTATTACTTATTTCTCTGCGGATTACGGGACGTGTAATAATGATCTCGAAGAACATAGTTTTTATATTTTGATTCTTGTTCTGTTTCGTAACCATAATATTCATTTATGTATCTACTCTGTACAAGGTATCGTCCGACGGTTTACCTCGCCATTTCCGTATCTTGAAAATATGTACATAATTAAAAATATATAATATTTTTTATACTATCTTCAATATTATATCTCCATGACTTATTGTTACTTTATAGGAATTGTCGAAAATGAAATATTTAGTTTGATTTCTAAGTATGAATCAATACCATCTATTGTTTAGATGGAATTCAATATTCTAACCAAACGATACTTTTCCGAATAAAGGTACGCTAATGGAAAATATCCATTTGACAGATTAATTAGAGAAATGGATTTCTTAGCAAATATTCGACGTAAATGCCGAATTTCACGAATTTCTTATAATATATTCATAATAAAATTTTCTTTTAACAATAGAATAACAATTTATGTTATTTTTATTTTTAGCACTATATCGCTTTTGTTCAACTTTACCGAGTACAAATAGCATAAATTCATTCTCACTGCAGGTAAAATATTAAAAATGTTATAATCTATTGTGAAATAGGATGATTCTAAATAAAAAGTTACAGTTGATTTTTCTAAACGAATACCTATCCAACATAGATACGTGACCGTCATGAATAAAGTCCGCTCTAAATTAATTGACGCGTGAATTCTCGGCTCTAAGCTCTATTACTCCGATTTCGAAATAAAAAGGAAGTGAAACTCTAAAAAAAAAAAATGAAAGAAAAAAAAAAGAAAAGCGCCGCCAGAGAATGGAAAGATCGAGACGACGATACAGTACATATAATAATGTCAATAAATAAAGTCCGATAAAAAGTTATTCGTCCTGTTCCCGAGCGCCAGCCGAAGGCGCGCCCCGCTGCTCGTCCTCTCCGAGAGATGGGCCTTGCCGGCAAGTCGTGAAAAAAGCGAACCTCGCGACGGTCGCGCGCGCTCCGCGGGGAAGGTGAAAGAACAGGACAGAGTGACAGGAAGGGAGGCAGGGAGGCAGGAGAGAGAGAGAGTGAGAGTGAGATACAGAGCAAGAAGGGAAAAAAAGGCAAGAGCCAGAGACGGAGAAGGATCCGAGATGACGCGGGCGGATAGGGCGATCATTACCTTCTTCCTTGAGAAAACGTTGGACAATGGGAGCCGTATCGCCCCGAGGAAGCCCCTCGGGCCCTCCTTCTCCTTGGCCTCCTTCGCGGGGGTGCCACCGCCGCCGACGGCCGCCGCGGCGGCCGCCGCCTTATCGGCCGGCAGGGTGTCGGCGTCCTTCGCCCCTACGTCGCCGTCAGCCGCCTCGTTCGGCTTCGCGTCCTCGTCCTGAAAAACAAGCCAACAGTGACACGGTCAGACTGCGCATGGACTTTTATACCTGTCGGGAGGGGAGGGGGGGGGGTATTTAAAAAATGGCGGGCGGGTGGAATGATCCGTGCACGCGGTGATTCATTTTGCGCGGGAACCAAGGGGGACGGCCGGCCCCGCGGCGCACCGGCTCCGCGCGTATGTACACCGCGCAGCTGTCTCTTTAAGAGATGATTAGCGCGGGCCTGATTTACGGAGAGATTTTTTTTTTTTTCCACCCACGCTTTGTCTCGGGACAGTGTTAGGGCACGGTGGGGGGCGGGGGGGGTTCTAAGAACATCGCGCTTATTTGTAGCGCAGATTGGACCTATACATATGCATAATCAAGTCGAATTAAGGTTTTTTTTCGATCGATATTGGTAAGAAATTGATCTTTTTTTACACACACGACATTCTTTCTGATAAACCTATAGTGAAGAGTTATTATTAATAAGACAGTTTACTGCGTGATTATTCAATTATTCCATAAATAATGTACGTGTTAAATCGATCATAAATGCGTCGACAATAATGAACATTTTTCGGTTCGTGGAAAAGTTGTACGTAGGAAGTTTATACAGATATTTTAAAAATTTTAATGGTTATTATTGCGTTGCAAAATGGAACAATCGTGAAATTCTCATTTTTATTTCTCATATCAGAGACGGTTCGTTATACTAATTAATTAGAACAGATAAGGCGAAGCAGAAACGAGTTGAATTGCTGAATAGTTTCAGATCTAATTAAAATAGAATGTAAATCCAATCCTCGATAGTTTGTCCAATAGTTCGGTGAAAAACAATTCTGTTGAATTAAAAAAGTTCATCTCAACCCCGTAACAATTGAAACATATATCTGGAATTTTTACGCATATACTCGAGTGTATAATTATAATTATCAATAATAAAAAAATGGGTTTTCTCTTCATTTCACAAGTATCTGGATAAAATTTATAAAGTTTTCCGTTTATAAGCAAACGAGATTTTGTGCGGCTTCGAAATATACGAAACCTACCTTTCATATGTTTTATTTATTTCAAAAGATATATTCTTAAAGACCGTAACGTAATTCGCGCAAAATGCAAGCAAGCCAGCGTATTACGATATATATAATATATATATATATATATATATATATATATATATATATATATATATATATATAATACATTTCAAACTAGACTCTCGGCTGAACTCGAGCTACACGTGTAAGTAGTATATATTATAGAGGTGAAAATATATAGAGGGCAAGTATAACGTTAACGCACACCGTTAGAATTACTCCGCCCAACACATTCTATATATATATATATATATATATATATATATATATAGTACTCGAGCTCAATATCCCCGCCGTGCGTGTTGCAGACTGCGCGCACGGGTGCGCGCGTGAAGCCAGAGAGAGAGAGAGAGAGAGAGAAAGCGCCTCTTGGGTCAAAAAGTCTTAGAAATTTTCTAGCATAAAGAAACCGGATATCCCCCCCCCCCGGTGGTGCGCGTACGAGGGCAATACCTGTGCGTCGAGCTTTCCATTCGCGTTTGCTGAATCCGGCAGATACACGCGCGCGTACGCACAGAACATACGCACGCACATTGGCATATTATAATATATCACGCGGTGTGCAAAATGCGCGCAGTATCTATACGCATACGTGTGTATATATATATATATATATATATATATATATATATATATATATATATATGTGCGAAGTGGAGTGAGGGGAATCAAAAGCGTTGAGGGAAGAAGGAGAAAGAGGAAGAGAGGACAAAAAGAACAGAGAGATGAGCATCCGCTATAGCTTCTATCGAGTCCAGAAACAGACGCGCACGCATATTTTTACACACGCGCTCGAGTGTATATATATATATATATATATATATATATATATATATATGCATATAAATATATAGCCCGCATGGTAGCGTGGGCGTGCGACGTCACAATGAAAATACGCCGGAGCGACTCGCGATCGTTCGCCGAGACCTTTGAAAGATCCCTCCGACTCTTTCTCCGTCACTCTCTCGATACTGTATCCTTTAGCACCCCCTCCCCCGTCGTCGTTCGCCCACTTTTGCGCTCGTGCCCTCGCTCGTCCGCTCGCGCGCGCATTTGAATATCACCGACCGCCGCGACTTTTCAAGTGCGCCTGCTCCCCTGCCGCCCGTCTTCCGTGCTTCCGTGTAACAGCTGCGAAATATCGAGAATTTGCAGTTATAATGTACGGACGTACACATAGATGCAGGTGTCGATGTGTATCTATATGTATATATATATGAATTTTCGAGAAAACAGAATGTAGAGGACGCGCAGTTCCCGCACGTTTCGGACACCCGTGCCTTTCCTTATCACCTCTTATCGGGGGTGGGGGGTGCTTTTGGCATCGTGCCAAATCCCTCGCCCATGATCTATACGTTATATCCGCGTTGTATTTTTCAATTACTAAACGAGTTGAGCGCACTTACACACTCGCGCACACGCCCACACGCGCGTATATAGGTATATAATACAGGAATACAGGATATTCGCCTTTGTGCTCGCCACGGCGCGGGCGGTGTCTCCCACGCCCTCGATTTATGGCCCCTTTTATGGATATATATATATATATATATATATATATATATATATATATATACTCCCGCGGGAGAGGGGACAGCGGAGAAACAAAAAAAAAAAAGAAAGACAAAAAAGAAAAACAGCGGGAGATCTTCCCGAGCTTCTACGCGTTCGGGCGCGTTAGGTGTGCCGCGACTCGGTCGCTTTGTGTCGCCTCGCGCGTACACAACAGACGCGATTTACCAGCACCTTGGTGGTCATTAAATAATAAAAAAAAAAGCTTTTTTCCCGCGCGAATATACGGGCGCGCGCTTTTCGCGCCCCGCAAGAGCGGTAGCGTTATTTTACGAGCGCTCACGGCTGCTGCGCCGTATATGGATATATATATATATATATATATATATATATATATGATGTGCGATTTCTCCGCTCCCCTCTCTTAACCTTCCGAAAGATACCGTTTCCTCATTTAAGTTATATATTATATACGCGAGGCGATATGATATATATATAGAATGCACTCGTGCTGGGAGATTTTATGCCTTTAGCCGCGCGAACCGGCTAATTTACTTACTGTAAATTATCTGAACGGTCGATGAAGGTGGGTGGGGGAAAACGGGGACGAGGAAGAGCATCTGCGATCGGTGCTCAATTATTCGCTTGTTAAAATCGTACATAGGCATATATATATATATATATATATATATATATATATATATATATATATATATATATTAGCTTTTGTTAATGGCGTTCCTTAATACATAGGTATATAACGCGTACGCATACGTATACCTAATAAGCGTATGGCCGCGGGACGCGACCGCAGAGCGCGAATGAATTTTTGCGCGACATATAATAAAGCGAGCTTCCAGTTTTATATTATACCGCAGCAGCAGCAGCAGCAACAGCAGCACCCTGCGGTGCGCATACACACATGCACGCGTGGCCAGTGCACACGTATATCTAATAACGATTCGACGAAGCGCGCTTCTTTTCAATGATACGCGCTTAATTTGACGGGGGCTATAAATCGAAAGGGGCCAATTAAAAACGGCTTATCACTAAATATCGAGAGATAAATCATAATGTGATAAAATCAAAATAAAAAAAGGGGGCGCATACTTGTATGTGAACTGAGAGAGAGAGAGAGAGAGAGAGAGAGAGAGAGAGAGAGAGAGAGAGATTGTCTTCAATCGATTTGAAAGATTCGCGACCGTACGTCTCCTATCGACTAAATTGCTTTCCTGAAAATTTACATACAATATTTATCTCTATTTATTTATGTATAGCTAGGTATATAGCATTGTACTAGTAGCCATCAACGAGATTTTCGATATATATATATATATATACATATGTATGTATGTATGTATGTATGTATGTATGTATGTATGTATGTATGTATGTATGTATGTATGTATCTATGTGCCCGCGCGCGCAAGCATTAAAGTTTCAATCACCCGTCGATCGCCCTGCTCCGACAGTGCCACTGGAAGCCTTTCCAGTAGTACATATTATACCACTAGATCTAAATGTGCACTTTTGTGCTCCGCCCTATATTGCACTCACGCGGCAAAAGCCGCTGTATAGCGCCGACGTGCTCGAGATCGAACAAAAGGAGAAAAAAGAGAGAAAAAAAGAAAAGAAAAGAAAAATCCTCGGAAAATCGAAGAGACTCTCGCTTATTTCGTACACGACGGTCGAGAAGTGAAAAAAAAAAGTAAAGAAGACACGAGGAGACGGCAAAGCTGCGCGGGGTGGGAGAGAAAGAAAAGGCAGCGCGCGCTGCGAGCGATTATCGAGCGAGTTCCGGGAATCGGCGCCGGCGTGTATGTCCGATGGCACCAGCGGACGAATTCTTCGCGCGTCGCCGTGTCCGAGAGGGGGGGAGATCCTGGCACGGGACCTCGGGGCGGGAGAACCGAGCGTCATTGGCCGAGTGTAATAGACAAACAAGAGTTGTTTAATGCATAACAGTCGATAATTATTGTTAATTTACTTGTCTCTATTGGGAATAGATCGCGGTTTATGGATCTTAACAGTTCTAAAGGTCGTTCAGTTCATCAATCTGTTGCTCTATTTATCGATTATATTTATCGGTAAACTTATAAGGTGCAGCAAGTTTATTGCACAAACCTATACCAATCGCCCTATATAACTCATCAGACAAGAATGGTACTATAAGAATAGAATTTTTGTTAGAAAGAAAAAGGTAATAATAAATACAAATTATGTTAAACTTTTTTCCTCATAATTCATTGACTAAAATTATCCATAATACTGTAATTAAAAAAATGATCGCTGTTTGTGTCCATACATGGTAGATTTCACTATACATACTCCATTCGATACGAAATCCAGACCCGATTTCATAGCCTCAAAAAAAAAAAAAAAAATTGAAAAAAAATCAAATTGGATTTCCGTCTAAACGTTTTATGTTGCTCTATGATCCCGATCATCATCTCGATTAAAAACTAAATGCTCTGCTGTTGTCAGGAAAAAATAATATTTTTTCCCTCGACAGTACGCCGAAAATATGGATATCGCAGTTTATCTCGACGTTCGCCAAATCATCGCTCGACAAATCTCGGATCTTTCAGCCGCGCTTCCGCATCATTACAATATCGCGCACGAGTGTGTATAAATTATAAGCGCCCTATCGTATAACTATATCACGGAGAAGGAGGAGTCGAGCTCTTGAGACGCCCCCCCCCCCGCCGCTCCATCGAGAACCCACAGACGATCCGGTGACGGCGGCGAGCCGCGGTGATCCCGCATGAGGATGCAGCGCCTGTGAGGAGGCGGAGAGAGGGGGGGGGTCTCTGGAACGCCCGACGATGATGATGCCATCGTCGCAGACATCGGGCCCGCGCAGAGGCGCACCCCGCGCGCACGTGGCCTCTACTCTCTCTCTCTCTCTCTCTCTCTCTCGCAAGAGCCCGTCCCGTTCTATATTTGGCCTCCACGGTCGCGCCGGCGCGCTGGGACGAGCTGAAGTACCACGGCGTTTCCGAGCGCGTCTGGATCCCCTCCCCCGCGCCTGCCCCACGCCCCTCGCGAGCCCCTCGATGGACTCGAGTCGCGTGTCACTTTTTAGCTTCGTACAACTACACGCGCGCATGCATGCGCGCAGGGACGCGGTGTATTATCGCGGGGAGAGCGCCCCCCCCCGTTGGCGAACGCTATGCCCATATGTCGCGGTTCGCCGGGACGGGGGAGGGGGGCGCCCACCGCCCCCTGCCGCTCCATCCTCCTTCTCCTCCTCCTCCTCCTCGTAGCCCTGCACTCGCGATCGGGTCTCGTCGTTCTCTCGGCGACGACGTGCACGCAACAACGGTCGCCTCCTATTGCGCACCAACGGGTGCGAGCGAGTGCTCTAACTACCACCACCCCCCACAACGCTCGACAACCCCCCGCGCCCGCGCGTCCAGGGTTGGTTGCGGCGAAGCGACGTATAAATCCGAAGGGCCGGTCGCGACAATGATTGCAGCCCGCTGCAGTTCCGCGCACGGGAGGAAATAGCGAGATTCGGCCGGTTTCGACCTCTTCGCGAGGGGGCAATCGCGCGTTTCGTTAACGATACGCCACGACGACGCCGTCGGACGCTTTACGAGATACGTTGGTAATGCGGAGAGTCCCGCAACGTTTAACCCATTAACCGACGTGGGTAATTTTTTTTTATCTGGCTGTTTTTTTAACCTCGCGATAATCTGCCCCCTCCCCCCCAAGGCTCTCGCTCCGGCAATCCGCTCGGAACGGAATATTTTGCTCGCCGCGCATTTTACGCTCGTGAGTCCGGAAAAAAATAATGGAGCGGCGAGAGAGACAGAGAGAGAGAGAGGGAGAGAGAGTGAAAGGGGAGGGAGGAAGGAGGGATACGCACCAACCCGCAGACTGGAGGCGAACGAAGTAATGCACACGGAGAAAGAGAGAGAGAGAGAGAGAGAGAGAGAGAGAGAGAATAATTTTACGCCACATTGTTTTCGCGCTCTTATATTTTACTTTGATTTTTATTTTATTATATGGGGGTGGGTCGAAATCTCGTCGTTCGACGGTATATATTTTAATTAATGCGCTCGCTTCGCGCCCCACCGGTCGTAAAGAGGATTTTATCGCCCCCTCCCTGCTATAATATATATAGATATGTGTATAGGGCATATCCCGCGACGTGTATGCGCTGTGCGGCAATTAAATTAGTACGCGCCTTGAATCTTTTAATATATATGTGTTTGATATATATATATATATATATATATATATATATATATATATATATATATCGTATTGTTTGATACTACGCGATGATCCCTTCCTCTCTGTCTCTCGATGCAAAGTTTTCTGCTTTAATAATTATTGCTGATATATCGATGCGCGTCACTAACAAGCATCCGTTTCTGATATATGCATAGACTTTAATACTTGCATTTCAGATGGGTTTTGTGATAAAACATTACATATATGTGGTGTATATGTATATATATATGTGCGTGCTTTGCAAGGGGCGCCACAACAAATTTATTATGTCAGATTTTACAAAAAGAATTTTAGAATTATTACAAGAAAAATTTGCCCCGCCCCCCCGTTGTAGCACACCTTCGAAAAGACCGTTGGTGTAGGGCAAATCTCGACCAAAATTAAGAGAAGAATTTTGCTACCTACAATAATATACGGAAAATGAGGGAAAAGTAATCGTAAATATAAATAAATAAATTCAATCCCGTTGCTACAGTTTAAATAACATCCCCGAGCGCGCCCCAAAAGCATAACGTCATTGCCGTTGCGCTGGGGAAGGGCGGACGTTCGCCAAGACAACATCGACCGCACTGCATAATATTTTATATCGACGTCATCCCGGCGGTATACAGGAGGAACGAAAAAGGAGGAATTGTTTTTTTTCTACCTCGCCCCCGCCCCGACCCCTCCTCGGCAGAGTGCCGACGTTGTTTACAAAACAAAATGCTTTCGCGTTATTCGCCAGCGATCCCGGCGATGATTCTATTATACACGGGCAGGGGTCGGCGATCTCGCCGCCGTCGCCCCCCCCCTCCCCCAACCCCGGCCCCGTCAGGAGCCGAGCTCCGCGGCGAACGCGCGCGCAAATAACAGCGGACCGACGTCCGTTTAATTCGCCGGCCGAGCGAAAAATTCGCCGCATCAGGCGGGCGCGTGAAAATCTCCAACGTGCGCACGGCCGCGCGCGCATCCCTCGCGTACAAAGTTACGACGCGTCATTGATTGCGTCGACGGTGGAAGGGAAGAGGGGGGGGCGGAGGAGAGAGAGAGAGAAAGGATACACTATGCTTGTTATACCGTTCGTGATGCCTGCAGATTCTACAGTGCAGCGTGGGTGGGGAAAGAGAGAGAGAGAGAGAGGGGGGGAGCGATGAACGAACGAATCGACAGAGTCACGGCCTGGCAATTTGTCCGCGGCTGATTGTTGTGTCGAGACATACAGAGTGCCGGCCGATTTTCTTTATTATACATGTAGTATGCATATTTACCTAGTCAACGCGCGCCCGTGTGCGCTGTCCTCGCGCGCGCAATACACTCACTGAGAAGAGACATTCCTATTTCGCCCCTATCCTCTATCCCGTCTACTAACCAATGTGCATGTGTTTGTGTATGCGCGCGCACGAGCGTGTTAAAATAAATAAAAAATTTTTTCGTACTCGGGAAATCGTTATATTATAAAAGCTCTCGATCCAGCCACTATAAACGTGCGTTCGTTCGCGTTTTCTCTCTCTCTCTCTCTCTCTCTCTCTCTCTCCTGCCGCTATGAACGACAGTACGCGCAATATATGCATACGACGACCTTTAACGAGCCCTCGTAAAACGAGGCGAATTCATTTTTGACGAGAGTGCTCGCGATGCCGGTGCTCAAAGTGTACAATGAGCGCCGAACGATCGGCGTGGGTGGAAAACGGCGGGAGGGAGGGAAGGCGGGGTCGAACGACACCGGCGCGAATCGGCGTTTATTGGTGTATGAATGATGTCGTTCTTTTGCCAGAAAAAAGCCTTACAGATCGGAACAATTTTAATTATCGAAAAATCATGAAAATGCATCTATAATATAAATCAGTGTGCGGCCGTATATGCCGTTTATGCGGCTTTTAAATAAAAATAATGATCGGCGAACAGAGCGTAATAAATGCGTAAAGGCACACACACACACACAACACATATATATATATATATATATATATATATATATATATATATATATACATATATACATATACATACATACGGGCTTAATGCAATATAATGGCTTTATTAATTTGAAAATATTTATCTGTGTGTGTGTGTGTGTGTGTGAGCGTGTGTGTGTGCATTGCACTGCAGGCAATTCCTCCCGGAAGCAGGATAATTAATTCTAATATCGTTATTAAGCCAGTGCCCGAGTCGAATAAATTAATAACTTAACGTCCAGCCTTTCGAACGTACACGAGCGCTTTTTAAATGCTGTACAATAATAGTGTTTCTATGTTATATACATTTATAATATACACTCACCGACATATTATACAGAGTTCCAAAACCAAAGGTGGAAAAAGAAGAACATTCCCATCCCGCGCAGGTTCGTCGACGGTGAAAAAAAAAAAAGAGAGAAAAAGCCCCAACCCGAGGTCGAATTAAAACAGCGTCGGAGGAAAGAATGTCGGCTCGTATACGTACGGCGCTACTATTATACATATATAAGCCGAAAACGCACCTGTGTACACGGTAGGCACTGCTGGAGGGTGAACACAACAACGGAAGAAAAAAAAATGAATATCTTCCGTTCCTGCAAGCGCGCGCAGCGGCCTCGCTTGGTCATTACGTATGCGCAGCATGCTTAATTATAAAAAGAGGGGGGGAAAAAAACCAGTAGATGGTGAGATAGAAGGGGGTGGGGGAGAGGAGGAGATTAGCTCGAGGCCGGCGAGCATTTTCGACTCGGCGCTACAGGTGAACTCTCACGTGTGTGTATACGGGAAACAACGTCGCTGGAAGAGAGAGAGAGAGAGAGAGAGAGAGAGAGAGAGAGAGCCACGCTCCAGCGGACCAGACAGGAAAAACTCCATTTTTGAATTTCGTCGGCTATTACTGAGTGCGTATGTGTGTATCTACACAGATAAAATATTTTCGTGCTACTAAGCACGAACCACAGACGGCCGACCGTCCTCGCGACAATTATGATTCCACATTAACCGCATCGGAAGCATGACAGCGGGGTGTCATAGGAGGGGGGGGGCGATATTCTTTTTCCATTCCTTTTTTCACCGACGGTTCGCGGCCGGCCGCTACGAGCGGTTTTTAGAAATTTCGCCGACCTCCGAGCTAGAAGAAAAAAAGGGGGGGGAGAGGAGAATGAATGGGTGGGCGAGCGTCAATGAGCGACAGAGGGGCGAGAACGAGAGCAGGGAGCAGGGGGGCCAGGCGCGCTGCAGCTTTTTCGCGTTTCGGCTCCTTTGACGGCGCGGCGCTTTCGAGCCGACTGGGTTTTCGGTCGTGGCTTTTAAGCGCGCGCCCGAGCGAGACGCGCGCTTCTTTTTTTTTTTTCTTTTTTTTTTTTGCCGCGGCAAAAGGTGCGGCGGGAAGCGTGAGAGGTGAGTTTTAGAGGAGGGGGGGGGGAAGAACGAAACAGGGAAAGCCTCTGTGTTCCATCCCAGGCCGTGGCGAAGGCGGAGAGACGAGCGCGCGCGCGCGCGCGAACGAGCAAATATAACGAATATATACATGTAGCTGACAGAAGAGGGGGAGGAGGGGATGGAAAATCTAACGGCTTAACGCGTGAAGCTTGTAGCGGGACATCTGAAAGGCGCCGACACGCATCGCGGAACCATTCGGTAAATCGAGCATTTATTTTCTCATTGTTGTGCCGACGTGTATATATATATATATATATATATATATATCCCGTCTAAGAAGGATGACCGCTTTATATGCATCCGCGCACACTTGTGGAAATTTATTCGTCGCTGTAGACGAATGCGCGCCTGGTCAGAAAAATGCGTAAACGACGAGGGTGGGCGGCGCAGCATGAGCTACACACTCGTATTATTCGCCAAATGAAATTTTCCAAGAATTTCTTTTCCCGAACAGGTTTTCAACGTTCTTCGGGAATTGGTTGGGCTGCACAATACATTTTTAGCTACCTCTGAAGTACACGACTGCCCGAATCACTGATAATTGAGAGGTTAATTAAATAAAAGACTGCTCGGAAATCTCAATGAAAAGAGGATTCTGTCCGAATGTGAACTTATATTATTAAAATTTGATTTTTGAAAGCTAAAACGACCAATAGAGCTTGACGCCTTTGGTTCGATCTGAAGATAAAGTAAATTCCGAAAGCTGTTCCACGTATGAATAGGTTTGCAGTAGATTTACAATTTTTTTTTTCAAAAAGGAAAAATGATAGAATATTACGCCTCGAACGGAATCATATTAGATTAATTTTCGCCAGTTCCCATCGAGCGTACATGATAATCAATAAATATGACTACCGTTTTAACTTTGCCGATCTTTCATTGATAATGTAAATTTCCCGGACGTTCCGGTGATATTCGGCCAAATTTTCCCGACTTTTGCACACCGTCCATAAATTCTTCGATATCGAATTTTTCACGAGGGTCTTATACCTCCAACCATATAACGCTAGAATTCCAAACGAACTTCATTCGCGACGCACGGTCGATCCTGTTAAAAAAAAAAAAAAAAGGACAAAAAAACAAAACAAGTTTTGCTACGATAATTATCATTGCGCATAGATAATTCAAAACTTCTTCTTTTCCCTTTCCTCGTTCCCTTGCATTACTCGGGCGGGGAGGTGCGCCCGCCGCGAACCAGCGAGAGGAGGGGGGGGGGTGTGGCATTGTTATATTGTTTGCAAATTACAGAAGAAGGTGTACAGCGCGAACGAGCGAGGCTAGAAAACGCATATAGCGCGAGGTGTTGCGAACGGAATGCGATGAGACGACGCCGCGGCGGTCGGGGCGCATCGGCGTCGGGAGGAAGGGGCCGGGGGCACGCGCTCTAGGGCCTCGTTACGCCACTGCACGCGAGAGAACTTCCTGCGCAAGGTGTATACGCGTATACACGTGCTATGCGTATACTGCACGGTATACGCGAACCGTTGGATGGTCAGGGCGGTCGCGGTTTCCGATTCGGATATCCGAGCGACCGCGATTGATTTCCCTTCGATCTCGATCGTTTCCCGGAATCGCGCGGCCGCGCGTCAGCGTGTCACCGAGCAACGGGAAGCTCGACGAGGGCCCCCCTTAACTGGTCGCCTAGCGTTTTCTTCGTCATCCTTCCATTCTTATTTGCAAGGAGTGCACGAGCGAACGAGGGAACGAGGGCGCGTCTACGCAATTATAATGGCACACAGAGCTCCGAGCTATATATATAATATATATATATATATATATATATATATGGTCGTGTGTGTGTGTCTGAGAGAGAGCGAGAGAGAGCGCGCGTGCTGTAACTGTATATATATATATACGGCATGCAAGCGGTAATTTTATAATTGATTTGATTGACCGGCAACTCGTGCACGCGACACACACACACACACACACACACACACACACACACATGCATTCTTGGCGCGAAAGGAGCGCGAGAGGAGGGGTGAGTTGGAGACATGAGAGACGCATCTACGGATAGCAACGTACGCGCAACAGAGAAAAGATCGTGAGGATACGCTGCGCGCCTGGAATGCCTACGCGTCTCTCTCTCTCTCTCTCTCTCTCTCTCTCTCTCTCTCTCTCTCTCTCTCTCTCTATATATATATATATATATATATATATATATATATATATATATGTAGACCGCGAGACAGCTCGATTTCCGATTCGAATAATTCAAGGGAGACTCGGGTACTACTACATGCGCCTGTCATACTCGGTTCCGCTACCGCCGCGCGCTTTGGCAACAGATCCCCGAGCACTGGATATCGAATCGTATATTACACAGCGGCTCGGGCGCGCCTTTAATAAACCGGCGATTAATAGCCTCTTTTACAAGCGAATTCTCGACTGTCCCGATGTGTATGCGTAATGCGCACGTATAGAAAATAAATCTGTATGCCCGCCACGTGTAATTGCAACGCTGACCGTTCTTCACGGTTTATCGATATAGAAACCCCCCCCCCTCCCCGCGACCCAACGGAGATACGATTATACTCTCCTTTTGAAAGTCCGCTCGCCGAGCGCCAAGGCATTACCGGAGAACTTAATTCTCTATCGTCTCTACGGGGAAATCGTTCAAGCATCGCCGGAAACAGTTGCAACGAGAAGTCATCATTTTCCCGCAATCCCCCCCCCCTCTCACTCTATATATATATATATATATATATATATATATATATATATATATATATATATATTGGAATCACTCGATGCGCCCGAAAGTCACGGATCCAGAAAAATCTATTATACACAGAAGGAGAAACGAGAAACACAGAGACAGAGTCTCGCGCAATTAAAGTACCGTAAAAAAAAAAAAAAATAAATAAAACAGAGAAGCGCATCTGGGTCGAAATTCAACGGGTCGCGCGAAAACAATGAGGAGACGTCGACGCGACGACACCGCCGTCGTCGCCAGCGCCTTTGGCGGCGAACGAAACAGAACGACAGAGAGAAAAAAGCCGGAGAAAAAAAAAAACATTTTCCGGCCACCTGCGCATGCGCGTATTTAGAAGGGCGCAGTTTGTCCTGCGTTGCTTGTATACAAAGTATACCGCGCGAAATTTTTGCAACGGTCGAGAAGACGCGTTGAGAGGATAAGGAGTTGCTTCACCCGAGAATGGAGATAAAAGGGTTCGCGCCGACGGTGCGTCGCTGCAGTTGTATCGACTGTGGTTTATATATATATGTACAACCGACGAAGCAAGAGAATCTCATCGGAAGCGGTCGAGGAGATAATTCCCCCTCTCCCAATTATCGTCGCGTGGAAAGCGACTTCTACGGCTGAATGCCTGTCCTCCTTCTTCAGTGTCTTAGGGAAAGCGTAGGAAAATGAAATCTAATTGGAGTGGTTTTTGGGTGTGTCGAGGGAAATACGACGTTGATTACGTGGGTGCGGTAAAACATAAGGGGGGGGGGATTGATTTTCGCGGCATTCGCGCAACAATTGGTAATAAAAATCCTGTTAAAATTAAGTCTGCACCTATTCCTTGATTGTGTTTAATTGTTTTTTCCCCTCTATTGCGATTGCGTTTGGTGGCAAATTTTTGAAAAACTCGTATTTCGATTTTTCAATTATAATCCAAAATAAAAAAATTTTCTTTCTAACTATTGCAGTTAGATTTAAGATGTATATATACATAAACATACATACATACATACATACATACATACATACATACATACATACATATATATATATATATATATATATATATATATATATATATATAATATACTACAAATAAAATTTATTTCTTTTTGCTCCTTTAATATATTATTGAATTGAATACATAGACACATACATGCATACGTATATAATACATATATATACATACATATTTATATTATACGCAGACAAACGAGAGAGGCACTTGGGTTTGCACGCGAGATCTTCAAGAGCTTCACCGGCGCGCCGCGTTACTGCGTGCTGCTGGTCATTACGACCCCATGTCTAATCTACGTGCAAACGCACGCATACGCGCTTGTGTATGCGTGCCCGGCGTAATTTTCATTGATTTTTTTTAAGTGACCAAGCGGGAAAAAAACCCTCTTATTCACTTTCGTCGGAAACTCTCACCCCACCCCCCAGCTTTCCATCCAATTGTTTCTTTATATGTGTGTGTATATATATATATATATATATATATATATATATATATATATATATATATATATATATGTATATAAATATAAATATAAATATACACAGGCACACATATAATTTACAAAGAGGAAGGGCCAATTTTCGGATTTAGGTTCCTTCACAAAACCAAGCCAATTACGCGTATTTTTATTTCTTCTTTGCAAATGCCACATCGGCAAATGCCCCTAACTTGCCTCTTTTTGCAACGAACGTTACTTATCCAAAAATTCAAATTCGTGACGGGCAGACTATGCCTCTGTTCGTGAAGCTATATATATATATATATATATATATATATATATATATATATATATATAAATAATGTCAGGAGCTATCCCGGCAGCGCGCCCATGTGTACACATACAAGATACACGCATGATAACATTCTTGATTTAATGAG
This sequence comes from Sycobia sp. Sy_11, assembly GCA_018907035.1. NCBI lineage: Eukaryota > Metazoa > Arthropoda > Insecta > Hymenoptera > Epichrysomallidae > Sycobia > Sycobia sp. Sy_11. The sequence continues at coordinate 3,868,481 of JACCIC010000019.1, forward strand.
AGAGCAATTTTTGACTGGAGGGGTGTGTTTCTGTATATATAGATACATGCAGACGTGCGCGCGCGCGCGCGTGTACAGAAGAACGTGTAATACACAGCGAGCCCGTTCCGCCAATGCCCCATAGCCAGACAATTTTTTTTTTATCGATTCGCATCAATCACCGCGACGATAGACAGGGGGTCGAAGCGCCTGCCGGAGGCTTAAAAAAAAAATTCCCGAAATAAAGCCCATGTATTCGACGCCCTCGACAATGCGCGCGCGACTCCACCCTCTCTCTTGCTAATATATATATATATATATATATATATATATATATATATATATATATATATATATATATATATAGACGGTGTTCCGGAAAAGACTCGACTCCGTCGAACAAATCGGACGGATGGTATCGTTCTGCCACGGAAACAAAGTTCATCGGGGGAGAAATTGATTTTTTATTCGCGTTGATTTCAAAAATGCCGTTCCGACGCACGGCAGCTGCTTTGAACTCTGGGTGTGAAAGTGACGGTCGCGCACGGGCTGCGCGATGCCCATCGCGCAGCTCCGACGAGGTTGACGCGGCTGTGACACAAACCCGTAACTTACATTCCCGCGCTGAAATCTCGCGCCTCCGAACTGCACTAAAAATTCGCGCCCATCTTATCGATACGCGAAATAGCGCGCGCTGCGATATGCCGATAAGCCCATACGACCCGATCCCGATACGATTGAGTTAGGTCGGCGATTTTTTTTCTTTTTTTTTTTTTGGAAGCACCATGTAGATATGAAGAAAATACGAGGGATTAAGTATGCATTCCGAGTCGGTTGACGGAAGGCAGCTTCGTCACAAAAGTCCCGGGTACTCCTCCCTCTATCATGTTCAGTTTTTAGACTACCGCGCGTACATCCAGACCCCCGATCCATACTTCATATATATATACATATCTAGAGAGTCAATCTGACTAAAAGTTTCGCGGAGCGCGGCATGCATGGCGGGCCTGGCGCTTGTCGTAAGCCAAGTTCTTTTGTGTTATATATATTAGAGATAGAGGCATGTACATGCATATCGCTACATCTGCCCCTCTTCGCCCCGCAGCCCTTTCCTAAACACTATATATACTACATATGCATGTGTATACGCACTTGTAATCCGGCATTGTTTTATTCTCGCTAATTCGCGCTGCATCCGCGCGTATCAATCCGAAAAACGGGCCCGTATCCCGACGCGCGTGCTAAAAGCGAAATCGTAACAATGATAATCATAATAATAATCGCAAAAATGACGGAAGTACAATACGAAAGGGCAGAGAGAGAGAGAGAGAGAGAGAGAGAGAGAGAGAGAGAGAGAGAGAGAGAGAGAGAAGTGGAACATACACGTATTCGCCCCACTCTATTGTTCAGGGGGTACTCAGGACAAGGAGAGTCACGGGAGAACCACCCCACCTTTCTGCGCACGCTCTCACCGACTCCGGTGGAAGAGAGTGAGCACGCTACGCCTCGTCCTCTCTTTCTTTCTCTCTCTCTCTCTCTCTCTCTCTCGCTCTCCCCTTGCCCGTTGCATGTATATACATATTAGAGGGGCAGCTGGGGCACCCCGACAACGTTAAAGAATCACGAAGCGCGCCTTTTTCTATACAATAATCCCCGCCGCGTCGTCCACTGTCACTGTCACACTCTAAAGCATATATACAGCTAAGTATCAGTACAGTAAAGAGTATACGAACACTATAGTTGCTCGTCCGAACTTACTTTTTGTGTGTGTATGTGTGTGTTGGTGAGATGGTGTGTAAAAAGTCGCATGCGAAGAGGGAGGAAGAGAAAAAGACACTGTGTATAGTGTGTGTGTATGTGTGTGTGTGTGTGTATGCATTCTGCGACAGCGTCTATAGCGCTTGCGTGCGTGGCTAAGGCTGGAGCGCGAGCAGGGAGGCGTTCACGCGTATTATTGGGAATTTATTTTGGTGGTTTTTGTACGCATATATATATATACACATTTGTGCTTGGGCAATGAGCGTAAGTATATGGGGAGATATAGAAAAGGAGTGGGGGAGAGAGCCCCGCGGCTCTGTAGGTAATTTTAGGGAAATATTGAAGGACTCGCATGCCCGGCATTAGCATAAAGCGGCGAAGTTTATGGGATATAAATTCGGAGGATCGAGGTCAAATACAAATGTCTTCTTTTTTTTTCCTCCTTTTATTTTAGGAATTTCTGCTCGCTTCTCTGATTTCGTGATTTTAACTTCTAGTTTGTGTATTCACTATTATGCTGGTATCTGCCTCTCCGCTGAATTTTTCCTCATCGGCATTATTGTGTTTTTTTGTTTTATTATTATACTAATTTTTCATTAGATCTGTATAAGCCTATATAGAATACGAAAATCTACGGCTCTTGCGTAAGCTCTGGCTCATGAGGCTGTACAAAAATAAATATTACATCTTGCGATAAAAAAGGTACTGAATTGCAAAAGCAACCGAGCGGTTATAGGGGATTAACGGGCGGTTTAATGATGTTGTATGTGAACTCGAAAGGCATATAAACGGAGAGGTAGATAGAGTGGCGGGCAGCAAGGGGTTAAATTATGAATCAGCCCGTTAATTAGGTGTAGAAAATCGGGAACGAAATCCCACGATATATATATATATATATATATATATATATATATATATATATATATATATTTATACAGACACAATTACGGCCTCGTAAAAATTAAAAAATGCGCATTTAATCGATGCCGAAGAGAAGAAAAGAGAACGAGAAGGAGACAGAGTGAGATAGAGCAAGAAAAAAACGGAACAACGCGTATAATACGCGATTGTCGGCGTTTTTGCCTTTCATGCCGCGGGAGTTCGTAAGCAGCATCGAGGTAAAAAATTGGGTATCTCGAGGGGGGGGGAGTGGCGGCGCGGAAACTTGAAATCCAAGTTTTACTATCTATATACGCGGTCAGTCGTAGACGTCTAAACTATAGCCATAGACACGCTTTCCCACATCATTTCCCGGCTCCATTTTGCCCATTTAATAGCGCGATATTATTAATCCAACACAGTTTAATATAAAACAAGGCAATTCCGTGTCTTGTCACACACACATTTATACGCAAACACAGATTTATATATACTTTAATAAGAGATACCGAAGTCGTAGAAAATATCTCTCTCTCTCTCTCTCTCTCTCTCTCTCTCTCTCTCTCTCTCTCTCTCTCTCTCTCCTCTCTGTATATCTATCGAAAGCGGGCGGGCGATTTTACGGATTTTGCGCGCGCCGGCGGCGAGGAGGATGTTGACGAGGGTAGAAAAAAAAGGCGCCGAGCGCAATCGTATTTACAATGCGCGAGAGCGAAGCGGCGGCCGGTACACAACGCTCCAATCGGCTCTTTTATATATATATCTGTATATGCTGTCTCTCTATACGGAACAAATTGCCTTCCGTTCCATTCCACTTAGCGCTTCTAAAAGAGAGCCAAGACGATCCTCCGAGCGAGCGTCTCGTACGTACGCGACCGTTGCGCTAGTACCTGTGTCTGTACAATGTACACATAGATACATATAAGAAGATTGATGAAGAATATAGATTGCGCGTGGCGAAGAAGAAGGTCGAGGGGAGTCCGAGAGTCGGGAACGGGAGTCGCGACTAATGATAATGATAATACATATATATATATATATACACACACACACACACATATATATATAGATATATATATATATATAAAATTGAAAATTGTAGGTCGGTTATATTATAGAGGAACAGGGCACGACGAGTGAAAGCACGGCGCGCGATATATAAAGTCGGTCGCTCGACTGACTCTCCGGTTCTCCGCGCTCGTTGTTCCTCACCTCCTATCCCCACCCCCTCTTCTCTTCTATCTGTTGCTAAAGAAGAAAACGAAAAAAAGCAAAACAAAAAAAAAAAAAACAAAAATAAAAAAAATCATGCCACCTGCCCCCCTCGGACCCACAAGAACCTCTTTTTGCCCGCAACGACGACAACGACGCCGCCGCCTCGGACGTGACGCGCATTAATCAAGCGTAATTGCGGGAATCAGAGAAAAATTTTCTGTGCCTAAGAACGTACGCGCGCGTGTGTTTATCAACCGGAGAGTCGCTGCGCGCGAGACGCGTTTAATTTGATTTGAAACTTTTAAAGCCGCATCAATCAAAAAATCGAGAGTTTTTATATCGAATATAAGCGGCTGCACGGGGCTCCACCAGTCCCCTAATTGCTCGAGGACTACTTTCCCGAAATCCGATCGAAGAACTTCCTCACGGCTCGATCAGAGCCTCGGGACCGCGTGCGTAAAAGCAATTCGAAAGCTATATATACATTCATATATATATATATATATATATATATATATATATATATATATATATATATATATAATATACACACTACAACTGAGAGCAATGCGCTTCTATATGTCGGTATATTTTTTCGTCTCCTGTCAACGGCAGTTATAATGTCTTGGTTTGGCCTTTCCCCCGTCCAGCATTTATGTAGGAAGAGAAAAACATTAAAAAACCATCGGTATTTTCATTCTTTGAATTATCATTTCACGCTCTTACTGATTTCTTAAGCGTGTTTGTGAAAAAAAAACTTTGTATACAAAATAATATATTTGTTGTCCCTTTCTATTTCTGAAATTTATGAACAACTATTTTTTAACTTATATAAACAATGCACGATATAGAATTGAAAATAGGACAGTGGTAAAAACGTATGTTCAAAAAAAAAACGTAAAAATGAAAATAAAATTTATTAAGTAACTTTATATATCTGACAAAAGAAACATTGTACATGACTTCTTTTTTTGAGTACACATTTCTTTACACGTTAGGCATTTAAAGCTCCAGATTATTAATTTTACTAATTTAATATAAATCTAATTAATTCTTAGTATAAATTTATAAAAAAAATTAGATAATCAGTGTTTGATTTGTCATAGACAATTTTCGGAAACATATAAAAATGTCCTTGGAATAATTTATAGAGTAAAATTGAACCATAACAAATAACAAAATCTTGCCTTAGTATTGACAAAGATTTCTTGGAAATTGATCCCTATGACTTTTATAAATGCTTGATAAAATATTTCTGTAATATTTTCGATAATACTTCTTATTTGATATATACACTTGGTAATATGCAAAATGGCATTTCAAAATGAATCTGTCTTACTTTATTGTATTTGTTTAACGTCATTATATACTTTTAAGCAACAGTTTTTCAAATGTTTATTAGATTAATAATTAATATTTATGACCAAATTTTTATACAATTCTTGAACAAGCATTTTTAGCAATTTATTACAGTAATTTTTAAAAAGAATTTACTTATTCAAAAACTAACATAGAACATTTTCCATACCGATCTCCATAATACTGAATAAAATCGAGTACGGGAAGTCTGTCTTCCTATAGTATAGTTCGAGATCAGCAAGAGCGCGAATATTATCCGGACGGGGCAAAGAGCGAATAACCGTTTCGCAAGGGGGCGCGCGGAGGGGCGCCGCGCCGCAGCGCCTCGGCAAAAGTGAAACTCGAGCAGTAAACCTATACCGCGTGCCTATATATATATATATATATATATATATATATATATATATATATATATATATATTCATAAGCAAGGAGAGCAAGTAAATTATACATAAGCGGGGGCGACAAACTGATTTGCACCGCGAGCGAGTGCGCACACGCGGATCATTAGCACATAAATACACGTGCATGGCTGCAATATATTGTATGCATGGTTCGCACCAATATTACAGAATACAATAAGGACGCCGCTTTCGCTCGAAGCGCGATAATACGTATATATATATATATATATATATATATATATATATATATATATATATATAACGCTGAGGGAACGGAGACGAGCCTCCGTTCTCGCATCGCGCCTCTCCGTGGCTAATCGCTCCGCCAATATTGGAATATAATACAATAGAATAGGAACTACAATGCGTCACAGAATCTATACATACATATATATATATATATATATATATATATATATATATATATATATATATATAGGCAGCGCTTTCGCGCGGGAATATGTGCGAATTGTTCGATGGAGGCCGGTGGCATTTGTATGGGGGGGGGGGGGGGTAAGACGGCCGTGTAAGCTATGTGCGTGCGTGTAAGCTTTATAATGTCCGTATTTTTTCCCGATCGTCACGTCGTAATACGTCCCTGGGCAATCATTTGCGCAATGAACAATCGACATACCGCCAGCATACACGGATCTATGTCTCTCATCTAAACTCGAATACGCGCACTTATCAGTTAATGAATAAGCTCAATGTGTCTAACTTACGTATACGATGAATTTAAACTGTAAATAATTTGGAAAAATTATTTTTCACCTTTTGTACGTATAATATACCCGACTCGATTGAGCTATCAGATTGCGAGATAATGTTATAATTCTAAATAGCACGTCGAGCCACCGTTCTTGCTTCTATTGTGCAGTAAATATAGCGTACATCTGGTTTAGTCGAAACTATTAAGAATACTTAAAGCGAGTAGAAGTCCAAATATTTTTCGGTTCGTAAGGAATTTAGAAAATTAGACTAAAATTTGACAAGACCCCAGTAAAAATTCTCGAATTTTGGGCACGGAAACACGGGCTGAATTTCTACACGATTGTTTCAAAATATCCAATATTTTAATAATAAATTGAATTAATGATAATAATAAAGTATCGAATTTTGAACAGCTCAGGACCACTTTTCTTGTATCATGTACGCTTGGGGGCACACTTGGGACCATTGAAATAATCTACCCACGAAATCAAGCGGCACGGCTCGTGATAAAGCGCGCGAGAATTTCCGGTGTATTATGTTCACGGCCAAAATGAAATTATTATCAATCAGAGGTGTATAGGTCGATGCTGTTTAGTTCGTGTCCAGTTACGCATTCCTTTGCAGGCTAAAAGCGCGCTAGCGCGCTTGCGTATACATTGATTAGATAATTCATCTAATTTTGTAAATTTTTCTTTGGTTTTCGTTTTATTCTACGAGCAATGATGTACGATAAAATCGGCCTTTAAGTACAGCTATTGCTAATAAATGAAATCGTCGAGTTAATAAATAAAAGTATTATGGAAAGCGGGAGCTTCTCAAATACACTTACTTAAAATTCAAAGCTTGAATTAACCAAATCAGCATCCGTCTAATCTTGCATGTTTTTCAAAACAAAAAAAAAAAAAAAAAAAAAAAAAAACAAATAGAAAGCATCTCTCTCCGATAGAGATCCGCGCCTGCGCGACATCGAGCGAATATTTCCCATTCATTTGGCGCTCGCCCCATTCACGCACGAGGCCGATGTTTATTAAAACGATAATCGCGCGATCGCGCGCGTGCTCGTATCCAACGACTATCGCGACGTCGAAAAAAAAAAAAAAAAAATGTTGACGAGAAAGAACGAGAATAATGCGCTCTAGCCCCCCTCCCCTATTCCACCCCTGACTCTCCTATATACTCCTTTTTTCAGGCTCGCGCCCGAGGTTCGCACGGACGCAGAAGCAGGTGGTGTATAGACGACGAGGGGGTGAGAGAGAGAGAGAGAGAGAGAGAGAGAGACGGGCGGAATCGTCGCTATCGCCGCAGCCGGCGGCGGCCTCGGCATTGCCGTCATCCCCATCGTCCCCCATCCTCCCTGGCGGGCGTTATGTGCTTCAAGGGTCTGGGGGGGGGGGGGGTTCCTCGGACGCCCGCGCGACGTAAGCAATCGATATTATCACTCGGGACCCCGAGAGCTGTGCGCAACTCTCTCTCTCCCTCTCTCTCTCTCTCCATCTCCCCTACTTTCGCTCTCCCTAACTCTCCCCTTACTCCGTGAGACGCGAGTAAACCCTCTCCCAGTGACTTACTCATATAGATACATATATATATATATATATATATATATATATATATATATATATATATATATACACACGCACGCGCTCGCTCGCTAATATTCTGCTCTTACAGACTCGTAGAGAATGTCGGGGACTGTGCTACGTGCGTGTCCGTGTGTGTGTGTGCGGGCGCGCGCGCACAGGGTCGGAAAGGACACGTGCGGCATGGAAGCGGAATGGGTAATAGTGAAGGGAAAAAACGGTAGGGGGCACACGTTCCACGGTTTTTCTATATTTTTCGATATTTCCTATACCAATTCTGCTACAATGTTGGGGGGGGGGGGGATAATATTGAAATACTACCCGAGGTCGATGATCGAGTGTACGAAGAAAAGCAGAGTCCCGGGGAAGGGGGAGGGGTCAATTTAAACAATTTTGTAGATTTGGTATTAGATTTTCTGATCTTTCGTGTTTTGAGAGAGCAAATATTTAATCGCGTAATATTTGGACATGTATAAGCGGAGAAAACAGTTGTGCACACACGCACAAAATTCGTCTTTACCTACATTTCTCCGCACGCAACGCTCTCCAGTATCTTCTTTTCCCATCAGCTATTCAAATTTCAATTCGTTCTAACAACTTAAATTTTAGGATTATCGTTCGATTTGCGTTAACCTTCCGCGCTAGAATAAATATTAATTCATTAATTGAATAATAAATGAAATTTCAAAAAGGAAACGAAGTGCTTTAGCTATGGAGAACATAGGAAAAGAATTTTTAATTTCCTTAAAATACACGCTGATCAGTATTTTAATTTTTTAAATATAATGTTATTTACAACGCGATGTTTTATGCTTCATTCATAAAAAAAATGGTTCCGACAGCCTCTTCACAAGTTAGGAAATTCTATGTAAATATAGTTAGTAAATTCAAAAAAATTTATATACCAATTAGTATAAGAGCCCAATAGAATTCTCTCTATCAATACATATTTATTTCTCAAATACACCGCAAAAAGTAAATATTTCCTAAGAATACATATATAAATTTTCAAATCTCACTTAAAACACGATCAAGGCTCGTTTCAATTCTCAGCGTATCCGAGGCGAGGGAAGAACTCAGCCTTCTCTCTCGTTCGTGGCTGGCGCGGTATAATATATATTAAACCATCGGCGACCACCAGCCTGAACTTTTCCATCGCGGCACGTTCCAAGGTAGTTCCAAGGTCGCGCTCCACGGTATAACCTTCCACCCCCCCTTCCCGGTCTCTCCGCGAGTTTCTCGCCTCGCCGCCCCCTCCTCCGCCCCATGGGGCGGACGTACGGGCAGAGGGCTTTCGCGCGCGCGGCGTTTTGTCTCGACGACCGACGGGACACGACGGGGACGATGACAAAAGGCTTCTCTTGGCGTCACGGTGTATCATACAGCAAGGGTTGAAGGACTGTATATATATACATATTTATCTGTGTGTGCGTGTATACATATATGTATGCCTATATATGCCTATGTATGAACGCGCGTGCGCTTCTAATACCCATGGCAGCAGGCAAAAGTGCTTTCTCTCTCTCTCTCTCTCTCTCTCTCCTTCCCTCTCTCACGCTCTCTTGCTCTCTGTATATACATGTATGTTCGTCAATTTGGAGAATTTCGTACCGTGAGCGACGGTGGCGATGGGCGAGAGGGGCCGAGGTAAAAAGGGCACGGCAAATAATATACGCATGTACATATTATATATATATATATATATATATATATATACATACACATCTATAATATGTAGAAACGGGTTCGAAATTAATATGTACTGACGCGCTCAGCGGGCCACCATCCGAGTTAATAAGGACACCCCTGATGAATATTTCATCGCCTCGGCACATGCACGTCTATTATTATCAAAAATGATAATCGATAAGGGTGGATTATTTTCGTTTTACCTCGTGCTGTACGCGCTATCTGCATCTATATATATATATATATATATATATATATATATATATATATATATCCACGTGTCTAACAGCGCAAAATAATGGCTTCTTCATAAAAATTTACGCTATTGATATATAGACTATATAAGTTGATAAATAGACTATATCATTTTATTTAACTAGAAACGTGCTGCGCGCGACAAATTACACGTTATATTATATATAAGAGTGTGTAATGTAAAGTATGAAAAACGCCAAGGCGTGCGTCTGACCGAGTCGGTTATTTTCACGTGTATGTTTTTGGAGGATTATCATGCCGTATACAGCGGCGTATGCGATCAATAGTCTTTAACAACTGTAAAAAAAAATGAAAATTCACTCCGTCCACGCCTAACGAACACGGCGGGGATGGGTGATAGTAGGGTTAGCTATTGGGAAACTTTTCTCCTTACGGCACTGATGTCACGTACAGAGTTTTATACACGACCTCTGGTCGGTGTGTATTATCGCGATTTTGTCTCCCCCTTTAATTTAAGTACTACTACTTAGACGAGTCGCGCGTGCGTGCAATTTACGTTTTTTTCCCCCCTTTTCCATGGCGGTCGCGCGAGTTCTTACGCACGAGAAAAAAAGCGTATTTTGTAAGATAGGGTGAGAGAGAGAGAGAGAGAGAGAGAGAGAGAGAGAGAGAGAGAACCAGCGGCGGTCCGCGCTCGCGTCGCGATCGATCGCGCGCGCCGGAGACGCCCCCGCGGACGCGCTCCAAAGCCTTATAATATACGAGTCAGATTCCTGCAGCGAGGTCGAGCGGACGGAATAAGAAAGTTAAGACGGCCAACGATCTCATACGACTATATGTAGGGGAGTAAGGGAGACAGCGACGGGGTTGAGGGGAAAAATAAAGGGGAAAAGCGAAGTGTATGTGCTGGTATTTGAAAATCCGGCCTTTTATCTCCCTCTCTGTAGCGATACGCTCGTGAAAAATCTCAGCTGGTCTAATAAGCTCGTGCCCGCGCATTCAATATATATATATATATATATATATATATATATATATATATATATACACACACACAAACACACCTATATAGAGCTCGTAAAATTACAGAAAAATGTGAGCAAAGAGCAGACGGAAGAAAATATTCGTCGATCTGAAGAAAAGAAGAAGAAAATCAAAGAGTGAGAAGAGAAAGGAAAGTGATAAGTGAGGTGGTACATTTACACACACAAGTGCACGCGCGTATGCATAGAGAGAAAGAGAGAGAGAGAGAGAGAGAGAGAGAGAGAGAGAGCACAAGAGAGCGAGAAAGGTATAAGACCTAGAAGAGTCGAAAGTCTTTGCCGAACGATCCGTGAATTATGCATGAGGTCCAGCGGGAAAAGTTTCCTTGGCCGCAAAAGCGTATTATGCGCTCAAAAAGAAGAACAAGTCTCAGCGAGAGAGAAAGAGAGAGATTGAATATTAGACGAAGAAAGAAAAGGGTAAAAGACCTTGCCAGCGTCTCAAAATCGGATGATGATAAATTGCGCCGGCGGGTGAAAAACACGCGCGGGGAGAAACGCAGGCAACGGGGAGCGCACGTTTTATAACGGATTTTTGCCAATTTGTTTACGCTAAATATGAATTTCTTTCTCACAAACATTCCAAGATTAATGTCCTCGTACGAGCCGTTAATTCGATATGGATATGTATTCAATCACTGCTTTTTTAATCAAACTTAGACCCGAATTTCTGAGGCTATCTCTCGTAAAAAATTTTTTTCGGTACAATGCAAAATAAAAAAACTGCCCATAAAACGAAACCACCTTTTTTACTCGTATTTGAGCGCTTTTTAGAACCGCACAAATCATTTTATCGACAATGTCAGATAGAATGGTAGTGGTTAAAGACATTTATTTTTTTTTATCGTTCCAACAAAACTTTTGATACGATCGAGTGCCTTAGTAATTGAAATTACATTCAAAATGTTTTTCTTTTTTTTTTTGTAATAAAAAAAATTTACAATTTCAGCGGGGATCTGGCCCAAGTCAGTGGTTTCAGATTCGGTTGGTTAAATTTGGTCAAAAATGATTTTTTTTTTTATTTCGATTAATATGCCGAATTTCTTTTTTTTGGAATTTTCAATCATTTACTTACTATATGTATAGAAATTGTCCAAAAATCAAACATCGATCTCGACCGAGGCCGCGTAGGTGCAGCTACGAGATGAATTCCATTTAACTGAACTGAACGTATTTCTGACTCACGTCTGTATAATATGGACATTGGACACAGCCCGTTAGCGTGGTCGCCCACGTGATATCGATTCAAATCGGTATTTTAATTTGTATCCCACAATAACTTATACTAAACATATACTGAATAATCAATTATTTAGGCCTTAATTTTATCGTGAAGTATCGCGTAGAAGTTCAATTAAAATGAAAAAAAAAATTCATTTCCCCCTACAATTACTGATATCTGTATTGATTATAACATAATATCAGACAGTCGATATATCTATATGGAAGGCGAATTCGTGTAGCCGTCAAAAGTGCTGCACGCCATCTTAAACACGGCGAAATGAGCCTGCGCTGTAAATGGTTCGTTAAAGCGACGAAGCGAGATCGTCAGGCGCAATAAAATCGGGACTCGGCCCAATGGAAAAATACGGCCACGTATGCCATGATTTGATCGCGGTCGATACTTCTAACGATGTGCCGCAATACGAGATTATAATATTAGAATTAACTGCATTAATTATGTATGAGTCGACTATTGATTTACGAAGGCGAACGACCCGCTCCGCGCTTTTATTTAATTAACGCCAACGGCGAGAGGCTCCCGCGAGTTATTGTCAATTCCGGTCGACTCGCATTTTATAATTCAATTATTAATGCATTTTCGGTTAACGTATTGATAAGCGTTCATTTCTTTTTCAAAGCGCACATTATAAATTAAATTGCGTATATCAGTATGGGATTGTTCTCAGGATGTTGAGATGTTTGAATGATTAAATTAATTACACGGATGTCAGTGAATTAGTACGTATGTGAAATTCTTTTTTTACGTAATTAAATGTCAATTATATTTTGAGAAAGGGTTAAAAAATGCTAGAGTACGAATCGGCGATAATTATTACTAATGCGAACGCGACCCTGTCGGGAACACGAATCGTGCCCTGACCTCTCGTGGCGAATTGGGAATCCACATAATCGAACACCCATTCTGGAATAGCATTTACCCATTCTGAAAAACTGTAAAATAATTTCAATGGAAATCGAAAATTTTGCATTACATTATAATAAATGCTAGAGAAGGACTACTGTAAAGTATAAATCGTCAGTCGTCAAAACGTTGAAGTGTTCCGGTATTAGTTTTCTTCCCTTCCCTAGGTCAAAAGACGTTTTTGGACAGTAGCGTTTGAACGAACGTCTGCAACAAACAGCTGTAAAACAGGTCGTGCCGATACCTTCCGATATTCCGATTTTCTTCTATTTAAGAATAAAAAATGCCTTTACAAAGCTCACTGCATTCCTTAAAATTATGCCGGTTTTTTATTGTTATAAATGTACTTCACGTATATTTTTTAAATCAATCATTTCGTGGACGAAATTGATCAACCTTCCATATAAACAGTATATCTGCCGTGGGTTTACGAAGACATATATTGGTGTACGATTAGAAGGCCACGCTACCACTTAAGTTCCTAATATATATCAGCGTGCATCGTTAACCGCGATAACTATAGATACATTCTCAGCAGATACTACTCTCCTCGTTGCTCTATGGGCCGCCATATATATACTGCGAGAACTACCCTAAATAAGCATATGCAATCGGCGACCGAACTTGCCAGTGTATATTACAGATAAAGATCCAGCCTAGGTAACAACTGCGTCCCAATTGGCGATAATAGACCATATAATGTAAATACCCTGTAATATAAATAACCTATGCATATACACGAATGTGGCTAGATGGCACGAAAATGAGTGCAAGGGGGTTGAACACACCTACCAACAAATGTGAGAATGCACACGATCCCGGTCGAGAAGGAGATTGGAATTCAGGTATTTTGTATTTCTTTGGGAAGAGAGAGAGAGAGAGAGAGTCTTCTATCGGGTGGGTCGAGGCGGGTTCCTCGGACCTTACAGAATATTACACGTCCTATACTCATCCGCGCCGCTCGGAAAACTCGAGGCGTCGAGAGAGCTGTGAATCGGTTCTGGTCATAAAATCCGATTATTATATAATGGGAACGGTTTGAGCTTGTGCGTGGGCCCGAGCGATAGGCGATCGTATCGGCGGCGTGTCGTAAACTTTGGCTCTTTTTCCCCTTTGTTGTGTATATACTATAATATATATGGGGAGATGCGTGCTTGTATATATACACAAATGTGACGATACGGGACTGAAGAAGATCTGACGAACGAATGCTCTCTTCCCGCGTTCATTCGGAGCTATGCATCATTAAGATGTCGATGGTATAGTGTATATATAGTGGTGGATGATTGATAAACAGCGCTGGAATTTCCTCGATGCATGCGAGCCAAAGAAGAAGCTTATGATGCAGGGGGAGAAAAAGAGGTCGTCGTTTGATTTGTAGAATTAAATCATATATATATATATAGATGTGTGCGTGCGTGCATTAGTCAAGGAATGTACAATGTGGAAAAAGGGAAGCGGGGGATGATGACGAATTTCCTCGTATACCATAAGTGAGTCGGCGCCGATTGAAAAATACACACGCATTGTTGACACATTATGCAGCGGGACGGAGAAAAGTCATTCCTACGTATATGATCTGGGCTGGACTCGATTGTTCTCGATGCGTTTCTACAACGAAGACACCGATTAACGATAGGTGAACGAGAGAAAGTAAGAGAGAATAAATTAATAAATAAATAAATAAAATGTGTCATTTTGTTAGGCAGAATTTGCCGGATTATTTCTATGGCAGTGGATTTAAAAAGAAAAGGTGTGAAAGCAAAACGACGTGTAGAGTATTAGGAGGAAGAAGTCTGTTGGAACTATTTGAAAAATGCAATATTAAAAGACGATTCCGGTACATCGTCCGCTTTTATGGCAACTCGAAACGACCGCGCGAAATTGGAATATCGGAATATCCTGGTATCTATTATTTCAACGCGATTTTCCCTCCACGTTTCGATATCGATAATATGCTCGTTAAAAAAAAAAAAAAGGGACAAAAACACCAAAAAAGAAAAACCGATATTGGAGATAGACTTCCCATGCCTGCGACGGCCATGCCATTTTCTTATAATGACTATATGTAGTACGCATAATTTTCTCCAATCTCGCTCATGCACATTGAATGAGCTCCATAAATTCTCACCCAGTAATATTCCCCCCCCCCACACACACACACAGTCAATATATCTACCTATCTACTTATCTATCACAGCCGATTCTTATCCTAAATTTTGCTACAATGCGGGAATTCAATCTACAGTTACAGTATAATGAGCATTCAAAAAATCACACACACACGCGCGCGCTTATGCATCTGACATTCGAGTGCAAAAAGAGAGGAGAAAGTATATAAATAAAGTCGCGCGGTGGTGGTGTTGGCGCGAAATTCCCTCTGTTCGCTGTGTGGATGCAAATGTATTACACGGAAGGAAAGCACGCCATCCGGCTATATATATATAATCGTACAGGATGTACGGTGCATAATCTACCGTTGCCCGGATAAAAAGGACACTCCGCGGCGAATTATTCGGGTATGACTGAGACGCCGCGTATACAAGCTGGCATATATAATAAACGAATGGCTGTGCGAAACAGGGGTGGCGAGGTATTACGACCGTTGGTAACGTACGCGCGGAAAATTTGTCGCGCATGACCTTCTTTTTTTTACATCGCGATCCGTTGTGATACGGAGAGCCCCGATGGACCCATATAAACGAAAGCTGACGCGTACCGGGGCTAATGGTATGGATAAATTTTTTTTGTTGCCTTTTCTTCTTTCGCTTTTTGTTTTTTGTTCGTTCTCGCTTTTTTTTTAATAAAAAAGCATGTTAATAAGGTGAAAGCGTCCGATGAATATGTGGCCGTGGACAACAACAACGGAGAAAAAGAAAAGAACTTTCGTTATGGCCGATACGTTGCCGGCATATGGAAATAAATTATAAGAGCTGAATCACGCCAAACGAAATTTCAATAACACGTTGACGTCGAACAGGTTTTCGAAAACATTATGATCGATTCTATTTGTATAGACATTTTTTTTAAACAGTTCATTCGCTTTTTAAGGAATTTTTAACGGGCATAGCTTAGACGTCACACGTCTACCTGTATATGATTCAATGGAATTCTTGGATTACAATAATTGATTGTTGGGGAGGCGGATCATCTCATCCCATGACGCATCATTGGTAAAAAATCTATTATTAATTTTTCCCACTTTGACGGGCCACGCAGCGGACTTGGGATGGATTTTCATTCCAAGATTTCTGTGTCATCGCCCCAGAGTCAAGAGACGAATACAATCCACCCGCATATAATTGATGCTTCCTACCTTAAACCGTCGCGTCACATTAACTATATATATATATATATATATATATATATATATATATATATATATATATACGCGCGCCAGATACACACAGTATATACGCTCCGAAAGGAGCAATGTGCCTTGGATGCGACATCGGCGGCAGCGCGGGCGAAAACAAGAGACACGAGAGAGGAAGAGAGAGAGCGAGAGAGCCAGGAGTACGCTGCACGATCGAGGGGTTCCGGTTATTCTGGTTCTGGCCTTCGGGCTTTCGACCCCCAAAAAAGCGGATCTGGCACGAGCGAAAAAAACAAGGAGGAGAGAGCAGGGGGAACGTTGGTGAGAGGGGGGCGGAGAAGAAGCGGTTCCCGCTTGCAACGGGAGATCCGCGCGAACGAAAAGAAAGGAGTGAGAGGGCGAGAGTGAGAGAGAGAAAGAGAGAGAGAGAGAAACACGTCGCATGGTCGAAAAAGAGAACAGGGAGTCGAAAATCGACAAAAATAATACTTGCGCGCGTGTATATATATATATATATATATATATATATATATATATATATATATATATGAGGCAACGGTAGTGTAAGCACAGTGGAGGAGCGTGGTGGATACGGAGCCTCCTTGGATTGATACTTATATAAACACACCCGCGCGCTATACATCGCCTTTTATTCGAAGGTGATCTGCACAGCGCAATATTAAAAAATATTATGAATAATATAAATAATAATACAATGAAGCTGTGTAATTTTCCATTGTTTTTTTCGTACAATCATAGGTATATATATAGTATAATATATGAGGAGACGCGAATCGCGTAGGCGGTATAATTTTTTTTATACTTACGCTATAGTATAGAAAGTTTACGGCCAAGAATTTTGCTACTATAATAATACTTTCAGGGGCGGCACAGGAAAGTGTATACTTTCAAGAGTTTCAGCCTGGATTTCATTGGCTTTTTCATTGTACCTCAAGTATATTACACGTATGGAGTATCGATGTGAAAACGCTTCTCCTGTACCTTTAAACGCACTTTCGAGGCACTTTTAGAAGTCTTTTGTCAGATTCTACGTGTACAATACCTATAGTTATACGCCGAATGAATCAATCGCTGCTATTGGTTATCTATGAAAGTATAAAGCAAGAAAAAAAAAATTTTTGGCTCCAGACAAAAAGGGGCAATATTTTTTGATCGTTGCGTTTAGTATTTTGACTCGACGGTATGTGAGTAAAAACTTAAATCTTATAAAATATCGGAGATTCAGAATGACGGATGCGCATATTCCATCAGCCTAAAAATTGATATATTGGCCTGTGTTTCTGACACGTCAATTTTATTGATATTTAGATGGCTTGTTATCTGAAATTCTGCAGAATACGGCGGTGATTTTTTGTTTTTGTTTCTCTCTTTGGCCATTTCCGCGAATACTTATATATTATTTCTAATATCATATTTCCAAGTTTCTTCACGCCCCTTCCCGAAATTTTCAACAGTAAAATATAAAAAAAAAAAAAATTCCTCTGTTTATTTATCGAAACGAAGAAGTTGAGACAGTACGCGTGAAATGCAATTCTGAAAAGGGCGCATCAATCGCACCCATCGAACAAAAATATCGTTCTGTTCTACGAGAGCATGTTTTTTTTTTTTTAAATTTCTAATTATACATGGTATAATCTGATATAGAAGACTTCGCAAAAGGCCGCGCTTCGATGCACGATGGGTGGGGGGGGGGGGTATAAGTTCCTTTGAAATATTTTCCCTCTTTCGAAGTCAATATTTAAATAGCTCGCGGTCCTATATTATACGATTTCTCCAACTGATATCTAGAAGTACGTTCGGGATGCTTCAACTATCGGTAGCGCACTCTCGACAAAGAAATGATATGGGAGAGAATGCGAAGAGAGAAAGAGAGAGTGAGAGGGAGCGAGAGAGGTAGAGAGAGACAGAAGGGCGCCAAAAAAAGAAAAAAAATCGCGAGCAGAAAGTATAACCGACTGTGTATAATATGGCGCATGCTCTCGAGACTCTCTTTACATCCCCTCCCCCTTTTGCGGCGAATGTCGCAAAGAGCCCCCCAAACTTGCGGCGCGACGCTTTTTCCGCTGTACATTTGAGCGCGCGCGTGCAGAAAAGCGAGCTCAGGTGCGTGAAACGATAGGAGAGCGAAAAGCGTCGAGGTGGTGAAAAGTATCTTTCTGCGCTGCGGCAATAATGGCGGAAGAGGGACCGCGGGTATCGGGCGCGTTGTATATCGTATTATACGCGTACATGTGATACCGCGCGTGCAGGCGCCGTATACGCGCGTACAAGTACACGGACGTGAAGAGAGAAAGCGAGGAAGACCGAGCCGAGCCTCTATTATATATATATATATATATATATACATACATATATATATATACATATATAGACTCGCGTTTCAAAGACGGCACATACGTAACGCGCACGCGCGCGCGCACATCAGCGAGATTGAAAGAGGGATGCAAAGGTGTGTACGCGCGCGTCCCCGTGCGTGTGGTTGTGCGCGCGAGCGCGGTTATACGCGAAGCGCTTTATTAGAGCAAGACGAGCGGACGAAGAAAGAAAGGAGACGACGCGAGACTCGGAGAGAGCGCAGATGGCACTCGACTTTTATCTCCTCTTCTTCCTTCCTTTCTTTCTTTCGTTCTTTCCTTCTTTCTTTCTTCCTTCCCGCGTACTATATGTATATATACATATATATATATATATATATATATATATATATATATATTCGCTCTTCGCTCCCTCTCGCAGGCGCTCGTTTCCCGTTCGCCATCTCGGGTTGTCGCTTTTTCCTTTACGGGAAGCTGGGCCGTTACCATTGCTGCTGCTCCTGCCTCTCCTGCGGAACGAGGAGAGCGTATAGGCCAATCAATGGAGATTTTTGTTTTTTTCAAAATAACAAGCAAGAACACGAAACGTATACTCTGCTGTGTATACAAGTTCTTATAATTGGCTCACAAAAATATAGATTTGGACAATGTTTCGACGAGACAAATTTCGTTACATTAACAGAATATTGCAAAATGTCGGTTATGCAATGAGCACTTTCTGCTACTGAATGGTGAAACAATTAATTATGTTTTTAATCAAGAACGTCATCATTTTCTTATGAAATATTTGTTTAAGGATAGAAGTTACAATTGCTATGAGCTATTCGTATGTGTACGCACATTTATATATATATATATATATATATATATATATATATATATATATATATACATATATATACATATATACATGCATCGTTTTTGATTTATTTTCTACAAGTTTTCCAAATAATCATGTAGGTATGCTCGATAACTGATAACTTGATCAGTTATGGTATACGCGAAAAACAAGGTTTTTTTTTATCTTAACAGTTTATTTTATTTCTCCGTGGTAGTATTTTTTGGAAGAGCATAGTGTGTACCGCAACTCAACGGCTTCGAGATGCGAGCCGGGACTTTGTTATAATTAAGGAACTTTTTTACGCCCCGTGCGCGGCGAGAATTCGCCGATAGAAGGATGGTGTGGTTGGTGGGGGGGGGGGGGCTGGAGGAAGACCGGTCGGCCCGCACCGGTTTTAAAGCACGCTATATGTATATATATATATAGTAAGCGCGCGGGATCTTCACGCGTTTATGTGTGTGTCGGGTAGAGAGAAGCGGCTGGTTATTGTGTATGCAGCGAGGAGGGTGGAAGGGGGACACAGAGAAACTTCAGTGGTCGAAAAGGCGAGAGGGAAATGCCCTGATGCACTATATATATATATATATATATATATATATATATATATATATATATATGCGCCTGCGTCGCGTCGAGATGCGTCAGAAAGATAATTTTGAACGCGCGCGCCCGCTTGCTCGCTGAGATTTGATATGCCGGTCGCTTATTTATCATACGTGCTGAGAGGACGAGACAGAGAGAGGGAAGAGCGGGAATAAAAACACGTCGTCTCTTCCTTGCGCCATCTTACTCATCGTGTTCTATGTAATAGCATCGGCAATTCCTGGCTGCCAGGCTCTATCGTGCGCGCGCGCGTATGTGTGCCTGTAAGGATATCACTCTATAAATACACAGTATATGTATATTATCCGAGGTCTCGAATATCCGAATATATCGGATTAGGAATTAGCGGCAACAGATTTTATATATATAGATATATTCTAAGCGGCGAGGAGAGCTGGTCTGCCGTAAATCGCACCAGCAGGCCAGTATTATACAGGGATAAGTAGTAACCGTGTGTCGTCGGCGTTCTATATATAATATGCTTAATTACATGAAGGCCTAAGCTCTCGCGTAAGCTGGTTCGTCAACCCCACACGTATTGTGTATACATGTATGTACGTATTTACGTATATAGAAAAAGAGTACCATACTTGACTTAAAAATGGAGGAATAAGAATTCAATAATCACCTTGCCCCTTCTATTTGGTTAAAATTTTGTTCGCTTATTTGTTTCTTTGCAATGCTGATTAAAAATGTCGCTGTGTCTTTATTAATGACTTCTTGGCTCAGTGTCTTACTTTTAAATTAATAAACATTTTTATCGGTCTTACAGTCTTACAATATATTAACTAAAATAATCACAGTCAGTCTGTTGTCCGTGTTAACTATCACCCCCCAAGACATCCTTGTTATTGCTTCTCGAGAACTTCACTTTAAACCTGTCAAATTTTTTATTTCTTCAGAAAAATCAAATCGTATATAAAAATCCCATACGCGTCTGCTTTCTCCCGTAAGTAATCGACTCTTGGCAATATCTCATACCCATCGCGGGCGTACCAAATCCCAATAATACCAGCATTAATTTATTCCTTAATAATAGCGAGTGCCGTTTAAAGTGCCGCTCCTGTCCATTTTGCGCCACCGTACCCTATATCTATATACACGCAAACCAAACCAGTAACGACCCTCGAGTCGCGCGGCGCGGCTGCGCGCCGCAAAGCAAAGCGCACACCTTATTTCTTCGAAGCCGCGGCAATCGCCCGTTCACCGAACTATATAATAATACTATATATATATATATATATATATATATATATATATATATATATAAGCACCCCCCGTACCTCTCTGCGCGTGCTGTGTCGGCGCGTCGAAACGACATCTGAAAGAGTTCGCGCGTGCGCGCGAGCTGCCGGTAAGTATAATAAAGAACAGGCCCCTTTTTAAAAAATAAAAAGGAGCCCCACATTGCTGCGCGGGGCCGTATTCTTCGAGTGTGCTCTTATGTTCAATGAACGATCGACGGGGGAGAACGAATAATGACGCGCACTTAAACATATACATGTATATATATATATATATATATATATATATATATATATATATATATATATATATGCTAAATGAGCACCTGATCTCCTTCGCTTTCGTTAAAACATTATTGGGAGCGAGTGAGTATGCTACATAATATATTATATTAAATGCATACGTGCTGTGTGTGTGCCTGTGTGTAATTGTTCTATATACATGAGAACGAAAGCCTCTCTCTGGGCCTTTTAGTTATTTTTCAAAACTATATTATCCAACCGGGCCCTCGTTGCTTATCAACCGATTCGATCTCAAGGAGAAACCCTCGTGCACGCTCTTCTCTCTCTCTCTCTCCCTCACGCACACATACACACATGGAGGCATCAAAAAAGTGTCGCCTTCCTGTCGGCCCCCGGGCCCACTTGCTCGCGCTGCAGGTGCTCGCTGCAGCGTTCGCGGCTCTTTCGTGTTTCGTTCCTCGTCCATCTCTCATGTTTATATATATATATATATATATATATATATATATATATATATATATATATCTTATATGCGCGCATTAGATCGTGACGGGGGAGGGGCTACGCGGGTACCGAAGGGCAGAGTGGGATTGGTAATCCGTCATGACTTGAAATTTTACATTACGGCTCCGGCACGGCCGCTCTATACTACGCGCAGGAAATAGTGTCCATCATTAAAAGTAAATATATATTACCGACTCTTGCCATCGACCCACCCCCTCCTCTCACGTCCCGTCACCCACTCACGCTGCCCGCACTCGACGAAATTAAAATTTTGGTAAGCTACGGAGTCATTAATTTTCCTTGTTTCTCCGTTTGCTCTAATACCGGTTTCTTTTCCTTTTTTTCTCTCCCCCACCTCTTCACTCTCCATCTTCCTCTTTCATTTTTCAATCTATTACGCACACGCATATATATATATATATATATATATATATATATATATATACATACACCGAGGGCTTTAAGCAGTTCAGTAGAGCGTTATTTCACAATGAGTTTCCATCCGTAGCGCGCTGCTCGCTCCTATCTTCTCTCTGTAGATTTTTTTGTTGTCTCCCACTCCCCGTCAGCTTTATGGAAAAATACTGTTACGAAGAGTAAATCGACCGAATTTGTTATGCGATATTACTCTCGCGCGTTTTTAACGCTAACTCTCTCTTTCTCTCTCTCTCTCTCACACACACACGCACACGCGCGCGCACACACCGCTATACAATATACGGTTGCTTGCGAGTTTAAAGTTTATCGGATTAACGGTTTTCTCGTACCGAGCGCGTGATTCCAACGAGAGCTTCACGAATTGAGAGCCCGGGTTCTTTTACGCGGAAAGATCAGTCGAAGATCGGAAATTCTACAACCGGGCTCTTCTGTTCAAAAGATCAGAATCGGCCAAGTGGCATCGCAGACGCGGGTCATTTCAGGATTGTTCACGAATTTACACCAAAATTTATATTTTGATTCTTCGAAGTCTCGGCGTCCGTGCGAGAGACCACACGCACACGCACACGCACGCACGCACGCACGCACACACACACACATGCGCGCGCGGCTTTAATCCGCGCAAGTACGTTCGAACGTACATTATTGTACGTATATGGAAAAGTTTTTCTTTGAATTTACAAATCCGATGCCAAATTTAATACTTTAATGCCAGGTATAGGCGGCTCTACGCATATACAAATACGTATATTATAAACTTTTATAAAATGTGAAAGTTCTTCGTCAAAATTTAAATCTCGCCTGCGTGGACGAACTATTCAACTCATTTTATATATATATATATATATATATATATATATATATATATATATATATATATATAGGCTTATATAAAGGAATCCTGCGGATAATTCGTTAGACTAATTTGAGAAGCACTTGTTACACGACTCCCTGCACCGGTGGAATTCATTAATGGGAGAGAGAGAGAGAGATAGGGAGAGAGACAGGAAAAAAAAGAAAGCAGCACCCGTTCCACTCCACCGTGGGCGTGAGAAAATCTCGTCACTCTCCGCTGTCTCTACCCCCACCTCACCCCACCCCCCTCTTCACGTACGCGCACTATACGAATCGAAAGGTAATTTTTATGTGTATACGTAAGAGGCATCAACTGCTTAGCGAGCGTAATGACCCTCACGTGACGCTGCTCCTTCCCATTGACGGACTTTTTCCATTCGAGACGGGATATATCGCGATAGGAATATAAAAGCAACGCGCGCGCGCGGTCCATAACATCGCGCAAGAGCGTCCCGACGAGAGCGTCTTCAGTAACAATTATCCTAATCCGAATGAAATCACGCAAGTCTGTGGGCCCTTTTAACTTATACAATATATATATTATACATGGTATGTGTGTAAAAAGTGAAATTCATCCAATACTTTGTAATCTCCTGCGGCTGCCGTCGGTTGCACAACGTCAATAATTAAATATACATTACTATAAAGGCTGCGTCGGATTATTTTTTTTTTAATCCTCTGAGAAATTTCCGCGCTAACGAGCTATTAACTATTTTTTTGCTTCGTTGATTGTTCGAAGGGGCGAGCCGTAAAGTCACCAGAAATTCCTGAATTTTTTTCCTTTTTGGACGTTCTACCGATGCATCGATTATTTTCTAACCCGGTATAAAAATAACACGCACGGCAAAAATACACAAAAGTAATAACAATAAACTTGGGAGACATTAGTTTCACACACACACACACACACGTATATATAAACTCGAACCATTCGAGCCCCTGAGACAGGGTTGGTACAGGGCATAAATAGAAAGATAGTCCCCGGTTACGGCAATAATTTATGGCGCGTAACTCAGCGTATCTCATTTGAATAAATTTTCCCGAAACGCAGGAACGGCCGGCGTTACTGTCAGAATGCAGAAATCTTTTGTTATTCTAATTTGTAAATATTTCCTGGCTTTGCGCGGCGCGGGACACCGGGAGTCGGACGCCGAGGCTTTCTTATTCCCCATTAAATCGGATATTCGCCGAGCGAACTAGCCGCGCGACCCCCCTCCGTCTCCGTCGACTGGGAAATAACCGTGCAGAGTTTAATCGACGTTCCGTAATAGCTGCATTAATATAATAGAACGCGAGCCTGAGAAAAACACCATGCCGCCCTCCCCTTCCCTCCCGCCACTACAACACGTACAATTCTATCGTTCCAACTTTTCCAAAGAGCGCCACCTCCCCCCTGCCCAGCCCCAAGATGTATCTCCCCGCATACACTGATTTATCCATGGCGGGCCCTATTTATGTAATAATGGACGGCCGACATTCCCTCGTGGGCCGAGCAATGGATTTCGACGTTTTCCAGCAGTGGAGAGCCGGTCGCGTAACTCGACGAGGCGAATAATCCCGCTCTCCTCGCGCGTCTACGCGGACGCATATTTGTCGGCCAATTGTTATTGGAGAAAAACCGCATCGACCAGGAGTGTGAGAATGAGAGAAATGGGCATGGAGCAGATGGTTCCTATGGACATTAACGTTACCGCCTGCCTATATATATATATATATATATATATATATATATATATATATATATATATAACCTATGTGCGCAAGCGCGCCCCGTTCACACGGGAACGCAAGCTCTAAATACGGTGCGTATAGGAGCCACACGCGCGACACCCCCCCCCTCGCCCCTCTCCCCTTCGTGACACCGCGTGTGCGTATTCGCGCGCCGGTCGCTCGAGGGCGGAACGTGGGGGCCGAGGGAGGGGTGTGCGGGGTGCGCGCCCGAGCTCACGCGTAATATAAAAGATCCCACAGCGAGGTGAATCCATCGGCGCGATCCCGTCGTCCTATCGATCCTGCATTAATGCATCGGTAACCGAGATGGGAAGGGCGGTGGACGACCGCGACAACGCAACGACCACGTCGCCGCCGCGGCGCGTCCGATTAGACGCCTTTGGTCGTACATTACCCGCGCGGGCCGAAGGGGGGGGGGAAGAGGGGCGGCGGGCAGGCAGCGTGGAAAAGCGCTGCTGCTCCCGGCGCCCGGTTCCGCTCGGCTTTTTCCGCGATGCATGTATAGATATAGGGGCAAACGTGTGTATGCGTGGACGACCGTATATCTACATCTATAATACGCGTGCAGCGATGCAGTCGCAGGAAACTGATGCGGGCGCCGCCCTGACGTAGCGGACGACACGGCTGACGGGGCGCCGGCGGGCTCCACCCGTTTTTCCGGCCCCGATCATGCCCCATTGTTCCCTATGCGTACGCGCGTATATCCGAGATTTTTTTTTCTTCTATCGGAGATGCCGCGTATTACAATATGTCGTATACGGTACGGGAAAGAGTTGAACGGGAAAAACAGACCTGGAATCGTCGCGGTCCAGCGTGAGAGCGGGGAGAATTGGTGACGCGTCTTCCTCGGTCCCCCTCCCTAGCCGCGTAATAAAATTTATCGAATTACGTTACTGGCGCGGGGGGGGGGGGATATTTGAAAATTTCGTCGTTAATTAACTGACAGACGTCGCGCCAAGAGCCATTAAAATCCTATAATTGGCGTATACCGACAAACCGTATTGTGAAAGTAAAAATACGATATTGCAACTCTCGCTGATTTTCTCGATAGCGAAAAATTAGTTTTCCACTCGAGCGCTGGCTCGTGTATATATATATATATATATATATATATATATATATATATATATATATAGAATTACAAACTGGGCAGCAACGGATAGATTATATATATTTACGTATATATAGAAGGATTCTTTTCACTTTTCGAAATTTAATTGCAAAGAGATTGACGAGCGGGATAAGGAGAAATATGGAAGTGAGTGAGAGAGCTTTTCCTATTATAACTTTATATATACGGCAGCGATGGTATGGGCGCATGCGCGCGCTCGCTCTCTCGGTTGCGATAACTTTAGAGCTTCGCCAGAAACAGGAAAGTTGGTAATTATTATACGCTGATGAAGCTTCTCACCCCTCCCCCCTCTCTCTTAAATATATAGCTATATATAAGATCTCCGCACGGGATGATGAGCTCGCGCAAAGAGAGGGGGGTGGTGGTGGTGAAAAAGGAATGAGTCTTTCAAAGGCTCCCTATACGGCGTCTTGGGACGGAGGGAAAGGAGTCTATCTCACTCGGCTCATAAGTTGGACACATGTCGGTTTAGCCTAGTTATTCCGTATTTTTTTTTTTTTTTTATGTTCCTCGCTACCCACTGCGCGTGCACGTGTCCTGTGCGCGCGTCCACACTCACGTGTGTTTGTCGGACCATCGTCTCTTTTTTCTCGACGAAAAGTCTCATTACCGACAGATCCGCGGTCATCTTGCACCGCGCGGCACACTTTTCGCCCTCGTTCGCGACCGCGCGCATCGCCATCTACTCCCACCGCGTACGCCAAAAATCCCTGCTGAACATTTGAACGTTATACACATTTGACTTCTTATTCGTACGACTCTCGCCTCGTTTTATCGCAATTTTTACGCTTACTCCCACGGTGAACCCGGGGCAATAATCGCTTCTTCTCGCGTTGCAGAAAACAAAGCGTATTATAATAAATCTACCCTTCCCTGCCCTCCCCCCCCCCGAGCTTGTACCGAGCTGAAAAGCCTGCAAATTTGCTCGAACACCCGTCTGTCATCGCGATGTGTATTATCGTGAAACTCGAAACTCGACGGCCGACGCCTCGGTTACATAAGAGCCTTTTACTCTCTCGCTCGTGTACAAAACAAAAAAAAAGACCACGTCAGAGAATCTAAATTCTATTACACAATAGAACATTTCTCTCTGTTCGCTTATAATAATCATCCTCCCTGTCCATCAATCTTCTTTCTTATTATCTCTCGCGTCCATCCGTCTCTCAACAATCGACTTGTCGATAATTTTATCTTCGTCTCCCGATAACGCTGCGTGTACGAGGAGCTTACCTCCCCGTAGCGGACACCTCTCGTCAATATACGCCTCTATTGAAGGAGGAAAAGAACCAAGAATTAATTCTCATCTTCTCGTCTTTTTCCTCGCGACCGATAATAACGCGAAGGCGAATACAACAATAACAATTTCACGCTTCCTGTCGTTGGGCGTGTATAAAACGCGCGAGCCTTTAACGGTTCCGCGAATTTTTCCTTCGCTTCCAACGTATCTCTGCCTCCTCCAAAAAAAAAAAAAAAAATAGAACACCGCCGGGCGACCGGGGAATTTCAAGCGTGTCCTCCAATTTACCACGAAGCTCGGCCAGATTAATGTTTATCTTTTCCGTGACCTCTCGCGCGTGTGTATAGACCTACATACGGTAAAAGCGTGTGTGTGTATATATATATATATATATACATATAGACATACGGTGCTACCGTTAAGCACACGCGCCCATCCGTCCAGTACTCCAACGATAATTTCTCCTTCGTAAAACCAACGCGACTCCCATCGTCGCGCGCATTGCGCACACAATACTTCATATTCAAAAGTTGGCGCGCCGAGTTCTCGGCAAACACGGTTCACGTTCGTAATATGTAATATCTCTCGAGAATTGGTCCACCCGCTGGATTGCTTGCGCATCACTTCTAAAAAATAAAAAAAAAAAAAGAAAAACCTCCTCTCCTCTCTATTGCGCTCGAAAACTCGGCGGCCGTGCGGCGTATTAAAAAAAAAAAAAAAAAAAAAAAGAAGAAGAAGAAGGAGGAGGAGGAGGAAAATGGAAAGAAAAAGAATTTCCGCTCCCGTCGGCGCGCTCTGGAGTGTCCTCCAGTCCTGTCTTTACGCGGTCGGCGGGCACTTTACCCGCCTGACCCACTCCGCGGTAACGAGCGCATGCATAAAGAGACGAGCAACGACGACGACGACGACGAAGTCGACTCTCGCGCGCGCATCGAGCACCTTCTTGTCCCTCCGGTGCATGCGTAATTACGAAGAATTGAAAAAAAATCCAGCGCGCGCGCGCGCGCGTGTGTGTGGTGTGTGGAAACGTGTGCCGAGCAGTCTCTTTGTGGGTCGACGCCTCGCTTCGACCTCTCTATTGCGGCCGTGCGAGAATTGAAGAGATCTCTAACTACCCCGCCTCCCTCCCTCCCCCCTCTCTCTATTTCTCTCTGGTCGTAGGGAAACAAGAGCCGCTAACACTTGATACCGCATCTCGCGGCGCGAAGATCGTCGCCGTCGCCGTCGCCGTCGCTTTCTTTCCCCAATTAAACCCTTTTATACGACGAATTAGGCCAATTAAGCGAATTGTTTTTTTCCGTAGACGTACAGCGACTATTCGTTCTCTCTCTCCCCCCCTCTCTCTCTCGCTCGCCCTTCTCTAAATAGGAATTTTAGATTCGTCCTAAATATACTATATACTCCTCTTTTATACTCTAATTATTTCCATTGAAATGACTTTGCGTTAGACTACGCGTTGCCGATACTCCTGTGATACATTGTTATCGCGTGGATGAATGGCGCAAAATAACAATGTCCATTGTTGATATTCGCAAAACGTTTCGACGTTCTTTAAAAAAAATAAAAAAAAAAAAAAGAAAACAAATTTGCATTGAGATTGCTGAGTTCATTTTGACTCATAGAGCCAAGTATTCATAACATTTTGTGCAAACGTTAGATCATTGGAAGCTTCAGTTAACGATGTCCCTTCTTGTCGTTTATTCTAATTTACTACAAAGGCAATCCGGTCGGACAGTATGATAATGAGAAGTTTTTGAAAAATATAAATAGATTCATAATATTTGTAAATGAAAATTTTAGTTTGTTTTTATATTCTGAGTGTCTGACTAATATGTTTAAAATTTTAGAGAAATGAAAAATGAGCACCAATAAAAGGAGTAATTAAGTATAATTGCAACTTTAAAGCGGAGAACTTTTTCACGCATTCGACGTATAAAAAAAAAAACGGGCAAGCGATACAGCGCCTTAATTTCACGAATAAACGAACAGTATGAATCTGAAGTATAAATTACAAAAAAGGGAGGGACGGAAGGAGGAGGGAGGGCTTAGAAAGCTTTTCAATAATAACGCAAAAAAGAATGTCAACGTGTGCCCTTTCTTAATTTCAATTAGTAGGCGCGTTCTCGATTTATATACAAATAGATCCAGATCGGATAATATAAACGTATATCGAACGCGTTTACGTGTATCGCGCGTTCATTTTATATTCATTCAAAACTATACTTTAAAAAGAAAATAAGAAAGAAATAGAAGAAAAGAAAAGAGCGAAACAAAACAGAACACTTTTCAAAGGTGAAATTGTTATCTCGCTCTCGCTATTCTATATAGATCGACCGATATCCGCTCGCTATATAATACGCACAATCTCGCTCTCGCTCTCTCTCTCTCTCTCTCTCGCGCGCGTTTCCCTCGAGCGCGTATGGCGCGGGGCCTGCGCGCCCGTGTATATATTTAATTAAAGCAAAGAGCCCGGAGGTACGCGGCGATGGTTGGTGGGAGGGGTGAGGAGGAGGAGGAGGAGGAGGAGAAGGAGGAAACAAACGCCCGCAAAAAGTCTAAAGAGGCTAAACGAGGGTTGCGGTCTTGCACGAGTAGTCCCGCGTTTATAAAAGAACGCGAGCTCGACATTTTTTCACCCTACTGACCCACTGCCGTTTCTACATATACTGTATACATACTATACGCGTTCACATACATACATACATCCTCGCACATCCACACATACACGCTCACACGTAGAGTAAAGTCGACGCCGTAAATAACGAGCCCGATCGTGCGAATCGAGATCGGGCGCGTGCGCTCCGCACGCATACACATACACCGCGCGCGCAATCACATACGCGAGAGCGAGCCTAAAACAGAAAATTAATGCGCGCGTGCCCTGACTCAATAATAACTTTTCACCGCCCCATACACCAGCGGATAATAATTAATGGACACGTAAACACACACACACACACACACACACACACACACACACACACACACACACACACACACACACACACACACACACACACACACACACACGAGCGAGCGCGCGAGAGAGAGAGAGAGAGAGAGAGAGAGAGAGAGAGAGAGAATGTAAAGGTATGTGTACCTGTACATATATCTTTATACATGCATGCGCGCTTGACAGGGATGCATTAGCACTTCCGAGGCGAGAGAGCTCCTTTTTAACGCGCCCCTCTCTTTCACTCTCTTCCTTCTTCCTCTCTCTTTTCGCATTTCCCGCGACACGGGCGCGCTTTTGGTCGCGGGCTTTATTTTCATCTGGTCGGCAAAAGCCATATATATATATATGCCTCACCACCTTTCCAAGCTCAAATCAGCATAGTTCTCGGGAGACGCGTGTACACAGTAGCGATAAGAGTATATGTACATTCCTGCATACGCTCTGCGCGATAGACGCTTAATTACGCTGGATTCTATAGCGCTCCCGTATCGAGATTCGCGAAAATCGCGCCGTGTCTTTTCTTGCGCGCAGGTTCGATCTATTTCTTTGCATATATATATATAGGTATGTGTGTGTGACGATAAACCTCGTTATAACGATCGTCCGCCGCCACGGCTATAGCTTGCGCCCGCCTTTCCCAAAGCGTATCGAGATTTCTCTCTACCCTATATTTCTATGTACCCGCATTTTCACGCGGGAAATAATCTAATACGTTCGAGCCGAGACTTTTTGCCATAACGGGCGTCCCGTGCTGTTGTTTTGCCACACATATATTTATACATACATACATGCATTATATATTGCGCGACTGTACACGTATAATTTAATATATTTATATATATCCCGGACCGATCGAAACTGCTCCGGAATCTACAGTTTTCGTTTCTAAAATGCCGAGGGATCTGAGGAAAAACGAGCGTGCTTCGGTTTTTTACGAATTTCACGCGTTTAAAAGCGATAAATTAAAACAAAAAAAAAAATTAAAGAAAAAACGACACCACAAGACGTCGGAGCTGCGAACGCCCGCACGTATCAGAGGAGAGAAAGAAATCCAAGAGAGAGGCAGAGAGTTCCATTGTCCGGACGATGTGCCCGTGAAATTCGGTTAATGTACACGTGTACGCCCGCGGTCGTTTCCGCGACTGCGTTATTTTTGAGAGGACGACGTTTCCGTCGTCGACCGCTTCGTTAATTCGTTGACGGATCTACCGGTCCCCGAGTGCATATCGGAAGTGACGGGGAAGGGACGGTGGTGGGCGGGAATTCCGAAAAAGAAAAAAAATCACACAGAGTTCCGAGCGGCGATGATTTTTATCGAAACGCTACGCTGCCCGTTCTAGGAGACGCTGGGTAATTGTTCTTCCCGACGATTTTACGTATAGACTCCGAGAATTATACGTCTTGGATGGAACAAAAAGGGGACGGGCACTCGGTAGAATATTGGAGCACCTATAGATCTATAAAGATCCGAGGGGGAGAGAGAGAAATAAGGAAATGAGAGGAAGAATAGAATCAAGAGAGCAGGAAAGAAAGAAACTCCCGAGCAAGACTGTGAAAGCCACGTAAAGAACATTCCCCCCCCCCCATCCCGCGATAATGAAAAAACTATACGGTAATAAATATATTTCAAATACAAAGAGTGCAGTGCGCTCAATGGGCTCTCCTCTTCCATAGTTCAATCGAGCCCTCCAATATCGTGTTGGAACCAAGTCGGAAATGCCTTCGCATCGGCATCGACTGTGTATAAAGAGATCTGTATGGCAAAAACAAAGTTGCGTGCTCGGCGAGCGAGAGAGAGAGAGAGAGAGAGAGAGAGAGAGAGAGACAGCGACAGAGAGAGGATAGTTACAAGGGGAGCATATAGCAGCGTGCTCCATGCATAGAAGTCTCGTACTACACCATGACTACATCTTAGCCGCACTATTCTATCGCAGGGAGAGGGGGAGGAGTCGGCCTTTGTTCTACTATTCCATTACACACCTGGACGGTGGGCCTCTTCGTTTCGCTGCTGCCGGACAGTGGTAAAGGTCGAGAACACCAGCGCTGCACGCCGCACACGGCTGCCCTAGGATGCATTCGTACTTGGGCGTATGTGTGTGTGTGTGTGCGCGCGCGGGTAAATGTATATATGTAAATGTATATATGTAAATGTATATGTATTTGTACAGTCTCTCTCCTCCTTTCCAATCCCGCGGCTTTTCATGGTAGACGCTTAGAGAAACAGAGAGGGCTGCATATAAACTTTTACAGCCTGTATATATATATATATATATATATATATATATATATATATATATATGCCCGCGGGCAAGGATCGGTAAGCGATCAGCAACAGGTATATAGGAGAAAGAAAGAGAACGAATGGAAGAGAGCAGCGAAAGAAAATGCCTACCTGTGCCCCCGCCGCAGTTCCCTTCGGGTAACTTTCCATCGCCCTCCCCTTCTAACTCGCTTTCTCTCTCTCTCTCTCTCTCTCTCTCTCTCTCTCTCTCTCGCTCGCTCTTTCTCGACACGTTGGCAGCGAGGGGGAGGGTGGAATCTCGGCTCGACTGTCTAGCAGGTATATGAGAGGCCGCATCATCCTCGCGCTAGCAATCCAACCAAGGGATAAAGAAACGTCGGGATAGAGTAGGATGGTATAGAGGCATGGCCAAGTATATATATGTATATATGGTATATATACATACTTTATATCCAGGGTTCCAGGAGGGATTCATGGAGGATTTGAGAAGCGTACTGCCGCGGCAGGTTGTAAAAAAAAGAGGAGAGAGAGAGAGAGAGAGAGAGAGAAGCAGAAGGAAGGCGGTTACACCCTGTTTTATCCCATTCGCGCGAAGGATGACGGCGGCGATGGGCGGTGGGGGCAGAAGGCCGTGCATGTTTACCCTGCCGGCCGCGCTTGTGCAAATAGCATATACTCGCCACGGCCGTTTATTGCGCTCTATAATAACATGGCTGCGGCGGCGCGATCGCCGCGCGTGCGGGAAAAAGGCGAGAAACGCGCGTAGAGGAAAATTTCCACGGACCCAGGAGATTCCTCTACCTATCCCTATCTCCCCGTTCTCTCTCTCCCTCTCTCTATATCTATTAATACCGATTTCTTTACCTCTCGATGTAAATTCCAGCCTCGCCGCGCCTTCCTCTCCCGTAAATTTTTCTTGGCTCTACAATAATTAAAAATCCTCGATGCTTTTTCTTTCTCACTTGATATATATATATATATATATATATATATATATATATATATATATAAATCGATCGCAATATCCGATAAAAGTATAAAGAGGACGGCCGAGTTGTACAGAAGGAAATGAAATGATTCCCGTGCGCTCATTGTCTCCGTTTACGAGGCGTGGCTATGGGTGGATAGGGTGGGAGGTACAATAAAAATTAATAATGGCTCACTCACTCGGGCGATTTTATTGTTATCGGTGGGTTATAGACCTATTAGTTTGCATTTGAATAACAAAAACTTCCGCTACGCCATAACGTATAACGAGGAATAAATCTCTAAATCGGTCATACAAGTAATATCGTATAATGTGATTTCTGAAGTTCCGTACCAAGCTGTCATTGTCCATGTACACCTGGTGCAAAGTAAATACCTAACTTGCTAAAAAAAAAGAAGAATTTTTACAACGTTTACTCATTCTGTGCTATCCATACGTGAAATTGAGAATGTGTTCAAGAAGTTTCACACATATAAATGTACATATATTTATATACATATTTCACGTGTAGAGCATACTTTATTTCCTTGCAACTTCAACGGTGAGAACTTCAAACATCTCCCCTACACATGTGTATATAGAGTATAGGCGCGGTAAAGGTTTTCAATCCCACGACTGCACAACGCGTCGATTCCTTTCACGAGATACATATCTATATGGATACGTGCGTTATTGCCGATAAAAACGATATTCTTTAATCTTCCTGTCTTTCGACTATTTGAAGAAAACGATAAAACGCGAAAACTATGTAAATAGATAATATATTATATAGATTTTGTATTAGAATTCTGTCTCTCTCTAATTTCTCCAGTGCAAGCGTGGCTTGTTCAAATCAAACAAAAATATTGCCGCACTACTTTTACAGACAACGTAAACATCTAAATATATATATATATATATATATATATATAAATATAGGCATCGCTGCACAGGAACAAAAGCCGAAATTTCAGGATATACAGGTTGATACCGTGGCGAGAGTAGTTCCTATCTATTTATACGTATAAAATAATGGCGCTACACCGCCGTGGAAGGCAGAGTCGGGACCAACAACGCGGCACAACCAAGGATCAGAGAGAGGAGAGACACGAGAAGCTCCTGCCACCATCGCGGAATAGCGAGCGATATATATATATATTAAAACAATAGAAGCTGGCGGAATCAAGGTCCGCCGGCGTGCGGTTCTCGCGCGACGCGGGTCCACTATCCCCCCTCCCCCCCCACCCACTCCGTCTTTCTCTTTCGCCATATATGTATATACGCACACGTGCGCGAGACGCCAGCCGCGCGTTAAAAACAGAACGGTTCGTCGACGCGGACGAGCGCTCTCGCCTCGTTGCCGTCGCGCGGGGCACCGCCGCGTTCGCGCATACCGGCGACGGCGCCGACAGCGAGCGCAATGACTTTTCTATATCCTTTGGCGGCTGGAGGTCTCGTACTCCCCCCCCCCTCCACCCCAGACCCGCACGGGGCAGCAGCGAGTTTCAACGTCGCCGCCTCGTTCGTCCCTCTTGCCGCCGACTTCCGTGACCGACGAGCCTTCCGCCGGCTCGCGGTAAGGGCGCCACGATGGCGAGTTCGAGCGAACGCGGGACCGTGGCCCCGATCTATAATACAACGTGTTTACAGATACGGTCGCTCGGGTCGAATCTGTGAGACTGAATTGGTCAAGTTTGGATTGCATATAACGCGTAATGCAAGTATTAATTCGCTTATAAATCACGTAAGGGAAAAAGAACTGTTCACTTGACGTGTAAGCGAATTCAATTTGCGCTCAAAAAAGTACGTTCAGTAGGTGAAAATAGGACGTTACAAGCGAATAAAAGGTAATTGGCAAATGAATATCCACTTGTTTGGACAGTAATCGTTCACTTTGAAGAATAATCTATTCACATATTTACGTCAAAATATTATTTCACTCGCCTGGGATTTGATATAATCGAGTATCGTTAATTTGACATAATCTTTGAAAAAATTCAGATGCCATCTTGTGAACAGTATTGAACAATTTATTTAAAGTTTTCAGCTGGCTTTTTGGCGAATAAGCCCGTGTTTATTTTGTATTAACCCATATAAATTTAACGCTTTATTAGCAACATTCGTATAATTTCATGCATCAATTCGGTTACGTTTCGATCTCAACGTATGAATGTCATATATTCTAAACGAACGACGGGGTTTTCCCCAAAATCTTGTTTTATTTACAAGTGAAATTATGCTGGATCGTTCCCGGAAAATTGGGTAAAACCCGAAATATACATGCAGTTGAAAAAAAAACCGTGGATAAAATCCATGATATTTTCATTCATACATAATACATTCAACGATTCGGATACTTCGATTCGATTACCAGTAAATTCCAGCCGCGAGATAGTTGTGCACGATGTTTGAGACGCGAATTTTGTCGGTAGATTTTTTTTTTTTATAACAGAAGGAAAAATCCGACTGACACAACAATGGACGGGCAGGCGTGTACAATAGATATCAGAATCCACGCGAGACTGAGCACGCTTGAATATCGTGTACTGTGATTTTTATAATAATCAAGAATATATATATATATATATATATATATATATATATATATATATATATAGGGAGATAGACGCACTGCTTTGGGAAATATTTCCCCTCCTTTCCGCGAGGGAAAATCTTAAAGCAAAGATTTTCCACAATGGGTCGCGCAGTTTTTTCCATCTATTATACTCACACCTTGAGCGACATGTTCTAGCCTCCCACCGCCTGGAACGGTCCCTTACGCTACTTAAAAATCACCGCGAAATGCGCGCTCACGCGTCGGTCGTCGCGATAATGGCGAATATCTCTCTCTCTCTCTCTCTCTCTCTCTCTCTCTCTCTCTATATATATATATATATATATATATATATATATATATATATATATATAGCCTTGGTGCGCGGGCTTTGAAACAAAGAGGCGGGAAACGAACATCTCACCCTCGTTAACGCGAGTACTTTGAGAATGTATAATTCAGCAGAGAGGAGGAGGGCGTCAGCGCGTAGGCTGGTTTTTCTCGATATTTTTCTTTTCTTAAAATTTCGCAATTTATGACGGGCAGAGAGAAGCCCAGACCTGGCGACTGTCTTTTATATATATATATTATAATATACATTCAATCGACAACGATCTCCGCGACGGAGCACCGCTTCCCGTACGCATGACGTAGGTAGAATAGTATACTATCGGGGTCATCAACAGCACGAACATACGCGCGCCTAGCATCCCGCGGATCTCTCGGATTCCCATCATATGGGCTCACACTAAGATGCGGTTTCTGAATTTTAGAATTAACTTGCATAAAATACGTGTGTGTTTGCGAGAGAGAGAGAGCGCGCTGAGGTATAACCGCGTAATATGTATGAGCGGTGCGATAATCGGAAATCATGTGTACCAAGAAACTGACGATGATGCTAGCAAGATTAAATTTGCTTACTGATGATGAGGGACTATATATATATATATATAGAGAGAGAGAGAGAGAGAGAGAGGGGGGGAGAGGGAGAGAGGGGGGGGGAGAGAGACAGAGACGGACTCGAGAGATAATAAGCTCCGGAGCTATATTTAAATCATCGGGTAGAGTGCGCTGGCAAACCGGGGGCATGATTCATACTTCAGGAATTTTATTTATATTTATTCCGGTTTTTATTGCATCAGGAAGTAGTTTAAAATGACTGTAAAATAATGGTATGAATTAAGTAGCTGCCCGGGAATAACATACGTAAATGAGACATTTTTATTCATTTTTTCTCCAATAATATTCGTATAGATTTATCTATTCAGCGATGGTATAATGAAACAGACGTTGCATCCATGATTTATTTGGCTGTTTTTTTTTTCGTGGTATCTCAGGCATGCTGGGTACGGGGTATAAATGTCCAATGAACTCGTATATTCGTTAATGATAATTATCTAAGGATTACTGCATGTTTTACAACCATTTTTTCCATTGCTTGTTGAAAGGGCCATTTTACAATTGGTTTTTTGAATGCAGAAACAAAAAAATTGGAAGACAGGAAGACTTTTTCAGATATTTTTATATGTTTTAATACGTACGAAATGTTGATTTTTTTCTCTCAATAAGTCGTCAGTTCGGCCGAAAGAAACCTCAATTGTGTTTTCTGTTTGAAGTTCTGCGCAAAATTTTGCAAACTGTCTTATTGGATTTTTTTTATTGAAGTCCCTCGTTAAGGCGGCTAAAAACAGAGGCCATTTTGAATTTATAAATTTAAGAAACCAGATCTTTTTAATCGACACGGAATCGTAATTAGAAATCTCAACAGATAATAGTATTATAACGGTTCGTTATGATTACTGGTCTAATTGCACCTCTCTCAAACGCTATACGTTTATATCTATAAATAGACCAATCCGCGATATCCAATATTATACTTCAACTCCTGGCCGGGATTCAAGAAAAAAAAAGGCTTAATTCATCGTTTAATTTTTCAATCAAGCGAACTAATAAGTAATATTCTTGCCGTTTTTGGCACAACAAAAGAAGAAGATAAAAAAAAAAAACGAGACCCGAGGCAAAGTGAAGTTTCCAATGAAATGAGAAAGGGACAAAAAAAAGGAGCCAATAAAAAATTTCATTAGCGCTCGTGGTATAGCCATACTTAACCATCCGGGACGAGTATGTTGCGCACAAAGTGTATATATTTGACGTACGGCTCGTTCGAGCATTATACGCGCGCGCGCGCGCGCAATTTACGGGATTGTTTTACCGATTGCGAACCCGAGAGGAGCTACAACGCGCAGGGGAGTGCAGTTGTAGCGCGGTGGTTCATTGGACCGTCCACCGCATCGATATATATATATATATATATATATATATATATATATATATATGTGGTATATCGAATCGCTCGGTTGGTGCGCCGATCCCCCCCTCTCCCTCGACGTATATATATATATATATATATATATATATATATATATATACATGCATGTATAGAAGCGCGTATAATACACAGCGCAATGCACTGAGGAAATGCGCGTGATAATTCCCCGCTACGCTGAGCGTGAAGTATGGTCGTTCGATGTGTACACTCACTCACTCTCTCACACTCTCTCTCTCTCTCTCTCTCTCTCTCTCTCTCTCTCTCTCTCTCTCTCGCGCGCGCGCGTATGAATTGCGAGCTCGTTGAGCAACGCATTATTCTCCACGTACAGATTCCCCTTATCCTCTTGCCCCGTAACCCCGCCCGCTCCATCACACCTCTCGACCCCGTCGGAACTTCTCACACCTCTCGGCCGCGAAACACCGCGAGACGATTGAAAATCTCTCGGGTTTTCTCGCGCGCGAGATTGGCGGGAGGCGCAGAAGAGATCGCGGCACAGGGCTTTAGCTGTTTATCAATAAAAATCTGTATATGTATATATATATATATATATATATATATATATATATATATATATATATACACATATGCAAAGAGAGCGGGTCCGTAACGAGGAATGAGAACTTAAGCGAGAGAACAGCGTGGAATATGTGATCTTTGAGATAAATGTATGTAATTACATAGATATACACGGGCTACCTATATAAGACCGGGCATTAAAAAATCATTTACTTCCCTAACGGGCCACGATACGTAATAAAATACCATCGCCCCCCCCCCATATAAATACATACACATCCATATGCTGCAGCAACGAGGCAATGAAATTTATTCTGGATTTCGTGTGCGCATAAGATGGGAGCGCGCGCGAGGGGCGCGTCGACACACATACCCAAGCAGAACAGGTGCGCAACGACTGTTCTACACGCCCCGTGCGCACCCATCGTCAGCGGCATCGTCATCGCCATCATCATCATCATCGTCGTCGCCGCCATCGCCATCATCCGCCCCGCGCGGGGAGTTCACACGGCGCGCATGACGCACCGCGGGCGCGCGGCGTCACGCTAAGCCGAGCATCGTCGCGGTGTGATACACCCTCTCCTCACACACACACAGCCCACTCCCCCCCCCCCACACCTGGCCGCTACATCAAACGTAAAACGCTCGGGGCGAGGGGGCAGAGCGATTTCGAAGGACTTCCTGTAACGGGGGGGGGGGGACGTACGCGTCGGGTTGGCGAGAGTGGCGCGCGAATTAATCGGCGGTTCCCTCGATCGCTAGGTGGTACTTGGTCCCGTCGACGACTCGAGACTTCGAAAGAGCTCTTTCGGCCGAACTCTTGGACAAGCTCGCTGTGTTTCCACAGTTCTGGACTTGTCGACGAAGATCGAGGAAATCGATCGCGTTCCGCGATACCGATCTCGCGCGCTATTCGCCACGGCCTCTCGTGCAAAGGCAGTAGAAAGCCCGTACGGGCTCGACGCGCAATTCATTCGAGCATGCCCGAAGTCTTGATCATCGGCTGATCGAGCAATGCCGGCAAAATTCGTTCGATAAAATCTACACGGTTCTGACAGGGACTCGCGGCTGGCGAGAAACGTGAGAAATGCCTCGCTCCATTGTTGCAACTGTTCGTTGCGTTACGGTGTGTTGATAGTCGGGGACGCGTCATCGTCATGGAAACGGGGTTACGAAGCGAGTAATGACCGCCCGTATGCGCATTGCCACCCTACATTTTTGGATACGTTAAATGGCGGTTGAGCATTGGCCGAGCGCTGGTGACGTATAGACATACAGCCAATTCGTAAAAAGATACGTTTCAGTATATATATATATATAGTTTGTTTTACAATCATTCCAAGGCAAACTTTAAATGATAGATACCGTTAGGGAAGCGAGCTCTACATAATATATTTGAATTAGAAAAAGGAAACCGGGAGGGGGAAGGGGGTCGTCGATTCCAAGCCAATAACCCATAATACCGTTATCGTTATCCGATGGGAAATTAATCGCCGGTTAAATGAGAAAAAGGAGTTGCGCTCCGTTCAACCTCGTTACGTACAGGTGAAGGGGAGGGCAGAGGGGGAACGATGCTCGCCACGGCAAGCATCGAACCCCCTCCCCCCCTCGCCCCACGAGAGCACGCGCGCATCTGTGAGTAAAAAAGCTCTCGGGCGATCGAACGACGAAGGTATTAGGCTCTCGCGATAAGGCGACTGATCGTAATACGCGTTTTTAAGGCATAAAAAAAAGTTTTTTTAAATCCGTAATTATTTGTAATTTGTTTAAGTTGTATTTTTTTTTATTAAAGAGTTGTTTTCGCCGCAGACTTGAGTAAATAATCGGTAAAAATTCGAATAACATAGGTATAACGAGCCAAAAACTGTAATATTAACATTCTTTGCGGTTCGAATTCGATTTTTTTAATTTGATTTAATTGTTACTTTTTGCTTTGTGGGCAAATATTTTGCAGAATTCGTCGGCCATCAGCTCTAATTTTTGGACGGTCGATGTCCGTGAATCGAATCGAGATATTATCATATTACAGTATTAAATTGAAAATAACACTTAAAAGAACTCAGATAATGATGTTGACTAATGTCAGCTTCTATTTAAAAAAAAAAAAACTTATTCAGATCTAGCTCAATACGATTGTGAGATAAACCAAACACGTTTTAATGTTCTTGTCGATTTTACAAAGCAAACGCGAAACTTTAAATTTCAAAATGATACACTCTTATGTCCAAGAAAATCGCATTATTTTTTCGCTCGACCCTTCGTTCACGAGAAAACAACGAATAACAAAGAAGAAAAAAAGGAACAACTGCTTTTCGCTCGTGCAGTTTTCACCGCGAAACTATCCCCACAATTTTGACGCGCGTACATGGAGAGAATTTCCATAATAAAATTGGCGTCTCTCGCCCAGCAAAATGACAATTCGACTTGATTACTATTATTATTGCACACAGGGGGATCAGGGGGATCAGTTTAACCAGAAACAAGGTTACCGGGTTCACGGGCCAACGCGACAATTATAACACGACGACTTACCGTTGCGGCGCACGGCTCTTTACTCTTGGATCGGCAGAAGCCCGGCATCTTGATGCCGCCAATCGGTATTTTCCTCTTCGCCGGCTTCGCCTCCTCGGGCTCGGCGGTCTCCGTCGCGGGCGCCGCGGCCGTGTTCTTCTCGTTCAACATTTTCTCCTTCTCCTCGTTGAGAATCTCCTTCTTGTCCATGCTGTCCGTCGTTTGCTGCGGCTGCTGTTGCTGCTGCGTCTGGCTCATGCCCGTCTTCTCGCGCTTCGCTCTGAAAGAAGTACAAATGGCTATTTATGCGTTTATAAACGAGCGAAGGGAAAGAATAAAACAACAATCGAGCGGGCGTTTGCCTTTATTTTTTTTCCCCCAGAGGCGGAGGGCGATCTCCCGCCTGATCGGAGAGAGGAGAAAGTGTGGCGCGATGATACTTTCGAGCACACCGGGCGGACGGAGGAAGCAAGGTTACTTTTTTGCGATCGCGGGTCAAGAAAAACGGGACAGGGGAGACACGGCCGACGATTTCTGGTGAACAGCCTCGAATACAAACAGTGCTGTGCGGGGGCCCGAGAGGGACGATCATTGCGATTTTCTTAGGTCTGGCGTGTGAGGTGGACTGACTTTTGTT
This sequence comes from Sycobia sp. Sy_11, assembly GCA_018907035.1. NCBI lineage: Eukaryota > Metazoa > Arthropoda > Insecta > Hymenoptera > Epichrysomallidae > Sycobia > Sycobia sp. Sy_11. The sequence goes on from JACCIC010000019.1 coordinate 3,910,655, forward strand.
GCTTGACAGCACGGGTCGTCACAATACTTAAAGGTCACAAAACTTAAAGAATCCAGCAACGAATAGGCAAACATCGATAAAGTTTGAAAGTCCGAAGTCAATGGTATGATTGTATCTATTGTCATAAAATAAAAATCATTTCATTCTCTCGTTTTTTTTTTTTTTTATTAATTTTGCTCATCCGACAATTGTTACTTTTATCTGTAAAATTAGCATATTTGGTTGACGATCAGAACGAAACAAAAAACAAAAGCAAAAAACAAAAAAAAAAAAAATCAGAATCAATATTCCCGCAACAAGCGAGCGATCAACAAGCGAGCCATCGGCCATCCCAGCTGTTGCGCGCAGAATCAATCTTGTTAAGCTTCAATATTATACCTCCTGAATATTTATGAAGGGACAGGTCACCGGACAAGTACACGCGCGCGGGCGCGCGCGTGTGCGGGGACAGGGGGAGGGCATAGCACATCCACAGCGGGTGATTGAACCTATTGATTTACCGCCGCTCGCTTGAATTTCCAACTCGATTTCCAATCACGGAATCATACTCGGGACAGAATCGCGGCGCGTCTGTTCCCGGAGATCCAGCGAGAGGCGTATTTTTATAGTAAACAAAATCAGTGCTCGGAAATATATATTGGCTCTAAAAATTCTACGCGTTGCATGAATTATGATTTTGTAATCGGCTAAAGTGCCATAGAGAATCTAATAGGTACGTATGATTTTATAAGAAAAACATCTCGAGCGCACCCTTTACATCAACATTCAAATTGCCCGGGCAAGAGTTTTACGAGAAAGCACTTGGTCGATGAACAAATAAAATAAACTCAAGCCCCTCACCTTCACTTTCTCTCTCACTCTTTAAAAAGTACATTTTAATTTCAATTTGCTATTTATAGATTCTAACTTTCTAATAAACGCTAATGGGTATTTCATGCGTAGATCGTTTGCTTCTATCTCACGTAGATTTTGCAAGCACCGTTATAATATTAAATATAATAAATATGATAAATATAATAAACTGTCGACCTCTGGGAAAGAACAATGCGACCTGATGATGTATGGACTTGCCTACAGGCCATGCTACGTTAACAGCACATGACCGGACCACAAACAATAATAAAACAGCTGCGACAGATACTATCGTAAACCCTTTCTGACTTTGATTCCAACCGATATTATGGATCTTTGCCTCAGGATTATACAGTTTTCGCCACGATGTTCACACAAAGCCAGCGTAAATGATCCGACGGCTTGCAGCTAAGGAAAATTGTCACGACTGAAGAAGCTTGGGAAGAAAAGAAAGAAATCGCGGAAAAATTAGGGGCAGCGCTCCGATTCCAAAAAGGGAGATAATGCCGCAAACAAGAGAATGATATTACAATGGCCGAGACTGTCCGTAGGACAGAGCCTCGAGGCCCGAAGTCATTGAACGGCCTGTATGTAAGCGGCGCGAAGGATGCGAGTGAAATAATCGCTGCAATGAATCGCCAGTCGCGCGCAACGAGAAGAGGCGAAACGGGAGCACGGAGTAAAGTTACAGTACAAGCTCGACACCTTATACACTGTGCCCCTAATCCCGATCTAACCTTTTTCTCTCGGTCTATCCCTGACCCCCCCCCCCCGACCGCTCACCCGAAATCTTGCCAGAAGACATGGAGGGAGAAGGGTCCTCATAATACGACATAACTTTCTGCGCGCACTCTCGTTTCTACATTACTCCGCGAGAATGAGTCGGAGGGGTGCAAATGAAAGGAAGTGCTATATGGAAACATCTGCCCTGAGAAGATTATATATATATAGACATATGGGCGAGTGAAACAAGCTGCTACAGTTTTATTTTATGCACGTGTGCATTATCTATATATAGGCATATGAGATAAGCGATCAGATCCGTGAATGTCAAGGACTACACAGTGAGGAGGGTGTCGAGTAAGGTCCATTTTATTCAGGGGATGTCTTTAGCTTGTCGCATTACGAGATTTACCATTTATCATTGGCTATATAATGCCAGTGCACCAATTACGATACCGTTTATATCGTCGCTTATGAGTCAATCGCGCTGTTTAACACAGAAAGTCACGAAAACGAAGAGAAAAAAGATTAAATGTCAAGTTGCTTCCTCATTGTCGCGACCGCTAGGTGCGGATTCGTGCCCGAACCATTAGTAGTATTATTTATTATTAATAATATAATTAAATAAAATAATCTAATATATTATTATATATAATAATATCAATAAATAATATAATATAATTATATTAGTAGTAATCAATTACAAGGTGTAATGAATAAAAATAACGCAGACGCTTAAAAAAAACCATTGCTTAGGTAAAAATTTAGGTCGCGTCCAGGCCCATAAAGAGAATTACATCGTGTATCGCTCGCTACGCGCATTAATCTCCATCTTAACGCTCGCCATTGCCATCGGCAGCAACGCTAAGAAAAACTTATAGGGAAATAAGAGGATACAAATCACGTCGACGTAAGGTCCTGCCGCCCTCACTCGAGCCATCTTCGACATCCACCTCCACCCCCCCCCACTCATATATACCGCATTTCTCGCGAACATTTGTGCTTCCTATTCTACACACACGCACACGCACACGCACACACACACCTCTCGGCGCGGGAAACATAAATAAGCGCCGTGTTCGTTTAATGATATTTATTGTCGCGAGAACGACTGAGAGCAAGGGAGAGAGACGGGCGGGGGGGGGGGATTATAGCATCGTCGACGTCGTCCTTTTCTTATGTACATAACTGACAACGATGGCGCGGCGACAATTTTCACGAATGCTCGTCTTTCTCGCGGCCTGTACCATCGGTACGAGGGTAAAGCCAGTGGAAAAAATTACAAATCGTTCGTTTGTAACAGAATCCGTACTCGTATGTCTCGATTCGTCTGCCGTCGCATCAAATTGATTATATTAAATTTAGGATAAAAGTGGATCGATAATTTTTCTTCAGGACAGACAGGCAGAAAGAAGATAAAGTTGAAAATAATTGTTGAATTTCCATTCGTAAATACGCTTTTATACCAGAAATTCGACAGGCATCCAGAGGTTTTTGCCAGCATTTTCCAGAATTTAAGGGGCTTAATGTTCGCAGTTTAAGATTCGGATAATCATCCTAAATTTTTTCTTCATCTAAATTTATGCTCACTTCCGTTTTCGAGGCAATTCGGAGAGCCAATTAACGGCGGTTTATTTCCCACACACATACACACACACACACCGCTGGTCGGACGATCACGGCTTTGGCAATGTGTAGCTATATAGGTATCGTATACCAGATCCGAACAAGAGAAAGCCGCGCGGAATAAATTGCGAGCTCGCTCGTATTCGGAGGCGATGGCCGAGCACATCCATTTTTATCGATTTTTGTTTCTATTATTTTTTTTTTTTTTATTTTTATCGTTAAATTGAAATTCATAGGCAGGCGGGTTATCGATAGAGAACGCGCGCTTCAATTGAACTACCGTCGAATATTGAATTTGAATGCTGAAAAAATGGGGGATTTTTCTCGCCCCACTCAAAAATTTAGATCCATTTGCTATTTTAGATACTAATTTTTATTTGAATTTGCAAACTTCAGAAATATTTATTAAATATTTTACAAATTTAATTAGCACGAGTTGCACAGGTGTTCGTCACATTTTTAGAACCTACTATGGCATGTATCATAAAAGTCAGTTATCGCTATTGCAGATTTAGAAGAATATGAGCTGAAAGCGATGCTCGAAGCATATTTGCGCATACAAGGCTTTCGTTGTATTTTCACGGATGCAGGCATTTTTTTAATTTATATCCCCCGCCCCACTCGACCTGGGTATAATTCAAATTTCTAGAGTGGAATTTCAAATAAATGATAAAAGTAAATTTAAAAAATTATATTCTTAACAATAAGCTGCACTCTGAAAATTAGCGTTTGGAAGGCGAGAATGCGTTATAAAAAAAAAATTCCGACATTTCGTAGATATATAAACTTGAAACATTGAATTTCAAAATATATCTTCACGCCGAATCTTTTCTATATCAAAAGCTGAATGAAAGTAAGAAAATACTTGCAAATAAATAATACTTAAATTTATAAAAAGAAATTCCAGTCTGAATCGATTTCCTTTGAAAATACACTGAAAATCTGTCCAGCTAATAGACACGAAATATGCAAATAGGTTTAGCGCAACATCTGGGATTATCCTTTCAGTTTACGTTCACGTCAAACCCAAATAATGATAATTATCTTTGATTATACAAAAAATTCTAACTCGTGGGCTTTGAACGAATATCATTAAATAATTGATGTTTTCGTATTTTATCGACGATTTAAAATGTTTTAACATTGTGAAAAAATTTTATTACTCAAATCATCGATATTCTTTAAGCTTTTTAAAAGCATGCATTGTAAGCTTAAAAATTGTACGTAAAACGAAAGTTACATACATGGCCGACACAGTGGACGAAGATATTATTGTTTGAAATGTATGGCTAAGAAAATTTGTAACATCTCGAGATAAAAATTCAACAGATTTTTCGAGAAAAATTGATGTAATCCAAGGTGTCATACATTAATTATATTAATAATGTCTCGTTTCCATGATTTCAGAGACAATTAAATTTCTCGACAAAAATTACCCAATATTGGAAAAGTCCTATGTAAAAGGTCGTTTATACGTTTCAAAAGTCTCGATGGAGCAGTACCTTTTCAAAAGGCAGCGAAAATCAGTCCGGTCCCCGACAGACTAAGCGAATTACAAGCAAATCCAGCAAGTGGCGAGGGGCAAGGGAGGGGGCCATTTCGTAGCGATGGCACCGAGATAAGGGCTATTCAAATTGAACTTCGGGAGTCCCGTATCCGTGCCGCTCTCATTGTGCGACGCTCGCCGTACGAAACTCCGGGAGTTCGTTTGGGAGAGTGAGAGAGAGAAAGAGAGGTGTCCTAAACTAAATAATTGCCCCCTCCCGGGGGGCGGCTATTCAGGAGCGGGTAATTACATTTTTTCGAGTTATTTATACATACATATACATATACAGTGCTGAAGCAACTGAATCACATACTCGCTTCAAGGGGGGGGGGGATACGAATGAAAAAGAAAACGGAAACCCCCCTAGCTCGGTAGTGATAAAAAAAAAAAAAAAAAACAAAAACAAAAACAAAAAACGCCGCCAGCGAGTACGGCGCGAGCAACTCTATGAATCGCGGCGCGTGTCGGAGAGATCGGATCTAGTTCACTTCTCTGTCTTCCTCTTCCTCCCGCCCCTCTCATTCTGATACCCGATCTCGGGGGCATAAATTTCTCTCTGATCGCATATATATATATATATATATATATATATATATATATATATATATATTTGGTCTATATATGCGCTGCTCTTCGCTCGCAGCGACGCATCGCCCACTGCAGAGAGGAAAGTGTCCCGTGCGAGCGTTTTCGCGTGCAAGGATCACCTTTTGTCTCTCCTGGCTCCTTAAATCAATTCTCGCCAGGATCGGGTGAAAAGAGAGCGAGAGCGAGAGCGAGAGAGAGAGAGAGAGAGAGAGAGATAAAAGGAGAGATATAAGAGCGATTGAAACGTCGCTCGCTCCATCATTATAGACATATATATGCGCGCGCGGGCGAGTACTTTTTCCTCGGGGGGCGACAAGGTGCCCCCCGTGCGCGCGTTCGTACATTATGAGTAGCCATTGCGGGGCCTTCGAGCGCGCATAGCCCAGCTGTGACTTTTTGATGGAACAGCCATCTGCGTGTGTGTGCGTGCACGCGCGCTCGCCTGCGGAAAAGCGGGAAAATAAAAAAAAAAAAAAAAAAAAAAAAGAGGAGCGCGCGACAGATGCACGGAGAAGCGTCCCGGGACGTATATGCAATAATATAACGTATTATATATACGCGTACTTTTCTCTTCGTTCGATCGCGGAGGGGATACGATATATAGCGCGACGGCGGTGCACAATAATGTTGAAATTCTATAATAGAACGGTAGCGCGCGTGTCGCACTGTAACGGTATTATATATATATATATATATATATATATATATATATATATATATATATACATATATATATATATACATATACCCATATATACATATACATATATATGTGTGTGTATATATATGGCGGAATGATTGATTTTTATTATTTGGTCCCGACGTCGTATATAGGTGGTGCTAGATGCCGATGTACACCGGCACGTGCGTCCGTACGGCTCTCTATCTATCTCTCTCCCTCCAGTCCTTTTGGAAGGAATCGAGCGTAGATAACTGGAAAAAAAGATTTTTTTTTGTCAACTACAGCGACAGGAGGATGTATATACATACGCATACACGTGCCGCTTTCTCTCTCCCTCCCTCGTTGTCGCATAATATATATATATATATATATATATATATATATATATATATATATAATGTATACGATTTTCATATCGACGATCTACGAAATGATCCATTGTACTCCTTATAGCCTGTCTATCCGCGCTATATCGAGGGTACTGGGGGGGGGGGGGACATAAGTCAAGGTGCTCATAATACGCTGGTCCAGGAGGTTAATAGGCAGTTATAGATTGTATATAAACGCGCACCGGTCTATCGAGTACTGTACGTATAGACGATGGTGATATTCGATTATTGTATATATATATATATATATATATATATATATATATATACACATACATGCTGAAATTGCCGATTTAATAACCAGGCGATTAAACGTTATTACACGCGCTTTAGAACGGTGCGACGGTGAAACGTGATTATCCAATGATCCCGTGTCGGTGCTAATTCGCGGGTATATATTACAAATTAATGAAGCTTTCAAACAATATTGTTGATATAAATAATAATAATACTACAACTACTAATAATAATAGTACTAATAATAATAATAATAATAATGAAATCGTAAAAATAATAAAAGATGGGAAAATTCGTTATCTGCCCCCAGGATTGAGGTAGAGAATATACGGATTATCGAACTTTCTCCAATTAAGAATCTATAAAATTACTGGAACCCATCGCGTTCCTTAATGGAGAAATGCAGGATTTCTGAAGGATCATTTTTAGAGAAAAATCGACGGAGATGCTAGGAGAAAAATTCACGTAACTGAGAAAACCAAGCGAATAAACGACCGATGCACAAAAAAAAGGTTAATGCATCGTTTATTATAAATGAAATAAAGGTAAATATCTAAATTAATCGATAAGGTGTAACAATTATTTATATTTCAAAAATCTTACAATCCTCGCTTTTACAATATTTTTCAATATCAAATAGTTCACCGTGCATAAATCGTACATACACCGCGCATAATTTACGTATGTCTCACTAATTTTCTCATTTTCAACGGTCCTTTTCGAAGTTCGTGTAAACTTGTTGTTTTTTTCCTTTCGCAATACTTTGATTACACTTTTATTGACAACGTAAGTGAGAGAGATAGAGATAGAGATAGAGATAGAGATAGAGATAGAGAGAGAGAGAGAGAGAGAGAGAGAGAGAGAGAGAGAGAGAGAGAGAGAGAGAGAGAGAGAGAGAGAGAGATGAAACATGTACTTGCAATCACTATACAATAGCGTAAGAAACTGCATTGTTAAAACAATGAACTTTCAGAATATATAAAATTTCATAAAATATTAAATGTATATAATAATGCAGCAAGCCGATGCTAAAGGTATCGCAGATAGTTATATTGTAGCAGAAACTAAATCAGTAATATAACCAAGCTACGGCAAAGTATGATTAAAATCTAAAAGTACAAATACAATCGAGCGGATTAGCAGGGAGGAATAATTGTCTAGTTTCTGTATCGTGGCGCTGATGCGCGGCTTCCCATCTCCTCGATTCGTCTATTATATCTAGAAAATCCTCGGCGCGCGCGCGCGCTCAAGAACAGAGACTGTATAATGCGAGAGCGCGAGCGTACGAGGGTCGAGGCCCTCTTTATTTAGCCGCCCACAGTTACTGCCAATGCCAGCCTGATGCTACTGCCCTCGAGAAGAGAGAGAGAGAGAGAGAGAGAGAGAGAGAGAGAGAGAGAGAGAGAGAGAGAGAGAGAGAAACAGAATCGCGGGGGAGTAAACAGCCTGTAGTCCCTCTCCCCCCTCATCCTCTCCTCGCCCCTCGAGATTCTCCCTCGTCTCTCTCTATCGCTCTCTCTCTCTTTCTACCTCCCCCTTTTTTTTCGTCCCATCTCTTCCAGTCGCCACCGCTCCCTCCCGCCTCGCCGAGCAAGGGGGTACATATCGAACGGGCCGGTTTTATTTCTAGAGCAGGACGAAAATAAAGATGGAGATGCGAGGATTGGGAAGGAAGCGGGAGGAAGAGTAATACAGCGCGCAACCCGCGCGCGCGCGCGCGCAATGCAGGCGACGGAAGCAGCCTTAATTTTTTTGTGCTCTGTGGCGCCTCTGGGCGCGCGTCGCTTCTCCTAGCGCGGATTGTCCCCAAGTCCAAGTTCTGTTAAATTTCTTACCGACTCCTCTAATGCACTTAAGAGTGAAATCGTCGCGCTTTCTGCTTCGACTTTAAAAATACCTTTAATAGGGCTGGCAGATGGGGGGTGGGGAGGGGGTTAATTAAAGTCGAATTATTAGCTCTCGCAGGATAAAACCAAGCCTAGATGAGTCTGGAATATTTTTACTCATTCGTGTAGAGAAGACGAGGGGTGCGAGGAAAATGACATTAAGCAAATAGAATTATTGCGCCGAATGGAATGATACAGAATTAATCATTTTAAATATCGCCTGCTTAAACCAATTTCTCCTCCGTTTCGAATTTCTTTAAATAACAAAATTGAATTAAAGGTGTCGGCCCTGATCAAGCGTCAATGAAATTATTATTTGGCCGACGATAATAAATATGACAAGCGCACGCTTTTAATGAAATGAAAAATTCATTACATAAAGGAAAAATTCTTTTTTATCTGTCAATTTCACGCCGCCTTAAATCTTCGTATTTTTATTAAATAGATTTATGATCGCATTATATAATTGTCCGACGATATCGCGCAATAAAAAAAAAAGTGCACGAAATCGAATATTTATCATGATTTTCCAACATTATTCAACCGGGGGAGACTCATATACACATCGGCAGACTTGATAAATTACGACAAGATACACGATAAATCTGCTTTCAATTGGACTCCGACGGGTAAAGAGGGGGGGGGGGAACACAGTTTCGCTCCGGAACTCCTTTCCCGTTGCCCCGGTGCACCGACGGCCTATATATACATACATACGCGAGCGCACACCCTGAGACACCGACGACACTCGCGCATACGGCGGCATTCCCCATCTGAGAAAACATTCTGGGGCGCCCCCCCCCCGCATTTCCAAAGCTTGCGGTTTCCCGCGCTCTTCTCAGCCCCATATATACATATATATATACACGCTCTGCAACGAGCATTATAAATAAACACGGCCGTATGTAATGCGTATCGTTTTCCGAGCTCACCTGCCGCGCCCGGGAGACCACACCGCTCGCGGGCGCCTTACCCTCTTTAAAACCGCATATCAATCCGACGCCGGGATTTTCATATTCGTAGCTCCGGAGTCGCACTGCGATGGAAATGTCCGTAATGTGCGCGCGCGCGCGCGCGCTCGCGCAACATTTCGAAGCGAGGGGTCCACCGTAGCGAAAGGCACTGCGTGTTCATCGGGCGAGAGAGCTCCGGGCGTCCGCGTCGGCCATCGCCACAACCTGTGGCCCGAGGATCGGCGCTTTAAAAGAGCCCACGGATTCGAGCACCGCGCGCCCGTCGCAACAACCTGCGATCTAGCGACTCTACCCCGCCCCCCGACTCCGTCCGGGTCCAGGTGCGCTTTCACGGACCTTACCTTCGCTACCACCCCCCCTTTTCCCGCTCGCCGTTGGCAAAAATGGAAAAATTTCTGTTCTTTCTCGCTATCTCATTGTTGCCGATGACGCGACGTAAGTAATGTAGTGTGCGCGCGCGCGCGCGTCTTACGCGCCGACTGCCTCAAAAGCGGTACGGAAGGGAAAGAGAAAGCAACGGCGGCGAGGGAGCGCGTATACGCGAGCGATCGATCGGTTTGGTGTATTACATATATATATATATATATATATATATATATATATATATATATATATATATGCCCAGCTGTGGCTCGGACGGTACGCGCGGCGTCGGGACGCCAAGAGTGTCCCCTCTTCCTCCTCTGCCTTTCTCGCTGTATTTACATCAATTCGCATCCTGATCGGCCGCTTCGGAGCACGGAGAGCCGCGGACGCCCGCGAGAGAGTCGTCGTAGCCGCCTCAATTTGTCGAGGAGCGCGTGTATACGTCGTGCGATAAAAAAAAAAAAAAAAACGTAAGAAAGAAAAGAAAAGAGCACGGCTATTTTGCTGCCCGGCGCGCGCTCGAAGGTCTTCTTCTTCTTCTTCTCCTTCTTCTTCGTGTTCATCTCCTCCTCCTCGCTTCCTCGTCTCCGCGAAGCGAGTGCAGCGAAGACGTTCTCGAAATGTTCCGGGAGGGAGAAGGAGAGAAAAAGCGAAAGAAACGAAGGCGAAGGAAAGGCGAAGGAGAGAGAAAAGAAAGGAAGGAGACGCTATAGGCTCCCAAGGGATTTTAATTCCATTTTTGTGCGTGTTCTATAGCCCCGACCCAGAGCGCGCGCATACCTACGGGAGAAGAACCGAGGAAGCGGGAGGGGGCCCCGGTCCAAGTCCCAGATTTGTATTGTAAGGTCATGCCGAGTATTTGTACTCCTACAGATATATATATATATATATATATATATATATATATATATATATATATATATATATATATATACTCTTACAGAGAAGAAACGGGCAGGTATACATACATGCTTCTTCGGCCCCGGTATGGACCCAGTCGTTCGGCCCGTTTGGAAAAAGGGAGTGATCCTGATCCCCCGTCTTCCTTCTCTCTCGAAGCGTATTTGTGTAAATGTGCCTGTATACGTGCTCACGTATACCCGAACGAGGGAAGGTCGGGAAAGGTAGACTGCGCACAAAGAACCGTGTTCGGTACCTATATATCTATAGGAATCCTTAAACACGCGCGTCATACACCGTACACGTACACTATATATATAAATAATATTTATGTATACCGCACGAGTGTCGTGGCTATAGGGACGCGGCGACGGAAGATTTTTCACGGCGAAAGTAAAAAAAATTTACCTCTCGCGTTCTGCGAGACGCGGTTCGCCATTTTATACCCCTTTACAAATCATATATTTATGCTCGCTAGGTACGAGGATAAGTAACAGATTAAGATAATTAGGGTCAAAAGGATGAAATTATAACGGCAAAAGGACAGGTGGTGTATTACACAGCTGGTGCCCGCGCATGAGAAATAGTTCGGGTGTTATTTTTCTGTTCTGTTGAACCTCTAGTGAAACCTACGATACGCCAAGCAGTATACGGGAACCCGGAATCAGAGAAATTATGTTCGGGTTCCGCGTGTCCGGGCGATTGTAGAAAGAAGAAAAATACAAGAATACAAGAATAATCGACAGAGAAATACGTAGGTATATATAATATTTAACATTAAGAAGACTTGAAGCTGAATATTCAAGAATGTTTACTGGTATAAGACGCGCAACCGCTAAATATGGAAAACAGCTTCTTTCTCCCGAAGAAAGAGAAAAGGAGAGTACGACAGAGAGAGAGAGAGAGAGAGAGAGAGAGAGAGAGAGAGAGAGAGAGAGAGTGGGGGGAGATGGTAAAAAGATCAAGGGCGCTATTTCGCTCTCCTCTCCTCTTTGTTAGGGACGCCGCGTGCAGCAAAGAGAGAGCGAGACAGAGTGGGAGAGAAGACGAAGAAGAGAAGGAACAAAATATATACTATATAACCATATAGCGATGTGCATGCGCGGAGACTTTTAGCGCGCGTGCGTTTACACACACACACACACACACACAGCGAGAGAGGGAGAGAGAGAGAGAGAGAGAGAGAGAGAGAGAGAGACACATTCAGACAAAAAACCGAACCAACTCGGCGCGCGGCGCAAGAGCATACAGTAGCACAGAGGGGCGAATATTCACCCCGGAGCCTGTAATATGCACACTCGCTTGAACTACGACAATATTATATATATATATATATATATATATATATATATATATATATATATATATATATAATTTTGTTTGCGAGATACACTGGAAAATTACAATGCTTCGTCGACCATGCGATCCAGCTGGCTTTCCTGATACGTGTACGGATCTGGCGAACATTCCGTCGAGTTCGATTTATCATGCGCGGCCTTTTGATTCGGGAAAGCGCAGCCATCATCTTCGTCGGAAGAGTTTCGACGCCGCCGCGTATACACGGCGCATCGACGCGCGGCAAAAGCAAACCGCTCTCTCTCTCCCTCCCTCCCGCGGCCGTCGCTAAAAAATACGTTACGCGTACTCCTCCTCGTGCGAAGGGCTTCTTTTCATTCCCGCGCGCCTTATTCCTCCGGGGGAGATACTTATGGCTTCTGCCCTCCTCCCCATCCGCTCCTCCTTCATTTCAAAAGGACTTCTCTCCCTCTTATATACACCGTAGTCGGCAGAACGCCCCTTCCTTCTCCCTCTCGAACACAACGGGGGGAAAGAATTCGAAGTCTGTATATAATAATAATAATAATGCTCGAAGGAAACTTACCCAAGTGTCGAAAATGCGGTTGAATCCCGGTTTACGAAGACACTTTCACAGAACAACAGAAAAACAAAGAGGAAAACAGAAAAAAAATTGAGAAACACTGAAAAGTGCCTCTAATTAAGACCGCGGCGCGAAAATGTTTCTTGCCGTTGATATTACTGTTATTATTTTACGCACTTTGCACGCGGAGCAACGCTACAATGGCACGACGAGACGAGTACCATTTGTTTTTGTGCGCGCGAGTGGAAAAACACGCCGTGTCGTCGCACTGAATTTATACTTAATTTACAATGTGCTCGTTCGAACGTGGAAAAGGCCCGATCGCGATAAAAGCATGCGGATTAATAACGTATAATTTTTTTTTTTCTTTTTCGCAGTAATACAGGAGCCGGCCCGTGTTATTCTAATGTACGTCCTCCGTACGTACTCTCCGGCAGAGATCCGATGTAACTGGCGGCACTGGGCACTTGCCGATGGGGAGTCCGATGCTGGTCTATTGTAAACGCACACGCACAAGCCAACAACAACTCGCGGACTGAGTTACTGACCGGCGCGAGAATGGGGACCGACGCTCGATTTCGAATCCTCGCCGAAGCCAAACAACAGCCATCCAGGAGCCGCGACCGAAGCGCCACCCTCGCCGCTGCCGTTCTATTGCTTTGGGTAGCTCCATCTCTCTCTATCCCTCTTCCTTTGCTTGCTCGCAGCACCATCTATGTTTAAGAGAAAGCTCCACCAGCGACATCTAATCATATTTTGATATATAGATATGCGTAGCATTTTCCTTTCTTATCGATTGTTGAATTGAACGTAAGCATACGTCGTCAGATGTCGCGCTTGATCAAATAATTCTGGGTAAATTTTTCGTATTTATTATAATTTAAATTATATCTGTTCATTATGATAATAAATATTTATCAAAATTTTGCTTATATCTATATTTTAAATCTTAAAATATCAACATTAATTTTCGAATAACCAGAATACAAACTAATTCGTTGTCAGATTAAATGATTTAACGGTCGGTCTTAATTTCTGACAGATTGAAAATGACTAAAAGGCGATGTAAAACCGATAAAAATGTTTATTAGTTTGGTGTATAAGTTTGGCCTGATTGCAGATAGTTATATTTTTTATAAATATTTTATATTAATCCATTCCCGTTAACTGTGAAACTATAATTGCTCTACGAAAAAGTGTCCTTAATTATTGCGCATTTAAATATTTTTCTTAAGATATAAATGGGTTTCTGGATAAAAACATGAACGAAAAAAATGGACATTGGAAAAACTAAATTGAGAAAAATGGGCGCGTAGCCAGCTAAATTATATGACGCATGCATTTAATACTGTGAATACAATGAATAAATTCAGTTATTCCTTTTTTAAGGAAAAAGTAATTCTTTCAAAGTCTTTATAAAAAAAATCTTATTTATATGTGATTCAAAGAAATCTTTACTAAAAATTAAAAAATTAGTAAAAAACAAAACACAGTTCCTGATGAGAAGCCAAAGCGGCTCAACGCGTTGGACGAAACAAATATGGAAAATGCATTCTGATTAACAATGGTATTCATTGATTATTTTTTAAAATTTATTTTCAGTAGTAGTTTTTGTATTTTACATTCTAAAGATGATCATCAATAAGGATGGTCTTACTGTTCTTATAATCATATAATTATATTATTTTATAAACACTATAAGATCGATGAAAATATTGGCGTGCTGTTGCAGAATGCATGAAAAGTTTATAATTATACTCGCGAAAATTCGACTAGGAAAGTGAAAATCGCGGCTGTCGATAATATATACATAATTTTTCTTAATCTATCAAAATAAATACATACATCTCATAATAATGAAAGATGATTTAATGGTAAAATGTAAAGTCGTTCACTGGAGGTGTATAAAATGCGAATATTATATATTAATATTATAGTATATGATATTATAGAAATATTATAGAAATAATATTCATATAAAATATGAATATTAATTTTAATTTATATTTTAAATTAATTTAATTTTATTTTAAATTTAATTTAATTTATATTTTATATTTAATTTAATTTATTTTTGTTGAATTCTATGGAACAAAACGATACTTTCTCGCAGATATATATATATATATATATATATATATATATATATATATATATATATATATAGTTAAAAGTAAATATGATAAAACATTGGAATGAAGTAGTTGTTTTCCACAAATTTTTATCTTCAAATATCGTAAAAGAAGAATATATCTTTTCGAATTTATTTAACAACTTCCAGGAAATTCATATTTTTTAACGATTCAGAAATTCAAAATGTTGTACAGCTTTCAAGATGATTCGTGTAAGAGAAGAATGAGCGTTGATGAATTTCATTACAACAGATAATTGTGAACTTTTAAAATCCATTTCGATTTGATTATAGAACTCAATAAGACTTGCATAAAACGAAAAATCGAATTAAATTCTACTTGACAAAGGGAGTACCTTATAAGCGCTGAATAATCTATGCCCGGATATCATTACGATTTTTAAAAACAAAAGATCTATCGCGTTGATCAATCGAAAATTCGCTAATACAATCGTATAAAGCTTTTACGTTGGAATATTGAAGATCGTTGACTTTAAAGAGCTGAAGAAATCGTAAAAATTGTTGCAATCGAACCGAGTTAGAATCTTCGAAATGTATTAAAATATTCGAAAACTATTTCTCGATAGATTATAATCAAAGTATATGTTCGGAAGATTTTTCGATTTCGAGAATGATTTCGCTTATACAGGCGATCGCAGGCGATCCTCGGATACATCCGCACTAAAAGATCATTGCGAATCAATGAAATGAATAATTAAATAATTGTTAGAATTTTGAAACTGTTTCTCGAATACTGTAATATTCTATAAAATTGCGTTCGCATCATTTTCCCTTTAGTTGTTTTCAAACAATTTTTCTTAAAAGACGCAGAAAAATCTATTATAGTCATATCGACAGACGCTTATGCTTTATGCAAATTCTAGAGACTTAATCTGACGACGACTGGTCGCTCTACAAATGTAATTTATACTATATTTTCTCCTTACATCAAAACTTAATTATACTTTAATTGTGCTTATGTCAACTGGATTTAGATAAATTAATAAATATTTCTATTGGTCTCACAGTCCAATTAAATAAATTAAAACAATTAATTGGGACAACCTCGTTCATTCTTCAATTGGGTAAAGGTGGTAGGTACAGTCAGATTGCACTTCGCTAATAAAAAATTTTTACAGCTAATATATTTTTATTTCAGATTAGTCTACGGGGGTGATTTTAAACAAGGACAGTCTGTCTGTCGTTATCATTTTCAATTAATTATATATTGATACGTACTAATATTGATATAAATATATATTGATATCATTATGTATTAGTTTTAATTTATTTAATTGGACTGCAACGCCAATAGATATATTTATTAATAAAACTCAATTATATCGATTACCATTTTCTTGCACGGGATCATCACGGTCGGATAAAAAACATAACGCTTGTATACGCGGAGGATAATATAGAACGACATATAGAGCGACGGCGACGCTCCAGGTTATATAAAAATCTGCCGCTGAACGCAGCTCGGGAGGCTTAATTAGCGCGGCTGCAAATTTTTTGCAGATCTATATAGGTACGCATAAAAGCACGAAGATACGGCACAGGCGGCGCGTGAAAAATAAATAAATATATATATATATATATATATATATATATATGTATATATATATATTAGCTCGCTGAGCGAGACGCGGCGGATCGCACAGCGCCCGAGCGTATCTTTTATATACGCGCACGTCCCTAAAATCAATAATTCAACCCATCTCCGACAAAAAGAAAGAATCTCGAAATTGAGCAGTTGTTTGTCGATTGCAACAACTTCGACGCAGAACAAAGAATGACTGACTTGTATGTAAGGCATAAAAATTTGGTTTGACGTTCAAGATTTGCTTTTTTTGCTTTTCTTTTCTTTTCTCTTCTTTTTTATGAAAATGTACGCATTAGAAAAAATGTCTTTTTACCGTAGGCCTAATTCGCATACGATTAGGATGTAGGGCACAACAGTCTGTGCGTTCTTACGTGTTATCAAAATTTTCAGAAAGAACAATTTGAGAAAGTATACTCCCGTTAGCGTTATATATAGCTATATATTTTACAATTCGCCATGATGGTGGCGATAAAATATGCATTTAGTATATGGTAGATTTCGAACATTTTATATAAGAATATAGGTACATAAAAGGATTTTATTTCGTTCGAAACATTATATATCTATATATTTAACACGCGATAATAACATAAAAAGAAGCACGCTTGAAGCGTACATTGTTTAATACATGACCATCAAATATCGAATTTAGTTATCGAAAACGGTTTTTTTTTTTGAAAATGATAACCGCGTGCATGACGCACTTTTTATATTCTCAAGCTAATGTGCTTTCTGTGCCTTCTGAAAATAACATTTGATTATAAAAAAAAAAAATAGAAATTCCATAATAGAAATATAGAAGTATATAGAAATTCCATAATAAATTACAATGTAATTTGTACAATTACAATACCAATACGGCTTCCGGACGCTTTTCAACCTAATATAGTTTTTATCACTTAACTTTATTCGACTTTATTGATCGCATTGAAATACACATAATTACCAATTCTAGATGTTAATGACACAAATGATGTATTCATTAAAAGTTATATTCAGACACAACTATAGTCAATTGTATATGAAATAATCTTACATGTATTTATGTATTTTAATAATATATTATGTTTAAATTACATGACCGTGTATGTATTTATCATACTTATTCATCTTAATTAACATGAATAATCCAGTTTCGGCACAGGGAAGAAAACATCCAACAGCGTCATTCTATATTTCTGATTTAATTTTCAAAATAAATCTAACGTGTATAATATATATATTTCCTACGTAAATATATAATATTATACGAAACAATTTGAAAGTAACTAGTTTTATTTTCATGAATATTACATAAAGAGTTTTGCAAGAATGGTTAAATATAAAGCAAATATTTAAGTGCAAAAGCTCAAAAATGTATGTATGCGTGTGTGAATTTTGAATTATTTGAACTAATTTTTTTGTTTAATGAATATTACATAAAGAGTTTTGCATGGGTTGTTAAATATAAAGCAAATAGTTAAGTGCAAAAGCTCAAAAATGTGTGTATGTGTGTATGATTTAAATTTTGAATTTTCATAAAAAAAATATAATTTAATCTAAATAACATTATTATCAAGTATCATGATTTTTCAAATTAATTTGAGTAAATACAAAAAATTTCGAAAAATATATTTCAAACAAAAGTTTCATATCTTATCAAAATTCATATGTTCTATACGTTTTTTCGGTATAGAAGCGATATTTCCGGTGAAAAATTCAATTATATCGCAGGCGATGTGGTGGCCAAATTATTTATACTCATGTATATGTGTTCGCGCAAAATTCTGCTTGAGAATAGTCAAAATGCTTGCGAGGATTCTTTCAGACTCCTTACGAAAGGATTCAAGAATCAGGAGTACAAAGAGTTTAAAGAATTTCAAGAAAGGCTTCTAGAGTAATCCGCCAATGGCGAGGAAAAATACCAGCGAGGATACTGAAGAATAGCTGCGTAAGGATGCTGTAGGGATTCATCTTGAAGGATTTTTCTATAAGAAACTTGTTTGGTGACCGTGCATAATCCTTTCCGAATCCTTATACATGCTGCATTCTGTATACTTGTACTTTCTGCACTCTTTCCCAAATCCTTCGGCGTTTCATAAAGAAAGTACGTGTAATTATCCGTTCCCGAAATTACGGCGGGGACTGCGAGGCAGACCGAGTTCTCATGCATCTATATATATATATATATATATATATATATATATATATATATATATATATATATATATATATATATACATACATATTGCTTTACATATGCATGAATAAGTATTGTATTGCGGGAGTAAAGGGGTGGAGCGATAGGTAGGTGTATCTTACTATACAACGAAAAGAAAAGATTTAGCGAGCCTACCGAAAGGATTGAAGGAATGGATAAGAGCCTTTCAAAAGGCGTTCAGTGAACGAATTCTAGAACATTCATGCGCGTCCAATGTATTTCGTATACAAAAATGAAATCCAGTATACTTTTTCAGAAATCCGAGGTGGTAAAAAGTCAGCTTCTTGCTGGGTATAGCAGTTTCGAACTCCTCCCGTCTGCGAGAAATATCCGAAAAAATAATTTAACCAATAGTAATAAAACGTATATATTATATACAATCGTGAAATCAAAAATTACCATATTATTACATTCTTTCGTTTGTTTTCGAAATATCGTTAAAGTTTATATCCATTCGCTCGAAAACTCTCGCCAAAACTTCTATATAGTTCTAAGGAGCCATGATATCATTCGGTTAAATAATTACCAGCGGACTTTTATACGCTCATAGCTCTCAATTAAAAATAAGCACCTTTTTTGCTTCTCCTCTCGTCATATTCCAATTTTTTTTAAAATTAATTCTATATGGCGTAACGAATTAAAAAAAAAACTTTCAAACTGATTTGAAAATTGCTGCAATTTACAAACTACACTATATATACCTTTTTCTTTTTATCCGGTGCATTTTGTCTTTAAAAAATGGCCATATAGTTGCGAATGACCGAAAAATTAGAAAACATTAGATAAAGTTCGAAGAGCAAAAAAATCAATACTATACATATACAGTCGATCGGTGCAGAAATGGAAAATCCGCAAACCTACCGATTTACTGGTAAAAATTGTTGTTGTTTTTTTTTTTGCCCACATTGTCATTTTAACGAGTCCAAACCTAGTGTCGAGAACAATTTCCGCTAATATCTTATTCCATGCATTCGACAGGGTTATTGTCTCGACTTCAAATATGACAAGTTTTAGATTCTTATAGAAACACGCGATTTTGTATAGAGTAATTAATGAAGGCGGGAGCAGTATCCGGGTGCGCGCCAAACGGAGAGGCGTGTCTCACAAGTACAAGGGCAAGCCGAAATTTTTTTCAACGCTATCTTGGTATCGAAAAAGTATTGCCTTCGTCTTGGGATCGATCTTAATCTTCGTATTATCCTCGTGCTCAAATCTAAGTAGTCGTTTGCATTTGAAAAATTGGTCGAACACTTTTTAA
This sequence comes from Sycobia sp. Sy_11, assembly GCA_018907035.1. Lineage (NCBI taxonomy): Eukaryota > Metazoa > Arthropoda > Insecta > Hymenoptera > Epichrysomallidae > Sycobia > Sycobia sp. Sy_11. The sequence goes on from JACCIC010000019.1 coordinate 3,930,498, forward strand.
AAGTGTATGCAACAATTCGGAAGAACAAAAATTTTCATGTGAAAAATTATATAAAAAAATAATAAAGCTAATGTTATTGCATTAAATTGGGACACACACCCACACACATATCAGTCATTAATCAATTCTCCATTCATTGATTTATGTACAGTAAATTCATCGTTTAATAAACATCATTTATACGATTTTACATTATCATAATAATCGTGAGCATTTAAATAAAATTAAAATTTTTAAAAATAATTGATTTTTTAATCAGATCGTCTAACTTCAATCCTTGATAAAATATAATTAATTATTTAAGAAAGCTTGGCGTGCATTTTGTATGTCATTAGAGTTTCCTGTTAATTTGTCTGTATTATTTGATGCCTCGCCGTTCAGCAAAAGAACCTTTGATAATATTTTTAGCGAGTGCGTATATACTTTATACATATATAGTACTGTAGCAAAGTAGGGAGGCTTCTCGTCGAGCTTCTCGCCCTTTCCGTCCCCCCTGTCCCACCTCCCGCCGCCGCCGCCAGTAAAAGAAATTTCAAAAAAGTCTGATGAACAGACGACTGTATAGGCGCGCTTACGTACTGCTACGATAAAGGATGTTATGAATATAGTACTGACGTAGAGATATGTATAAATAAAATAAAGAGTACGAAATTCGTTATACCTATGGCTGCTCCGTAATGGCATAGCATCAAAAATATTTTTACAACTATTTATACAACCAATTTACACTGCAGATAAATATTTATCATATTTTGTGTTGATGTTATGAATCTGATGGAAATTTTTAGAAAAATGATCTGCTCATAATAATTGTTTTAAAATATATTCACACACTCATAGTATATAATTTTTATTAATGTAGACAAAATTATATATTAATAATAATAATAAATAAATGAATAATGTTTGGACGAAATGAAAGCAGAGATTTTTATTAATTATAAAAGTATATAGTTCCGGGCGTTCAAGGTTTTCTTCATAATACGTGTGCTTAAATTATTCGACATATATTATTCTCGATATTATCGAAAATACGTTATCATTAGAACGCACTTTAAATTATTCATACTTAAAAACATTATGTTTTTTTTTTAAATGTTTTATTTAAAGCTATAAAGTGTTTTCATATCGAGGCAAGAACAATGGAGCATGATCCGAGAATACTAGAGCCATATGTACTTACGAGGCCATATAAGGTTTAATAATAAGTACTGTTAAGAATTAGAAATTAGAACTTAAAAAATTATTCATTCATCCTCATAGCGTTTATATTATTGTTTTCATAAAAAATTCCTTCGATTTTTTCCGTGTTCAATTCAAATCATATAGCTTGTGAAAAACATAATTCTATCTGAATGCCGCGCTTGTATAAACTGCCCGATCTGATTGCGATTGCTCTATAAAAAGTGCGTTTTTCGCCCGATATTTTGCGTCTCCGGGCGAATCGCGCGAATGCCACCGTATTATTATAACTTTATAACATTGGCCGTCGAGCGCCGGGAGTGCGAGATCATCGGCCTTCATGCATCAGTATTATACAGACCCGTGCTGCACAAGTATATATATATAAATATATATATATATATATATATATATATATATATATATATATATATATAATGTACCTGATGCATCCGCGGGCGCGCGGGCACCGGCTGCATGCATGCGTGCGCGCACCCGCGCGACACGACCGACCGACGTCGACGGCCGCACGCGCGGTTTCGCAGCTGTCTCTCTCTAGCCCCACCCTCCCTCTCGCTCGTTCTCCCCCAAACGTCGACGACCGCGCGGACGCGCCGCCTCGGCGCGGCGGGCTTCGCACGCGCGCTCCCTCCCTCCGGCGAGGCTCCCGCGAAACGCACACTGGCGCGCGCGTCCGTGCACGTGCACGCGCGCCCCGGCGGTACTTGCGCTCGCACACAGACGCGTACGAGCTACGCAGCCGTGAGGAAGGTTCACGTTCACGGGCGAGTCGCTTAGGTGCGTATATATATATATATATATATATATATATATATATATATATATATATATATATTACGGATGCAGGGAGGGAGGCGAGTCGCGCCGCTTGCCGCCGCGCGCGCAGCGCACACGCTATTCGAATCCGCCCGTCCCTTTCCCCGGGCCCCGGCGGCCCCGCTGAATCGCGCAATTCGCAGACGGCCAGACCAGGCAGACGTTCTCGTCCTTTGCCACGGTCAGTACCGCGCACTGCCGCGGCCGCGGAGGAGAAGAGAAATCTCCAGCACGCACGCGCGCGCGCTCCGCAGCCGACTTTGGTTATATGTAGGTATATATATATATATACGTATATGTAAAATCCAGGTGGCCGCGCGGCTTGGATACGGTGGTATATAAAGATAGTATACACAGAGAAAGATCAGGCAGCCGCGGCGGAGGATCTCTGAGAGGTGGTGCTACAGATTAAAAAAAAAAAATATATATATATATATATATATATATATAGACAACAACGACGTCCACGAGGATGGGTCAGGGCACTGAGTCCTCGGAGACCTGCGCCGCCGATCGACCCACCGAAGTCAGCGTTATTAGATTCGTCTCTAGAAATCGTACCATCGAGGAAATTGCCCCGAAGAAGGTGCGTCAACACCAGTCGATTTACCTCTCAGCGCTCTCTCTTCTCTTCTCTCTCTCTCTCTCTCTCTCTCTCTCTCTCTCTCTCTCTCTCTCTCTCTCTTTCTCTTCTTCTTTCCTTCTCTACTCTTCGTTCTTACCTCTTTCACTCGCTTCTCACTCCCTTTTCCTCATCTTTCTTCCGTTTCTTTTATCACCCTTATTCGCGCGTGCGAGACAGAGAGATTGTGATTAGGAGAGGGATGTATATAGTATGAGTTATATTGTGTGTGTGTGTGCGTGTGCGCAGGCTCTGCGTACGACGCGGCGTCCTGCCGTTGGGTTCAATGACCTCTAATCCAAAACAAAGTGCCCTTTAACTATAATGAATAGAATGACGTTGCTGCATTTTTATCGCTTTTCTCTTTCTCGAATCTTATTTTACCAATTTTGCACTATATAAATAACTACTCTAATTAAGGAATGTTTGCGAAGGATTTGAATGGAAGGCATAGTATCCTTCAACTCCTCCATTATACATGATGGCCTATATATGAGCGAATATCCCTCATTGTTTACATTCTTTGTTCTACGTAATTTATAATGCATAAGAAAGGGAATGTTAATACAGGTTATAAATTGTTTTATATTTTTTTTAAAGAAACCGTATCATTTGAATTTTTATTTGCATTTTTAAATCGAACGATTCTTCTCTTGAAAATAAAAAAATTTCATGTGATAATAATATTTTATGTTTTAGGAAGTTTACATTTGTAAACAACGAGGATGTGGAAAAATATTCACAAATCATGATGAATTTAAAACTCACGAAGCATTAGAATCATTAAAAATTAGATTTATGTAAGTTATATTTTAAAGTTTTCTATAGATTCTTTGCCTACCTCTTATTATTATATATGAATTGAAGACATCAATATTTTTACAGTTGTAGAGAACCAGGATGCGGAGAAGAATTGTCAGATCCAGGCAGTATGTGGAGGCATTATCAAGAATGGCATAATAATGAAACAAATGTTTTTGTGTGTCCTTATACGAGTTGTAATTCTGTGCACAATTCTAGCGAAATGCTAGAAGAACATATAGAATGCACTCATAGACAAATTCCAAGAATACCAACTGAGCCAGAAATAATTTGTTTCGAAGGACCAGATAATGCAATGGAGCATGATATTCATAGGATCACTGATGATGGGAAAATCTATGATAATGTTCGAAGTACAATAAATGAAGTAGCCGATAACGGAGTGGTTAGGTGTAATGAATATTCCTCAAGAAATGAATCTATTAATATAAAACAGGGTGATTACAATATTAAGGATGAAAGAATTATACATAGAAAGGAAGACTATTCATTAGAACAATCCAAGCTCAGAGCAGCATTAAGTCATGATAACTTTTCAAAGAATCACGAAACTATAAATAGAGTCGGTACTAGGTTTCCTAAAAATAAAGACTTAGTTATAACAAAGGAAAATTTTTATGTTAAGTATGAAGCTAGATCTCCAATTCCCAGTAGTGAAAGTATGCAAATTGACAGCTCTCAAGATACAAATAATACAGTTTTTATTAATCGTGATGTATCGTTAACAAAAACTCCAATTCAAGAACATAGGGTAGAGTTAGGAAATTTAGAGAAAGTATTTAGAACTGGATTTGAACAAGATTCAATAAAATCAGAAGATAATGTTACTGATTCTAAAACTTGTTCTGATGATGAAGAATATACGCCAAAAAAGCAACGAATGTCAAGGTGTAAACAAGAACCATATAAGTGTCAAATCAATGGTTGTGGGAAAACGTATAAATATATATCGCACTATCGACACCACCAAGACACTCATAAATTAATGACAAATAATACGAATCCTAATACTGCAAAATCAACCAAATCTAAATTAAACAAAACAACAACTATTAGTTTTTTCATGTGAGAATTAATTAAACAATAATTTGTAATTGTTAAATTTTTAAACTAAATATTTTAATTAATTTTTTATAAATTTTAGATGTAAAATGCCTGGATGTGGTGCACAGTTAAGTAATGTTAATACTTTATGTAAACATTATCAAGAAAATCATGCCAATGAAAAACCACCCATAACTCCAAAATGTACAGAAGTTTATCGGTAAGATTACCTAAAACTATATTTTTAAATTTAAAATATATATAGAAGATAAGCTTATACGTTTTAAATCCAACATTTTTTATTTCTTTTGTATTTCATACTTATTTTATTTATTTATTTTCAGATGCAAAATAACAGGATGTGAAATGGAGTTTCCTACATCTTTGATGTTATATAAACACTTTCATGAGGTTCATGCAAAGAATTCTTTGAATAATAGTAACACAAATATGAAGACTGGAAATGGGAGTGGATTGTTGGTTGAACAGACGTTTCACGATGATACCTCTGCCCAATGTGTAAACTTTAAGACTGACTTAAAAGTCAAGCACTTACTTAGCTTGAACGAATACACTGATAGTAAAGATAAGAATAACCAATCGTCTACAGTTAAAGAAGAACCAGGAGATTGACTCATGTTCAATTAAAGACTTTCAGTTATGATACTTCTTTGTATGTGTCACATATGAAATGTCAAAGTATTAGCAGAATTTCTGCTTATTGTTAAGAAACGAATAATTCATGTTAATAATTCGAAAAAAAAATTTTTCTAAAATTTTTTAAATAGTTTACACTTTTATATATAAGTTTTGTTTCTGTTTCTTATTAATTTAAAGACAAAGTATACAATACTTTTTTTCTATTTTCCTTACTGGTATTATTTACTAGTATTATCACATTTTAATATATTTATTTCTATGTCAAATCTAGAATTAATACATTTTTGGAAAAATTTTTTAAAAATAAAGCACTACAAGGTGTAATTTATATCAAGTATATAACTAAAAATTGTTAGATTAAAGAATTCCAAAAAATAACTTTTTGGATAATATTACAACTTTTGATAAATTTATCACATAACTGTTCTTAAAATTCAATTTTAATATATAAAGTACAGTAAATTAATGATTTATATTTTAATCCAAGAATATCAAAGAGGAATTCCATTTGTATAAAATATTTTTAATTGATTTGGAATTCAGTACAATTTTAAATGGTTTAAAAAATAATGCACTGATATAATTTTTGTTGTAAAACAACATTATGCGAATTTTGATCTTTTATGAAGTATGCTTGAATATTCAATTTATTAAATTTAATAAATGAAATGAATTAAAGGATGCAAGACCTCAGATTGCTTAGTTAATTTTAATTGCTTAGTAATTAAGCATTAATAAAACCTTTTTTATAATTTTACATTTTTACTGACATATGAATAGAATGTCAATGGACTTCTATTACATACATCAATATTAAATTTTTATACTGCTACCATAGTTATTTGATTTGAACTTAATTGATAATTAGAATGTTATACAAAAGTAATTGAGAAAAATGTGGAGAAAAACATACAATAAAATAAATCATGTTTATTGTAAAAGTATTCAGAAAAGAGTTCTATTATATTAATTTTTACTATATTTCAAGTCCCTGTATTATTTCCTTTCTTTATAATTCAAATTGGGTAATTATTATATGACAATTTTAAGTCTTAAATATTGTATTATATTTTTAAAAATTTACTTGTAAGCTTAATAGTAGCTGTAAAGTTAATTATGAATAACCATTTTTTTAAACTAGTTATTACAGAAAAATGAGAATATAAACATTAATCAATCTGTTTTTATTAAGAATAAAAAGATATAAATTCTATAACATTTTTTATAGAGATTTATTACTATTAATTATTTATAGATCTAAGAAAAGTTTTGCGTCAAATAAACTAAAATCTTCAGAAATTATAATTGTTTTCCTACTTTGTTATACTATCTTCTAAAAATGTATAATGCGTCTGATTTTATACGCAAGTAGGCCTAAAAAATTTAAACTATTATACACGAGTGAGTACAGTATTCTCGACATATTACTCAAAAATTTTAATTGCCTTGAAACATATGGAATATAATTTAGTAATAAAAGAGCAGATGAGGCAAATATAGATACTTCTATACAACACGCTTGAACTGCCCAAAGACGAGTCACAACGATTCTCAAGGGGGTGGGGAGAATCTTCCAAAAGCGTGCGTCCTCTATCTCTATCTCTTTCTCTCCGTCTGTCAACTGAGAGAAAAAACATTCCGTAAAAATTTTCGCGTTGTCGCGGTAGGTAGTTGCCGCTGGTCGCATCACCCGCAGAGTATCCAGTAAGGACTTTCCTCAATTTTTCTAGAAAAATATTAATTATTCATACATGTACATATATATATATATATATATATATATATATATATATATATATATATATGCATCCGAAGTTTTGCCGCAAGAATATACCTATAAGTGTATATATGAATCGTCATATATATACATCAAGGATACATCATCGTTTAAATAGCTAGTGCCTTTGTGTGTGTTTACATTCTGTTATTACTATCCACTTATTCTTTAGATATGTGCGCGCACCTAAATCTATGTACATATATCGTATATTGACCGCCCGGTGAGAGCGAAAAATGCTGTATATATACGCTGTATAAGGGAACACTTTGGCATTGATTATATTATATACTCGATCGCGCAACGTGCGAGGAGGGTTGTGGGTTGATAAAGATGCACAATCGGTTACTGTATGATTTCCGATCACAAGAAATGATACTTGGCGGGAGCTGAAGAACATGCGGCACGAAGAAGTGAGACAGGAATAAGTATACTTATTGGGAATAAGGAAAAGTTATAATTATAATATCGGATAATATCGTAATATAAGCGCAAAGCGCACGGCTAGCGCACGCGATGCGATAGGCTGTAGCTGGCTGTAGTGTGTGGGCATTGCCAAATAAGGTGTTTCCCCAGGGTTTCCGGTTTTTCCGACAAAAGCGCCCCGTCGCGGCTCCGCCGAGAGTCTTCGAGTTCTGTGCCTGTGTGTGCTGTCCGTACACACGTGCACGCGTTCATATCACATATGAATCTTACTCGCGGGAGGTGGTACGGTGTGTGTGCGTGTGTATATTTACTCTGTATATATATATGTATATATATATGCGCAGATGAATATAGATGCTGTAGATGTGTTGTGTTCTTGCGCTGCGAATTTTGACCGTCGCTGCGTTCCGCGGGACGGTCAATATGAGCCGCGCACGCCGCTGATGATGGTATACGATGCTTTTTTGCACTTTTAATCTTTAGCTATTCGCTGCCCAAGCGAAAATTCATGCTCTGCGATCCTATTATAGAGGTAATGATATTATACAGAGTTACAGTTGACGCGTCAGCCGAAAATTTTTATTTTTTCTCTTTATAAAAGCAGATATCGACACATCACTTATATGGTTAGCGATTAATAAGAAAGCATAATAGTCTTAATATTATACTTTTAATCGATGATTTATAACTTTTTGTTGATAAATTTTGAACATGGTAATTTTCTAAAAAAAAAAATGAAATTCCAAACTACCGGAGGTTATTAAGTGGAAAATAATTTTGTTTAAAATAATTATTGTTTTCGAGCTGAAAATGATTAAACGAAAACCAAATAAACAAAATGATTTCCAATAAATAATTACGTGAATTTGAATGCGTCCGAAGATTTAGAGAAATCTTAAATTAATAATGTATACAAATTGAAAGATTATTAATGTTACGATCGGTACATTAAAAAATTATCAAGCGAAGTTGGCATTTATATTATATAGTCGAGTCAATTGATAAACGCGAAATTTTCCCTACATTTCAAAATTAAACTAATTGCGCGTTGAACGACGATTTTGAAACACCGAAAGTATAAACAGGAACGTCTAACGTAACGAGCAGAATCGGTGTAACTCGATACACGCGCGTACACACGCGTTCATTCATCGGCTATTATAGGGCCAATAAAAACAAGAGCCGCGCCGAGGACTGTTTCGAAACTTTGCGAATTAGCGACACTTCCGAGGGCAATTTCCGGGTGTATATATATATATCTATATATATTTCTCATTTTCGTCGCTCGGCATTTCAATGAGAAATCGAATTATATCGAGCCCCATGTCCGCGGTGTTATCTGACAATGAGTCAAATCTGTGAGGATGGAATGTGTGATAATGTGTGTGTGCGCGCGTGTGCGTGTGTGCTGCATCGTCCAATTCCGATCGTTATGAATAGGATTAAATCAATTCGATTATTATTACGATATTCGTGACTTATGCCGTGATTTCGGCCATTCATCTATTAATTGGCATTGATATAAGTATAATAACCGCTAAGAAGCAGTCCTGCAATCTTATACAAATTTTTTCAATGTAACAGTCTAAAAGCTATAGTTTTATTTTTTTTAATTTTTCTAAGCTATTTTTTTAAACGATACCCATATAAAAAATATAGAGTAAATAAAATTTATTTTAGAGTAAAGAGAACAATATTATCGTAATTTATGATATTAAAGTTCCATTTCAGATTTCTTTTACCTATTCGCAGTAAATGTAATTTGATATACTTTATATTTGCAAGTGGGAGTTTTTATCAACCGAACAAGAGCTTTTAATATAACCGTCACTTGTACATACTAATTTGTATTTTACTTTAATAAATATTATTATTATTTTATATAATATTGAAAATAATCTTTTCATCGCCTCCATTTGAAGAATAAAATTGAGGCTCTTATATAAACTTTCTGTATCAACAATTTTCTTTATAAACTCATGTTAAAAGAGAACGAGATTATAGTAGTTCCATAATAAATTCTTATTTTATAGAAAGTACTAATCAATTTGTGACATATTATATATATACACGCTTATTACGTGCGTTACAATAAAAAAAAACGCAATCTTGCACCAGCATGCTCGCACTGCTCATCTCACGTACGTTTTTCGTAACAAAAATAAAAACGCCGAACACAGGAAGACGAATATAATTGGGTCACGTTATGAAGCTTTCGTCGCAGTATACACGTGGATTCTAGCAATTTTATATTATCATTTTATGTAATACGTATATAAAATATACTGAAAAAGAAATAATATATATATATATATATATATTATAATAGCGTTAATACATCAATGGGCAAAAAATCGCCATTATTAATTAAGTGGGATTATTTGCCGGTGATTCAATTGGTATTCAGTATTCTTTATAAGCTTTACGCTTCAGTTTGTATATGTATATTGTACATACTATTTTTTATATATATTACCGTGCAACCAGCTCACTGATTAAACTGAAAATCAAAAAACATGTACCGACGATGATGATCTATTTTTCAAAGAAAACCTAAAAAGCTATATTTTACATTTAATATTTTATAATTGCAGAATCTCGTTTAAATCTTAGGTATAGGGAAGGCATAAAAGTTTAGAACTGAACGTGTTTTTGTTACGAAGATATGATACTTCATTACTTCGATCAATTAGAATATAGTTAAAGAATTTTTTTTATAAAACTTCTAATGAACGTATATGTTCACGAATGTCACGGCGAAATTGGAATTAAATCGGACCAACTTTTTTTATACAAAGTTTTTAGTCAGAAAGTCACTCAACAACTAATACTTCACGTTGACCATTAAATATTTTTAGTTTATCAGTACACAATATGATGTACTAATTGATTCGATAATAAATCATGTGTGAAGCAAATTGGAGCAACATGAAAGATAATGTAGATGTAATTAATATATATGTATTGTATACTGTTTATACAAATTTAAAATACTTTGCTTATGCTATTATGAATAATTTCTTTGATAATTATAATCGCGCGTAGAGTAATTTTCTTACGAAAAACTAATGTAAATAAATGTTGCTTTGATTTCATGAAAAATGAGCAATGGCGAATGAGCTGCCGATGAGCTGTCAGGCAAACACAAGTACAAAAATAATAAGAGTTTTCTGTCGTTGTATTTGAAACTTATCCTAGGCTTGTGCCTTGTCACTTTTTCTGCGCGTAAAGACCTTATTCGGCTTATTTGGATTTACATGTACGTATTTATCATATATAATAAATGTTAAATCTTGCCGAACATTAGCTGAATACAATCATAGCTCATTGAGTATAATTTACATTTATGAGTGATAGGTTCGTTAAAAATTCTTTACTTTAATACATCTTATATATTAATTTTTTTCTTTCAACTTCAATGATTTTTGAAGCATCAAAATTGAATGCATCATATGATTATACATCTTATAGCTTATACTATTATAATACAAAATTCATTTTGGACGTAATTACAGATTATACCTCGCGCAGTTTGCACCAAAAAATGTTCGACATCCTTATCCGATGTCCTCTCCTTATAGTCACACACACACACACACACACACACACACACACACACACACACACACACACACACACACACACACACACACACACACACACACACACACACACACACAAAATGTAAGCGTTTAAGCGTAAAAGAACAATATAATTAGAGCACGTATCGATAATATATACACAAAACGCAAATTGTTGGATCATCTGGAGAATCCCCGAACGAAAGGCAAAAAATGCAAAAATTCACGTAACTCTCTTTGTTCCCCCCACCCCCCACTCTATCTATCTAATCCTCCCCCTGTCTTTCGGGCCTTACGTCGATGCGCACGCATACGACATTAACATCGGTTGTGCGCCATGCGCACCGATGCAGCGCGCGGACGAGTCTCCTCGCGCGTCGTCGCAACAATACGTAACAGCGCGCGATGCCCTCGGCGACTCTCCGCGATTATTATCCTGCCCGTGCCGTTTAATGAACGCGCGACGGCGGCCGTCTCACCGCCGCGTCGCGCGCCGCGGCCGCCGTCCGCCGCAGCGCTGACTTTTTTCTTCTTTACTCGGCACGCGCGCGGCGCGTCCTCCCTCGCGCGCGCCCGCCGACGACGATGCCCGCCAGTCGCTCGCGCCGCGCCGCGCGCACTCGCTCACACCTCCTCCCTGTACATTACATCCCCTATATAAGGCGCCGTGTTTGTATTTATTATAATATTGCAGTGCATCTATATATGTATATATATACACACCCGTATTAGACGTACGCGCGGTTCGATTTCGTCGAATTTCCCGGCGCAGCGTGCAGAAGAATCATCGGAGGTCGTGCTTCCCGATTCGCTTGTGACACCCCCTCCCCCTGTTTATAATATCCGTATATATTGTTTACGATAGGCGCACGAAGCGACGGGCGCCGACGCCTGTATAAATATAAATATATATATTTATATATATAAAATCTACTAGAAGTGTGCTTCGTTGAGAATCGGCCGTCGAACTACACTGTTCGAGGTATGTGCAGTACCTGTTGTTATATTATCGTGTATATATATATAAATGCATGCATTCATATACATATATGCATATCGCTGCTTATTTTCTTTACACACGGGCTTTCTCTCTCTTGGATGACCAATTTCGCGAGCGCTCTCGCACACTTGCGCTAATATTCATCGCGTCCGCTGCAGCCCGCTTATAATACGTGGCTCGCCTGCTAATTGTATTACAATAGTGGCACGGGCCCGACGCGATGCAAAAGTCTCCACCCCGCGATGCGATATGCTAATTTTCATTTTAAAATTTCGATCGTCTTTCTATATATGTATATGTATATGTATATATATATATATATATATATATATATATATATATATATATATATATATATATATATAATGCGCGCGCGGGTGTGTAATGCTTGGATCGCTCGCGCGCTCTTACCGCACGCGGAAGTCATATATGTCAATATAACGATGGACGCATGATAATGTATACATTGATGTATAGAAATTTGTTTTTTATTATATTATAGAGGACATTAATAGAATTAGTCAGGGATTTTTTCTTCTTTACGATGATGCGTGTGCGCTCACGGCTCTTTCTCTTTATATATATAAAATGTCTCCGGTACGGGCAATAATATAAGAGTCATCGGGGTATTTTTAAACTGCGCGTGCCTGTTATACACACGCGTGCGCGCGAAGGAGCGTGTCGCATATATATATATATATATATATATATATATATATATATATATATATATATATATATATATAATTTGAAACAAACGCGCGTATGAGTAATCGTGGCGTTTTATATTTTATTATACAAGGGTGCGATCGCTGATGATGCAGAAGCGACAGGAAGATTTTATTTTATATTTTTCGATAGGTATCAGTGGGAGAGTGCGCGAGTGGGCATCGTACAGAGGGTGAAGGCGAGGCTCCCGTGGATACTTCTATTATATATATATATATATATACTTGCGTTTGTACGAATGCGAGAAGTAGAGTGAGGGAGAGAGAGAGAGAGAGAGAAGAGAGAGAGAGAGAGAGAGAGAGAGAGACAGTGGGAGGGACGGACGGAGAAGGGGAGGAGGAAAGATAGCGCGAATATTTGTAAGGGGTTGGGGGGGGGGTAGAGATAAGACGCAGACGCGCGCGAGCTTTTCATTGACACCACTCATCGTCATTTGTGCCGCGCGGTGTGCATGCATAGCTGCATCAGAGCCTGCAGCACGGCGCGTAAGCCCGCAAGTATGCGCGGTAGCCGCGTGTCATACGAGTCGCCCGCCGTCGCTGCCGCCACCGCCACCGCGCACTTGTAATAAACGCGTGCGAGCGCTACTCGCGTCGCTTTTCATACATTATTATATGTATATATATATATATATATATATATATATATATAGGTGTGTGTGTGTGTGTGTGTGTGTGTGTGTGTGTGTGTGTGTGTGTGTGTGTGTGTATATATATAATAATCATGCAGCCCATCGCGCACTGCACTACTGTATATAATAATCCGCTATTATACGGTCTACAGCGTTCTATGTGCAGTTTGCGATGCGATGCTCATATGAAGCTGAAGCCCGTTGCAAATCGCATGTATATAATAATTATATATGCGCGCACGTTACAGTCGTATTAGGCGCGCACGCTTTTGTAGCGCTTTTAAATATATGTATATAATATATATATATATATATATATATATATATATATATATATATATATATATATATAAAGTTGAAGAGGAAGTATATAGAGGGAGAAAGAGGGACGAAATAATGGATTTCTTGGCGGAAACCGCGAATTGCCCGCATTATATCTATTTTGTCCGGTTTTCGGCCTTATCACATACCGCCACTTGCTTTTTCCGCCGATTCTTATCTATATACGCTCGCTTTACCTTCTGGGACTTTGCTTTTTACCGCATCCCTCACTCACCATCTATCTTTCTCTCTTTATCGTTATACTCCTTTTTTGAACCTTACACGATATCATATAATATATATATATATATATATATATATATATATGTTTATATGTGTGTATCTATGTATGTATGTATGTATGCCATGTATGTATGTATGTATGTATGTATGATATATATATATATATATATATATATATATATATATATATATATATATATATATATAGAAAAGACACATCGAAAGGCAGATGATTGTAGTGGTCGTAAATTAATATATTACAATTTTTTTTATATATATACGTGCCCATTTGTGTACATGTGTGGCAACGTGAATTTCACAATATATAGAGCAACTCCCACAAGAGCGGCGCCCGTGCAACATTTCGGAGTTGTTGTTGTTTTGTTTTTTTTTTCACTTTAATATATATGGCATTATTTTCGTTGAAGCGCTCGTCTCCGCGCGGTTGATGCACATTATAAACACACAAGGGAACTCTCTGTCTTTCTCTCAAGGTTTCGAGTGCTAAAAATATTTTTCTGCGGCAAAATCTTTCGTTTTGCAATGTTTTGGGGGTGGGAGAGGGGAAGGGGAGGGGGATAGGGAATCGGTTTTCTCTCCACGATGCCGACACACGCTCACCGTATATATTTATAGAACCCATTTATAAATTAGGATTGAGAGACTTATTTGGTGACGTTACACTTCTTTAAACTTTTCTGGTACTATACTGATGCCGGCGGGAGAACCTTGAAGCGAATATCTTTTTGGAACAGTCCCATATAAAAACCTCGAAAGCGGGATAGATTATATAAATATGAACTTGTAAAAATAGTTATCCTACTTAAGCTTAGCTTTTTACAAGCAAACGCTGCAAAAATTAAGTTTGATTTATTAAAATATTATATTACGGTTTATAATATACAGATAGTTTAAATGATACTAGCTGTACAGCTGATCCTCTTAAAAAAAACATTTTGTTACTTGTTGCCACGAGGTGGACTTGAACTTATCTGTATACATATATTGATATATATATATATATATATATATATATATATATATATATATATGTATGTATGTATAACATAAAGCGTGAATTTTAAGTTTGGACTTGTATGCTACGTGAGAGCGTAATAGAGTCAGAGAGGGCGCGAAAACGAAAAGCAAAACTGTCGAGAAATAACTTGCGTTGCGTTGCGCGCGAGGAACTGATGATGCCGTAGAGAGATTTTTGGTGCATGATTCAGTATGCGTGCTTGCACGTGTATTACGAGCCTCCCTGCAAATGTGAGTCAACATATGTGAGCATATCACTTATGGTGGTGTGTGCTCTGTGCGTGCTGTGTTAACAATTGGCAACACTGAATAAGAGTCGAGAGCCGCGAGAGCAGGAGCAGGACAGACAGACGCGGGCAGACGCAGTAGAGAGAGCCCGGCAGCCGAGAGGGAGGAAGAAGCAGCGCTCACGAAAGCGCGAGACGTGCGTGCGACCAAGAAAGCGAACGAGACAGAAAGAGAGAGAGAGAGAGAGAGATAAAGATAGCTGGAGATAGATAGATACACAGAGAGAGAGAGAGAGAGAGAGAGAGAGAGAGAGAGAGCGGCTGTGAGAGGGTGGGAGGGAGGGAGGGAGAGAGCATTCGGCTCTCGCGCCAGCTCGCGCGCGCACGCTCGTTCCATCGCTATTAAAGGCATCAAAATCCGTGCGATTCGAAAATATTCTCATTTTATATTCGTGTCTGTTTCCCAGGCCGAGGGTGGGGAAAAATCTATTTATAAAAAAAACGCTCGGGGGATGATCCACGCGACACCCACGTCCGTCGCTGACCACGTAACTGAAATACGAATTATATTGAAATAATAATAATAATAAACCGGCATAACGGTTTATTGTACCACGGCTGTGCACTCTTTCTCACTCTGGCTTTTGTAGGTTATAACATTCTCCCACACTCTGCCGTTCTCTCTAAGAGTAGCGCGTATACAACGAGTGTCGCTATAGTCCATTTACTAATTAATCCCTTTTCGTGCGCCTTTTGACTTGCATTCTTCTGTTTTCCTTTGATTGTTATATCCTCGCCGATTCTCCACTTTCCACGCAACGTATATACATATATACACATACACACGCACACTCATACAATACGGTCTTTGCCTTTTTTTTCTTTCCTCTTTCCCCTTTTGCGTGTAACCCCCTCCTGCCAGCACTCGATCCTTCTGGCTAAACTGGAACGCGCACACGGGATTTATATATGTCGAGTAATAAATCGGTTACAAACAACATGGAATTATTCTAGGTCCAAGTGCAGAAATGTCTTTTCGCGTGGTGCGCAGCAGCAAATTTCGTCACGTCTACGGAACCGCTCTCAAGCGCGAGCAGTGCTATGACAATATCCGAGTTTCCAAGTCTTCGTGGGACTCGACCTTCTGCGCGGTCAATCCCAAGTTCCTCGCCATTATCGTCGAGTCTGCCGGAGGTGGTGCTTTTATAGTTTTACCTCATAATAAGGTAAGGGTTTATTTGCTTTATTATCAAAATGCATGGCAATGCATGTCTACTATTAAATTTGACCATTTGTCCTCTTATTTTCGAAATTTTAGATTATATTTAAAAGTTTTTAAACGTGTAGGTAGGTAGTTTATCAATTCGGTGTACAGCCTTAGATTTAAAGATAAATTAAAATTTTGTGAAAGGGAATTTTTTAAAAACTAAAGTAATTTTAAAGTGGAAAAAGAATGCACTCAAATAAGTAGTAAATATTTGTTAGATGAATAACTTTTATTTTTAATTTTAATTCTGAAATGTTAGTCTTTCAACGTGCTTTTGGATTTATCTGTGCTGCTTGTTTCTTAACTTAAAATAACTACTGCTCCGTTTTCCAGTATGTACTCATTTCTATTTTAAAATTTCTTATTTGCTCTGTACTCCATAGGTTGGTAGAATATCAGCAGATCATCCACTCGTTGGTGGGCACAAAGGTCCAGTGCTAGATATTGCGTGGTGTCCGCACAATGACAATGTTATTGCGTCTGGATCTGAGGATTGCGTGGTTAAAGTCTGGCAAATACCAGATGGTGGAATTTCTAGGACTTTAACAGAATCAGTAGTAGATTTACAATTACATCAACGAAGAGTTGGACTAGTTTTGTGGCATCCGGCAGCACTTAATGTGTTACTTACAGCTGGTTCTGATAACCTTGTGATTATTTGGAATGTTGGTACTGGAGAGGCTCTTGTAAAAATAGATTGCCATCCTGATGTAGTTTATTCTGCTTGTTGGAACTGGGATGGATCAAGATTAGTAACTACTTGCAAAGATAAAAAAATAAGAATTATTGAACCTAGGACGGGTAATATTCTACACGAAGCTGTGGCTCATGAGGGTAGCAAAGCTACAAGGGCTGTAATATTGAGGTATATATTTTTTACTAAATATTATTCATTAATTTATATATATATATATATATATATATATATATATATATAAATATATAAATATATATAGTAATTAAAAAAAAGATTTGAATATGAGTAATTACTTTTTACTTTTTTTAGGGGTGGTTTAATATTTACAACAGGATTTAGTAAAATGTCTGAAAGACAATATTCTTTGCGTGCTCCAGATATGCTTTCAGATCCAATTGTTATGGTAGAACTTGATACTAGCAATGGAGTAATGTTCCCTCTGTACGATCCTGATACAAATTTAATTTATCTTTGTGGAAAAGGAGACTCTGTGATTCGCTATTTTGAAATAACTCCCGAACCTCCTTTTGTACATTATATTAACACTTTTCAAACACCAGATCCTCAAAGAGGAATTGGTATGATGCCTAAACGGGGATGTGATGTTAACAGTTGCGAAATTTCGCGATTCTATCGACTGAATAACTCTGGCTTCTGTCAGGTTGTATCAATGACTGTACCAAGAAAGGTATTACATTTTTTAATCTCATCAATGAAGCCACATATAAATCAAAGTTTATTAAAAGGGTATTAAATAAAATGGAATATGACACTAAGTAGCTCAAATAGAAGCGTAGAGCTATTTCTATGTCATTAATAATAATTTTTATTAAATAGATCTTTTAATAAATTATTAAAATTTGCTAAAATTAAAATATTTCATTTCTTGTTATTTTTTAGTCTGAATTGTTTCAAGAAGACTTATATCCTGATACTGTGGGAGATACTGCAGCAATTACAGCAGAAGAATGGGAAGGTGGTAAAGATGCTGAACCTCTTCTCATTTCACTCAGGGATGGTTATCAACCTGCAGCTTCTAAAAATGACCTTAAAGTTCATAAAAAAGCAAATGTACTAGGTAAAGCAGGAAAAGTAGGCTCAAATTCTACATCTGCCCAGTCTATATCTGGAGTTTCTGTAAGTGAAATAACGATTCTTATTTTAATAATTTATATTTAATTAATTTATTTATTTTACTTAGTTTATTTATTAATAATTATTGAATTAGATAACTTTTTACTAAAAAATACATATTTAATGAGCTCAATTTCCGCCATCAAAAAATACTATTTGTACAAGTACTGTTTGGAAGGTGCTTCTGAAAAATTCGGTATGGCGGAAATCGAACTCATATTGTGCAATTTTATCTCAGCAAGCAAAGTCTGATGTTTAACTATAATAAAGAAACCGATGCTTTTATCCTATGAGCCAATGGCTGCTATAAATTTAATTTGTTTTAATTTCATTCATACCTTTAGGAGGATGTTATGAAAGAATTTTGCGAAGAAATTCGAAAATTGAAAGCTATGATTGTTAAACACGAAGGACGAATTCGAGTACTAGAATCTGCAGTGGCACTTCAAATGAAAGAACAAGATAGGAACGAAAAGTCTTCCTCACCTGTAGATAAGGAGTCACTTGCATCTGATGAAGTTTGATTCAGTCAGCGGTTATATTTTTATATCCTAATCCACGGAAACCATTTAACTGTATAATAAATGAAACGTGCGTATTATATTTTGATATGATAGCTGTGTATATACTAGGTAACTTAGCATAGTAGCGTGCTCCAAAATCATCGACAGTGTCTGACTATTTATTGTACATCCAGCGTCGTGTAATTTTTTCTTTATTTCTATCTTCTTTTTCTGCTTCTGTTTTCTTTTTCTCTTCTTATTCATCTACATATTCACATTTTTATAATCTTTTACATGATTTACCATAATAATATATCAAATCATTCATCGTTACCTGTTAATAGGATTTACGTTTATGTTACATTTTAGTGTTATGTTATTTTTTGAGATTTTTATGTACATGTGTGAGTGCCTTGGAGAAAAAACTTTTCATAAAATACGAGTGCCTTAATTTGTACAGAAAAAATCTACTGTAAAATAACAAATCTAACAAGCGATTGTTCTACTCATACTAGACATTTGGAATCTGTTACTGTTATGAATTGTCTTATAATCATATTTTATGCAATGTAAAAATGAAGTTTCTGGTATTTTTCGAAGTTTTTAGAAAAATGTTAATTGTTCAAGCTATACATAATTAATATATGGTTGACAATTCATGATAAAATGAAAATCTATTTCCTTGTCTCGTTAAAAATACAAGAAAAAATAAATGATTTTAAAAAAAAATATTGTCTTATTTAAAATTTCTTTAGTATTTCTCTCTTTATTTGTTTAAATTTATATTTCAGTATTAATACACATAATACTTTTAAAATCCATATAGTAATTTTCTAGAGGAGTGCATCTGGTCTGCATTTAAAAAATATAAATGACGCTTTTAATATTATGACCACTTGTGACAAAATTATCTGATTATGCATATTACGCATCTTACACCTACATTTGTCGCACTGCACTCTCTGCTGTTGCACTTGCACTGCACACATCATCAGCTGCACACTTGTCGTGGCGACGGTGCATGGAGGGGGGTGAGTAAATATGTAAGTCACTTGGGAAAAGTTTGCAGTAGAAGATGTTTCAGCTCTATA
This sequence comes from Sycobia sp. Sy_11, assembly GCA_018907035.1. Taxonomy (NCBI): domain Eukaryota; kingdom Metazoa; phylum Arthropoda; class Insecta; order Hymenoptera; family Epichrysomallidae; genus Sycobia; species Sycobia sp. Sy_11. The sequence continues at coordinate 3,950,330 of JACCIC010000019.1, forward strand.
GACGTGTATTTTTCTTTTGGATAATCACATTAATTGGATATGTTATTGCATTTCCGGATAAATATGAATTTCAAGGTATTTAATAATTTTCGTTATATCGCGTGCTTAAAACAACCACAAATTTTCATAAACAAACCTTATATAACCTACAATTTTATTAATTATTACGTTTTATATATTATTAATTTTTTTAAAATTTCGAATTCAATTGTTGTATTTTCTAATATTTTAGTTAATAGTATTTTCATAACATTAACTTTTTTTATTACAGATACTGATACCAATATGAAAGTTAATTTATTAGATATATTAAATGATTATACGGAAAATGAAAAAGAACGACGTAGCGATTCTGTAGAAGATCCTTATGAAAATTGGAAAGGTCGGTGGTTTCCAAGTAGAGTGGATGATCCAACACCACCACCTAAAGTCTTTCCTAAAAAGAAAAATAATAATGTACATCATAATGATCGGATTCCAATGGGTGTAAAAAATGTCGATTGTGATGATGGAAAGGTATTAATCTTGATGCTAGATTGTTTATATGATAAATGGAAAAGTTTTCATCATTGTTATTATTTTAGACCAATTTGACAGTTGACTGGGATAACTCGTCAAGTAGTTATACATGTTTTGGACAAAAGGTAGTACCTAATGTCGAAATCGTTTCTGAGGAATACTGTGTATCCATTCCTAAAGAATATGTGGTAATTTAAAAAAAATATGATGTTTAATGTAATTAATCTTTTTTAACAAAATATTTTTGTTATCGAACGATTATATATCTTTTAGGCTATGCACAAATGTATGTCTGAGAAAATTGAGTACGATGATGATATTCCAGTGTAGTAAGTATAAATTATAATTTTTTCATTTCTTTTATATGATTAATTTTTTAATTACTAGATATATAAATAATTATAGTGGTACACATAGACCTATATGGCCAGTATATGGAGAGTATAAATATCTACCAAAACAAAGATGGATACATAGTTTAGAGGTAAATTAATATCTGTAAATACAAAAAATTTTTAAATGTAAAATTCATGGAAAAATTCTTTTAAATTATGATAGCATGGAGCTGTTGTAATGCTATATCATCCATGTGCAAATATTCTTGAAGTAAACACTTTAAAAAACATTGTGAAAGGTTGCTTGCATAGGTACATCATAAGCCCTTATAATCTTCTCAAAGAGGATAGAGTAAGTTTATTTACATATAAATCTCACGTTAAATATTCAATTTTTATAATCGTATGTATTGTGTTAAATATAAATATATATTTTATCATACTTAGCCTTTAGCATTGCTGACCTGGGGTTGTCGATTGACCATGTCCTATGTTAATAAAGTATTAGTTACCAAATTTATTCAAGAGCACGCTTTACAAGGTCCAGAAAAGAATGTATACAGTGATGGAGAATTTAACGACCAATTGATAGAGAAGGCTAAAATTATATCCAATGAACAGGATTCTTTAATATGTGCAAATACAATGTGATAAAGTTGTCATAACTAATTTTAACTATTCACATAATCTTAATATTATGTAATTATTATTAAATTAAACTGTGATTATTTTGCAATGCCAAATTAGTTTAATAATATTTTTTATATAAAAAATAATTCATGCAGTACTTAATGTTAATATTATATAAAAAGTGTATATTACGTTATTATAAATTTTAGGTAAAATATGAATTATTAATTTTAATTATGTACTGTTATGATATATTTATGACTGAAATAAAAAAATGTGGAACGGTTAAATTACAAGACATTTAGTGGAAGGTGTTTTTAATTTTACTTCCAATCTCGAAATTTACATTTTACAGCAGTATCTTTAAAATGAATCAAATACTTTTAGATTATTGATTAACGCAACGAACTTCACCTCAGGACTTCATTAGGCTTCTTTTCAGGTCAAAATATTCTGGACTATACATTTAGACCTTCAAAATGTTCTCTTATTTATATTCATTTTATAATTTATAATTATTGATTCAGAAAGAAAAAAATAACTAAAATTGAACGATTGTTTTTTTTTGCCGATTTTATTTATTGTCTACATGGTGCTAAAGTTTTTAATCTATTCCGTGCAAGCGATGATCGAAGGCTTCTTGTATTTACAAGCGAAATCGGGAAAATTTTTTTCCGACACTTAAATATAATGACATCACAAGCAATGATTATCGATTGACAATTGCATGAGACGCATATTAAAATTTGCTTTTCTTGTCTCTACTCGCATACGCGCAAATTTTTTATTTTTTTAATTTTTTCAAGAAGTTTAATTCAGGCTCACGTGCGCAACATAAGCGTGAACAGTAAGGTAACAAAATTGCTAAAACACGAGCAATTAAATTTATATTATTTGTAATTTAAGCTGTTTTTTTACGTATATGAGCCTCTCAGTCTATTTATATATTTTATATATTTTATATATATATATATATATATATATATATATATATATATATATATATATATATAAATAAATTTGAAATTTCAATACTTTTTTGCTTGAAAAGTTATCGATTTCGAATTAAAACTGTGCACGTTTTGTAATTACAATTTTTTTCTTCACATTTTATACGTTGAGACGACAAAAGAATTCTTATAAATCAATGGAATCGATGTATAGGCTGCGAGCTAAAAAAAAGTCAATGGGCAATTTTCTTAAAGGTTCTAGAACGACGTATATAACCGAGATTCGTTCCTCCTTTTGAAAGAGACTACATCAGTGTATAAGGGTGACTCATCAAGTTCAAAAGAGCGAGTGATATTCTCAATTATTCGAAGCCTATTAATATATTATCTATACAGTCCCGAAAGTGAAGACGTCTCTGATATCTTGGGTGCACTTGCAGTAATAGAAGATACCTATTATATTTAAAATTCTATTCACGCTCGTCAATGATTAATATTGCTCCAGCGGGCATTCGTCTGAATTCTCGTTTATATGTGTATGTGTATTTATATAACAAAGATATTTCAATTTGTTAAAAGTTTTTTTTTTTTTTTTTTTTCATCTACCATGGTACAAAAAATTTTTGGTGAAATCTTGATAATTATATATTGCGAAGTACTTAATTGTCTAACAAGTTAGTTAAACTTTTTTTTCTAAGATATTTATTAAAAACTGTTTAGTTTTGATAAATATAATACAATTTAGTAACACTTATAGCAATTTAAAAGCGACTCAGTAATATAATTTTATATATTTATATATATATATTTTTTTCTTTTAAATATCGTTAGACAGGAAAAAATTAACATTGTTCAGCTATCCTATAAACGTTAGAGTAAAAATTAATCCTCGAATAATTTTAAATTAGCGTTTAACAATTATATCTCTTTTCTTACATTTCCTTTAAAAACTATGAAACTTCATAAACGTAATGGCATTTTAAAATAGTTCAACGTATTATTATCTTATATGATTATAAAAATGCATGCGACCCGACTCTGTGATTACAGATTAATCGTCCGCACAAAATGCATCAAGTAAATTAAACACATGTGATTGCATGGCACGCTGCCGAAAATATTGCAGCGCTCCCTTTTCAATCGTTAATTAAATACTTTTACGACTTTCTTCGAACAATAATGTTTTTCTTTTTTTTTATACAATATTTATCCGCATCATCGTGCAGTCCTTTGCATATACACGATTCATTTATGGATGAAAACAAAAACAAAAAAAAAAAAAAAAAACAAAAAAAAACCAATTGACACAAAAGCTAGAAGATTATCTATATCACAACACACGATCAATTTATTATGATTTGCGAAATCGAGTTGATTTTAAAAATGACTAAATATAGGTAGCTACGCGAATTCTTAGTGCAAGCATATATGTATATATATATATGCTTTTCGACTAGTGAAAATGATTTTGTACATTCTCAGAAAAGAGTTGGAAAACAGAATTATATATATATAAAAAGAAGTATAACACACATTCTAACGGAGACTGTTATTTAAAAAATCTACAACATTATACGGTGTGTATTTTGGATGTTGTGTATAGAAAATTGATTTTTTTACCCGAGGAGCCGATCGTCTGCGTTGCGACAGTTTGCATTCTCTCTTCTCTCTCTCTCTCTCTCTCTCTCTCTCTCTCTCTCTCTCTCACTTTCGCTCTTTCTTTCGATATGCATATATATTTTTATGTCTTTTCTTATTACTCTCTTAAAATGCCATTCGCCAAGGGGGATGTTGTTGTTCTCATTATTATTATTATTATTTCTCTCTCTCTCTCGCTCTCTCGCTCTCTCGCTCTCTCGCTCTCTCTTTCTCTCTCTCTCTCTAACTATAATACGATGGAGAATTTGCTTTTTTGTGCTGTGAATTTACTTGTTTTCTCTATTATATACGCGACGAAAGGGCCCGTTCGCCTGATCACAAAGTGTCTATATATGCTCGCCGTGATCGTCAGCGTCTCGTTCATGGCGTGCTCCCGCGGATTCGCGCAAGTCATGAATTAATTATCGGGCACAACGCGGGCCGTTGGAGTTACGCCGTTGCACCTGCCATACAGACTCCTTTCACCCCTGCGATTTAATTACACATTTATAATAGTCCGAATTCGGGGAGCAGTTGACGATCGCGGAAGGTCTTAAAATTATTGCCAATTTTGTACACTTCATATGTTTATATGTATAGATCAGATGTTTCCCACCCCTCCCCCCTTTAATTTTTTTCCTCCTCACATCTTCAGATTAATGTAATTGCGTTGTTAAAAACTGAAGGAAAACTGTTTTTTTTTTCTTCTTTTTATTTATCTTCTTTTTATATTCGAGAGAAAATGTACATTAGTCACCCGACGAGAGTACGAGATAGTATAATATTTATAGGCAGAAAACACCGTTGACGTATTTAGATAAGTCATCATTAAATACAGAATTCTTAATTTTTATGAACTTTGTTTTCTTTTCTATGAAATACCTACAATAAAAAGTATTCGTGAAATTTTTTTCCTTTCTCTCAATTTATTCTCTTCTTTGCTTTCACTCATATATTAGCGCTACAATAAGATTAGTTTTTTCTTTTAATGCACGCACTATTAAGAATTTCTCTTCCCACCTTTTTTTTAAATTTTTTTATTTTTTTATTTATTTTTTTGTTTAATTATTTTCGATCATTAAGTATAATCTCACTTTGTCGCACGAAATTCACTTATACGTGAACTGTTCTTTTATTTTTTAGTTTTCTTTTTTCATCGTTTTTTTTTTCTTCATTAAGTGTATATAATTATAGTTAAAGTTTTTCTTTTCTTTTCTTCATCGACCGCAAAGCCATTATTTGTTGCTTCATTTGTTTTATCTTTCGTTTCTAAACACTTTTCAAAATTATGATTTAGCTGAAAGTGGAATTGACACTCATAAGGTTATTAAAGTAGCCTTCTCTTATTATTAATTGCACCGATGTGACACCGACCCATGCGCATTTTTGTTGGCCCGAACGCAAGCATTATCCTTTTTCCAATTTAATCAATATGCCTTTAGATTATTATTATTTTTTTTTATAATAATTAAGTATAGGAACCGCTTGCTTCAACATTTTTCTTTTTATAATATATTTTAATCTTGAGTATACTGGAGTATACAGTTGACAAAAGGACTTCTTTAAGCAAAGCCGCAATTAAGATAGATTTTTTGAAGATTCTTATACAAAATAATTGCTTTTTCTTTATTAAATTAAAATACACTGTCCTATTATTTCGGCTTAGTCTATGTGTATAATTGAAAGTGAATGTAACATTATTATATTCAAGTATTGCCTGTAAGGCTAAAGTGGAAATCCAAAATTAGATAATTGATAAATTGTCAGACTGGTTATACGATTATATATCCCCCCCCCCCGCCGACACTTCATTTTCGTTTGTCCCTTTCCTCCTCATGCGACTACAAAAATGCAGATGAGTACGGCGTTTCAGCAATGCTATCCGGTATATCGATAACAATATTTATAATATGTATAATTTTATTTACGTACTCGATCGTGCGCACACTGTGAGGCAATTATTATTTTTCCCTTTTGTCTATACGGTGAAAGTTTAGTGCTGAGATTGAACGCTATTAATCGCACACATGCAGCCTCTTTGGCATTAATAGAGAATGCGAGTTTTTGCATATTTTTCCTAACCCCCCACCCTCCCTATCTCCCCCTTTATAATCGTCATTTTTAACTTTGGTATCGTTATAATATTGTATAACGCGACAGCACCTCGCGAAATAAACTTCCGCACCCTTTGTATTTATATCTAAATGCACAATTAAATTCAAAACACATTGTCGTTTTTACACAGGAAATTTGTATAGTCGTGAACCGAAGGATAACGCGCCTGCTTCTATATATATATATATATATATATATATATATATATATATATATATATATATATACCGATACACTTCTTCTTTTCTTACACAAACGCCACTGACTTGTACATAATAAAGTTTATAATAATGACAATTACTCGAAACTATATGTTCAGGAAGACGAGGAGTGTCGAAATATTTGACGAGCGTTTCTTCCATTGTCAGAGAGAACGAAATCGTTACAATAAGTTAATGCATTATGTACGGGCGGAACTAAAATTGTTACAGACAAAGATTCACAATTATATATTGTATAAGTTGAAGTTTTTTTTGTGTCTTTTTGTTGTTGTTTTTTGTTTTGTTTTTGTTTGTTTTTTATTTCTTTAATATTGAAAGGGGTGGGTGCGCGCGGCTTCGCGAGCGATTTTCAACCTCGATGAATAATAAGATAATATTACTATTACTTTTGTTGTTTGTATAATGATCGTTAGGCCAAACTCGCTAACACACAGTCAATTGTGCTCCGATACAATGTATATAATGGGATATCTACTCAATTGCGATGATTACCTCTGGTATATAATTGTTTCCATTAAAACTTTTTTATCCCTTAAACCTACATTAATCTATATTAATAAGAAATTATCTTTACTTTTTCACCCGCACTCTTATACTCTCTCACTCTTATCAATTCCTATATATAACAATGATCGCTAAGATCTCTCTATAATATTAAGATCGGAGACTTTTTTTTTTAAATTTAAGCTAGGCTCTATTTGGGACTCTCTAGACGCTGGAGCTGAATCGAGCTCTGGCTAGAAATTCTTTCTCTCTCTCTCTCTCTCTCTCTCCCTTTCTCCATTAATACGCTTCATTCTCTATACGTTCCAGTATGTGTTTATATGCGTGCGATGTGGTGTGTTGTCCCGTAATTTGCTCTGTGTACGCGAGTGTTCAGGTAGGTGTACGGAAGTTTTTTTCTTTTTTTCTTTTATTTTTTTTGTTACAGGTTTACGGTATAATTTTTGTCAGTATTTAATATTTGGGTGCGCCATCGATTTCGACCATCGATTATACAATGCAATTTCTTCGTATAATTAATAATAATAATATCGATAATAATAATAATAATAATAATAATAATAATAATAATAATAATAATAATAATAATAATAATAATCCAAAGGTCATTTAAGTCTCCCACATCTATATATATAAAGTTCGAGTATCGGCGTATATTTATCTCGCCGCTTTAAAACAACTATAAGAGATTCGAGTGTCGTCAAAGTTCCGTTTTATTATTTTCAGTTCAACTACACAATGCGTGTACATGTACACACACACACACCCACACACACACGCGCGCGCCGTAGAGTGACCATACCATGTGTAGTTACACGGAAATGCAAATTACACGTTGCGCGAAGAGCAATGCGTTGCTTTTTTTTTCACGCCTAACTTACTCGAGTTCCTTAAATTACAATTACGACATAATTATTTCTGCGGATCTTAATTCTTATTATACACGATTCAGGCGCGCCAGAGACTTTCGATCACAGTTATCCTTGAGAATCCAATTTTTTGTTGTTGTTGTTGTTGTTGTTGCGCGTTTCTCCGTGCTATCCTGCTTTTTTGCTTCTTATTTACTTTCTCCCCCCCTCTCCATTCGTGATATATTTTACCAAATACCGAATGCAAAAGCACAGTCGAAATTAATCGCGCGCGTATTAATGTATAGTAATCGAAGCGTCGGCGTACGCGCGATCGTTCGTCCTTCTATATAATATTTGAGCCTCCCACGTATTTTCCTCCTCTTTTTCACGTTTTTGTTTGTTCGTTCGCCAATTCATACGGACTGCGCGGCGTTCCTCTCCTTCATCATATACCCTAATAATGTATTAGAGAGACTATATATAGGGCGTCACGGAGGCGTGTTCCTACATAACGGGTAAATAGCAACTGAACAGTCATTTGCTTTAAAATTGTTTTTATTTTTTGTTTAATTTCTTTTTTTTTTCGATCACATTAAAATGCACAGACTTGAAAAGTTGAATCTGAAATTCAGCGCTTTAATATACTATTGTTTTTTTTTTCTGTTTTTTTTTTTGTTTGTTTGCTGTTGCTGTTCTTGTTGTTGCATATTTATTTTAATTTCACTTTTTTTTTCTCTCTTTTTGCCTTAACCATCCGACCGTTCGACACAGCATTATTATTCGTACACGTCTCGTATTAGATTTTGCTTTCTCGAAATTGTTAAACCAAGCGCGCGCGCGCTTTTACAATCGACGACGCGCTCGTGACGCCGTATGTCGTGACCGAGCGCGCGAGAAAAGGGGACGGGGGAGGTGTCGAAGACACGGAGAGCCTCGCTCGCAGAGCAAGCGTAATTATTAATTTTTCCTTATTTTTTTTTTTTAATCTTTCGCGAACAAACTATTTTCATAAAAGTGTACAAAATATCTGTTTGTAAAATACACATATAAGTTGATTTGAAACGACACGTGTTGTACATTTATACATAGTTAATTTTAATTGTATTTACTCGTCTGTAATACATGATGCTTGAGTACTTTAAAATCTACACGCCCTGATGATAGTTCATGCAGAACAAATTGACCGCGTACACAGAGGATAAATAATAATTTTAATTCAACTATATATATATATATATATACACAAAATGCAAAAATCGACATTGGATTTATATGACTGTATTATATTGTAACTTTGCGCTTGCCGATAGTCCAATTATGTATTATCAAAAACTATTGCAAGATCGGCGAGGAAATGAGTAAAAAAAAAGAAATTACACTAACAATTGCTCCGTCGAGAAACTGTTTTGACGCGAACATAGTATGCTATACAGCTATGTAGTGTATGTCGATCGAAGTTATGAAAAAGACAGAGGGACCGAGATAGGGGGAGTGAGAAAGTGGAAAGAGATTTTTATAGTATAGAAAGATAGAAAGAGAAAACGAGTCTATATATATATATATATATATATATATATATATATATATATATATATATATATATATATATATATATAAGTAAACTTCCGTGCCTTCGACAACGTGATATAGTATATAGTGTATAGCCCAAATATACACGCGCGAATCGTGAAACCCCTACGTAAGCCGTCGCGTCGCTTGTCCTTCCCGTTATAATAATCGAACCTGCACTTTCTATATCGTCGCAACGAATAACACACACATCCTTTCTTGTCTCGCGTATTATCAAATTACGACTTATAGACTCGCGCCTCTCTTTTTATCGATATATAATATTCCATTTATTATACTTTTATGCAGTTTTTATATTTAGTTTAATTTAATATTATTATATTATTATTATTATCATTATTATTATTATTATTATTATTATTATTATTATTATTAATATTATTTGTTTGGATTTATTTTCATGACTCGTATCGTTACGGGAATATATATATAAAATAATAATAATAATAACGGTAGCTACCTAAGCTAAACAATTACACTTTCTGTACAACGCGTACGTAGACTTGCAAGCGCGTCGAGAGCTTGCGACTTTCGAGCTATATGTTGTACGACTTCGCATATAATCCCCGACTCGTGACGGCTTTTTGCTATACTTTTTTCCTCGATCGGATCCGCTTAAAAGACATTATTTGCGCTCACACGTTCTCGATATATACTTTCTATTTTTAAATTTATTATTTAATTTGTTCAGTTTATGTATATATATACGAATAATAATAATAAACATAATAATCATAATAATAATAACGTATAATTGCCTCGAACACTTTTCATTGTGTGTGTGTGTGTGTGTGTGTGTGTGTGTGTGTGTGTGTGTGTGTGTGTGTGTGTGTGTGTGTGTGTGTGTGTGTGTAACCTAATTGATTCTTATATTATAAGAAACCTTGGTATTACACCAGGCAACGTTCATATATATAATATCTTCAACGAAAACATTTTATTTTTATAACATTTTACGTACTCGCATAACTTTCGCGATCCCTATTTTCTATAACGATTCACTCAGTCATTCCCCATCATCTTTTCACCTAGCTATATATATATATATATATATATATATATATATATATATATATATATATATATAATATTTTGTCATATATATACTATATAAGCATCCCCTGAAGTATTTAAGTAGCGTATATTTTAATATAATTATATTTATATACCGTTTATAGTATACGACTTTCTTGCTCCCTCCCTCTCTTTCTGACTCGCTCTCTCTCTCTCTCTCACGCACGTTCATTCTTCATTCATTCGCTCGTTAGTATTTTAATATTTACTTATTTCCCAATAACACTTATTTTATATCATATTTATTGCTGCAGCGGAATGCGTCTCTCCCCCTCTTTCGTATATAAGTTTCTATAATTCTCGATACATCCTGTGCTTTCATTTTTCTCTTCTCTTTCTCTCTCTCTCTCTCTTTCTCTCTACGTCCCTCCCTCTCTTGCTCACACATACACATACACAAATACACATACACACACACCTATATCAGAAAACAGGTGTGAGCCAGTCATAAGCTATTACATTATTTTTAAGTTAATAATACTAGTTATAAAATATCTCCTCCAATCAACGAAAGTCTATATAATGTTAAATGTGTTTAGCCTATTAGATGACTATAATGAACTATATACGGTCCGTATATCTGCCTGACTCTTTAGTGTTTATCATAGCTTTTTGTATACGTGAAGAAGTGTTTAAGCGATCCTATATACTCGACCGTTTCGCCCCCTCCCATCTGTCTCCCTCACCATCTCCCTGTGTTACTTTTACCCCGAAAATTTCGAAATTCAGAATCGAGGAAACGATCGCATGTATAAATAACACGGTCGCGTTGCATTCAAGTGTGTATTGTTACATCAAGAGAATTCTGGACTTTTGCGTGCGTATTTCAATAATATCTGTTTGTTTTTTCTTCTTTTTTTGGCTGCGGGGTGTATTTCGGTTGAATCCGGGTAGTACGCGTGAATGTATGAGCGTATGTGTATGCGCGCGCGCGTGTGCGTATTCACGCGCGATAAGTAAAGACCGGCGTTTTCGTCTAATTGTTTACTGCGTATGCGAGGAAAAGGAAGAGGGCGGATTGGGGTTGGGTGTGGGTGGGGAGGGGGGTGTTGAGCAAACGAGTCGTCAAAGTTTTAGAACGGTGGCGCATGGAGTACGTATGTGTATAATTATATGCACGTATAATTGTGGATTTTTCCCTCTACAATTCTCGTAATCTCGTTTTTGAACGTCACACACTCGTCGCCGCCCATTCGTTTATATATATATATATATATATATATATATATATATATATATATATATATAAACATAACGTCTGCGCAAATTCCTCGCTCGCCGTAACCAACGAAATTCCGGCTCCGCTTTTCCTCTCGAGCAATCTCGTCGCCTCCTTCAAAATCCCAGCCTGGTTTCCGTTCCGCTCCTACGTCTACATCTTTCTCTCTCTCTCTCCCTCTCTTCCTCCCTCCTTCTCTCTCGTTTAACGGCCCTGGACGATATGCGTCAGCTTGTACGTTAGTGCCGGGTCGTCGACGGCGAAGTCGCGCATGATTCCCAAGCTCGCCATCGGGAATCGCGCGACGAGCCCACGACGCCATCGGCTTCTCCTGGACATGAGAAATAAGAAACAGATAATGTGAGCGTTTTGTACGTGTGTGCAATAATCGATCGTTCTAATAGTATAGATAGTTAATGAAATAAAATTTTACCTGCATCGAATTATTCACAGGCCAAAGTATCCGCCTATAGTGGTCGCCACGATTACGGCGAGAATGGCCAAACAGATCATAATCATGATCTTCTTCTACTCTCGGCAACGGAAGCGAATACGAAAAATTCATAATAAAAGTGCATTAGACGATTTTCTTATTATTTTTCATTTATAATCAAGTAAGTAATAAATCAAACCAACGTATGTACACTTATATACGTATATATGTAACATATGATACAATGAATTTTTATTTATTTATTTATTTTTTATTATTTCATGTAAATGTATTTAGACTTCCATTACGATGATAACTGATTTGAACCATTCGGGACATCGAGTTGTACGAGTCCGTTTTTACTCTACTGACCGAACAATCGTAGATCTCCAATCTTTTTTTTGTTGCTCTGTCCAATTGATATTAAGATTTTCATATTATACTATATTCCTCGCAAATATACTACAATTTCATTCTCTAGATTTTGGCTAACTTTAATTCATATACCATCTTAGCATTTTCTGTCCAATACTGCTAGAAAATTATACATATTTTAAATTACACTTACGTACACGGGCAATCTAAAGAGACTCTAAATATATAAGCTACGTCGGTCGATAATTCATACAAGTTTTACGAACAGTGAAATATCAATCATGGAATTAAAAATAAGGTGCAACAAAAAAATAAAATTTTTGTGTTAAATAAAAACTTTTATTTACATAGGACGCATTAGTGAATCAGCGGTGACAATAAAAATAATAATTACTACTACTACTAATAATATTAAGAATATTAATAACAACAATTGTTCTAGTATAATAATAATAATAATAATAATAATAATAATAATAATAATAATAATAATAATAATTTTAATGCTATAGCAGCAAGATGTAATTACACAAATTTTGGAATTTATTGGTACTATTTATAGATGTACTACTATATTTACTCTAAGAATTAACAATTTCTGAAATAAATATCGCATTGACCAATATCTTATACAACATACACAAGCACAAGACTCATAATTGACGCTGTAGCTGTAGCTATAATATGAAAAACAAGTAACATGCGCAAACAATTTTTATCTTCAAAGTTTTATAAATGAAATACGGCTGTAATGTCAAAAGTATAAAAAATAAAAATGAATGCAGATGCTTATCAACATGCTCCGAAGATAATAGAAAATCTTCTATATTTTTAATCATATCTTTCTAAAGTAGAACTTAAAAAAAAGGATTCGATATTAGTTGGCTCTTCATTAAAAACATTAAAAAACAAATAAATCGAAAAAGTAGTCTTTTTCGTTGCCATTCAATTACTTAAAATCAGCATTTTTTTTCTAAGCTAAAGTAAAATATATAATTTACATCATCTTCGCGCGCGAAATTTGGTATACAAAGAAATAACGCTGCTTAACAAAAAGCTATGTATTTTACAAATTAAATAATATATTTATGTATCATCTAAGCACAGATATGTAAAAAAGTTTTAAAAGAGGTATATAGATGAGGAAGAATATCAGTAATATACAAACTAAACGTAGTATACGTATGTAGGATAAATAATTAAACTCGGTAACTGCCTCGAGTCAGTGCAAATTTTACACCTAGCAACATTTAAACAATTTGCAAGAAAGAGTTTTTCAAACAACACTTTTATTAAATTTCAATTATAAAACATCTGTTATATTAATGAGCGAATAATTCTCTTTGAACGTTGGTGAAAAAATTTAATAATTTCTAAACAATTTTAATCTACAACCATAAACAAGCAACTGACTATTTTAAATGAAAAACTCTTTCTGAGCAAATTTCACACTGAGAAAATTGCACTAATACAATAGGTATAAATCAATTACATACATACATTTAATAGATGAAAAAATGCAATTAACAGTCGATAATAATATATAATTGTTGCATTTTCGTTGACGAGATGCGGGCGGGGTGGGTGGGGGGGGGTGAGAGTTACGGTTTTGGTTTGCTCCATAAGATATAGATAGAAGTGAGAGAATCACTTCGACGAATACAACAGCAAGCGTATATATATGTGTGTATATATTTATATATATATATATATAGGGCTATAACATCGACATACACACATACATAATATTATACTGCATGTATGTGTATAGACATTTATGGATTATACATTGTTCACGGCTATAATGCTGATGCTGCTGCTTTATTTTTACTTACTTTACTTTCTCGGCGGACTCGCGCGCGCGCGGGCGCGCGCACGGCGCTCGATGATTTTCACAATGCTAATTAATGGGCGAGGTGGATGGGACGAGATAACGATGATCGCACGATCGTGTATATAAGCGCAACGCACCGTCGGCGCTCTAACGTATACGCATTCGTTAATCGATCATCGTAATTAACGGTCGAGCGGCACTTATCCACTCGGAAGGCTCAATCTTCCATCGTACGTCTCTGCGTTTCTTCTTCTTCTTTTTCTTGTTCTTGTTCTTGTTCCACGGCTCTCGTTGCGTGCTCTGATTCATCGATAGAAAACTGTTCGCGGGCCATTAACACGAGCGTGTAGCCACGCGCTTCTGTTTATCCCCATTACGATACCGTTTCGCATTGGAATATATTGCCAGGTGAAGTAACGTTTATCTGTCCGTTTATCCTTTATTGTAAATATGTATGCATATATTTACCGTAGCGTATGAAAGTTTTGATGAATTACCGTAGCTATATATACGATATACATAATATAAATACTTCTTCCAGACTCTTACATCCTACACGAGTTTATCCGTTTGCTTTTGTTTTTTGTTTTGTTTTTTTTTTTGTTTTATTTTTGTTTTAATAGATTTTACAGAAAGGTAGATCCATGAAAAATTCTCTATCAATTCCAAAGTTATGTACGCTTATAATAAATTGCGCTTAGTAAAGTTTCATTAGTCCTTCGAGATTGCATTACAGTTGAATCCTGTATCAATTTTTATTTTCTTTCTCTTCTTTTTTTTCTTTCGATCGCATCACTTTCTAAAATTCTATACAAAATGGAAATATTTACAAGAAAATAAACAGTTCGTAAAGAAGCTCGCTTGGCTTTCTATTTTATTTCCCTTAATTTTTTTTTATCTTCATCTTCAGAGTTTCCGTTCAAAAAGAGTCTGCGAAAAAAAGGAAAAGAACCCGAAGAAGAAGCGTCGTACTTAAAAACAATCTAGAAAACTGAAATACCTCGCCCGTCTCCGCTTCTTCTTCGAGCGCGCGCATTTTCAACGTGTGTTTTTCTTTTTCCATCGTACTCTTCTTCATCTAAATTAAGTAATTATGCATAATAATTAATTGTAATGCCAATAAAAAGCAATACAAACGAGAAGTCTCACAGGGGTGTACTTTACATTAATGAGAAAATCGTCTTTACAGGACACCCCTGCTGCATTTCTTTATTATTTTAATATTTTTATAATTATATATAATATACATACATCGAGGGCAGACAAAAGTGAACAAAAGGCAGTGTCAACGAGCCCGAGTGTTTTAAATTATAATTCATATTTATTATGCCTGCTGGAATTACCAGAATAGCGCAGCGAAAATTTGCCCTCTTCAACATATACATATATAGGAATAGAGTTACATCAAAATTCTATTGCGTGAATTTAAATGCCATATATCAAGACTTCGCTTATTCCAATTAGAACAAGAGCAAAAAAAAGCATAAATAAAAGCTTCGTTGATGTCGGAAAATAACAATTTCACCCCGTTAATCATTGGAAATGAAAAATTTAATAATAATATATACGTAATAAACATTATTTACTTGGAATAAGAGATTCTTAGATATTACAAAAATAAGAACACTGACAGTTTCTATAAATAATACGTTTGCGCATAACGCTTCATTTGATCTCAACGCTAAACTTCTGTAACTGACAAAATGCAAACTTATATAAAGTGGTGCTTGGGAGAAAAAAAACTTCATCTATTTTTTATCTTGCTAATATAATCCTGTTACTCTTTGAGTTTCACGTCAAAGTTTGCACCAAAATAATAATCAAAATGATGACCGCCACTGTAAGGCAGATTACGATGAAGATCAATTTCTGTGAACAAAATACAGTAAATATAAAATCGTTTTATCGATATAAAAAATAAACGGAGCATCAAAAAACGCAATTCTTTGTTAAAAATCTTTGATAGTTCATCTGTTTGTAAATACTTTAAATATGGTTTGGCACTGTGAAAAAATTACATACAATTTTTTTTTTCATTGACGAAGAAGTATAAAATCACGTTTTTTGAAGTTCTGATTAGCGATTCATATGTTAATACAATAAGATTTAGTAAATTGAAGCGGTTGTTAATAACAATTAGTAATTAGTAAGAATTATTTTGTTACTGGAGTAATTAATGAGAAAAATGCGAGATACATTAGGAAACTTGTTATTTTTCTCAGATTGACTTAAAGGATAATACAGACAGTGTACAATTGATATTTTCATGCCTCGATCATCACTTTACTAAATTAATTAAAAATTGATATTAATCTCTATACAATTAGAAAAATGGATGTTATTGAATCTAAGCGAAAAATTTTCGCTTAAGACAAAATCAAAACATCAAGAAGTACTTTTTAAATATTTAAAAATCTTCAAGTATTTACAAATTTTTTTGTCAAATATAAGAAACATTACACCCCCTCGCTTAATATCTCCAAAAAATGTTAAAGCATTAATTCCAGTAAAGCGACGTCAAAGACGAAGTTTTAGTGCGCAACATATTCGTTGTGTTAAAAATGATAAAAGCAATTTTTCATATAGTGATTCTAGGAAGCTCGTAGTAACAATTGCAACATGAACTCGTTCATGATACGTAAGCCACGTGGCGCATAAATCGACTTTTTTTAATAAGAATAAAATAAAACGAATGCCATTTTTATAGAGTCTCGTCGATGGCAATTTAATTCAATTGTCAGAACACTTCTATCAAAGGCACATTCCGATTTATAAATTCAAAAGAATCCTTCGACCGAATCACTTCCCGATAAACAGGCAATGGATCATGGTGTAGAAATTTTGTATAGACAGACAATCGTTTATGCGCATCGTGTCGTGAATATATTCCATTACATAATATGAGCGGCTGCTTTTTTCCAGAGGTATGAGGACAACAAAAACAGGACTGCTTAACGGAACAAGTGTGCAGATTACAAGACTGACAGCTATACAATGTAACGGCATTAAATTGTCATGTGCGTATTATAGGAATATAATGTATACATTAGCACTGAATTAGGTCATCCGTATATACGAAATTCAATTATATATATTTCGTCGATCTCCTTCAAATTCCGTTCGAATCCATGCGGGACTCGATCGAGCAATCGATTAATTAATGTTCGAACGCAAGCTTCTTTATAATTCGCCATTGTGTTTAAATATATATATATATATATATATATATATATATATATATATATATATATATTATATATATCACTTTGTATACAGTTCCGATACTTTAATAATACTATACAAAATGCGCTATACTGAAATTGAAAAAATTGCGTCGTAGACAACAACCTCCTCGCACACGAAATGCTTTTTTTTTTTAATTTTGTCACAGTCTCTCTCTCGCGATATAACGACTTCTGATCTCTTTCCTCTTATTTTTCCCCCCCTCAGAATTTTACTATTCATGCTCTCTTTTCGCGTCTCATTCGTCGCCTGGAACAATTTTTTTTCTCGATACGTGGATCTAATTAATTATTTTTTGTTTGTTCTTTATTGTCCATTTGTCGATCGGTAGATATAGGTCTCTGTCTACCTAATAGTTCATCATTGCGATGATTTTTGTCGAAGTGGCAGTCCGTCCCATTTTTGTTCATTAATTTTTTCATCGGTTCCTCGTCGTTTATTTTTTGTTTGCGCACGTGATCCCACATACGTAGATAAACTATTTCTTGTTTCGCGTACACTTTTCATTTTAATCTCCGTTCATTTTACTTTCGGTTTTCTGGATTTTCATGGCCAATCTTTACGCAGAAGTCGAACAAAACGATAAATTTCGCGATAATTGCCAATATCACTCTGTGTCGTGCCTTCGAATTTCACTGCAGACGTGTCATTTTTTGTACAGTTGTCGTTTCATTTTAGCGTGCGTCGCGATCTTTTGTTTCCCCCCTCCCCCGTGCCCCTTTTACGATTTCCCCAACACTTCCTATTGCATTTTCTTTTCCGTCTCTGTAAATTAACGTCCCTCATTCCCCCTCCGATTTCTTTTGCTATTCTTCTCTTTTCTTTATTTCTTCCTATAGTCGTTTAGAATATCGGAAGGAACGCTCCAATAATGGAGATAATAATGACAAGTGATACTGCGACGCAGATCATTATAAAGATCATTTTCTGTGGACAAAAAAGAGAAAAGAAAGGGCAAGTCAGTTTATGATTGTGGATGATGATGATTAACAACAACAGTTATTAGTCTTTTTGTCTTACAGAATGGATAGTTCGTAGAAAATTTGGCGTGTCGTATTGTACATGCTGACTTTTATTTTCATAATGTAAGGTAATATCGTCAACCAAAAATGTGATGATTAATCAAAGATATAGAAAGCCTCTATTAAATGCTGTATAACGTTTGAATAAGAATAAGAGAAAGAGCAAAAGTTTGTTTTTGTAGAAAATAGTTCGTTAAAAAAAAAACTAAAATAAACGTGCTCTCTACAAGATAAATTATTGCATTTATATAAGGTGTGCTGCCTCTGCCGAAGCTCTGATGCGTGTCCCTCTTTGTTGCAAGTAAATATGATAACGGAAGCGAGTAAAAAATTTCGATAAATCCATCCAAAATTCAATTGCTTGCAGTCATGCAAAGAAAACTGTTAATGTTACTTTGTTGTTGCTGTTGTGATATTTGGCGATTGTACGGTATGGTGTCGCAATAAGTCCAATCGAGCGTGTATAGTTGCGATTATTGAGGCGGATGCGCAGAGATTCGCATTACTTATGCTTACAGCGTTTCGCGAAGGCTTTTTAATCATTCATGGCTTTTGAAAAAATGGTCCAGCGAATGGAATGGCATGAGGAGGTTCTATCGGTACCGAGTGACCGAAGATATAATCGTAGCTCCATTTATTTGTTTTTCTATCAGCTAAGCAATAACGTACGATTTCTTTTCTATAATGTGTAATATGACGTCTACACCCGCATGTCATAGTGTACCGTATTTTTTGAAAGTCGATATTGCCAAACGCTGTCAGCGCTGGCATTTTTTTCTCATTCGTTAATATTGCTCATATTATTGTCTACGGCGAATAGTTTTGAAGAAAATTTATAAATAACTTTGGCATAATGTCTTTCTAATGAAAGAAATTTAGTCTAGTTTCTATCCGTAATTACGTTATACGGCATGTAAATACAGTCGACGAAAAACAATCGATATCTCGCTAAATAGACAACGAACTATCTTGTAAATTTAACCTCGCAAATTTTATATTTATATGTAACAATTTTCTTAGTTTTATGAATTTTGTATCGTCAGTAAAAAAGAAAGAGATAAGAAAATCGATAGAACCTCATTAAGCGGGAGACAAGTTCTGGTCGTGTATCGTTGCATCGGGGACCGTAAATGTCTCGGTGGTAGTAAGTAGTGATATAAGTGTACTTGTCATGCCAGATAAATACTATGCGAGGTAATGCCAATTCGATCAATTATACAATTCTGCAGCGAAAGCACTTGAGAAAACTTACTAATGGGGGAAAAAAAAACAAACACATGCAGATATGCAAAAACTGTACATCTATCTATATACGAAATTCACAAATACGCTCGATAATCCAAAAGTAGCGGCGCGACTGAGTACGTGCCCGTGGAATTCCGTGGCGTCATCGAGCTCTCCGCGTATAAGGACTCGCGCGCGCGTATCGAGGGATGCGCGTGCACGGCGTTAAATCAATCCAGAGATTAACCTACGGTGTCCCCCCCCCCCGCCCACCTCACACCAACCCGGTCACCGTCGTTTCCATCGACGATCGAACGCCTGAAATTCCCACCACGACGGATATTTTACGCGCCCTCCTCCCACCCTACCAGCTCACCCGTACACGTTAAAGAATACGCAGGAGCGTCGCGTGTGTATACGGGCGACAGTAGTAACGGTCCGGCTATGTCGGACGGATCGTCGCTGCTGCCGTCGCTGCTGCCGCTGCTCCCGCTGAGCGCGCTGCATGTATATACGTAAACTCTCGATCCCTGCGGATTAACCCAACGACTATATATATATAAACACAGCACACGAATCTCGGAATCGTACATCGTTCGGATCTCTCGCGCTGCTCTCGTTATTCTAGTCCCGTGCCGGTCTTTTCTCGCTTCTTTTACCTCCGCCACCGAACAAATAAGCCGCTCAGGGGAGGAATAACGCCGATCGATCTGGTTCGAGTGGTAGGGGGGGGGGCGCAGCAGACACAGAAAAACAGAGAAAATCTATATGTTCGACACGGTAGAGTGAAATTTCGTTTAGGCTGATTATTTAGGCGAGCGTGAAAAATCCGACGGGCCGTAGTAGCCCGGCGTGCATCTCAGTCGCGTCGGGCACGATTAGTGTCTTTTTTTTCTCTTATCGGCGCTTCGCCTAAATTCAGGATTAGAGGAGATGGCCACAAATGACCGAGGATCAACGAAATTCATTAATATGTACTTTCTACGTTTTCTACATTATTCGTACCATTTTTTCCCATATTATTTTCGTACGAAGCTCGGCTTTTTGCGCGAACTTTAATTAACGTCGACAGATTTTGTTTGCGAATATGTTTTTGCAGATATTTTATCGGCGAAGTCGAGATTTATTCTTTTAGAAGGAATATGCGAATAAAAAAAGTTTGCCATAGGTTAAAATGAAATTCATATATAATGAAAGTCATATATAAAAGACGTGTATTTTTAAACTTTTTTTTTCATAGTAGGCAGTTTTAATTTATTTTCAGCGTACGAATCGTTTTTTATTTTAAATTTAGAATAATGTAAACAATGAAATATATAAAAAGCATAAAGTTTTTGATATTACGGACGGATTTGGTCTTTGCCTTCTTTAGAGAAAAAATATCTTAACATATTTGAATAAATCTCAAGCACGAAAGATCTATGTAATAGGAAAATCAGTTATAAGGCAGCTAAAATGGAAAAATCCACGTAACAATCAATACGAAAAATATTTTTTTTAATTTTCTATACAACGAACGCCCAATAAACTTTGACCGGTTCTTAATTCGATTTTCGAACGACGAACGTAAGCAATATTTGTCGCCACGAATATAGAAGGAGAAAAAAATGATTATGAAATAATATGCCAGAAAGATCCGTCAATGTCGTTAGCACATGGAGTCGTATCATATATGCGCGCGTCTATAATAGTAAGGATAAAAGAGAATGATCAAGATGTATATATATATATATATATATATATATATATATATATATATATAATATTTGCTTAGATAAAAGCGCATATAACCACATACTCATGCATCATGCTTTGGAAAATATTCGTGTATAAACGGAGAGAGACATCGGAGATACATAGACGCTAGCCTATAAATATCGTTTCTCTCAACAGATATTGCTTTCAATCACATATACATATAATATATATATATATATATATATATATATATATATATATATATATATATATATTCCACCGATGAATACGGCGCGACGATTGCTTTCTACTGCTATCTATTTCTACGGACAAACGCGCGCGCGCACAAAAGCACACACACGCACACAGAAGCACACTCAGACGTTTGTACTCTAGGGTCGTTAACGCGAACGTCCGTCATATTATGCAGGCTTATATATCTCCTCTTTCGTCGGTCCGACTTAATTGCTACGTATGTATATATATATAGGTCCCATAGCAAAATGTACAGGGAAATACACACGCACTCGCACACATACATACATACATATATACATACATAAATACGTACATACACACGCGCACGCATGCACGAACATGGATGTACGCGCATAATTGAAACGCGACGCAGCATCGTGCGCGAGCCGTTTCGAAACCCTGTCGTGCGTTGTTGCGGGCAAGAAATTGTACATATAC